>CM077442.1:40185402-40877902 GCA_039654765.1 Mylopharyngodon piceus
TACTAACACTTACTAACATTAGCTAACATTGTGTTTGATTTTTACATTTATTATATTTTCCCCGTTATTATTTTTTTATTCAATTCTCTCCCTCCTCACAACACCCTACTGTGTTATCTTTCACCATTCCCTCACCTACAAGAATATCAAAAATGTTCTAATAACGTTTTGCTAACATTCCAATTATGAAAGTTATGGGAAAAGTTATTAAAAAAAGTTCTCTGAACATTCAAAACGTCTAGTTTTTCAAATGTTTTAAAAACATTTTTTCTTGGTTATGCAAACGTTAAGGGAACATTCCATTTTATCATTCTGCAAACACTCTGAACATTCCGAAACAGGTAACATTTAAAAAATGTTAGACGAACATCCAACTTAAACATTTCAGAAAAAAAACATCCATGAACGATGTATAAATAATGTTATGTTACCATTTTGAGAACATTATAAAAGACCAGATAACTTTGAATGAACATATTATTAATGTTACTGGAAGAACGTTTGTTCATAAATTTGAGAGAACCTTGCCACAACGTTAGCCGAAGTTCTGAGAATGTGTAGAAAATTACTTTTACAATTATTTTCATATTAATATAATGAGATTTTACTGTAACTTATTAATATTTAGGACTATAATATCAAGTCACACGCAAGTATAAGTCACTGTATATTTTACGTAATAGCTGCCTAATTTCTTAAAGGGTTAGTTCTCCCAAAAATGAAAATTCTGTCTATGGACGAGTCGTATACCTCTCGGATTTCATCAAAAATAGGTGCGGATCGACATGAGGGTGAGTAATTAATGACAGAATTTTCATTTTTGGGTGAATTAACCCTTTAAACTTTTGCTACTAGTCAAACAGCTCATTCAGTTTATGTCAGTTTTCTTTAGCACTATATGAAATACAATTAATTAAATTTCTACTACACTGAAAGCATGTGACAGGATGTCATAATAATGTTTAAAGCCACATACTCTCACTGCAGGTGTAATAGGAAATGCAGAAGCAACAGAGTTTTATGTTTTTGTAAGTATATGATGAACAGCCACAAAGAACAGTACCTGTTCTACCTACCTGTTACTCATCTAAAGCTACTCTCTGCTTTTTCTTCAGTGCTTTTACCAGTTATAAAGGACATGTCATTATCACTTATCCATTTATGGGTGATTATCATGAGGATGTTTTTTATATTAGACAAAATAATAAATCTGTTTCTAGATCTCAGGCTAAATTCCTGCTAACCTCCTGTTTGGTGCCATCCCATTTTGCTCTGTTGATGGAATCAGTGGTGACGTCAGTCCAGTATATATATCGCTCACTGGAATCCCAGTCCAGGGCCACTGCATTTCGAATATCAGCCAGTGGAATGACATCATCCAACTTGTCTTCAGTGTCAAAGCTGATTCGACGGATGTCCGTCCTTCGGGCAAAAAGCAGGAACTTGTCAAGACCTGATCAAAGACCAAAGGTCTCCTGTCAGTTCTTCAGATTTGCAAAGTTCATCAGTATAGACAAGCATTTATTTCACAAAGTCAGAAATGTGATCATTATGAAAGGAAAATGACAAATTTGTTAAAAAAAAAAAAAAAAAAAAAAAAAAAAAATTATTCATGTTTGTGGCTGTATTCATTTTTTACTTGTAAACAAGGATGGTTAGTTGATAAAGAGAGCAGCTGCAATTGACACAGATTGATTATCGATTATTAACATTTATAAATATTAGTATAAGTATAATTAAGTGTACATATTACTGCACTATAAAAAAGCAACTACATATTTTCCAGTTTATGAACCCTTTTGAATCTCAAATATTAAGAAAAGCAATTTTCTTGAAGCTACATAAAAACCCATGTTAGACCAACAGAATCCCCCAAATGTTGTCCCAACCAGGGGCGGTTCTAGGCCCTTTTTAGGTGGGGGGAGGCTTCAGCCCCCCTATCTGTTATCTCAGCCCCCATAAAAATGTAATCACCTATCTGAATGATCGGGCCAGGGGTGCTTCATCAAGAAAAGAAAATTTTCAGATGTTTTTAAGCCATTCAAGCACAAGATGCTGTGAAAGAGAACTCAGTGCGGTATTGGAGCGTCGTGATAGATTGTTTCTGTGCACGCACACACCTGAAGCGTGCACACAGAAAGTCGCCTCTCAGACAGCACACGAGTACCGAATTGAGTTATCTTCCATGTCGTCTTGAGC
Source organism: Mylopharyngodon piceus (assembly GCA_039654765.1). Classification (NCBI taxonomy): domain Eukaryota; kingdom Metazoa; phylum Chordata; class Actinopteri; order Cypriniformes; family Xenocyprididae; genus Mylopharyngodon; species Mylopharyngodon piceus. The sequence continues at coordinate 40,187,602 of CM077442.1, forward strand.
AAATACACATAAAATTATGTCAAAATGCCCATTTTGATGAGTATCCAAGTAAACGGACTTAAAAATGCAGTAAGCGATTTCTGAGAAACGCTGTTGAAAGTGGATCGGACCGAGTGTCAAAACACACTTGTAGCCAATCACCAATAAGGGACGTATACACTTATTAGGGGGGAGGTGCCTGTGTTGCATAGGGTGTTTGTGAATTTGGGGGCGAAGCTATCAAGAAAGGGGTGTGATCCTTTTGGGTAGGGACGTGTTTGTTTTTGGTGATTTCAAATATCAACAGCATTTTTCAGAAATCGCTTACTGCACCTTCAAGTGAACATAAACAGTTAAGATAATATCAGATGTGTGTCAATATAAGGTGACATCATTAGGTGTTAAAGTGACAGCAGAATCATACACCTTCTGTTTCAATATTGTTAAATCAAAAAACAAAAGAAAAGAGATAAATCACTCACTGCTCTAAACTTATGTGGCTTTAATAGTATCTGTGTATATTTACTTCATACAGTAACAGTTTTCACAAGTAGACCTACTGTAAAGTGTTTAATATGTATCTTTGTTCTCTTGTATTTATTTGTGCTATTGCTTGAAATTTGTTTATTCTTATTTTATTATTGACTGTTTACTTGACTTTAATGTTTGAACATTATATTAGTTAGGCTAGTATTCGTTTTTGCTGTGATCGTAAATTGGAATCTAGATTTGTGAAATTTCACTGGTATCTAAAATGTTGGTTACAAAAACAAGGAAAGAATTAACTATTTATTTAGGCAAGGCCAGTAAATGTATTGGCACAGCAAACAATAATATATATATATAAATATATAAATATATAAATATATATATATATATATATATATATATATATATAGATATATAGATATATATATATATATATATATATATATATATACACACACACACACACACACACACACAGTGGTGGTCAGAATTATTGGCACCCTTGGTAAATATGATCAAAGATGACTATAAAAATAAATCTGCATTGTTTATCCTTTTGATCTTTAATTTATAAAATTAGCAAAAATCTAACCTTTCATTGAAGGAAAAGAATTGAAAGTGGGGGGAAATTCACATTATGAAATAAATGTTTTTCTCCAAAACACGTTGGCCACAATTATTGGCACCCCTAGAATTTTTTATGAGCAAAATATCTCTGAAGTATATTCCCATTCATATTTACATTTTTTAGCACACCAGGGTGATCATGAACATGAAATTGTCCAGCCATGACTTCCTGTTCCACAGGAGTATAAACATGAGGAAACACAAAGGCCATTTTCCCGTGATCATTCATGACAATGAGAAAAACCAAAGAATATAGTTCTGATGTGCATCAAAAGATTGCTGAGCTTCACAAAATAGAAAATGGCTGTAAGAAAATAGCTAAAGCATTGAAAATCCACATTTCCACTATCAGGGCAATAATTAAGAAGTTCCAATCAACTAAAGATGTTACAAATCTGCCTGGAAGAGGACGTGTGTCTGAATCGTCCTAATGCGCGGTGAGGAGGAAAGTTTGAGTGGCCAAAGACTCTCCAAGGATCAGAGCTGGAGAATTGTAGAGATTAGTTGAGTCTTGAGTCTAAAAAAAACCTTAAAAAAAATTATCAAACAGCACCTACATCCCCACAAGTTGTTCGGGAGGGTTTCAAGAAAAATCCTCTGCTCTCATCCAGAAACAAACTCCAGCATATTCAGTCGTCAGACACGACTGGAACTTCAAAAGGGACCTGGTTCTATGGCCAGATGAAACTAAAAAAAGAGCTTTTTGGCAGCAAACCCACCAGATGGGTTTGGTGCACACATAGATAAAAAGTACCCCATGTCCACGATTAAATATACTGCTGGATCTTTAATGTTGTGGGCCTATTTTTCTGCTGGAGGTCCTGGACATCTTGTTCAGATACATGGCATCATGGATTCTATCAAATACTAACAGATAAAAAAATCAAAACCTGACCGCTTCTGCTAGAAATCCAATAATGGGCCGTGGTTGGATCTTCCATCAGGACAATGATCCAAAACAAACATCAAAACCAACACAAAAATGTGTCACTGAGCACAAAATGAAGCTTCTGCCATGGCCATCCCAGTCCCCTGACCTGAACCCTATAGAAAATGAGTGGAGTGAACCGAAGAGAAGAAGCACCAACATGGAGCTAGGAATCTGAAGGATCTGTAGCGATTCTGCATGAAGGAATGGCCTCTGATCTCTTGTCAGGTGTTCTCCAAACTCATCAGGCATTATAGGAGAAAACTCAGAGCTGTTATCTTGGCAAAAGGAGGTTGCAAAAAGTATTGAATAAAAGGGTGCCAATAATTGTGGCCAATGTGTTTTGGAAAAAAACATTTATTTCATAATGTGAATTTCCCCCCACTTTCAATTCTTTTCCTTCAATGAAAGGTTAGATTTTTGCTAATTTTATGAATTAAAGTTCAAAAGGATAAACAATGCAGATTTATTTTTTACAGTCATCTTTGATCATATTTACCAAGGGGGCCAATAATTCTGACCACCACTGTATATATAAATCCTTAGTGCCCTGAGTCAATATTTTTATTTTTTAGCTAGTTAATATAATAATGATATGAGGATAATTTTCTGTTAGTCAAACAGTAACCTATACTTGTACTGCTTTGAACTGTGCTGCATAAAGACTGGTATTATATCATTTAAAAAATTGTATTGACTTAGTACCAATTTAAGTACCGGTAGGCTAATTTTGACTTAATATATAGTGGTGTCGATTTAAAGGAGGATGAAATCCTAGAACCGCCCCTGGTCCCAACTACATTTTTCTGAACAAAGGGTTGATACTGTACAATATTGCTGAAATGTTAAGGGTTTGTGAGTTCCCAGCATGTACTGCAGCATAAATAAATTATGCAGCTACTGAACTACTGTTTTGGTCTTTGCTGACTTTATTTCAACTTTTGTTGTTTTTCATTACTTAGTTATTTGTTGTGTTGTAATGTTAAGAGCTTTTTTTTTTAAATCACCATTTGTTTGTTTACATATCTCAAAACAATAAATCAATTTATTGTGTTACTAATTGAAAATTTGCTGAACAAGAAATCTGTTGCTGTCTTCATGAATTTATTGGTTAAATGAGCATTTTGTACTTAGTGAACAATTATTACAAAAATTATGTATTATTATTAAGACAAATTTGAGAGAACTTCTGAATGCATCACGTTATCTATTGAATGTAGAATGCATCTGTTAGACTACATTAAACCTCTCGTCTTGTAATCCCTTTAAAAGCCTGCTGTCAGTGAGTGAGAGGCTCCTCATGGTATCAACACAATGATGCACACAATCGCTTTCTGGAAGTTTGTATTGCACTTCTCACATAACTGCCCCCTTAAGGTAAAGGGCTTATGTTGTGGCATGAATAAGGATAAATAACTAAAACAAGTACTACTTACTCTGGGCACAGTTATAGTGGTCCACCTTTTTAAAGCCTGTAGGACATGTACAGGTGTAGGTCTTATTGCTTGGAAGACACAGGTGACTGCAGCCCCCATTATTGCTCCCACAGCGATTTCTCCCTCCTAAAAATAACAAGAAAAAATAATAACGCTTTTAAAATAAATATTATTCACTCTACCCAGGCTCATTGGAAAAAACGTGACAGTAGCAACATTTCTGCAAAATAATATTATGTTGCTTCATGCAAGTTTCACGGCACTTTCAAAATGAAATGTCCAAGTTTTACTTACCACCTACACCAAACCTAACCGATAGTGTTAACGGATGTGAACGGGAGATAAAAACACATTAACCATGCAATTTTAGCTTGCTTCTACAAGTCTTTGAGCTCTTTTATTGTGAATTGTGTGTTTCACAGTACTCTTACCAAAGCGCTCCACATCACAACTGCAGTGCTGTACCAGATGAGTTACCAAGCATGTTTACTACATCAGATAAGCCTTAAATATTGAGCTTGTTATGTGATGCAAATGTCAAAATATATTAGTTTCCAAATCATGCGCTATGATAAAAGTGTTTTGAGGGCATAACACAGTATTGTGCACGAAACTGGATGAAAATAAGTCTTTATTAATCGATAATCTGCCCATGTAATCATAATTTGTGTGAAAAGGAATAAAAGTTGTTGGGGTTTTACAGACACTATCGTTCATTTCAGCTGAAAACTGTACTGAATTGTATGTATAGGTACATTTTTTTTCCAAATGAGCCTATGTTGCATTTACTTAAATACGATTTGTGTTTGTAAACACTGTATACTATAATCATTGTCTACTATACTACGAGTAATAAGGACTGTTTTAGTTGACCTGCAGGTTGCCTCTGCGGGTGCAGCGTGTGGATGTCCATGGGAAAATGCAGCTTGTTCCGGATGACCTCTTGGTTCTTGCCAGTAAACTTGTTTGCACTGTTGATACTCTTGGTGTGCCAGTCGGTCCAGTATAGACTGTCTTCAAACACTGTGATGGCAAAAGGATGTGGAAGACCTGGAAGACGGAAAGAGGGTTGAGAGTTTAGAATCATGAGTGCAGTCGTTAAAGTTGCTGTATGTGATTTCTCAAATTCGTTGTTGAACACTGTTGATATTTGAAATCAACCCAAACAAACCCACCCCTCTCTTCGTTGCTCTGCCTCCAAAACTTACACTCCAATGCTACCCACCCTGCTCCGAGTCGGTCTTGAACCCCGGCCCGATTGCTGCTGGCATGCATGGCGAATGCACTACCGATGACGCTAAGCACCGCATTCTCTAGTGGTCATCAGTGTGCAGTAGTTTAACTGCAAAACTCTCACTGTTACACACGCAATGCAAGTGGATGTCTGTTTATCACAGCTGACGCGCAACAAAATGCTTCACAAAAAATATAGCACAGATAATGAATGAACGACAAGGAAGCACAAAAAAATGAATGCACAGTACACAAGAGTAAATACAAACAAGTGTTCGCTGTTAGTCGCCAACAGCACAGCAGCTCCAGACAATCAAAACCCAGTGTTACTTACATGAGAAGGAATCAAAGCAGCCTCTGCATCTATTTTCAGGCCTTCCCACTTCCCGCTAGAAAGCTTCTCTAATATAAACGCGGGTTTTGCCCAGTCATAAACCTTCATTCCAGTGATATTCTTTTGAGCTCTTTTGTATTGTGTCCCATCTCTCGTTCTGCAGTTTTTTTTTTCTTAGTTTCAAATCTCCCTCTTGCTCATTCTCTCTCCTCGACCATCATACGCCCCCTAATGCTGATTGGTTAGACATTTGTTGTTGGTATCGGCCCGACTAACTTCCAAACAGTGTAGTTGAAAAAATGGATACCCCACCTTTAATTATTGTTAAACAATAATTAACGACTGCACACCAAAACTCAAGTGTTACAGAAAGTGGACTGTCTTCCAATAATCAATACTCAGATGATTTATAATCCTCTTATGTTTAAGAGTGAAAAATCAAGCTAAAATGTTATGTTTGGTCAAATTATTTCAGGGTTCTCCACTACAATGAATAGCTGCATGTGTTTAAAAAAAAAAAAAAACTCATAGGCTTTATGGAATGTCAAGCTTTTTGTCTACACTTTCTACGTTCAGGTCAAATCTGGCCCAAGGGTAAATAATGTGAAGAGCATCACAAGATCTTTTTATCTTTTTCTCTCTTTCTCTCTCTCTCTCCCTTTCTTTCTTTCTTTCTTTTTCTCTCTCTCTCTCTCTCTCTCACAAACAAGGTATTTGTATTTATATCAAGGCGCTCTAGAATTCTTGATTCTGATTGGCTCACAAATGCTCTAAGGTACTTTTTTTCATTATAACTCAGTTCCAGCCCTTGATTACAATCGGCTGAGCTGTGTTCTAAGCTGTTGTAAAATACTCTATAAACACACTTGTGACTTCATTACATATAACGTAAAATCAATCAAGTTTTACTTTAAAGTGCATTTTACATCATGTTTTAGTAATCTTTTGTCATGTTTTAAAGAAATATACTTAAACTTGTGTTGACTAACATACTAAAGCACATGTTAAAGTACTTGATTCAAATTTTAACTGTATTGTGTTATTTGATATTACATCTAAAGTTAATTTTAAATGTACTAAACTGCAACTTCATCATTACAAATATGTTATTACAAATATAAATACATGACATACAAGTTTCAATAGAAATGACACAAATATATATTAGTTTAGCATAAATGCTTGACAGTATATTCGGCAGCAAACTTGGTAACACTTTAGTATAGGGAACACATATGAACGATTAACTATGACTTTTCCCTCAATACACTCCTAATTTACTGCTTATTAATAGTTAGTAAAGTAGTTGTTAAGTTTAGGTATTGAGTAGGATTAAGAATGAATTGAATTGAATTGAATTGAATAAGGTCGTGCAGAATAAGGCATTAATATGTGCTTAATAAGTAAGCAATAAATTACGAGAGGCTGTGCTGTATCGTGAATACGTCACGGCTGAAGGGCGTTGTTAGGCACGATGCGAAGCCGTACCGTGGCTTCGTGAATAAGTCACCCCTTCAGCTGTGACTTATTCACGATACAGCACTAGCCTCAAGTACCTTATTGCTTTTATAAAACGGTTACCACACAATACAAATATTAAAGCCAAAAATATGTATCAATGCAACTTTCATGAAGTAAACTTTCACTAAAAGCCTTCCTTCCACCCGAAAAAATAGTCCCTGACAGTGAACAGCAACAGAAGTTACATTATTACGCCATTAGATGGCGGCAAAGACTGTCTTTATGAGTGTGTCAGTCAGTAGCGAAGACTCTTCCATTGAAAAGACTGAACTGTTGTGAACATGGAACAAGACGCAACTGACAAATGCTTTGACTAGCGCTGTCAGTCACAGGAAAACCACTTAACTGTTAAAAGGACAAAATAATACATCAGACATTTAAACAGATTTTTTATTATGAACATAGGACTGACCTAAAGGAAAATGATAAATCTGAATGCAGGTAATACACTCGCTCACTTACGATGCTAAGAGTGGTTGCTAAGGGTGTTGTGTAGTGATACACAGAACCGTTGGGTGAAGCGGTCATAGCTGTGTTTTATCGTGAATAAAACAGCTATTGACCAATCAGAATCAAGGACAGGAACTAACCGTTTTATAAGTACTAATAAATAGTCAATATTCTAGTAATATGCATGCTAATAAGCAACTAGTTAAAAGACCCTAAAATAAAGTGTTACCGTAAACTTTAACCATATTTCAAACACAATATAAGTAATTATAAAATTACATATAAAGATGTACTTAAGTGGGTCAAAAAACACTAAAGTTGAGCTTACTGCATATAATTTAAACTAATTTTAAACTCAAATACATTTTCATTTAATTGTAATTAACATGCAATTAAGTGTCAAAACATCACACACGTAAGTTCACACTTAAGTATATAATTTCTGTAATAAGTATGCTAAACTGTACTTTTTCACAAGAGTTTATTGAGAATGTGGAATAAAATTAGACATGACGGCAATCTGGTGTACTTTAAACTCTGAATTCAAAGAAGATGAGGTAAACAATTTTCAAACTACTAATTAGCTACTTTCCATCCATCCAGGATTAGAAAATCCTTCCCTTCAAGCAATAGTCAATCAGAGGTGGCAGCCAAAAAGTTGTCCCTACCATCCCTACAGCTAAAGACCTCTTCCACCATTAACAAAAGGCACTTATAACCTCCTATTTCAAAATACTTATTATAACCTCCTATTTTTTTCTGTTATTTCTCTTCTTTTCTGCTCTAACTTGTGTGCTCTTCTAGCTTATTCTTTACACTTGGCACTCTGCCAAACTATAGGCGTGTAATGCGCCCTGCCTGTATCTCCCTCCTTTTCTGCACCTTTCACCCTTCTCCAGGTGTACACACACAGCGTGGGGTTGTTTTGTGATCTTATCTTTGTAGAGAAGCAAAGATAGGTTAGAGTTAGAAGGTTTGTTTGCCTTTTCCAACTCTTTTTTCTTTTGTTTCCAGCTCCGCTGCCATCTGCTGTCCCTCCTTGCTGGTACCTTTCTCATCATCTCAATCATCATTCACTTTTGATCTTGTTTTTCCAGTCAGCATATCTTTTCTCAGTGTGTGTGCACTCTGATTTTTTTTTATAATGCTGGTGCCTCCCTCCCTAGTAAATCTGTCATTGATGACCACAGTAAGCAAATCTGCGCTGAATTTTTTTAGAGCTCGGTTTTCAGGTCTAAATATTCCCCCACCTTTTCCAGGTGCACATGTATTTTGTTCCTGCAAACCCCGAGGGCTTAGTCTTCCTTTCTAGTGTGCCATTTAGAGGGAACATAGATTGCACTCTATCACACATCAGAGAGACATCTGAATTTATCTACAAGACACCGCTTATCCTCAAATGAACAGAATACTCAATAAAAAAGCACAGCAGCCTAACCAAGTTTAACCAAGTCTGTAAACCTTTCCAGCTGTTAAAACACGGAACTGACAAAAGAATTAATGTTTTGTTGTAGAAAAGTGCGTTTTTAAATAATTTTCCCATATGATGAACATAAGATGCAGTTTAATCAGAAAACTTTCATCAGACTATGCCAAGTAAGTGGTTTAGTCTTGAATCATACCAGTCTGATTTTTGTGAAATCAAACTAACAGACTTAGTTAATGCAATATTAAATCACACTACAATGTTTTCCATTTGAATATGTTTTGAAACATTTTATTCCTGTGTTGCAAAGCTGAATTTTCAGCATTATTACTCCAATCTTCAGTGTCACATGATCCTTCAGAAATCATCTGATTTATTATTCATTTTTATTAGTGCTTAATTATTAATAATGGTTCTTATCACCAATGTTCTTATCACCAGCACAGTTGTGCTGCTTAATATTTGTTTCTGTGGAAACCATGATACACTACCATTCAAAGGATTGGGGTAATTATGATTTATTAAAAAAAAAAAAATGTTACTCAGCAAGGATTCATTAAAATTTATCAAAAGTGACTCAAAAGTGACAGTAAGACACTTATAATCTTACAAAAGATGTTCTTTTGAACTTTCAATTAATCAAAGAATCCAGAAAAAAATGTTTCACAGTTTCCTCAAAAATATGAAGCAGCAAAACACTGATAATAATAAGAAATGTTTCTGAAGCAGCAAATCAGCACATTATAATGATTTCTGAAGGATCACGTGACACTAAAGACTGGAGTAATGATGCTGAAAATTCAGCTTTGCATTAAAATGAATAAATTACATATTAAAATATATTCACATAGAAAACAGCTATTTTAAATTGTAATATCATCTCAATTTTTGGATCCAGTAAATGCAGCCTTGGTGAGCATAAGAGACTTCTTTCAAAAACATACATATAAAATATTAATTGTGAAACCATGACCTACATTTTACCAGTCTATATGCAATATATAAAAGCATCTGTAAAAGAGTAAAAGGTAAAGAATTTTTTTTTTTTTTTACCTTGGCTAATGACAGCTTTTCTATTCTTCCCATCCAGGTCAGCTCTTTCAATGACGTGGTGTTTGGCATCCACCCAGTACATACGGTGACTGGCATAGTCAATGGTGAGTCCATTAGGCCAGAATAGGTGTGTATCAGCAATTATTTTCCGATTAGAACCATCCATGTTGGCATATTCAATGCGTGGCATATTTCCCCAGTCAGTCCAGTAAATCTTCCTAAAGACAGAGCATAAGTGATGTTAGAAACATAGTTGTATCTTAATGTAATAATATTCAGTTAAGACTCAATGAAGCAAACAATAAATGTCCTTTTGATAATGGCATAACATTGGAAACATCTTTTTCCAACTCAATTTTGACTTAATGCAATTTACAGGAATTACTGTGATTAGGTTTTTACCATGAGGTTGTGTTTACAAAGCGCTTTTGACGAAGAACTAGTTACTGGATTTGCCAAAGTTTTCCAGGTTGGTGGCACTAAATCTATAAAAGATACTCAGAGTTTTGTTTGGGGCTGGTTTTTAAAACATGAGCTATTTTTTTTAGTAAGGACTGAAACAAATTCTAATAAATGTTGCCCTACAAATAATCCTTATCCTTTATTGATTCCTTTTTCTTTTCTTACACTTCCCATCATGCATTTTATCCTTCAGAAAAATAATGTAATGCTTTGGCTTTTCTCACATACAGCAAGATCTACATGCATCTGTGTGTGAGAATCAGCGGACGCAAAGCCGGTCGAAAACAAGGGCTAAATCTCATTGGAGGGCGAGAATTCAAGCCAGATTTCATAAACCCCTTTGTCCTCCATGACAAAGAGCCATGATGAGCGTCGGCTACAACTCAAGCCTTGTGACAATCCCTGAATAAAACTTTTTGCACAGCCTTTGTGATTAGAAGCAAATTGAGTTATGAAGTTTAGCCAGAAGTCACCAGAATGGTTTCATGCTCTGCTTATCATTGCTTATTACAGAACAACAACTTCTGGTCACAAGAGGGGATTTTTCCCCATGCAAAAGAACAAAGAGGCAGTGACAGTTTTCAGTATACAAAATAATAAACATACAGCATTTAAACACATAACTTAAAGGAGATCTCTCCCCCCCATTGACTACCATAGTAGGGGAAAAAAAAAAAAAAAAAAAAATAAAATAAAATACTATGGCAGTCAATGAGGGGCAAAATCTGTTTGGTTACAAACATTCTTCCAAATATCTTCCTTTGTATTCAGCAGAACAAAGAAATTTATACAGGTTTGGAACAACTTGAGGTGGAGCAAATAATGACAGAATTTTCATTTTTGGGTGAACTATCCCTTTAAATGTGTTAAGAAACATTTGCGTATTTATTGTGCAAAGCTTGTAATGAATATCCTTTTGAAGGATCCAGCATTATTTGCAAATTGCATTTTACAGTATATGTTATTAAAACACAACGGTCTGAATATTTACCCTTCGATGGGGTGCAGAGCAATGGCACGGGGTTTCTCCATTCTCTGCCATAAAAGCACTTTACGGTGTGTGCCGTCCAGATTGGACACTTCAATACGAGATGTTCCTGAGTCAGTCCAGTACAGCTTATTATGAATCCAGTCTATGGCCAGACCACCTACGATAGCAGAATAATAATAAAAAAAAGTTATCTATATGTAACTATTATTCAAATGGTATGTATTATTTCTTCTTTTCCTTGAGAAAGCAGAGAATCAAACTGAGCATCAAATTAGAGCATCAAACTCTTATGAAAACTTCACTTCATTCTGTAAAATAGTTTTAATATCATATAATTAATATAATTAATATAATTAATAATTAATATATATATATAATATATATAATTATATAATATATATAATATATATAATTAATATAATTTTTTTATAATGTAATATAATATATATAATATATATAATATATATAATTAATATAATTTTTTTATAATGTAATATAATCTTTAAGACGGTGTATTAGTGCTGCATGGCTATAACAAAAAAACAAAAAAACAAAACAATTGTTGATTATTTTCCTTGAAAGTTTTATTTTGTTAAACAGTTTTTCTTCATCTAAGCTACAAAAGCATTCAAAATAAGCCAATAACATTTTAATTTATTGCCGTTTTATACATCTATAAATCAAGACATTGCCTAAACTGTCAAATCTCACACTGGTTCTCTAAGCAACATGAAGAACATAACTTTTATTCATATTTTAAACAAATTATACACAAAGCAAGCAACATTATACTGGAATGCTTCCATTATCAATCAATGAAATTGTCACTAACTGCTTTAGACAATTTAATGTAGCTGCAGTTTAGTATCTGCAGTCTCATTACAATCAATGCAGCTGTCTACACCACAAAATAAATCTCAATTTATATCTTGTTGAGTGTAATGGGAGCATTTAAGTTTTGCTACATCTCCAAATTTTCCATTATTTATTCGGTTAATTGTACACCCCTACAGTGTACACTGTATAAAAAAAAAAATAAAAAAATAAAAATTAACGCAACAGTTTAGATCAATCTTTTTTTAGTTATGATAACTTCTAATGAAATTATGTTCTATCAACAAACCAAAAGGAACTTAATTATTTGTAGCTTAAAGATTTTTTTAAATTGAATACTCAAAAAAATTAAGTTGTTCCAACTAATTGAGTTGGGTTCCTGGAACCATAGCATAGCACATGCTAAATGTAACTTAGTTAGCATGTAATTTTAATGAGTAAGACATTACTTGTCCAAATTTATACTTTCATGTCACCACCCATAACCATAACCACTACCACAAGATCTATTATTAAGCACAATAACCACAAACTTCAACATAAAAACAATTTTAAATGGCAAATACAACTGCATTAAATACTAACATGACTTTCCCTTTACTAAAAAACAATTAATTTCAACATTTATTCTCCTTATCCAGTCCTATGCAAAGCATGCTGGAAACTAGAAATCCACTACCCAATTTACAAAGTTATTAAGACAATTTGAATGACTTCATGCAACTTCATTTAAAAATAAATAAATAAATAAATAAATAAATAAAGAAGAATTTTTGGTTTAAATGACAATATTAAGATGGTGCAATAATCAACATTATTGTCAAAATAATGTTTGCAACTTAAAAGGTTTAATTAAATCAATAAATTAGAATTTTAACTTATAACCATCCATTTAATTAAGTTGTCGTAATAGTTGTGCACTGAAAAAAATTGTAACATCTAAATTAACTGATTTTATTCAAGTCAAAAATACGACGTAATGTGGCTGAATCAACCTTCAGTAAAAACATTAATTTATACCACCAAAACTACATTATATGGGTTAAATCAGATAGAAATAGCTCTTTAAAGTAACAACTGCAGGTTACTACTTCTCGCAGTGTGGAGTATAGTGAAAAGCAAGCAAGAGTCCTAAAATGATAAAATATTTACTGCTCACCTGGGCTCTCAAGACCCGTGGACACAACCTCCTCCACATTGCTACCGTTGAGGCTGGCTCTCATGATACGGTCCAGTGTGACATCTGACCAGAATACTAGCTCTTTGCTATGATGAAAGTCCAACGCAATGGCATTTTCCAGATTATTGAGTAACAATGTGTACTCAGCGCGGTGCGGTAGAACCTGTCGGATGTCAATCCGATTGGCAAACAACAAAACCGGTTCTGGACCTGGGAATAGAAAACATGAAAGTTGCTATTAAAATGGACATCTCTGTTCCAAACAACCAATGTTTTGCTGCTTTTATAATAGATATTAAGCCTCACCCAAAGCCTTGCAACTGCGTTTATCAGGCCGAAGCTCATAACCTTGAACACACCAGCAGTGGAATCCTCCTTCTATGTTGGTACAGCCTTGACTACAATAACCTTCATCCGCGCACTCATCCACATCTGGGTTCAGACACAGAAGCAGGAAAGATTAGCGAGGATGAAATACATAATATGAATAAAATGTTCTAGTTAGTTTCCCCTTTAGGTATAGTTACATGATGATTCAAACACAGAGAGATTGACTGCAAGACTGTACAGTTTAGAACTTACAACAATTTCTAACACTACAGTGAACAAAGTAGCCAGAAACATCCCTGGATTTCTCCACTTAAAGATCCAAATGAGCTGTAATAAGAGCAAATATTGCTCAGTGATATTGTACTGAGCTAAATTATAAGCTCAGTGATAATAAGCGGAATTTTAATTCCAATACAGAGTTGATTTGTAAGAAGGGACAGCAACGCCTGTCGTGTCTCCGAAGATTGTCAAGTTTAATTTTGAAAGATCCCTGATGACTTTGTTTTATAAATCTTTTATCGAGTCGGTTTTAAAATTCTCAATGTTATGCTGGTATGGCAGTCTTAGTGTGAAGGGAAAACTGCTCTTTTAAAAATAGTTAATGCCAGCAGCAAGGTTTTAGGTGTCCAGCAGAGTCACCCTACCAACCTGTATAATGGTCAGGTAGTGAGGAAAGCTTGATCTATTTTAACAGTTTGTTCCCACCCTCTTTATTCTGAGTTACAGCTTTTGCCCTCAGGGTCTCGGTTCAAGTTCTTCTCTGTTAGGAGTAACAGGTACAGACACTCATTCATTCCCACTGCTATTTCTCTGTTAAATTTGGGTATGGGTGGAGCAGGGTGGTTGTCGTGGATTGTATGTTATTTTTAATGGTGGTATTTTTTTAATGGTGTTTCTAATGTATTTTATAAATTGTTTTGTTTGTATGCTGGCCTTGCTGCAAAACCTTGCCCTTCGGGGACATAAATAAATGAAGTGAAATGAAGTGATATTGTCCCATAATATCCCTGAAACTAAACTGCTACACTTCTTACACCCATACTCTCAGTATTTTAGGTGTTTATGTACTGTGCAGAAGTCTTAGGCATGTTAGATTCTTCACCAAAAAAGTTATTTATACCCTTGTATAAATAACCTGTTTATCACTGTAAAGCTATCTATATTGTATACAGCCAAGACTTTTTTTGTTCACCAGCCACTGTGGCTAGTGATTTTCTAAAGTTACTAGCCACTCAGCATTTTCACTGGCCACAATTTTGACATTGATACTATGGGAAAACCTGCTATATAGATATTTTTAATATTATCTCATTATTTGGCAGCAGGTATATTAGGATGCTGTTACTTTAAGCCCTGACGCACGGATCTGTTATACTATTACACATGCATTTTCTTTCTCAACTGTTTTACATTCACTTAAAACATAACTGACAGTGTTTACGTGAATACTCGCCAAGACCAGCATTTTGTGTGTATTTGACTGTTTAAAGGATTAGTTCACTTTCATATAAAATTTTGCTGATAATTTACTCACCCCCATGTCATCCAAGATGTTCATGTCTTTCTTTCTTCAGTTGAAAACAAATTAAGGTTTTTGATGAAAACATTCCAGCATTATTCTCCTTATAATGGACTTCAATGGCCTCCAAACGGTTGAAGGTCAAAATTATAGTTTCAGTGCAGCTTCAAAGCGCTTTAAATGATACCAGACGAGGAATAAGGGTCTTATCTAGCGAAACGATCGGTCATTTTCGAAAAAAAATGTAAATGTATATGCTTTATATAAACAAATGATCGCCTTCCAAGTGCTTCCGCCAAAACCGTACTTTCGTATTCTTCGAAAAGCTTATGCTCTATGTCCTACGCCTTCCCTATTTTACTTACGGAAAAAATGTAACTGGCGCTGCGTTCGTTCCGTAAGTTGAATAGGGAAGGCGTAGGACATACAGCGTAAGCTTTTCGAAGAATACGAAAGTGCGGTTTTGGCGGAAGCACTTGGAAGGCGATCATTTGTTTATATAAAGCATATACATTTACATTTTTTTCGAAAATGACCAATCGTTTCGCTAGATAAGACCCTTATTCCTCGTCTGGTATCGTTTAAAGCCCTTTGAAGCTGCACTGAAACTGTAATTTTGACCTTCAACCGTTTAGAGAGACCACTGAAGTCCATTATAAGGAGAATAATCCTGGAATGTTTTCATCAAAAACCTTAATTTCTTTTCGACTGAAGAAAGAAAGACATGGACATCTTGAATGACATGGGGGTGAGTAAATTATCAGGAAAATTTTATATGAAAGTGAACTAATCCTTTAAGCGTAATAAGCAGCGAAAAAGAATTCAATTTAGTACTGAGAGGCAGCTTTACGTTTGTGCACTTTGGGTGTGAGCACAAAATGAGTAAAATTATGCACAATATGTGCAATCCCATCCCGAAATTCAAGCCCTGTAACAGCAACAATATTCATCTGGAGCAAATGAAACGAGTGAGTGTGGGGAGGCAGGTTTTTTGTGTCAACTCGCTGTCGGAGAGATGAAAGAGCGAGAAAGCGCAGCTGGTATCGTGTATTTATTCTGTGGAAAATTAGTATTGGAAGGTTTCAGATATTTCAGTATCGATATGTATTGGAAAATCGATATTTATAAAACGGATAGTTCCAGCCCTTGATTCTAATTGGTTGAGCCGCGTTCGAAGCCGTTGTGAAATTCCCGAAAACATACAGCTGACCCTGCTTCACAGGGCTTATTGCTTTATTTGACAACACTACATTGAACTTTATTTCAGATGCATTTTTAAAAGACTATAATTGAAAAAATTTATAAAATTTAACCCGCCAAAGTGGCTAGTAGGAGTGACTGTGTTACACACCACTGCTGAAATCCACCCGCATTTGGCGGGTTGTTGGGTGTTAATGTCAAGCCCTATATAAAGCACTATATAAATAAAGGTTACTTGACTTTGTCAGAAATCAAATCTTCAATCTTTAAATCTTTAAAAAGTAAATTTTGAAGAAAACAAAAATAAGAAAAAGAAAAAATTATGTACTTGCAGGTAATATAATATTAATGAAATAAAAGGACACTTAAGTGTACTTAAAGAGAGTACACTTTCATGACTTTGTTTCTTAACACACTTAAGTAATACACTTTTAAAGTGTAATTAAAAAATTTGTACTAAATTGTAACTTTATCACAAATGTTTAATTACAAATATATTTGAATACAGTTTTACAGAATTAGAGTGCTTTTTTGACCCAATAAGTAGGCCTTAAGCACATCTTTACATGTAATTTCATAATTCTACTGTTTTTGAAAGTTTACTACAAGTGGACTACATACATGCTTCAAAAAAATGGAATTAAGGTATATTTTAGTTTACCATGAATGCTTGTCAGTTCATTCAGAAATACACTTTAAAAAAAAAATATATATTAAAAACAGAAGAATTATTTAATTACATATAAAGCTTAAGTCCTACTTAAGTGGGTCAAAAAACACTTTAAAAGTTCAACTAACTGCATTTAATATAAATTAACTATAATACATTTTCATTTAATTGCAATTAACATGCAATTAAGTCTCCAAAAACATTACATTCTGTTTGCTCTTAAGTATATTCTCAAGTATATTCCCTTGAGTACTCTTTTTAAAAAGTATGCTAAACTACACTTTTTTTTTTCCACAAGGGTGCCAAACATTTGTGCCAAACATTGTTCTTATGCCAATAATTGTAATAGTCAAGTGAGATTTTTGTAGTTCGACAACAGACGGTGAGATCTGATCTCACTGTCATCCAGTCTGTCTGGGATTAGATTGAAGAAACAGAAAAAACTGAGACAGACTACATCTATTAGAACTGTGGCAACATCTCCAAGACACTTGGAGAAATCTATCAAAATTAATGTTTATAAACTGTACAAATATACAAGTGCATAATTTATTTTATAAATCAGTTTATAAATATATGAGACAAAAAATATATATTAGATATTTACCTATACTCTAAGAATTTAACACATAATCCTGTTCAAAAGTTTACATCCCCTTGCTATTTAACTTTCTTTTCTGCTGTCTTCTCATTTAACTGTCCTTTGTTTTTTCCCCTTGTCTATAGCTCACCTCTGCACGTCTTCCCATCCTGTGTTAATGTGTAGCCGGTGTGACAAGTGCACTGCACCAGACCTCGAGACATCTGGCATTTCTGTGAGCAACCTCCATTGTTAACATTACAAGTTTCTTCACTTGACTTGGAACCTATAAACACACAGAGGCAAACATTTGAATGTTAACAAAGAAGAGGGAATGTGATATTTTCAGAGGAACTACCACTATTTGTCTTATGTAAGATTTCACATGCACTTGTCTATCTGCATGCAAAGATGCATTTTGTAGACTCACGGCAGTCCTGGTATGGATGTTCATCAGATCCATCTTCACAGTCTTTGATGTCATTACAAACCTTACGCTGGCCAATACAGCGGCCATTCTCACACAGGAACTGATCCGATGCACATGGAGGAGTTTCTAAAAACAAGGGGAATGTAAAAAAGAAACAGAATAAGACAAGAAAAAGGCAAGTAATGCAGCAAAGGTAATTAAGCAGATATGAATGCTTTTTGTGCACATTGTCAAGATATCTGTGTAGACCATTTCAGAAACCAAAACTATGCACAGTGTGTGAAAGTTTAATCCTTAACAACTTTTGGTCAATTTTGACCCATTTTAACAAAATGTGTACTCATTACTTTTAGTTGTAGCTTTTAGAGTAACGTTATAACATGACTTTTAACACACTCAAATGTATTTTTAGTATTTTGTTTTGACCAAGTAAAACAGTGCTGCGTTACTCCACAATTTTAATTTGTCAAATAAACTGACCTGTATGAGTACAAATTTTCAAACACATATTTACTTATTCATCTAAACACCGTTTAGATGGGCGTCAGATGTTCGATAACAGTATATCGCTGCTCACGTATTTCGAACTTTGTTTTACCTCAAAACAAAGAACTTTGCAATGAGTATATCGGGGACTTAAGTGACCTCTAGCAACAGAACTTATATACTCTGCTTTTATATTCCTCACCTGTCTTTTCACAGCCTTCCTCATCACTGCCATCAGAACAGTCATTTTCTCCATCACAGCGCCATGACAACCGCACACATCGACCAGACATACAGCGAAACTGATCAGCCATGCACATCGATGTGCCTGACAGAGAAAAAGAGGCATGTGACAGATGTGAAATACACACACACACACACAAATATTACAATAAAACAGTTACTCACTGCAGTTCTTTTCATCTGATTGATCGTCGCAATCGTATTCTCCGTCACACCTCCAGCCTGCATTTATACACATGCCACTGCTGCACATGAACTCTGCAGAACGGCACGGTTGGTGGGAGGCTGTGTTCACACACAACACAAACACACACCAAATCAGATATACATACATCCATAAAACTCGACTCCCATAAAAATTCTATTGAAACTTGTATGTCATGTATTTAAATATTTTTATAATTACACATTTTTAATGATGAAGTTGCAATTTAGTACATTTACAATATCAAAATAACACACTACAGTCAAAATTATAATCAAGTCCTTTGCATGTGCTTTAGTATTTAATCAACATCAAAATAAGTGTACTTCTTTACAGCACAACAAAAGATTATTAAAACAATGATTTAAAATGTACTTTTAAGTAAAACTTTTAATATGACATTACTACAAAGTACACTTTTTAAAAGTGTACTTAAATGTGTTAAGAAAGTCATGAAAGTGTAATCTTTTTAAGTACACTTAAAGTGACCTTTTGTTTCATTAATATATTATCTGCAAGTACAGTTTTGAAAATTATGCTTTTAAGATTTTAAGTACACTACAAGTGCACATTCTGAAAAAAAGAGGTTATTTTGTTCACAAGGGTTGTTTCATTTAAAATATTTTAGATTAAAACAATTCTAATTACTGTAAATGTATCTGAATTTATGACATTTGTTTTGTCAATTATTTGTTGTTAGAGTGACTTTTTTCATTAATATCACCTTAAACTAAACCATGTACAACAAACACTACATTGATATGATGTATACTGATGTTGTCTTTTTTCAGTATATTATATTTAATTTTTTGTCACACTTTAAAGAAGTACATTTAAATTACAAATAAAGATGTATTAAGTCCTACTTTAGGTGGGCTAGAAAGCACTCTAACATTCAGCTAGGTGAATTTGATATAAATTTAAAGCAATTGACCGTTCGCAAAGACCCGCCCCCTTTAGTTACTGTTGCTACGTCCGACAAGCCATGCCGCTCTCACGCCACACACCATGTTCTCACGCAGTGAAATATACATTGTGGAGCAAAGAGGACACTGACAACGCATTGACAGATAGACAGAGCAGGTTACTTTTGATATGAAACGGTCTCAAATTTTGTAATTTTTAAAGAAATTTAAACAAATACCATTTTGTAATGTCGCTGTAGCAGCCCAGTTCAAACGGCTTGTGAACCAATCATCTCTTCCTACTAGTTAATTTATAGCATCAAATAAACATGAATGAACATCAGAAGGAATGTTGTTTCAACCGCGGAAAGATGTCAGTACACACCATTTTTCAAGTTCAAGTCTAATAACAATATTCTACTAACTCCCCTGACTGCTTTGTCAGACAAAACGGCAGATTCGGCTTTATGATTGGTTAGATTGCCTGTCAATCAAACTCCCAGCAAAGGGTTAATTAAGTGTCTGGAAATATTACATTCAGTTTGCACTTAAGTATATTATTTCCATAATAAGAATGCTAAAAAGTATTTCTTTTTCACAAGAAAAAGTGTGAATTATTTCTAATGATTGTGAGTAGAGAGAGAAAAGAGGCATTTCAAACGAAAGAACGAATGATCCTCACAACAGTCAGACTCATCAGACCAGTCACCGCAGTCGTCATCTCCATCACAGTGGTAGATGTCCAGAATGCAACGGCCATATGCACACTGAAACTCCTCAACACTGCATGTGGCTGTCATCACGTCAGATGCTGGAGAGAGAAATTATGTAACACGAGTTACACACCCACACACCCTGAAACGGTCCAAAAATCCCTCTGAACAGCCATTTCCAATAAATAAAACAAAGAATGTCATGTCTTTTTTGGTTGGCATCTGTGTTCTACACTATACATGCAGAGTTTTGGATTGCATACAATGAGTACAAAAGATTTAAGAAAATCTAGAATAATTGAAGAGATTTGACCTAAAAAAAACATTTTCTCTATAGCTCCACCAATATGAAAATTTGTATGACGATGGATGGATGGATGGATGGATGGATGGAGCATTTATTTGCTCCATCCATCCATTATCATTTATCAAATGAACATCTATCTAAGAAGCTCAGAATCAACTTACGGCAATTCTCTTCATCGGTTCCATCTTTGCAGTCGGTGTCTCCATCACAGTACCAGTGTTCTGCGATGCAACTTCCATCAGAGCAGCGGAACTCTTTATCGGAGCACTTCCTCTTATCTGGACACACACAAGTCATGCAGAAAAAGGGCTTGAGATGCTTGAGATGTGCAGATGGGACTGTACTGTACTACTATGAATGTTTTTCAGAGCCAAAATAAAGTGGAAATACAGCTTCAAGAACCAATTGTAAGAATAGGCACACCAGTACCACATACATCGCAAGGTTATGAAGGATCGCTGGGCCGTGGCCATGTCTCTGGCCTTTTAGACAAATTTAGATGCTACAAAATGGACCATTATTCATAGTTTTTGATAAATAAGACAAATAAATCAAAGGTACATCTTTGTGTCTGTGACCAGTGTTTACCGAGAATGATGAAAATACAAAAAAAAAAAAAAAAAAAATTGTATTTGGTTTCTCTTTTTTAATGTAATGTTTATTTAACCAGGAAAATGTGACAAAAAGTGTAATTAAAAAATAAAATAAAAAGGACCTTGCCGCCTCATTTCAGAACACCACTGCACGCCACTGATTTTGTGTTTGTTTGCCATCCATATAAACTACATACTATATATTTTTATAATTTGTGCCTGTTATTAAAAGATAATAATTAGTGCAGTCCCCCATAAATAATTTATTTTTTTAAGCAGAGCTGCAGCTCTGACATACAGAGGACACATGGCCAGCATGATAACACAACGTGACCATGTTTGCTCACGCCCCACTCATGGTGTGTGAAAATCTATTCATGCTATTTACTGATGTTGGGTTGAATATTTTGGCCAAAATTTTGGACAAAGGTGGCAGAAAAAATAAATCCAAATTCTACACTATTTAAAAAAAAAAAAAATGTAAATGGTAAAAAGTCATGTTGCAGACCTTGAAGAACTGATTAATGTTGTAAACTTCATCTGAATATTTGAATAAACTGACGACAAGGATGCACAAGGTCTGAACAGCTGTTATTGCTGCAAGGGGAGGAATCTTTAATGAACAGCAAGTTTGAAAAATTCTGCATTTAATTAAAATCGAAAAGTCATTTATATATGAAACTTGTATGTTTTGTATTCAAATATATTTGTATTACACATTTGTAATGAAGTTGCAGTTTAGTACATTTAAAATATATTTTTAACCTTAAATGTAATATCAAATAACATTACAGTTGTAAAGTACTTCACATGTGGTTTAGTATGTTAGTCAACACATCAGAATAAGTGTACGTCTTTAAAGTAGTACACAACAAAAAGATTATTAAAATAATGATTTAAAATGCACTTTAAAGTAAAACTTTTTAAATTTGACATTATTACAAAGTGCACTTTTAAAACATGTACTTAAGTGTGTTAAGAAACCTAGTCATGAAAGTGTAAATCACTTCAAGTAAATTTAGGTGGTCTTTTGTTTCAGAATATATTATCAGCAAGCAGGTCTTTTTAAAATATACTTTAAACATTTGAAGTACACTACAATGCACATTAGGGATGTGAGATATATATCGTCTACTATTATAACGTAATTGTTGTTTTAACGATGTGCAATCTGACATTATCGAATATGTCCCTCACTTTGCAAAAACCAAACAAAAACACACCTAGAGAGTGCATACACTGCGAGATGTAGCCTTTTCGGTGTAGGTTAGACTACTGCGTACGTATTTTAAAGTGCACGCTCTTACTGATTGATTTATTATTAAAATGCAGTTAAAATGCCCCTGTATGAGTATTTGTCTTTTAGGCTATTTTCATATCATATGATCTAGTTAATCAATCACACAAAGAGTGCTGTTTTTTTCCCCCAAATATCAGCACAACTGCAATACTGCAAAATATTGATTTTACACAATAAACAATTAAGTGACTTACATTTTGGACACAATATTGCCTGTTTTGCTCTACAAACATTATTTATGCATTCATCTGCAGCTTAAATGCATTTATGTTACCTCTGAGCTGCATTAAACAGTCTGTGTAAATACATCTAAATCTAAACCACTTCAGATGCAGCTTCCTTCACATTGCAAAGACGGATTTTGTTGAAAGTGATTTCATTTGATTGGTAACAGTCCTATAGTGTCTTATTATTCTCACTGAATTTATTGATTAAATGTAATAATTTGACAGTAAATTATGCATAGGCTACATTTAATTAGGCAAGAAAAAATTGTCCCCTATAAAGGTAAAATGCAGGTAAAAGGTCAAAATCAATTTAAACTTATTGGAAAATGTAATTTCTGTCACTGCTGTGAACTAACCACCACCAGTTTTTTGTTGATTTACAATGAAATGTATCTGCTAAACCTTTTGATCAATGATCTGTTCTGTTCTAAGGGTGTAACGGTTCGGTGCATACAGTCAGACGACGAATACAGTCAGTCACAGGCGATCCACACTCCATTCCAGAAGGGGGCACGCGTGGTAACGCAACGCTATTTGCTAACCAATTTTATGTTTAGTTTTGTCCCCCCTGCTGTACCGAACCGTGACTTCAATACCGAGGTATGGACCAAACGGTCATGTTTGTGTACCGTTATACCCCTAGTCTGTTCTGTTCTCATCTTTCTCTTTTGCTCTATATTGCTCTTTCCACTGTCCCTTGGCAGGTATGTGATTCAGACCAGCTGGCCCCAATTACAATCAAGGATGACCTGCCTGTTGAGATAGGTTAATGAGAGGAAGAGAGAAAGCATAAATGCCTGAAAGACACCACACTACTCTCATGAGGATGCCTTTCTCCTGCACCATGTGTTAACTACCAACTTGTTGCTAAACTTAATGCTGCTGGTGTTTAAATTCTACAACTGTCTTTGTATTTGATGTTGGACAGGGGAGGGCATAACACCTCCATCATTCAAGACATGCTGAGACCAACGGTGCATCCAAAATCGCATAATGTCTGAGTAGGTTCTACATTTGAATTTGAACTTACTTCACGAATGATAAAAAAAAAAAGTATGTTCTATATAGTATGTACAAACCCGTTTCCAAAAAAGTTGGGACACTGTACAAATTGTGAATAAAAAAAGGAATGCAATGATGTGGAAGTTTCAAATTTCAATATTTTATTCAGAATACAACATAGATGACATACCAAATGTTTAAACTGAGAAAATGTATCATTTTAAGGGAAAAATAAGTTGATTTTAAATTTCATGGCATCAACACATCTCAAAAAAGTTGGGACAAGGCCATGTTTACCACTGTGTGGCATCCCCTCTTCTTTTTATAACAGTCTGCAAGCGTCTGGGGATTGAGGAGACAAGTTGCTCAAGTTTAGGAATAGGAATGTTGTCCCATTCTTGTCTAATACAGGCTTCTAGTTGCTCAACTGTCTTTGTCGCATCTTCCTCTTTATGATGCGCCAAATGTTTTCTATGGGTGAAAGATCTGGACTGCAGGCTGGCCATTTCAGTACCCGGATCCTTCTTCTACGCAGCCATGATGTTGTAACTGATGCAGTATGTGGTCTGACATTGTCATGTTGGAAAATGCAAGGTCTTCCCTGAAAGACACAACGTCTGGATGGGAGAATATGTTGTTCTAGAACTTGGATATACCTTTCAGCATTGATGGTGCCTTTCCAGATGTGTAAGCTGCCCATGCCACACGCACTCATGCAACCCCATACCATCAGAGATGCAGGCTTCTGAACTGAGCGCTGATAACAACTTGGGTTGTTTAGTCCGGATGACATGGCGTCCCAGTTTTCCAAAAAGAACTTCAAATTTTGATTCGTCTGACCACAGAACAGTTTTCCACTTTGCCACAGTCCATTTTAAATGAGCCTTGGCCCAGAGAAAACGCCTGCGCTTCTGGATCATGTTTAGATATGGCTTCTTTTTTGACCTATAGAGTTTTAGCCGGCAACGGCGAATGGCACGGTGGATTGTGTTCACCGACAATGTTTTCTGGAAGTATTCCTGAGCCCATGTTGTGATTTCCATTACAGTAGCATTCCTGTATGTGATGCAGTGCTGTCTAAGGGCCCGAAGATCACGGGCATCCAGTATGGTTTTCCGGTCTTGACCCTTACGCACAGAGATTGTTCCAGATTCTCTGAATCTTTGGATGATATTATGCACTGTAGATGATGATAACTTCAAACTCTTTGCAATTTTTCTCTGAGAAACTCCTTTCTGATATTGCTCCACTATTTTTCGCCGCAGCATTGGGGGAATTGGTGATCCTCTGCCCATCTTGACTTCTGAGAGACACTGCCACTCTGAGAGGCTCTTTTTATACCCAATCATGTTGCCAATTGACCTAATAAGTTGCAAATTGGTCCTCCAGCTGTTCCTTATATGTACATTTAACTTTTCCGGCCTCTTATTGCTACCTGTCCCAACTTTTTTGGAATGTGTAGCTCTCATGAAATCCAAAATGAGCCAATATTTGGCATTTCAAAATGTCTCACTTTCAACATTTGATATGTTATCTATATTCTATTGTGAATAAAATATAAATTTATGAGATTTGTAAATTATTGCATTCCTTTTTTATTCACAATTTGTACAGTGTCCCAACTTTTTTGGAATCGGGTTTGTATATGGGTAGTATGAATGAAATTCGGACGTTCTACATCCATGTTGTTATTGTCACGTAACCTATCAGCATCAGTTGTGTCACTTCGCTGCCATTCATAAATCCTCTCCCGTGGCCTCATGGGATAGTAAAGTGTCCATCGAATGCACACTACAGAATCTCGCTGGAAGTAGTAGGTCATCTGCATACTTTTCACCTACTGTTTTTCGGATACTATGTATTCTGACATGCCACTCTGTAGGCATACTGTTTTTTGAATACTATATAGGGAAGTATTCAATTTCAGACACAGCAAATGTTTTACAAATCATCCTAAAAGTAGTATAAAGGAACTCACCACACTGCTCGTCACTGTTATCTCCACAGTCATTGTCTCCATCACAGTACCACAGGCTGCGGATACAATATCCATTCTGACAATGGAACTCATCTTCCTCACATTCTCGTGGTGCTGCTCAAAAAAAACAAACAAACATACAATATAAATATAGATATAAAGTCAGCAATGGGTTCACATAGATGTGAACTGTTTCCGCAAAACAAAGTCACTTTCTTCTGTTTAAGTAGGGCCCTATGATTTCCACAAGGCGGAAAACGTGGACTGAATTGGAAACCAGTCATAATAATAGTGTGGTTTAACTTGAAGAAATTCAGACACATTCGAAATTCAAAATATATTACTATTCTACAGTAGAATGCACTTCTCAAAATAATAATAAAATTATTTTTAAAATACTTATTTTTTTTTTTAAGTGAATTTCACACATTTACTAAGGAGTATCACATTTTTCCACGTTTTAATTTTAACTGCCAAAAAAAAAAAAAATTAAATGTTAAATTTTTAATTGATTGCATTTTAAAATATTTGTCAAAAAAAATTATATAAAAAAAATATTAATAAAATATTTCATAGGTCTGTATTATTTAAAATGTGTAATACATTATTAATTTACCTTATGTACTGATGAGAGAGATTTGGAAAATAAATAAAACATTTCATATGGACACAGTAATTTTTAGAAAAATGGAAATTTGTATGTATAAAATAAAATGGAATTTAGGAAAAATGATTTCATAGGGCCCTTGATTAACTAAATTTGTGCACCTCGGTGCTAGAGAAAACTCTAGCAACACTCTGCAGCTACACGATCCAGTGCACTGGTGGTGCTCAAAGCATTTTATTGACACCAGTAAGAGACTCCAGAACAGCAGCATTCAATGTGATGCTGCTTGTATTTACACCACCCACCGCGCCAGACAGACCGACACCAGTGTATTTCTGCACCACTGCACTTTTACTCGCCATACTCACAAAACATAATATCAAACTGCATCAAACCACACTGGAAAAGCAAAAAAACTGAATGAAATACATTTCCCCCCACTCCCTGTTTAAAAAAAATGTTTCTTATTACAGTTTTATCTTTATGTATACATATTTTCATGTTTATTACTGTACCTTTTGTTATATTGCCCTGACAGTTTGTAGCAAAACACATACATAAAAACATGGGGTAGAAAGGTCTTACTTGCACAAAAGCGCTTTTCTTCTAAATGAATCAAAATACACAGGACATGCAGTCTTAAAGCAGTCTTTCTTCCATTTTTATTACATGCCACTAATTCACAGAGGAAGCATGAACTATCACATCATGCTATTTAAATGATAATATAAAACAGAAGGAGAGAGAGAAGCAAAAAGAGATACTGAATGTAAGAGATGAGGCAGACATAGAGAAGTGTGGTGGAAAAGACACTTACTATACAAAAGCATGTCAATGAAAAATTCATGGAAAGCTTATGGCAGACAGACCCCCCATCATGAGAAGAGCCTCAAGAGTACAGCGCGGAGAAATATGGGTCAGATGCAAAGATGCTTCTGTTTTTCTCTTACTGCCTCACAGACAGACATACTGTTCCTTTACAACATTAAAATGTGTTATATATGTAGTACATAATGTACTACATATACATATACACTGCCCAAAAAAATTGCTGTTTGGATTTAAATATGCAAATGCTTACGAGAATATGATTGGATCATTATTGCAGTGATAATTATGTTTCTAGCATGTTCTTCTAATCTGATGGAGTGTGTAGATTTTCATTCACCTTGCCTCAACAGTGGATGGGATCGGATAACTGGACTAACCTGCGGGCCATATTCATTGCACAGCATCTCAAACGTAAATTTGATAATTCTTAAATGCCTGAGCCAAAGTCTGCCATCAGAATGATTTGGTATTCACAACTTTGAATGGAAGCACAATAGTGACGATCTTAGAACTTCAAAAGGACACAAAAAGGTATAATTATAGTATAATTATTTTATGATAGAACTGCTGCCCTCATGCACTCATGAATGAACACAGGAGAGTACATGCTGAGGTCAAGATCACTAAATAATAAATGAAATTTCAGTTTGTTTCTCACTAAAACCGTATGCTTTCAGAACACTAGAATACACAGAATGAGTCTAAATCCTTTTATTTTTCAAGCGTTCTCCTT
This sequence comes from Mylopharyngodon piceus, assembly GCA_039654765.1. Lineage (NCBI taxonomy): Eukaryota > Metazoa > Chordata > Actinopteri > Cypriniformes > Xenocyprididae > Mylopharyngodon > Mylopharyngodon piceus. The sequence goes on from CM077442.1 coordinate 40,215,404, forward strand.
TTGTGCCCCACAGAATTAAGAAGGTCAAACGCATCTATGATTAAATGACTGCATTAAATACCCAGTAAAATATTCCTTTTAACATTTTCTAGTTCTCGTTCATTGGAAGTATACAGGGCTAGGAGAAGCTTTGTGACAAAAACTATTCTTAACCCTCTGGTGCTCCTCATTTAGCGGTCACACTCATACTCCTGGTTAAAAGTGGATGAACACCTCAAAAGTAATATTTGTAAAAATGTAATTTTTTGTTCAATAATATTTTTTAATATTTTGTATTTTGAGGGAATTTAATGGTACTAAGTAATATTAATGCAATAATTATGATCCATTTGTTTCCACACTTTTTACCATACAATACCCATACTTTTTATTTTTTTAGTATTATTATTTTTCAATTAACCCCTTCAATGCTGAGTGCTATTTGGTTTAAAGATTGTTTTTTTTTTTTCCCTATAAATTTCTGTAGCAGTCATTTTTTAACCGCGAGGAGTACAAGTCTTTTTTTTAGGACCATTTAACCTCTTTGAATTATGTCCACAATGTATGTGTGTGTGTGTGTGTGTGTGTGTGTGTGTGTGTGTGTGTGTGTGTGTGTGTGTGTGTGTGTGTGTTCACATAGCAAGTGCCACAAGCTCACCATACTATTCCAATGAAATCAAACATTAAAACAAAATCTAAACGTAAAATTTTTTTGGTCAAAACTTAAACATGAGGGTTAAACATGCCGTTTTAAATAAATTAAATATACTTGAACTGTTTAAAATGTAAAACATAGAATTGCATTTCAGCACAGCATCAACGCAGCCTTAAAAGAACAACAAAACCAAACAAACTAACTAACATTTTTTTTTTATCCTTAAAATAGAACAAGAACAAAAAAGATAAATGTACTCACGACAGTCTTGTTCATCGGAGTCATCTTCACAGTCATTGTCTCCATCACATAACCATGAGCGTCGGATGCATTTTCCATTATCGCAGTGAAAGTCTAGTGGTGAGCACGTGGGCAATACTGAAGGAATGAGATGAAATTAAAAACAATTAAACATCTAATTTTAACTTCTGACATTTTGAATGATAAATAAATCAGAATTATTATAATATTAATATAAATAACAATAATAGCCGTTTTTGATGAGTGTACATACATTTATTCATGAATTGGACCGATTCGACAACATCTGTTCTCGAGTCAACAACTCACTGATTCAAATGATTCAGTCAGAGCGAGTCTCCAGTTAACATTTCACTGAATTCATAAGTCTGACTCAAAGTACATTGTGTCTAGTACATTATACCCCCTCCCCCCATTTATCAATTAGTACTTTTTACTTTTTATACTCAAGTACAGTAAAAATCAAGTACTTTTGTACTTTTACTCAAGTAAAACTGAAAAGGAATACTTAATACTTTTCCTGCACTGTAAAAAGTAATATGCTATATCTACTCCATAAAATTTTGGCAACAGATTACAAGCAATATTATTAATTAAATTCAACAAATAGAATTGAGTTAGAATTAATGAAATTAATTCCTTAAATGTCAACCATTTAAAACAAGTAAAATTTAAACAAAAATATCTGAATAACAGACACTTTAATTTTTATTGTCAACATTGAAGACACCTGATGATAAGTAGAATCACTGAAGGAAAGAGAAACGCATGAATTAACAGAGGTTTAGATGTTGATGTTGATTTTATTGAAAATGATTGGTCACCATTACGGTGATCAGTGTTTCATTTAGTTAGGCAGTTTCACTCTTTTTTATGTCAGTTTGTAGTTTTTGCAATGGTGTTTGCAAATTTTACACATTTTAAATGGTTGACTTTTAAGGAATTAATTTGATTAATTCTAACTCAATTCTTATATGTTGAATTTAATTAATAATATTGCTTGTAATCTGTTGCCACAATTTTATTAAGTAGATAGAGCGCGTTACTTTTTACAGTGTGGAGTACTATTTTAATAGGGTATCTGTACTTTTACTCAAGAATTTGATTTGTGTACTTCATCCACCACTGGTAAAAATGCCGAAAGTTTTCTGAGATGGGTAGGTTTAGGGGTAGGGAATAGAATATGCAGTTTGTACAAAATCATTGTCTATGGAAAGTCCCAATAAAGCATGGAAACCCAACATGTGTGTGTGTTTGTTTATGTGTGTGTGATGTTAATGGCTTCAAACAGTTCATGAGTAGTTGAAAAAAAATGTCTCCCAGTTCATTAATGCGAGACCAAATATTCACTATAGGGTTCAAATCTGGACTCTGACCAGGCCAAAACATGAGCCTGATGGACTTGTTCTGAAACCACTTCTTAGTTGTCTTTGCAATTTGGGCAGGAGCATTGTCTTGTTGAAAAATAACATCTAATCATTCCTCTTTAGATACCAACTTTTCAATTGCAGGAAACAAGCCATTCTGAAATATTCTCCTGTACTCCAAAGCATTAAATGACTTTTCACAGTGAAGTAGCTCACCAATACCAGCAGCTAAAAAGGCTTCCCACACAATGACAGCTATTCCTCCATGCTTCACTGTGGTAGAGATGCATTTATTATTAGATTTCCCACCAGATTTTTAAAGACACCACTCTGGAGCCTCACCATACAACTCGTGTTTCACTGGGATTCATCACTTCACAGAAAACTTCCTATTTTCTGCCAAAAACTTAATTCTGTCTTTGATGTTTTTCTGAGACAACAATGGCTTTTTAAGTAGTACATTTGCTTGAATTTTGCTAATTTCCTGACCAATTATTTGTGGTTAAGACAATTAAAAGCTGAGCCATGTTGGCTCTTTTTTTGCAGAGGAGTGTGTGTACACAGTAAAAAACCCGTACAGAAACCATATATCTACATGCGTATATATGTCCATAGAAATGTGTGTGCATGGTAATGTTGTGCATGTCTTTTGTGTAGTGAGCTCTTCAGTCTTGTTCCTCATTAGGAATCTACATGGAGGAAGAGACTCCTGAGCCTTTCTGTGTTCTCAGGCTACGCTAGACTTTGCCTGAAGGCAGCATTGACAAGAGGCCATTGTTAGGATGGTGAGGGTCCTTAATGATTTTCCTGGTGCTTGTTCTGAACCTCCTGGAGTAAGTATCCTGATGCGAGGGTAGAGGGCTTCTATGGCCCTGTAAAGAGTGACACGCTCAGCTGACCACATAACCCTCTGCAGGGTCATTCAGCCCTGTCAGGTGCAGTTTGTGAGCCAGGCATTGGTGCTGCCCAAAAAGATGCTTTCTATTGTGCTGTTGTAGAATGATGTCAGAGCCATTCTGAATTTTGCTTTCTGTACCACACTGTGAATGTGAACCATTCCTTGTGAAAAAGAAGAGTTCCTTAATTGTATTGAACGTGCACTTGTAGTATACTTAAAATATATAAGTTTTTATAAACTGTACTTGCAAATAACATAATATTAAAGAAATAAAAGGCCACTTAAGTGCAGAGTCTTCCTCTGAGGTAAATTCTTCCAGAATTATTCCTCACCGCATCTCAAAACGATGTACACGAATCTGACTAAGCTTGATGCATTTTTCCGAGCTGATGCAGGCGTTCACTCTCTGTTGCATGTATCGCCTCAGAATTTGCGTCTGAATAATGCGCGTGGTCCGTCGGCATGGCCGCATTAGTGGATAATGAGCTGACTCGCGAACGACTGACATCTCTCTCTTTTCAAACAGATTACATAAACAGAGAATATTCATTTTACATGATTTAAAACCTGACATTTCAACGTTTCTTTAGACACGTCTCATGTTTGTGTGATAAGTATTCACTAAGTTGCAGTTCATTTTCTGAGGACTATCAGAATGGACTTCATTCAGAGGGAGACGACAGATCACGCATCATGTTAGTTCTCTTTATTTTGCAAAATGCACAACATTTTGTTTTTTTACTGTGAGTGTATACAAATAAAAACTGTGGAATGTCTTCTTTTAATAATATATAACTCTTATTTGTACGTCCAAAATTGCCGAAGTATTTTTAGTCTCTTTCGCACTGGTAAGAAAAAAACCGAGGTGGTATCGCCGGCATGACCACCGACCTCTGAGTGTTAAAGAGCGCACACTTTCATTACTGTCACTTAAGCACACTTTTAAAAAGTGCACTTTGTAATAATGTTAAATTAAAAGTTTTAAAGTACATTTTGGGTCATAATGTTTTAATAATCTTTTGTTGTGCTTTAAAGTACACTTATTTTGATGTGTTGACTAACATACTAAAACACATTTGATTATAATTTTAACTTGTGTTATTTATTTTATATTCAAAATTGCATTTAAAGCTGCCGTTCGTAAGTTTTGACTCTGTCGCCATCTCTGTTTGAAACCTGCAATTGCGGCTGTTTGCAGAATTATCATCTTTACATGGGTTGTGCCTCAGCACGGCTCCTTAGCGCGGATCAATCTAATGTTTGCTGTCAGTCACCACATCGGTGTGGATACTGTACTTCTGAATCACAGATTGTAGTCTTGAAGTATGACCAAAATAAGAATTTTCACCGGAAAATGTCATCTGAACAAGTAACAAATCTGCCACTATTGTTCTGTCCAACTGAGGGGAAAAAAAGCATTACAATAAACCGCGCTGCCAATGGTGATTAAATCTTACAATCTTTTAGCTCGGATCACGTCAAACCATGCAAATTATTATTATTGTTATACTTAGTTCTCAAATTGTTAATGTTAACAACATCAGTATTGCGTGACTGTATTTAGTGTGTATTAGCGTTACCTGTAGATTTTAATTTCTGTACAGTCTAATCTCTAACGTTAATTTGTCATACCATCCAAATGATAAGTTTAATTATCGCAGCTGCTGTGAGAAAAGGCTATAAATGATCTGCCTCACATGCGTTACAGCCTACTAGCTGGGACTTGTTCTTCATGTAAAAAGACGTGACATAATGACACAAAGACGAACGGCGACATGCTTGAATTTCCTGCGAAAACCCACCAGTACCACCTGAATTATAAAACATTAATACAAACTTACCGTTGTGAATCAGGCTACGGTAAGGAGATAGTTTTGAACACTGGCTGGTTATGTACTTGCTCAAATTGATTTTGGATCATTTTTAACCAAAAAAAGTTACGGACTGCAGCTTTAAATTTAATATATTTTAAATATACTAAAGTGCAATTTCATCATTACATGACATATGTTTTAAATATAAATGACATTAAAGTATACTTCAGTTATTTTACTCTAGTTAGTTTAGTTGTCTCTTGTCAGCACTCTAATGTTCAGCCAATTGCTTTTAATATAAAATTTAAACTACAATAAATGTATGACTTTCATGTCAAGTGTCCGAAAACCTCACATTCAGTTCACACCAAATATATTCTTTTGAAGTATATTATTCCATTAAGTACTCTTTATAAAAATTAAACTCTACTCCTTTTTCACAAGGGTTGTATATACATGCTAGACAAAGCTGCGCAACAACTGTGTCATGTAGATCTGTTTGTCATATTTCACAAAAAAATGGACTTCAGTTTCAGACATGCTAAAGTATTTACATGACATTTTATAAAGACAAATGATGGTTTTAGTCTGACTGAAATTGACTTTTAAAGTGCATGTAAATGCACTTTGTGATGTACAATCAATTTTAATTGTATTCCATTTGTACAATCAATTTGTACAATTCAATTGTACAATCAATTTTAATTGATTGTAGATAAATTCTCACTTCATCCTAGTGCTCCTTTTGTTCTCTGTTCAAAAGAATCACTGTTTTAAAGACAGAGAAACCACTACAAGCTCTACAATGCATGAGTGAGATTTCCAAATGTTTTAGACTGAATCGCAAACCAATTCAGAACATTTTGCTAACCCGTTTGACCAATTAATGGAAAATTCATTTGAAGTGCGCTCAATACTGCAACATTTGAAAAAAAAGATATTCCAGCAAACATATACATGTACACTACCTTTGAAAATAACTTTTGTAGTCAAAGCAGAGGACTGAATAACAAATTTTACCTGTCTTTAAATAAATAAATACATGTGTTTGTGCGTGTGTATTTGTTTTATGTAATTATATTATGTTATTGCATTCTCATGAACGTGTGTGTGGTAAAAAAAGACTCACTGCAGCCGTCTTCATCACTGTGATCTCCGCAGTCATTGTCCCCGTCACACTGCCACTGTGCCGGGATGCATGTGCACTCGCCAAATGCACTGACCGCACATGTGAAGTGATTTCTTCCACAGGAGCATTCAGCAGCACTTAAAACACCTACAAAATACACAAACACATGAAGTCAGCTACTAAAGGGAATTTAATCATTAGTTCATTAGCCAAAAAATGTGAAAAGGATGTGGGCTATTCTAAATATTCAGATTCTATGTATTTTTAAAGTTTCTTCATTAACACTTTATAACAAAGTTCGATGATAAGGGAAGGAGGCGGGATCATCTTACGGCATTTCTTAAAACCGTTGTTTTACGTTAGTTCATATTGTTAAACCTAAAATGTGATGGATAACATGTAGCTCTTTGAGGTCCCAGAGTTGAGAGTCTGAAAGTCTGTCTGTAAAGATAAATTATAACATGCTGTGATAACTGCAGAGTTGTAATGCATCTATCCGGCAACAAATAATAATAACAATTATCTTCAAAAACACATCTTTTCTTTTTTCCATTCAATTCAAACCCCCCATCCTCTCGGTCTCTCACTTCCTAGCTGTCAGTCTGGCATTTGAAGTTCAAGAAAATACAGATCATTATCCTGTCTTAATCCTGCATCTTTTTATCTAGAGAAATGCAAAGAATGTTTATGAGAATCACCATTGGCCTATGTTCCCAAAATCACATGAGGCAAATTATTAAACAAAATAAAGGTGACCCTTGTAATGTCACGGACATGATAAACACTTTAAATCCAATATGATGAATAGAATTTCATCCAACTTGTTCCAAATAAAATGACTATTACACTACTACTCTCAAAAATATGTTGCAATGCTTGCAATTTCTTCTAAACACAATAATTCAAGGATGTGTCTTAACTATTCCAGCCCACTTCCTTCTTTCAAGTATGTGGTTAAATATGTATATTTCATGAGAATGACTATTTACTTGGTTTAATTTCAGATCATTTGCATCTATTTATTCCTCTCTGCTTCATTTCACTGTATTAGAATCTGCTTGCTTTGGACAGGATTATAAGAAAGTAACCGAATAAAAAAAGTGTAGGGAATCAAGCAGAGTGAACTTGGCATGTAGAAGCACATGGTTCTGTGTTCCTTTTTGGCAAGCTTGAATAATTACAGCCCTTCTCTTGTGGGAGATCAAGTTATATATGCCATGTTTAGTCACTAAATGGAGCAAGACATTCATCATGTATGCTTTAAAGACTTGCCATTTCTGTTTCAAAGTCAAAAACTCCTTAATATCTTTGAAACAAAGCAAACAACATCACTGATAAAAGTTAAATATATTTTATATACATAGTCCTAAAGCAAATTTGCGTGCTTGTAATAATATTTTTACAAAAACATTATTAAAAATGTGCAGTAAGCAATTTCTGAGAAAAACTGCTGACATTTGAAATCAACCCAAACAAACACACCCCTCCCTTCATTGCTCTGCCCCAAAATGCACAAACACACAATGCGAGTGGATGTCTCTTTGTCATAGATGAAGATGATGACAAGAATGTACAAAAAATGAACATTAAGTACACAGGAAGAGTTTATTCTTAGTCACAAGAAGCACACCAGCTTGGGACAAACAATGGCTCTCAAAACTGTCGTTACTATAGCTAACATTACAACAACAGCATATCTTGGTTTTGTGAAACACAGCAAAATGTTTCTCACGTATGAAACAAAAAGCAACCTCTGCGTCCATTTTCAGACCTTCCCACTTCAGTCTCTTCAGCGCTGGAAAGCTTTTCTAATATTAACGTGGGTCCTAAATCTCTTGCCTGATTTTAACCCTTCTTTTTCCAGTGATATTCCACTGACCTTTTCTCTTTTGTAATGTCTCTCAGCCATCTCTCTTTCTACAGTCTTTCTTCAAATCTCCCTCTTGCTCACTCTCTCTCCTCCCCTGTCATGAGTGGACACGCCCCCTACTGCTGATTGACTACAAGTGTGTTTGTGGTGCTCAGTCCAAACATTTTTAACAGTAGTTCTCAGAAATCACTTACTGCACCTTTATGCACAAAATACGCTTACTGATATTGCTGACAGACCTGATATTTGACACTCAGCTAAACAGGTAAAAATGTCTTTCTGTAAGTGATACATACCATACATACAGTCCCAAACATATTTGGGCACTTAGAATAAAGCAATAAGCCTCAAGAAGCCGTGGTTTACAGTGAATTTATAACAGCTAAGGGGCGTTGTTAGCTGTTATAAATTCACTGTAAACCACGGCTTCTTGGGGCTTATTGCTTTTATAAAACGGTTACCACACAATACAAATATTAAAGCCAAAAAATATGTATCAATGCAAATTTCATGAAGTAAAATCATTAAAAGCCTTCCTTCTGCCGGAAAAAAATAGTCCCTGACAGTGAACAGCAACATATATTACGCCATTAGATGGCGGCAAAGATTGTCTTTATTAGCGAGTCACTCAGTCGCAGAGACTTATATTGAAACTTGTTGTGAACACGGAACGAGACGCAAATGACAAATGCTTTGACAAGCGCTGTCAGTGTCAGCAGGGCACGGGAAAACCCATTACATGTTAAAAAGGACAAGATCGCAGCGGACATTCAAACAGATTTTTTTATAATGAACATAGGACTGACGTGAAGGAAAATGCTAAATCTGAATGCAGGTAATACACTCGGTCACTCGATATCTCTCTCACAATACTCTTCGACATAATGCAGTAAGCTTCAATGAACAAAATCAATTGAGAACAAACATATGTTTATGTTGCTAAGAGTGGTTGCTAAGACAGACACAGCAACATAGACACTCAGTGGCGCAGCGATACTTATGTAATGCGGTCAGCTGTGTGTTTTCGGGAATTTTACAACGGCTTCCAACGCGGCTCAACCAATCAGAATCAAGGGCCGGAACTATCCGTTTTATAAATGTCATTTTTTGTCATATTTTAAAGATGGCTAAAGTAGACTTTACATTTTCACAAAAATACATTTATTAGATTTTAAATTATAAACCACAGATGTATTTAGCAGATGCTTTTATTCTTTACAATGCATTCAAGGTATACATTTATCAGTCTGACAACAATTACCGTTCAAAATTTAGAGAAAACATATTTAATGCAATGAAATTCATACTTGAAGTGTGCCTTAACCGTCCAAAAATATTTTGGGGATACTGTTTTTCAGATCCATTGTAATTCATTTTGAATAATTGATAAATATAATAAATGCTTTTTAATCTATTAATTACACTGCCTTTATTTCAAAAAGTTTTTTTCTATGAATACATTTTCTCTGTGCTTAAACGCCAGCAACCAACAATTGTCAGAAGTTGGCCACATCCACTGATCTAGAGTCGTCTTATCGCATTTCAGTAGTAATTATGGTTTAGACTTGACCAAGACGTGTGGTTACGGGTATCTGTGTGCCAAAGCAGAAACCAGAAGCAACTGGTTGAGTGAGAGGATTCACCAAATTCTTTGTGCAATCTACGATCATACCGATTAAATGCTCGAGTGTGCATGAAAGCAGAATGTTGAACTGCAGATTAGGACACTGACTGGCAAGATATAACTAGTATTAATGGAGATTTTGGATTGCTCTACATTATGTTATTTTATGTTTAGCATCCAGTAGCACCATCATAAAACCAGGACTGGTAAAATTGGCATGCAAATGTGGATATTAGGGTGGAAATAAAAAGCAATGAAGCTGTGCAAAGGTGCACCCACACATATGCATTTCCTAAAAAAAAAGTCATTTATTAATTTCCTTATTTTTGCTCAAAGCAGATAAATATAGCAAATCTGAGGAGACCAATTAAGTGAGATCACTTGTACAATAAAAGAGCAGCAGATTAGTCTGTACTCAAATTATCCAAAACATCATCTTTTCATTTTCGAGCTTTCCATCTCAATTCCACCCTTCCATTTGCTGAAAACCCCTCACATCTGGAATCTCTTCTCTTCCCCCCCTGTGGCATTGGTTGCTCTCCGTTACAGACACTGGCAATAAAAAATGCCAATACCTCACTGTGTGTGCATGTGTAACTGCCGTTCTCTCTAATTTCTATACCGTGAAATTACCCCTCAACCACAAAGATATATCAACATGTCTTTCCAGAAAGCTGTCAGACTTCTAAGCTTAACCCCTCAAATGCGAAATGAAGACACAGCTGTGGATGTATGAACGGGAGCCACCCTTTCAGCAAGAAAAGAAAGAATCTACATTTAAAAAGTTCTTCAACACTGATGAAAGATTTGCTTACAACAGCTCAGCAGTACTACAAGTTGGTTAATCTATTCATTGTATTATAAATGGAATAAAAAATCCATTTATTCCATTATATATATATATATATATATTCCAAAAAATTCTAAAAGAGGTGAAAGAGTGAAAAATGGAGTGGAAAAGTGGAGTGAAAATGTTTAACTATAACTAAAAACTAAATCCATAAAATAAAAAATAAAATAATTTTCATTACTTGAAAGCTAGTTGCCAAGGCAACATCTCATTTTTCAGTTAAAGTTGAAGTAAAATAAAATAAAACTTAAACTTATATAGACAAAACTAATAGAAATGACAAAAACAATAAAATTACTAAAATCATTCTTTAAAATCAAGATGAAAACAGTCTGCGTTTTAACATACCTAAACATCAGTGTGATAAAGTTGATATGATTAGTCATGATGAGCATGCCATTGTGAGATATTTGGCAATAATAATAATAATAATAATAATAATAATAATAATATTATTATTATTATTATTATTATTATTAAGTTCTTGTTAAAAGAATAGTTCACCAAACAAGAAAATTTGATCATCTACACATTCAAACATTGTGAATCAAGATTGGCCTAAACATATCATGAAATGTCTTGAGGTTTCAAGTTTAAATGTGAAATCAAATATGGAAAGTAGTCAAATAGGATTACAACTAAAAATTATTATTTGATAATCAATTAAATAATTAGGTTGATTATTTCTTGGAGAGGCTCCAGCATCTTCGCGACACTAAACAAGCATTTTGGAGAATGGATGCAAAAAGCCAAATGTTTTCCTCCAGACAAATGTGAAAATTGAAGAATATAAGAAACAAATGATAAATAAAAACAAAAGCACAAAATAAGCTAGCATTGCTGGACAGACCTGACGTTTGCCACTCAACTGAACAGATGTCTGAAACATGAACTGAAAAATGTCCATCTGTAAGTGAAAATTTATTTATTTACTTCTGTCCCCTTTTCACTGAACCGAGAAGGATGTTCACAATGTTTCTTATAAAGTTGGGGGAAAAGATAACCTGAACTGGTTTTTGGTTTTAAAGTTTAAAATATCTGCAACACAACCGTAACAATAAGCCCTTTTTTTAAAGCCCCATAGAGAAAATGGAAAGAGACATTTGTCTGAGATTTAAAACGAGGGTATCCTATTGCAGATGCCAAGTGCAGAGTTTTAGTTTTGAATGATGAGGTACAGTAAAGGGGAAAGATACAGTATGATGTATTTAGAGGGTTAAAAAAAAAAAAAAAAGAAAAGGGAAAAGGACTGGAAAAGAAAAATAGGGCTTGTCGTTGAGTGCCGGTTCTTTTCCATCAGTCAGCCATTTTTAATGAACTTGGCTGTTCTAGCCTGCATTTGAGGCAGAGCTGAGAGTCAGTGGGCTGAAGGAATGGGAAAGGGGAAGTGTAACGGTGGCATGAACGTGAAAGGAGAGAAAAGAAGTTGCTGCTAATGCAGCATTAACAGCCTCGACTCCGAAACATGCAAACAGAGTAGGGTAAGAAGGAAAGATGCCCTCCTCAAGAACAATGTGCATTTATTTTTAAATTGTAACACATTTAGACACAAGTTTAGCATTTGCAGGATTATTATGCAATCAGCTAATGTGTTATGGAAATAAATGGAAACATTTGCTAAATTATTTGTCATAGCACAAAATGTACTGAAAACACCTCAAATGCTTTATGAAGAATGACATGATGCCACTCTGAATCAGTTTTGAGCTTTACTTACAATACGAAGAAAAAATTGGTGCAGGATTTACTTTGAAATCATTTTCGTTAGTAAATTTCACAATTAATTACAAAGAATGTTACAAAGAAATTAAACGGCAAATAACACATTGAAACAAACATGAAATTATTATAGTATTGTAAAACTTAATGTAGAAATTATTTTTCAAGTTGTAAATAAAACAGTGTATATGAATTATTTGGAGAATTTAAACATTAAAGCAGTTAAAAAATAGGGTGGTTCTACCCATAGGTTGAGGTTTAAAAAAAAAAACGTATGCATGGCTGAATCGTTCACAATAAGATCAATAACTTGCATTTAGAAAATACATAGGGAATATTTTTATTTCATTCCAACTTTAACACTGGGAATGCAAAATGAATGAAATTGAATGAATGAAATGAAATGAATCGGTTCACTTAAATGGCACAATATGTAAGATTTTGGAATTCAAATATCCAAAAACCATTAGAACAATGTTATAAATTTTGTTGACTTGTGTACTTACATTATCCCAGATGTTTCCAAGAATGTTTAAATCCAGAGAAATAAGCAATTTTAACCAGTGTCCCGACCCTTGTCATTGCGTCGCCTATCAGTGACGTTATACCTGCGTTTCCCTCGATTTCTGGTTTTATTTTGTAGAAACCATGGAAATACCAAAAACACTTTAATATATTATGTGTCATTAGACAAGAGAACAACTGTTTGGATACATTTATAGGCAGAAAACTAATCATTGTTATATAGCTCAACACTGTTAGCCTTATTGTTTGAATCTCATTTTCTTGATCTAGCTTACTACAGTGTGCAACAAGTGTCTTATAGCAGCTGCCGAGTGAATGCACAGAGTAACACTATAACATCATTTTCAACACACTCAAATGTATCAAATATGATAAAGCAGCGCTGCGTTACCCCACATACGCTTGACCGGAAGAAGCAGAAGTGGCGACTGCGGCATAATAAAAGTTTCGCTGCTCTGGAGCCGTGTGTCGCGCTCGTCTCTCATTAGCAATCGCTCCAGCGGCCTCGTTCCGCTCCCACAGCACTCGGCCCTGCTCTGCTTCATACTCCAGTAACGTTAATAATCTCAACCATGAACATGATTTCTGCCCGAGTCCTGTCCTGATTCTTTTCCACCGCTCAATCTCGGCATCATCAAGAAATGCCTTAATTTTGAATAGGCGACCTCTAGCAGCAAAAAAATTACATATTGTACCTTTAAAAGGTTTTGCATGGCATTTTACATGGTTTTGTAAAAAATGTTTGCCTATGTTCAAAACTGATTTCTTGTGTGTTTTTCATTTGTTTCTCTCACCCCAATTCCAAATGTATTAGTGCAGAACAAGGAATCCGCTGTTGTGTTTAGACACAACAGGAATTCGCTTACAAACAGACTGTCGTACTGTGAAGTCGTATCTGTTCACAAAGAACCACAGAATTGCTGGCAGTTGGAGGGGAGACAAACTGTCATTGTTCTTCCCAAGATTTCTTCAAATGTAATACCTAACCCATCTTAGGACTTGTCTCTTTTGCAAAACAGACTATTTGTCTGTTTTGGCTGCTTTGCATCAATATGTATTGTGAAAAGGGCAATACAAAAAGAATTAGACTAAAACTCATAGCAGTTAATAGTTATTCAGTCTCAATTTGGAAGAGGAATCAGTAATATCTTGGATCATTTTACAGTCAGCAGAGGTGATTTGCAACAGTGTAAAACCACTATGAGCAAGGGTAAGATTTGTAAACCTTTGAGTTCATTTGTCATGAATAATCAGTAGTGTCATTATTAAGGGAGAGTAGGGTAAGCTGGGCCACACTTATGTTGTCCTGTAGGGAAGGACAAAGAAGACAGGAGATTAAAAGGAGACTAATACAACTATTAATCTCCCATAGTAGTACTACAAATTACTATGGTTAACATTACAATAGATTTTACAATAATTATGTTTAACATTTATCTTAGTCAAATGCTTTTCATTTTGCCGTTTGTGTATGTTTTGAGTAGACAATCACTATATTACGACATCTACTAAACTACTACTACTACTACTACTACATGATCACAAATATCAATAATTAAGAAATATCACCATTTCAACTAACTTGCATTTATGTTCCCTATCTCTTCCTCTTATCTCCTCACCTGACTTTTATGAATGTTTGCCACATTCCTCTGATGTTCTTACTACAAAATACTTGTTTGACTCCATTCCAGTTACCCAGACACTGCTATATGCTCTATATTGTCTGAGCTACCAGCTCAGAAATACACCAGTGTAAAAATAAGCCCACCCAGAGAGCCTTTCACAGGACGCATGCATCAGCAAACTCTCCCTACACACACAGACAGAAACATCTCTGGATCAAGCTGATCTAAGCAGATGTAATGACTAAACAATTCCAGCACTGAAATGATTTGTCTTGAGGCTTAAGGAGCTTGTCTGGATAACCTACAATCTTCTATAGCCAAACTTGACTACCAGCATGAAGTCTAGTCTACTTTGCAGCTTATTCTGGCCAAGACCAGCCCAATTAGACTATCTGACTGATTCAAAGAGAGTTGGTTTTGCTTTGAACAAGCAGTTTAGGGGTGTGTTTATCTGAAATAGTCCCAATAAAATACCAATGTAAACACTGCCACCTTTCTCATTTTAAGAAACATTTAAAGGTACTCCTTCAAAACATGAGAAAAAGAGAATGTGACAGAGCTCATAATAAAATGAGAATCAACATTGGCTTGGCTTTTCGGGAAATGTAAAAGCGAGGCGGAGATGGCATTTTTATTACTCAACAGGTGAGTAAGGTATTTTATTGAACAGATAAATTGCCATATGTAGCAGTTCATTGTAAAGCATTATCTATTGTGAAGGGCTTTTTCATTATTGTTGTTGTAGCGCTGTGTTGGAATTTATTTTCAAGGAAGTGCCATGCCTAATAATGGGTATAGATGCAGTAACGTCTCCAGCTAGTCAGTTTGAGATCCTTTCCATCTAAACTGGTTATAGCTCTTAAAAGTATAGGGTAGGCAATTGCGGAGAGGCTAGTAATAGCAAGTTAGCTTTGAAAGCATGAGATCCCTTCAGAGCGCTCTCCAAAGCCATGCCTCCTTCAAAACACATGTACGCACACAGCCAGAGCAGATTCTGCAAAATGTCACAAGAGAGAGCGTTAAATTACCTCATGTCTAAAAGCACATAACATTACAATAATAATGAATGTAAACAACTTACAGAGCTCTTACTTGTACCACCTGACTGCTGCAGATTCATTTCGGCGTTGATGGTGTTGACATAGAAACACATAAATCAGAGTCTGAGGATGTGAACAGGATAGAACGGGGAGTATTCAAGTTCTGAAGAAAGTGTAAACTGCCGTCGCGTCAGTTACACTTTTTCCGTAAGTTGAATAGGGAAAGTGTAGGATGTAGCGTAAGCTTTTTGAACTGCAAGAGTTTTACACTTTCTTTGTACACTGAATACGGAAGGCATCTGGCGGAAGCTAGATATTTTACTTCATAACTTGTTAAATATGGCTATATATTTTTTACACAAACGCATCGCTTCGCTTCAGAAGGCCTTTATTAACCCCCCGGAGCCGTGTGGAGTACATGTTTATGATGGATGGATGTGGATGGAAGCACTTTCCTCAGCTCATACTCGTTGGTCCCGTTCACTGCCATTATAAAGCCCGGATGCGTCAGGATATATACACCTAGGATGGTTTGAGGGTGAGTAAAGCTTGGGCTAATTTTCATTTGAAAGTGAACAAATCCTTTAATATTTAGACCACTTCTATTATTGATTGCTATCAGGATGTAAAGAGAGTTTCAAACAGTATAACAAAAAGTGTTATACTGTTAATACTTATAATTGCCTACCCTACCTTTAAGCCTAGTAGTGAATGATTTGTGAGCAGAAAGTTACCAAAGGGCAAAAAGTTACATAATGTACCTTTAATAAATAAGTCAATACACTGAATAAAACAAATCAAAAGCTGAAATGAGCTGAGATTACAGACATAACTCAAAAACAAAGCAAAATACACTATTCTGCTCACGGAAAGCTTGTTACCAAGTGTCTTAAAACTCTAAATATCTTTTTAAAATTTTGATGTCACTAACCTTGCAAAGTCTGGCAAATCTTGAATCATTTTTGGTTGCCACCACTTCGCACATATTTATGAGTTTGTGTATGTAGCTTATAGTTCGTTCTCATTTACTCATTTATTGTGTGCATCACTTTGCATTGCCACAACTTTTGGTTTAAAATCCTGCTGTTAAGGACTATAAATGTCATTGTGCTTAAAGTCATGGCTTCTCATCTGATCACTTGCATACAGTGCCAGATGTTTCGTTTGTCTTCATCCATCAGCAGGGAAGAATTCACCTTGAGAAGTGTAAGACGATAGCTAAACTCACAAAGAAGGTCACAGAGTTACAGGCACACACATATGAAAGTTAGTGGAGATTAATGAGATTCAGTTTTTGAGTCGTGATGTTATGTCAGATGAAAGGAAAAAAGGATTTAGCAGTTGCTTTTCTTCTTCTACTACACACAATGTCTTCCACACATAAAGATGCTATGCATACACTTCTCAGAAAAATCACAGATGGGCTCAAACAGACATCTAGCATGCCTGTTTCTAATCCCTCATCTGACAGCACTCACTAACATCCTGTCCTTAAGGAAGAAGAAGCACCATTTTCTTCAAGGGTCACTTGTTTCCCTGTGGACATGCCTCATCTCACAAAGACACTTTTGTTTCATTTGAACTACAGCTCATCTCTCTGCTCGGATAGGTTAGATCTGTGATTTCAAAAAAATCTATCCTTCTTTCTGTTATTTGAATCTGAAAATCTCTTACATTTACTCAGTTACCAACTTTATTCATCTTTCCTGGTTCAGAACGGGTAGGGTAATAAGAAAGGTAACATCTGTAACTAATGAAGAATATGAAAATTAGCGCAGCAGCCACAGAACCAACAGCAACAGTGGCAGATCTATTACTACTTAAATGTAACGTACAGCATCCTCTCCAGTGATTTAAAGAAAAGTGGTTTTAAAGCCATAGTTATAGCCATGTATAATGTAATACAAAACAGTAGGTGTTGCTTTCTTACCATATAATACTATGGGCTGATATAGATTTCCACATGCAAGAAAAATACATATAAATGCCAAATAAAATTAAGTAAGTTATAAATACTTATTATTAGGGGTGTAACGGTATACAGAAGTCATGGTTTGGTACATACCTCGGTTTTGGGGTCACAGTTCGATACGAGTTCGGAACAACAGGAAAAAGCAACACCAATCCCCAACACTCAAAAAAAATGAATGTTTACTGTTGTTGGTTTCACTCAAACCATCCTTGTTCACATTACTTAAAAAACCCCATGTAACTACATTAACTTTATTTAACTGCATTGTTTCTACTAAAAGTGAGTATTGTCAGCTTTACTTAAGTATTTGTTTAGTCAGCTTAACATTGCTGAGTGAAACGCACAAATTAATGTTGAAAACTAACTGGGCAGTGGATCTGTTGTTCCCAGCATGCTTTGCAAGGGACTGCATTAGGAGAATAAATTTAGGGATTAAAGTGATATTTTATGTGTTTTTCAGTAAAGGGAAAGATGTTGTTAGTTTATGTTAGTGTTTAATGTTCAGTTATGTTGGACATTTAGAGGAGTTACTGTAATGTTTTTGAATTTTGTGGTTACCATTATACAGAAGAGTGGCGCCTGTGTTTAGGCTGTGAGCACTCATTTATGCATGTTTATAGGATTGAATTCCTGCTTAATTAAAATGAGTTTGTTCAACGAGTTATTCTTTTGAGTGCATTTTGTAGAGCAAATAGTTAATTTAAGGTAAATTAAGTCAATAAATGTGTTCACATACATAAACTTCTATAAATTTAACATTTAACAAAGTAAACTGCACATATAAATATTATGTAACAGTGACAAATTCAAATGATTTGTCAGCTTTACTTGTATTTCATTTGTTCATTCAACCAAATTGTTATTTGTACAAATTACTCAATATAGTTGTGTGGAACCACTTGACACTGCTTTAAGTAAATCCAACAATTAATTTTTTTTGAGTGAATGCTAGGTTTCTTTTCATTTATTTTGAACAGACAGCAGAGCAAATTACAGTTTGTTCCACCTAGCGGCATTCAGTCCCCCCTGAGGTAGTTGGTACAGTACAGCCTCCTTCACTAAGCAGTAAACAGAATGCACTCTTGCATGGGTCATTTTTTTTTTTTTTTTTTTGTAGGGCTGATAAAAAAAATAAAAAAAAACCAAAAGGTATATGGTCACAATCACAATACTCATAACAGCGGAAACAATGTAAAATACTCCGTAATTTATGGTCATACAGATAATAGACATAATTTGAAACTGTAAAGGGTCTATTTTTATTAGTGTACACTCACAAAAAAACAAAACAGTGTGCTTTTGTAAAATAAAGAAAACAAACAGGATGCAGATTTCTGCCATCCCAGTTTTCTTTCTGTGAAGTTTGTGGAGCGCGTCACAAAAATTAATCGAAACTCTGCTTATAGGCTACTAGCAAGCTTTTGTGTGCCTCTGAACTCGTTTTGGGTTGGTGCGTAGATCGTCTCGCTTCTTCTGCTCTTTTTCCTGTTGTGGCGGTTAGCAAACAGC
Organism: Mylopharyngodon piceus; assembly: GCA_039654765.1. Taxonomy (NCBI): domain Eukaryota; kingdom Metazoa; phylum Chordata; class Actinopteri; order Cypriniformes; family Xenocyprididae; genus Mylopharyngodon; species Mylopharyngodon piceus. Next base: position 40,234,244 of record CM077442.1, read on the forward strand.
GTTGCATTACCGCATGCGCCCCCTTCTGGATTGGAGTGTGGATCTCCTGTGACTGTATGCACCAAACTGATGTCCGTACCGTGACAGTTCGGGACGAATACATGTACCGTTACACCCCTATATATTATGAATATTTATTTAAGCCTTGTAACTTTAAACCAGTATGGGCACTGCCACTGTATTGATTTTATTCCCAGGGCACTGGTGTCGATAACACAAAGTAAAAACTGGGCCCAACGTACTGTGCTAATATGTTTCGAAGATTAACGAAAGTCTTATGGTTTTAGAACGACATGACAGTGAGTAACTAATGACAGAATTGTAATTTTTGGGTGAACTAACAAACACTTTAATTAAATGAAAATGTGACCAAACTGAACACTTATAGAGGGTTTAGTACAAGTTCCAAATAAACATCATATTTCACAACCTTTTATGGACAATAGAAAATATAAATATGATGTCTATGTCTTTCCTATTTTCCTCAGCATTATCATCCAGATTTAGTTTAAATCAACAACTGAGAAGGCTTTCCCATGCCAGCCCAGCAGGATATCAGAGCATGCTGTGTGAAAGCTTCTGTCTTCATCAAAAGACAGAGATGAACAATGCTGCCTGCTATGGCTGCGCTTTGAACAATTCATGTGGCTCTGCCTTGCTCAATACATCCACCATGTTCAGCATCAGCAATTCCTCCAGCACTGAATCTGTCTTGTGAAAGACAAACAAATTAAAAGAAATAGAAGACAGGGAATGAAGTTTCACACATGTCTGAGTTCTCAGGACCCTGAATGACCTTATTTCATATAAATCTTTGACATTTTCTGTGCATCGCTCCCAGCGATGCCCATCCTTATTTGCTGGCATGCACAATCTCCAAGTGCTGACAAATGAAAACCTTGATAATCCTATGAAAAATACTTGTTATTGTTGTTATAAATGAGCGTTAGTAATTTGCATAAGCCACACCCAAGCATCTCTATATAAGATATACATTTATTGTGTATTGCACAAAGCTGTGTGTGTGTGTGTGTGTGTGTGTGTGTGTGTGTGTGTGTGTGTGTGTGGGGTGTGGTGTGTGTGTTCTAGGAAGCTGATTAAGATGTACCCGTAAACATCAGTGGCGTTCTTACAGGTTTTTGAAAAGTCTGTGTATGTGTGAAAATTTTGGATTAATAAAGAAATGTAAAGGTGTGGAGAAAGCTGCTTACCGACTGCGCCGCATGTACACAAGGGATAAGAGAAAGTCACTAACACAGTACATGTAAAAGCAAATGCCACTTTCGTGTTTTAAGCAGCTTTCTCACAGTGTGCATGCAAACTTACTTTCTCTGTGGAGTTCCCACAGTATTTTAAATGCATTTTAAGCATTTTAAACATCATTTGTAGCATAAAGCACAGTCTCCCGCTAGGCCAGGCCTAATAGTCATTGCCATTGTCCTCAGTTAATGGGACACTATACCTTTTCTTTCCACCTAAAGCGTCTTTCTCATTTTCTTTCAGTGCACAACAGAAGGGGGCCATGTGGCCAAATAAAATGTTTTTGGGAGTTAGTAAAGTGTTCAGTGAATTTGGAGTTAAAGTTCCTTTCGATGGAGTCCTTGGGAGTCATTATACAGGACTTTCATTAATTTACATTACATTTACATTTATTCATTTAGCAGATGCTTATGAGGAATACAAGCGATTCATCTTAAGTAGGCAATAATATAAAAAGTGACAGCAATACAAAAGTTTCAAACATTGCCCAGAATGGTACAAGTTAGCAGGCCAAGGGGGACCCCCCTCCGTGGAACATGATTTCATATTTCATTCATTCGTTCAGACATATTAATATTATTATGGAAATATTATCAGGTATGCATATAAATGGTGCTTCAGCTTATAGCAATAACAAGACTACTTCTCTCATTAAAAAAAAAAAAAAAAAACCTGAACACAGTTTAAGCACAAGTAAGTATGACTGTCAGAAATCAATATTTTCACTTGAAATCAAAACCGGCAATTCTTATTTTTTTAATTGAATATTGCAGTATTTATTATAAATGACTTAGCTTATCCGTGCACATTATTTTTTTTTTAATTCACGTGCCTCGTAATCTTTAATCAAATTTACTTTCCCTCCCTCTTGCAGCGACTTCTCTTTTCTGATGACGTCTTTACTGGTGCGAGGGCAGGACAACCTGTCACTCACAAGAGATCGACTAAAAGCAAACCACAACTATCCAACCATCCAATCAATTCCCCATGGACAAAATCAAGTCTCGCCCTACATTTTTTCTTGTTTAAAAAGCTGTTTCACTCTGATATACGTCACAATAGAGAAGAAAAGACTAACGCAACTTCTGTTTCATGTCGACTTAAATGATTACATTTACATTTGTTTCTTACCAAAACATTGTATATCAACAGTAGACTTGGAAAAGATGGCATGGACTACATTTATGGTGCTTTTAAAGCTCAACATACAATATCCATTTATTGCCATTGAAAGGGAAAGGGTGATAGGGATATTTATCAGAATTCTGCTTTTTTATTATCCTCAAAGTACATTTTTGGAAGGCAAGTGGCAATCATAATCTTTTACATCAATTCTGTGTGAATAAAAAGAGATGTAAACTTTTGTACCGACTTGTTTGTGTAAATTCAGTTATTATTTTGTCTTGTTGAATTTATGTAAACATCTGTTATGTGAAAGAACTTATTCAGCCCAATACTAAATGAAAAACAAAATGCAATTTGTGTATCTAAAGAACGATTACAGGTTTTCGTTTGGCCTGCTCTTTATATGCTAGTCACATTTTGTGTTCATGTGATACACAACATTTTAGAAAAAAAGTTGTGGAATAATCTGATCAATATAATTTTAAATAATTACTGTGGCCAGTTGCATAAACTGCTTAGACTAGTCTTAAAAGACAGGTCATAACTTTTTAAAGTCAGTTACATAAAAACAGGGGTGCCCAACCCTGTTCCTGGAGATCTACCTTCCTGCAGAGTTCAGCTCTAGCCCTGCTCAACACGCCTGTCTGTAATTATCAAGTGCTCCTGAAGATCTTAATTAGCTGATTCAGGTGTGTTTTATCAGGGTTGGAGCTAAACTTTGCAGGAAGGTAGATCTCCAGGAGCAGGGTTGGGCACCCCTGCATAAAAAGAGAGGTAATTTTTATGATTTGAATGGGAAAAGAGAGATGGATAACCCCTTGGTTAACTGCTAGGTGGTCAAACTAGTTCAGTCTTAGCAGAGTCTTAACATAGTTGCAAGGAGAGAGAGAGAGAGAGAGAGAGAGAGAGAGAGAGAGAGAGAGAGAGAGAGAGAGAGAGAGAGAGAGAGAGAGAGAGAGAGAGAGAGAGAGAGAGAGAGAGAGAGAGAGAGAGAGAGAGAGAGAGAGAGAGAGAGAGAGAGAGAGAGAGAGACTAGCAGGAGGTGGACAGTCAGACTGTGTTTTAAATAGCCCAAATTATCAGCTGTTCATATGGTGATGGCATTTGCTCAGAAAAGTATCAGTCATAAGAATTCCTACAAGGACAGAAGTGCTTTTAATAGAGTGCATGTGGCCTAGAGTACACAAATAAAACACAGGACCTCCCAAAGCAATCTGAAGAAATCTAAAGGGAATCTAATGTAATCTTTTAGATAAGAGCTTGATGTTCTATGAAAACATTCATGTGTGACAACGAGACAGTTAGCTCTCGAGACAAGGCACGAGATTGAGTTCACGAGAACGAGATGAGACGAGATTTTTACACAGTATTTTTAAGAAATCCTCAATGACGAAATACATTTAAAACAGTCTACAAGTGCATTTGAAATAACTAATCTTATAATGAATATCATTTCAGTTTTACTTTCTAAGTATGAATTATATGCAGTAAAAGACAACAATGTTCAAGCACTGTAAAAGGTTTTGCCACAAACTCAACTGACTGGCTTCTCTCCTGTATGATTTCATATAAGAACTTTTGACCTCCAAACTGAACTCCTCTCCACAAATTGATGATAGAAATAAAAACAGTATAAATAAAAATAACACAGTTTTCTCTTAGTCTTAAGTGCAAACAATAAACCATAATCAAAAGTACTCTCTCAATACTCAAAGTGCAAACAGAGACCAAATTTTTCTTCAAGCATGATACAGAGCTAAAAGATGGTTAAAACTGCCCAGCCTAGCCTAAGATAGCTTTCATATTGGGAGATATCTGCATGCATCAGGGAGCCGCTTTCATAATGCGGAGTATTGAAATCGCGTTTAAATGCACGTTCGCATTTTACTTTCAATTTCGCAAACGCACGTACTCTGTGAATAGGGAGCGGCGGTGCTGAGCACGCATTCTACAAGATAAGACATTTGTCAGACGCTTAGGCTCTGTTGTGCAAGAAATCCTCCGCCATGGTCTTGTCAGTCATCTCGTCACTTACTCTCGTCACGTGATCAGTGAACTCTGATTCCTGCTGGCTGCACTACATACGACACTGCAGCTCGTGTTGGATGAGCTGGATGGAATTGAAGCGACCGTTATCCAAATGAATTAAATGGTTTTTATTTCTAAAAAGCAAAACGACAGTGGAGATGTAATGTAAACGTAGCGGTGGCATATTCTATCCTAATTTCACCCTCACACTCTGTCATGGCAATTTCATGAGACAGCTTTTCACCTTGATGAGAAATCTTGTCACATTTTAATCTTGTGGCACGAGATCTCATCACACTCCTAGATATTAATCATCAAATTCACTGTAACATCATGCTAGCAAGTGTCAGATCAACTTCCTCCAACATTTTTACCAAATCTTTTACGTTCTCAATTTCATTCTCTGCAACAGTGCCCTTTACTCGCCTCACTTCCACAAAATCAGATTCAATATTCTTTACAAAAAATGCACAGGGAATTACAAAGACAAAAATGATTTTTTTTATGGAATATTTCAGTATTTATTATAAATAATTTATCCGTACACATCATTTTTTATGTCACAATAGGGAAGAGAAGACTCTCTCAAATTCAGTTTCGTGCCGACTTTAAATAATACAAATAACACTTTATGGATTTATTCTCACTTTATTTAACAGTGTTTTTGGTGTTGACCTTCAATCAGTAAATAAAACCATACAAATAATAACTTGACTTTAGGTAAACATAACATTTATGTTTAATTAGCCTGATGCATATACGTATATTTCGGTCTTGGTTTGAATAAACCATTTGTCTGATTCTTTTTCGTTTGTTGTGAAAGGGTTTTTTCCTGTGAAAATATTTGGACTGTAATGCATTTTACAACTCACTGTGTATTACAGCTGCACAATCAATCAAAAAACATGAGCTGAACAACTTTAAGCCAGGTGTACACCTTTACAATTGTTCCTTTTCAGATGGTAAAAATCTCTAGCATTAGTTTTGATTATGGCTTGTCATGAAAAGAAAAATGGATCTGATGAAAAGAAAGATTGATTTGATTATTATCGTAGGAGAAGTCACTGCAGGACTGCGCCTCAGAACTTCTGACATTGGCAGAATTTCATTGGAGGTAAAATTTGATCACAATAGTCATTAATCAGCTGTTGGCGAACATGTCAAACTAACGATCAAAGACTACAAATTTTGGCCTAGGAAGAGGAATCTTTTAGGATTTACAAAATCTGTCTCAGACAGCCAAATCGTGGCCAAAAATCGTACAGTGTGCACCCGACATTAGTTATTATACAGACAGCGTTCTTTGCTTGTTTCTGTATACAATCTATTCACTATTTGGATAACAATTTTGTTTTTAATGCTTAATAATGGAATTGTGGTCATGTGCACACTACAGAGTTTCGGCAGTGACAACCATATTTAAATGTGGGAGAAAATCAAACTTCCAATGTAGTGTTTACCGACCAGAATACCAAGTCGCTACTGAAATTTTAAAAAAATGTGACATTTTGAGCGCTGTTGAGTGGATTCGTAAACACCTCTGATTGGCCTTTGTGTTCACGTTCTCATCAGATATGTCTGTGATTGGCTACAATGATCAACGCACGGGAGCGTTTGAAAGCACAGAGAAATGCTTGAATATGAAAGTGTTTTGAAAGCGGGAGCGTTTGAAAGCAGGCATCTATTAGCAGACCAGTCCGCTGATAGACTCCTGCTTTCAAATGCTCCCGTGTGTATCTGTGCAAGCGCTCGGTAAAGAGCGTCATTGATGTCTATTTACAAAAAGTTTTTGAAGCGTTGAACATTGTAGCCAATCACAGACATATCTGATGAGCACGTGAACACAAAGACCAATCAGAGGTGTTTACGAATCTGCTCAACAGTGCTCGAAGTGTCATATTTTTTAAAATTTCAGTACCAACTTGGTATCGCGGTCGGTATTTTTGACAACACTGTTCCGATGACTGACGTATAGTCAGTGTTTTGACTGACCCATGCGTAACAGCAATAATCTAATTCAGAAATGGTTTTCAGCTTGTTTTGAATGTGAAAGAGTATATGGCATGAAATTTACCGACACAAAATTATTTGAATGTAAAGTCTATTACATTTACATCACAATTATTTGTGAAATTTACTAGCAATTTCTGAGTGCAAATTTCAAACAAACGGCAAGTAACAAATTGAAATAAATGTGAAATTTTGAAGTAGAAAGAATGAAATTGTATTTTCTTGTAAAACAACTCCAATAATGTATGTTTAATTTACAACTTACAAAAAATATTTTTTTTTTTACAGTGTACAATATGGAGGGAAATAATCAACAATTATAATTTATGTCATAATCATGCAGCTCTACTGTGTATTGCACATTTTTGACTGTCTGGCTGTTATTGCATCAAAATTAGATAATTAGATAAGGTAGCAATCTATCTATCTTGTAAAACAAATCAAACAGTCAAAGTTTCTGTTAAACAATTATTAACTAAAAACAGTGATTAATTGCAATTCTGTACACAAAATCCTTTGTAAAAAGCAATTAGCATCTAATAATTGTCAATGAACAAACATATCATGCACAGTATCCACTCAATTTAAAAAAATAAAAATAAATAAAATAATAATCATTCAAAAGAGCAGTTTTCTATTAGTTGTCAAGTGAAACTCACTGCTTGCTTATTCCAGAGTGAAGCAGATTCCTGGGGACCTTTTGATTTTGTCAGCCTTGATGAGTGAACCCACAGCTTTTCCCACAAGCCTATACTGGGGAGGGTTTGTCCCACAATGCTCGGCAGGGGTGCGAGGGGCCCAACAAAAGCACCATAGGCAGAACGAGCTGCAGTTAAAAGTAGAAGGGAGTCGTGAAACTCACACTTTCTTATCCCTCTTTTCAATGTCCCCCCCATCTCCCAAACCCCCACCTTGGAGAAAACCTGAGCCACAGAAAAGGGGTAAAAGGAGGAAGCAAAAAGAAAGAGGCTGATTGATTGAAAGCTGTAGGTAGGAAATACTTGAATCTCATACCAAAACACTAACAAAGCCAGTTCGCCACAGGACTCAAAAACAGCTTAGCACTCCTGAAAGGTTTTCACACACACAAAAAAGCAGTTTAACGTCTAGGACCAATGATGAATCAACAATGCACAATTTACCGTAACTACAAAGGTACCCTATATGCAATCTCAAAATGGTGTCTGATGTGCTCACACAATGCAAAGATATGAATCACAACAACACGCAACAGTTAGAAAGCTAGGGCTACTTCATGAAAACGTAACCTTCTCTGAGACAGTTCAAAAAGGATAAGGTTTCATGTTAGCATGATGAAATCAGAAAAGTGACACCAAGATTACACAAAACATTGGTGTTCATGTTCCCCGCCAGCATAAAACAGCTATTATGGCTATTAAAGTGATTGTGGCCCATTCTCCAAAATAATAATAAAAAAAAAAAATTAATAAAAAAACGTGGGGCCCAACTCCAATCAACGAAGCCCTCTCAAAACTGTAGCAGTTAATGGATCAGTTTATTCCCGAGTGTAAATCTGGGAAACAATGATACTCTAGGTATGGCTGCAACTAACTATTATTTTTTCCTTCAATTAATCTATAACATTTTTAATTATGATTTTTGTAATCAATATATATAATGATTACAATACATCTTTCAAGTAATTTGAGATTATTCCTTTGGTTAAGTCACCAATAAATAACTGCAATGAAAGTTTTATTCAAATTTTTTTTTTTTTTTTCCTAAAAATGCTTACTTTACAAATGAAAAAAATAAATAAAGTGCCAATAATTAAAAGGCTAATCCTAATCCTTTAATTTCCGGGTCTGTTCCTCACAGAAATCTTTTGTATGGATCACAGTGCATGAGTTATGTTGGCCTCTTATGATGATATTTTAGTCATTTTAAAGTTTGAACTAATCCTTTAGGAATATGATGATTCTTTTTGCAGTGTAGGAGCATATGTTTGAGAATAAACCTAGCTTATTATAGCCATTTGTCTCAAGCTCCTGCTTCCTGTGTCTCTCTAATGTGGCAAGGCAAGAGAGATAAACTGTCCCCTGGAGACAGATAAAGTCTTTTTGAGTTAAACGGCTATTGTCAGTGAAAGTTTATTTAGAAGATTAGACATTCTGGTTTAGTGGGTTCTAATTTTATGCATTAAAAAAAAAAAAAAAAAAAAAAAAAAAATGTAACCTTTTCCCCATTTAAAAAATTAACATCAGTGGCAAAAAATCTGTATGCCATGTTGAGATCACAGCTGAATACTCACTTTATCCGCATAACCATGTTATAATTTCTACAACGCCATCATAGTAACTGAAAGATTGTGATTCTGCATGCACGACGAGATGTTGGTATAAAAGTCCAAGATCAGCAAAACAGCCTAATAAATTCACTTTACACAAGTTTTACTTCTACTTAATTTCAATATTTATTCAATGTTTTACTTGCCATTTCTTTGTAAATATTTATTACATTTACTAGGAATTTGAGTGAAAATTGTGTACACAATGTCAGTTTTACTGACTTCCACCTGCTACACAATTACAAAAGGCCCTGGCTGGCTCAGAGATACACATTTTAAAGCAGCAGAATGGAAGCTGTATTTGCGAAGGCTCATGGGGCCTCTGATTGATAGACCTGTCAAAGACCAATAGTCCTGTGAGGAGCACATGTGTCATTTGCTCTAGACACAAGAGCAAAGAAAATAAAGCTCTGATCATATTTGCAGAAGAACAAAAAGGAGACAGGCCGTGCGTCCTTTAGACAGGACGTGCTAAAACAGAGTGCGAGTTCAAGAGAGTCCCAGAGGGACTGACTGCTATTGACTGGGCACAGCTGATGGGCCAGTGGAGTAAAGAAAAGGGAGAAGGGGTTCCCCAAGAGAGCTGAAGATCAGACAATGGTTCAAGAAACGTGCATTAGGCCAGTCTCTCCAAGCAGCTGGTGTGAACCTTACGAGATGGTTGGGCTGAGGGAAAGTCATAGCTAATGACGAGCATGAGAGTCATGATGCATCAATCAAACTAAGACATTCAGGAAAAAAAGTTAAGTCAAGTCAAGTCAAGTTAAGACTGCATGATTAATCGAAATAAAATTGAAATGGATTAGTGTGATTATCGAATTGCAAAGGCTGTGATTTAGTTAAATAAAAACACTACCGGTCAAAAGTTTGGAATAATTGTGAATTTTTCAATGTTTTTGAAAGAAGTCTTTTATGCTCACCCAGGCTGTATTTATTTGATCAAAAAAGTAAAACAGTAATATTGTAAATTATTGTTACTCTTCAAAAAACAAAAATGTTTTCTACATTAATATATTTAAAAAAAATAAAAAATAAAAAATTTGTCCTGTGATGCAAAGCTGAATTTTCAGCATCATTACTCCAGTCTTCAGCACGATCCTTCAGAAATCATTCTAACAAGCTGATTTTGTGCTTAATTATCATCAACTATTATTGATGCTCACTTATTGATGATGGTTGTTATAATTATCAATGTTGCTGCTGAATATTTTTGATGTGAAAGTAGTGTTGTCAAAAGTACCAACCGCGATACCAAGTCGGTACTGAAATTTCAAAAATGTGACGCTTTGAGCACTGTTGAGCTTATTCATAAACACCTCTGATTGGCCATTGTGTTCACGCGCTCATCAGATATGTCTGTGATTGGATATCAATGATGCTCTTCACCGATACACACAGGAGCATTTGAAAGCAGGCGTCTATCAGCAGACCGGTCCGCTGATAGACGCCTGCAATCAAACGCTCCCGCTTTCAAATTCAAACACTTCCGTGTGCTTTCAAACGCTCCCGTGCGTTGATCATTGTAGCCAATCACAGACATATCTGATGAGCGCGTGAACAATTGCCAATCAGAGGTGTTTACGAAATCCGCTCAACAGCGCTCAAATAACACCTTTGTACTTTTGACATCAGCTTTAGTTTTTGCAAGTTGGAGTGCTTTTTATGCTGATTTTGCTTTCGTCGTTGACTGTGTCCCATGTTCGGAGGGGACATTTAGAGATCACTCTAGACATATGGAAACAGATGGCTACTGACCGGGATATAAAAGCTGTGATGCCTGTGACAGACTACATTAATCCCCCACCTTCATTTGACTGCACACTCAGGAATACAGAAAAGGGCAGAGCAGCAAAGAGACCCATCCACATACAAATAAGTTCTTCCTCCAGCAGGGAGCCACATTTAAAATTTTGGCAGATACGCACTATGACCCAGATTCGCCATGATGTCCTGTCATCTGCAGCCTCCTCATGTCTGGACAGCATGCTCATGAAAAAATTATCAGAGTAGTTGCTGCATACTTAAACAGTTCCAGTGGGATGTGGAGAGGCACTTTGAAAAACGTCCAGACACCATTAGAGAACACGGCTTAAGTGAACGATTGACCTCCTGTGGGAGAAAACCGTCATTTACACATTCGCCTTCAATCAAACAAGATGAAAAACAAGCCTTTCTGACCCAAGCAAAGAAGCACACTTTAGCATACTTTTAAGAGTACTTATTATGGATTTAAAGGCACAATATGTACATTTCGCCGCTAGAGGTCGCTTATTCAAAAAGTCGTAGCTTGATGACGCCTTGATTTCGTGGAATCATGGGACGTGCTGTCTTCACGTCTAAAGCCGGTGGAAAAGAATTCGATGAGACTCGGGCAGAAATCATATTCATGGATGAGCTAATGTATTAAAGATTTATTAACATTACTGTAGTATGAAGCAGGGTGTGGCTGAAAGCTGTTGGAGCGATTGCTAATGAAAGACTAGCGCGACACACGGCTCGAGAGCAGTGGAGCTTTTATTATGCGAGTGCTTCCACTTCTTCTGGTCAAGTGTATGTGGGGTAACGCACTGCCATTTTATCATATTATGGCTTGTTTCCACCGAGCAGTACGGTACAGTACAGTTCAGAACGCAGTTTTTGCCATTTCCATTGTCAGAAGTTGTGAATGGTACCCTAATTCCGAACCGTACCGTACCACTTTTTTGGGACCCTTCCGTTGGGGTACCTAGCACAGTAGTCCAGTAGTAAAGGGTGGAGCTAAAATCACTACAGAATGTTGATTGGTTTACAGAGAATTGTCACTTGTGCGTGCTACAAGGCGAATGACAACACAAGAGGCGCCATTTTTTAATAAAGTTAAAACACAATACCGTTTCTTCTTGTGACAAACAGCCACATGCCGAGAACCTAGAACAAGATCTGCTGTATGTCCTCCGTTGTTGTTTACTGTGTCACTTTCTTCTTCGCGCGAAAATGATAGATCGCTACTTTCCGGCATACACCACGCCTATCAATTAAGGGTACTGTTGGCGGTGGAAACGCAAGCCGGATCGGAGTTTACCGTCCCAAATCGTACTGAACTGTACTGCCCTGTCCTGTACCGCTCGGTGGAAACGAGGCATTAGATACATTTGTGTGTTGAAAGTTGTTATGCTACTCTGCGTTCGATCAGCAGCTGCTATGAGACACTTGTTGCACACTGCAGTAAGCTAGATCGATATTAGGCATGGTAAAACATGGCACTCGTGGTAAACCAAGAAAACGAGATTTAAAGGGGACATATTATGCAAAATTCACTTTTGTATGGTGTTTGGACATAAATGTGCGTTGGCAGTATGTGTACACAACCACCCTATAATGATAAAAATCCAACCACTCTTTTTTTTAATCCCAATAAATCATAAGCAATGTCTCAGAACAAGCCGTTTCCAGATCCCTGGCAATGTGATGTCACTTTAGCCACAGGCCCCGCCCACGAATGTTGACAGACACTGCCGTTTTAACATAGAACTGCCCTGAGCGAGTTCACAGCGAGTTGTACACAGTCTGCCATTGCTGCACTGACAAGAACGTCTCCCAAGTGTTTTAGGTGTATTAATCCACATAGCTCTCTCCATTTACTCCCTAAATCTAAGCCACTGAAGACGAGGTGGATTAATTTTGTCTTCGAAGAAAATGCTCCCTCAACTCTACCGAAATTCGTTTATGTCTGTGCAAATCATTTCACACCGGACTGCTTTGTGAACGAATGCCAATACAAAGGGTCAGTTCAAAACAGAGGTTGTGCTAAAAATTTGTTACTCAAGGATAGATCAGTAAACTGTTCATCATCCAGCTTACAGTCTCCAGAGTGATACTGGATACGGCAGTAATGAAGGTGAGAGCACTTTATTACAGTTCATCGGAGTTGATTTACGGATATAAAGTTTACCAGTTTATTAAGCACCACCCAAAAAGGCATAAGGTCTTTATATATTTGTTTACTGTTAGTTGTAACGAGTGTTTCTGTGTATTTCGCTGTGTATGTTGATGAAGCAAGGAAGAGAGAGAGAGTTTATGGATAATATTTTAATGCACACTTGCACTGTGTTTTATTAAGCTCTTACAGTGATTTTCTAGAGTGAAAACAGACGCTTCATATTTTGTGTGAAGTACAATAAACGTTATAAAACTCATCGGTAAACAGGCTTGTACTAATATAGTGGATAAAAACAAGACGACAATATAAGTTATAACCATAATTAAACTAAACTATACCTCTATCTCCGTATCCAAACAGTTGCTCACCTGTCTAATAAAACACATAATATATTAAAGCATCTTTGATTGCTTCCATGGTTTCTACAAAATCAGAAATCGAGGGTAACGCGGGTATGATGTCTGGATTTAAATATTCTTGGAAACATTTGGGATAATGTAAGTACACAAGTCAAAACATATAACTTTGTTCTAGTGGTTTTTGAAAATTTGAATGCAAAAATCTTACATATTATTATTATTACTACATTTTTATTTGGACAAACCATATGCACTTGCTTAAGTGTTTTAGCACACATGCTAATTTTCAACACCAGTCCACGGGAGGCTTTTCAGAGAACAAAAAAAAAAAAAAAAAAAAAAACAACAACAATGCCAATAATAATAATAAATAATAACAATACTAATACATACTATTGTGCCTTTAATATACTTTAAAAGAGGGGAATCATTTTAAAATAACATTGCTGAATAGAAATGATGGTCATCAACCAACAACTTATCTGAATACAAAACTCAATCTTGATGGTCACAAAAATAATGCAATGATACATTGACAAGTCATGGGACTCTGGAAGAAAGCCAAAGGCAATCCACCCATTATCACTATTTAGGGCTTCTTTTTTTTAAAGTCTTATCTTGCATGCTTGGAACTTAGTCCTATGAATGAATTTACTGTGGAGAAGCCAAAGGGTTTGTTTGATCTTGGCGCTTTTCTACAAATCATGTGACTACTGACACAAGGCCCTCATCTGAACTCTATTCATTGCTTGCTGTTGCTGCCTCAACATTGTTAGCTGAGTAATTTTACCAGCGGTTCAGAAGGTAATCTAATGGGTAAACGGTCACAAAAAGATGGACTTCAAGGGATGGGCAAACTCGGTCCTGGAGGGCCACAACATCCCTAAACCAGACCATTTTGTTGCATTTGCCGCACAACAACAACAACAACAACAACAACAACAACAAGAAGCAAAAATATCCAAGCTATGTGGGACAATGATAACAATATCTAATTTGCCCCAAATTGTTTTAATGTTGTTGTTATTAATAATTTTTAAGGGAAAAAAATAAATAAAAATCAAAACAGCAAGTGTGATTCCAACCAGGGCCAGATTTATGCAAAACCATTCTAGGCACATGCCTATGCTTGCACGTCCAATTACAATGAGGAGAAATAATATTCATTTTAAATTATTATTATTATTATTTATTTTATTTTTTTCTCTCTCTAATGCTAATACATTTTAAAATATTGTTGCAGTCAGGCAAAAATCACATCTCTCCATATTTTGTCTTTTTTTCTTCATAAACCATTACTACTTTACATCTATCTGTTGGTTTTTGCAAATATTTAACCAATAAAAAAAGTATTAAATGGAGCTTGAGATTAACCCTTGTAACTTCATTGGATCCTTAAACTGTCAGTCAAACCTCATAACTCTTTCATAACCACCTTCTCTGCTTGTTTGCAATGCAAAGGTAAATAAAGAACTGGTTCTTTGACTAAGTACAGAGTTTTCTTTACTCAAGAAACACTATATATAAAGGTTAATGTTTTATGTATTTGAGGAGCAGAGAAGAGTGTCTTAGTCTAGCATTTGCCATTGAGTCTCAGCCAATGCGGTCTCAAATAGCCTGTGCATAGCACTTCACCATTTATAACATAAGATTTTGGCCAAATGACAGAAAAAACTGAGTGTCCACATAGCTACAGCTACAATAAACTTAATAAACTACAATAATAAACTACAATAACCTGTAAGTTAATGAAAACGTAATGTGATGCACTTACTGCCTCAGATGCAGCCGTTCTAATAACGGACAAAACACATACAGTATGTCCGTATTCGCTGGTCAGAAACTACGTAACTTCATTTGAGCTTGATTTTGGTAAAATGTTAATAATATAAATGACACATGCAAGTATATGATCATATATAAAGCCACAATATCAACTTTGACAACACATTAGGGTTGGGTCGGGGGGGCAACAATTTATTTTGTCTGTCACAATATGATTCTAACTTTTGTCACTATAATATCCTTACAAGCAGAACTGGGATTTAGCGAACTGTAGAAACGGGTTAGTTATTTTGTTCTGGTGTGTTTAACCAACCAACAGAAAGATTCAAAAACCTCTTTAAACTGCTAATTTGCTTTACTTGTGAGTGAGGACACAAAAGACTGCATTACATATGCTCACTTGTCTCTGCTTGCTTTCTTTCTGCGCCAAATAAAAGGAAGCGCAATCATTTTGATCAAAACTAAATGATGTGTCGAGCAACAACAGAACAGTAGCTGTATATGAAAAACTGCACTTTATTACTAAATGCTGTCCAAGGAGAATCTATTCATGGAAATTTTCATCTGGGTTTATAGAAAATACATACATTTTAGGCTTAAGTATTATGAATGTTATGTTGTGAAATGCTGATTTGTTGAGCATTCATTCAAGTCGAATTATAAAATGCGGTTACCATTTAACCAATGTGTCATGTATGAATCAATAATTACCAGACACACTCAAGACTGCCAACAAAACATCATAACATTAAAGCTGCAGTATGGAAGATTTTTTTTATTATTTTAATTTATATATATATATATATATATATATATATATTAGTAAATGTTGAAACTGCCAATGACGGATTAATAAATAAGATTAAGAAATGCAGTGGAAGTATTGTTCATTGTCAATTCATGTTAACTAATGAAGCCATATTGTAAAGTGTTACCAATAAAAAAAAAAAAGTGTGTACGCAAGTGTACATAATCAAAAAGCACTCTTTAGCATTTAATATAAATGTAAATTATAATTCATTTTCATTTAATTGCAATTAACATGCAATTAACTGTCCAAAACATTATATTCAGTTCACACTTAAGCTTTAAAAATAATTTAACATATGCTGCAATTATTATCACCAAAATAAATGAGGAAGTACCGCACAAAACTACTGATACAACATTGAAAACAATGCACTTCAGATACAATCTAGAAAACAATGCCTGGTGGATGGATTCAATAGGGCATATAAATGCCATGGCAACTGAGCAGAAATACTAATTTTAGAGTGTTTTAGAATAATTAGAAATAAAAGTATAACCCTTTTTTGTATGTCTGACTGTGTGGGAAGAGTTCAAAGAATACCACATGAAAAGAGAGGGTGGGTGGAAGTAAGGGCAGGCTGCCAATGGAAAATATCTGACCATTGACTATGAAGCCAGGCAGGCACCAAATGAGCCATTTTTTTCTACCCACTGCCACGACTGCCCAGCAACTGGACCGCGCCATGCACCTGTCTCACACACACATAACAGAGTCTGTAGACATATGTGCAGTAAGGTTTGTGCATGTCAAACTGCACAAAGTGGAGCATGACAAACACACACCCGCATAGATAAAAGTGTGCACACACAGAACTAAGCCGCGGCACCTGTCAGAGCTGTAAATGAGGGCTTACGTATGAGACTGGCTGAGGGAACACTGGCACATTCACAACATTCCAGCCCAAATCCCCATGATTCACTATGAAACCTGCAGGAGACAAAGTATCTCAACACTGGCCAAGCAGTAGAGACTACGGGTGTCACAATACCTTAATTCACAGAAATATACCAGCTGAAGAACCATGATGCCAAGTAGTATCACAATACCATCCATATCCTTCGGAAGTGCCAGGGTCTCTGGTATATTCATTACAGTTTGCACAAAGATGATAATAATTATAATAATAATTATATGAAAACTGGAATATTACATTTTTAAAAAGTTTAGATCTGAATTAAGTGTTCAGGTTTAACCCTATATGCCTGATTTCACAGACAAGGCTTGAGCCTGGTCCCAGACTAAAATGCATGTTTGAGCTGTTTTAACTAAAAGCAATTTGCACTAACATATCTTAAAATATGTCTGTGCCATTGTTTTGTCTCAAGATGCACACCAGTAATGTTTTTTCTAAGGCAGTTTATAAAAAGCTACTTAAATATCCTAATTGAACTAAGGCCTAATCCTGGGTTAATCTAAGCCCTGTCTGTGAAACTGGCCCTTAGTCTATTCTATTCTAGTCTAAAATAAAATAGACTTTGCACTGTTACAACTTGATTGAATGCTCCAAACAAACTGACCCGTGTGTCCTTATACTACAAACAATTTGGTGTATATTTTGATTTTTATAACACGAAGGTTAGAGAACGTTTTACTGTCTTCGTCACATTTAATTCAACATGTTACTTGTCATTTCTTTGTAATTAACTTTGAAATTTACTAGCAATATCTGAGTGAAAATTTCTACACCAATTTTTTTTCAGAGTAGTATTTACTATGAAACCATTTTCACACAGAAATTGCTACTGAAGGATTAGTTCACTTCATAATTAAAATTTCCTGATAATTTACTCACCCCCATGTCATCCAAGATGTTTGCCTTTCTTTCTTCAGTCGAAAAGAAATCAAGGTTTTTTTTAGGAAAACGTTCCAGGATTTTTCTCCATATAGTGGACTTCACTGGGGTACAACGGGTTGAAGGTCCAAATTGTAGTTTCAATGCAGCTTCAAAGGGCTCTACACGATCCCAGCCGAGGAATAAGGGTCTTATCTATTGAAACAATTGGTCATTTTCTAAAAACAAAAATTATATACTTTTTAACCACAAATGCTTGTCTTGCACTACTCTGCGATGCGCCACGCATTACGTAATCACGTTGGAAAGGTCACGCGTGATGTAGGCGGAAGTACCGATCCAGTGTCTACAAAGCGAACATGCAAAAACTAAGTCAAACGCCCTTTACAAAAAAAAAAAGAGGAAAAAAAAAAAAAGAGGGTGAACAATGATGTAGGACGATTTTTTTTTTTTTTTTTTTTAAAGATTTATTTTTGCCGTTTTTGCCTTTATTATGATAGGACAGTGATTAGACAGGAAGCGAAGTGGGAGAGAGAGAGAGAGGGGGACGGGATCGGGAAAGGACCACGAGCCGGGACTCGAATTCGGGTCGCCCGAAGTGCACTGGCGCTACATGTCGGCGCGCTGCCCATGAGGCCATCGGCGCCGACAATGTCGGACGATTTTGAAGTTGGAGGAGAAAATGAGTTTGAGTTTTTCGCCCTACCACGGTACTACCGCCTACGTCACGCGTGACCTTTCCAATGTGATTACGTAATGCGTGGCACGTTGTAGAGCAGTGCAAGATGAGCATTTGTGGTTAAAAAATATATAAATTTGTATTTTTATCTTGTTTAGAAAATTACCCTTATTCCTCGGCTGGGATCGTGTGGAGCCCTTTGAAGCTGCACTGAAACTGCAATTTGGACCTTCAACCCGTTGTACCCCAGTGAAGTCCACTATATGGAGAAAAATCCTGGAATGTTTTCCTCAAAAACCTTAATTTCTTTTCGACTGAAGAAAGAAAGACAAACATCTTGGATGTCATGGGGGTGAGTAAATTATCAGGAAATTTTAATTCTGAATTGAACTAATCCTTTATCTGCAAGTAACACATTGAATTAAACATAAAACTTTGATGTAGAAATAGTATTTTGAAATTGTATTTTCCTGTAAACCATACTGCAATAATCTTTGTTTTATTTACAAACCAGATGCGATAAGATACCAGCAACAAGCAATGTGTCTGTCCACACCAGACGCGAGACAGCAATAAGAAGCAATAAAATCAGAAGTGCGTGTGGGCGGAATCTCTCTGCAAGATAAAGAACTGGATAAGAACATAATCAAATTAATAAAACAATTAAAGCATTTTACCATCATTCCAAATATGTACTCAGTGACTGATACAATCTTTGTCATGTAGTAAACTTTTCATAGATGTTTACATAGAGTTCACAGTTTGAACACTATTTTCAATATCTGAGGTAATTTATTCATTGTTACATTCATTATGGCTATTAAAGTCATTAACAATTATATTCAATGTCAAATTGAAACCATTGTAATATTATACAAATCACAATCAGTACCTGAGCTGTAAGCTGTGACGTTGCCGAAATAGAAACCCTGCCGCGTATCGTACAAAAACAGAATAAAAAGGTGTACTAGGGCTGCCCCCGACTAAAGATTTTTCTAGTCGACTAGTAGTCATTCATTTAAGCCATTAGCTGACTAGTCACACGTTTATGATATTAATTTAATTACTAAAATATATGCCTGGGGGGTGGGTGGCATCAAAAAATGGTCTGAGTTTCAAGGCTAAGAAGAATATTATATGTAACATTTCTAACATTGTTCTACATCACAGAGAAATACTTAACCATAATATTGAGCCTTTAAAATAAAAAATTAGCACTCAAGTGCTGCACTTGTGGCAGCGCACCAGGAAAGATGGTTATGAATGTGTCGGAAAAAAACAGCAAGGAGACTTACTGAACATTTTAAAAATTTATTGGTAAACTAGTGTTTTCTGAGTCAGTGTTGGCTGCAAAGATGAAGTTGACAATGCTGACTCACCATCTCCGCAGTATAGTGGCCTTTAGAGAGAAATGCACCTTTCATAGGGATTACATAATCAGACAGAGAATATTTGTTTTTTAATTTGAATTGGAAAAGTAGACATTTCAAGCTTTAGACATATAGAATATGTCTGCGAGGCAATGCTTGTATTAGTATGAGTTGATTAATTTTTGTGACGCACTCCAGAAAGAACTTTTAGGTGAACATTTGGATTTCCTGCCCAACATACTGTAATTACCACATGGGCAAGCCATGTAACGATCTGTCTGTCGTGGACTGTGTGACCTTGACACTTCCTGTGCAGTCTTTTTTTCTTTCTGCAATTAACCAACTAAATAGAATTTGGTCGATTAAAAGCCCCGATATACTTCAAACGAAATCCAAGAATGAAGTGATATGACCTCATTTCGAACAAAATCAGACCGAAACGAAGTTCGTTTGGAGTTCATTTGGGAAATTCGAAAAAGCTTGCCAAAGCAAAATTTCCGGAAAAGTTCGCTTTGGCTGGTAAACACATTTGTACTCCCATTGGTCCATGGCCATTTACATAAGGTAGGTGTGCGCTGAGGCTCCGCCTTCTTTCACGTGGAAAATCTTTTCCAGTTCATTTCTCCTCAAGAGTTTGTGGAAGTCAGACGTTCGCGAGTGAAAAAAAAAAAATGTACACTGGAGTAAATGTACAGATGTACATTCTGACACTGACACTTTTTTTCATGTTAAATACGGTAAAGCTGCTTGATTTTAAGCAATCTATTGTATAAAGTGCTATAATATAAACGTAACGTGACGTGACTTTACTGGAATGCCGAATTACAAAACTCGTGCAAACAAACATATCTACATTGCTATGATCAGATGCTTTTCTTATGCTTTATTAAAAAGCTTGCTAGTTTTTCAATTTTGTTATTGAGAACACTATTTGTTATAGTGTTTATTTTGTTATTGAGAGCAAAGCACACTGCATATATTTACATATTCATCTAACTGTCGTGCTCAGCAGTGTGGGTTGTGTCAGATGTTCGATAACAGTATATCGTTGCTCGCATATTTCGAACATATTTTTTACCTCTAAACGCCTTTAGCCTCTTCTCATCAACTAACATTTAGGGTGCGTTCACACTTGTAGTTCGGTTTGTTTGGTCCGGACCAAAAAAAAAAAAAAAGAAAAAAGAAAAAAGAACAACATTTAGTCCTGGTCCGATTAGCATTCAGATCGGCAATTTTATCACCGAACCAAAAGATACTGAACCTAAAGGCACAGGGACACATTCACAATCTGATTGGTCGGATTTTATGACATATTGACTATTTTGAGACGGAACTTACCGAACATCCAAAACAATGCTGTGTGCTGAGATAAATGCGCTTGTTGTGTGTGCGTAGCCTGCATATGATGGTATTTTGGCCAGCTGGGAACTCGTGAAGAAGAGCTTATAAAATGCGTAAAGGAGTCAAAACAGTGGCGGGAATCCATCCGTCACAAACAGGGCCGGCCCAGGCTCTGTTGGTGCCCTAGGCGAGATTTTAGATTAATACGTTTTGATGATGTATTGTAATTACGTCATGACGCAGAAAGTGTTTAAATTAGTCCAACATGATGTTGTCGAATCTTATGTTTTTTTTTTTTTTGTTTTTTTTTGAGGATTCTGGCCTTTTTAGGGTCTCATCTTCCTGTTTTTGGTTCGTTTACATGTCTTTGGTCCGTGTTGCATTCATATATCATTCGAACCGCACCAGAGTTCCCTTGAAAGACCCATCTTTTCAGCGGTCTCGGTCCACTTGTTTGGTGCACACTAGGGTTCGGATGGCAGCGTTCACACATTCAAATGAACCGCACTAGGGTTCGTTTTAATCGAACCAGACATGACAAGTGTGAACACACCCTTACTCGACTATTAGGGGGCAGCCCTAAATTAATTAATGCGTAAATTTTCTTTCTTATATTTCATTATGCTCTGTTTAAAACTGTTGGTCTATGTACGTTTTCATAAGATAAACATTTTATCCGTTGAATCACTTCTTTGTTTTTTGTTTTTCAGCGTCTTGTAATGTCTAATGTTAAGATGCTGTCAGCGGAGCTCAAGAATCCCACTGTGCGTTTCATTTTTGTCTGAGCCATAAGTCTCACAACTGAGTTTAAAATACAGTGTCACTGGCAATATTTTAAGGCTTAAGCACCACAACACTACCGAAGAACCAGTATACCATGGAACATTAGAGAAGACAGTCTAAACAAGCAATATTTGTGTAATCTGTTTAAGAACAAAACATCATTCAGCAAACTATACAACGTAGTATTGAAAAAAATGTGTTGTACTCTCAAACAATACATGGTGAATCAAAAGGCAATTTGCAGAATCAGTCTACTACCAGAGACAAACAGCTTTGTTGTCAGTTAGTGTGACTATAGTCTAGATGCAAACCCAAAGCAGCACATGAAACAAAATCTCACAATATATAACCGAACTCCCATTATATAGGAAACAGGAGGCTACTTTGAAGAACTTTTACATAAGATTGGCCACTATAAAGAAAAGACAAAGTCAACTGACAAAGTGATCAAGAGGATTGAAGGGACAATAATAATCATGTAGAAAAAGGTAAATATACATTTCAGGTCTTAAGAGTTGAGGGGAAACTATGAATACACTACAAATATGTACATAGAGATGTTGTTAGTTTCAGCACAATAATATTTTGTCCACCACTCGCAGTAACTGGCGAATATCAGATTTTACTGAAGCATTTGATCCCAACTGTTATGTCGCATCTCTGCAGTACGGTATGACACTGGAATATATATTTACTGACATTGCCTATAAACTCGTATGTGACTTTAGGTAGAGGTGGGATATTTTAGTTAAAATTATAGGTCCCAAAAGCAAATTAGTTCTTAAAGGGATAGTTCACCCAAACCATAGGTGTATATGACTTTCTTCTTTCAGCCAAACACAATCAGAGTTATATTAAAAATATCCTGGAGCGTCCAAGATTTATAATGGGAGTGATTGGAAGATGAGTTTTTGAAGTCCAAAAAAGTGCATCCATCGATCACAAAACGTACTTTAAAACTTTATAAAGTAAAATAACTAGCTTCCAGTGCGACAGCCATACGCATCTGACGTATGTCCGAAAAGCGTTAACTTTCGCGAAGCAGTACACAATGCCATGACGTTCTACGCTATGTCATGTTGTACTACGCTACGTCCTATGTTATAACGCGTAGTACGTCATGACATAGCGTAGAACGTCATGGCATTGTGTACTACATCACGAAAGTTAACACTTTTTGGACGTACGTCGAATGCGTATGGACTTTGCGCCGGAAGCTTGTTATTTTACTTTATAAAGTTTTAAATAAGGATATTTGCAAATATTCACTTCAGAAGGCCTTTATTAACTCCCCGGAGCCATGTGGAGTACGTTTTATGATCAATCGATCGACTCTTTTGGACTTCAAAAACTCATCCTCCACTCACTCCCAATATAAAGCTTGGATGAGCCAGGATATTTTTAATATAACTCTGATTGTGTTTGGCTGAAAGAAGAAAGTCATATACACCTAGGATGGCTTGAGGGTGAGTAAATTATGGGGTAATTTTCATTTTTGGGTGACTAACCCTTTAAGAAAAACATGTGAAATTTCAAGGCCGTAGCTCAAATGGGTTCGTAGCCTGAGATTTCATATTTTCAAATCTCATATACTGGTTGCTAAGCAACCACAGCCATAATCATTCCATAACTTAGATTATTATATTCATAGGTTGACAAAGCTTTAAAAGTGGCTCACGACTTATGAGAAGTAGAACAAGCCACACAAAAAGCATGAAGCAAGACTGCTTTAATATATTTTAATAAATACATTGTGCTTTAACACTTTTTTCTTTTCTCTTTTTTTTTTTCTTTTTTTTTTTGCAGTCAGTTCAGTGAAGAAACTACTGAGCAGACTGGAAATCCTTCTGCAAAATAGCACAGAAAACACTGTTGCCATGGTTTTCATGGTCTTTAGGCTCTGCTACCTGAAAAGCTGAAAAGCTACAGAGCTGGAACAAGACTGAGAAAAAGTGAAAAAAGAACTACAAATTTAAGAGTGAAGATTGTGGCTGAAGATAACTGGTATTGATAATAAGGTTGTAATCATGAATGTTTACTGTATAATTTAGTTTGAGCACATTTTGTGTACTGTTGAAGAACAGCAAATAAAGCTTGCAAGACAATACTATGCACTGAATTTGGTGTAGGATTCACTCAGAAAATGCTTATAAATTTACCAAACAATTATAAAGAACTTCCAAATAACTCATTGAATTTAACATGAAACCTATGCCAGGTATGTGGAAAAATAGTTTTATAAAAGCAGTAAGCTCAGTGAAGCTCAGGCTTCTTGGGACTTATTGCTTTATTACATAACTAATGTGCATCCTTCAAAATTTGAAATTAAGATTTTTTTTTTTACTGTTTTTGAAAAGTCTATTATGTTCAGGCTGTATTTATTTGATGAAAAATACAGTACAAACCGTAATATTGTGAAATACTGTAATTGAAACTTAAAATAACCAGAAGATATTTTAAAATGCAATTTATTCCTGTGATGCAAAGCTGAATTTTCAGCATCATTACTCCAATATTCACTCAGTGTCACATGATCCTTCAGAAATCATTCTAATATGCCGATTTGCTGCTCATGAAACATTTCTTACTAATAACATTTGAAAAAAGTTGTGCTGCTTAATATGTTTGTGGAAACCCTGAAACCCTACCATTTAAAAGTTTGAGGTAAGATCTTTAAAAAATTATATATATATATACTTTTTTTCAAAAAGGATGCATTAAATTGAAAAGTGACAGTAAAGACATCTATAATGTTACAAAAGAATAGAGCATGAATGATATTTTACTTCATCTGCCCCTTAGAAAAAGGGATCAAAGAGCCAGTGTTGCAGTAACAGTTCAAGTTTTAAAGGGTTTTTTTTTTTTTTTTTTTTTTTTTCCAGTGGTTGATTGACAGGTGAGTATTCAGTCAGTCTTTCAGTGTTATTGCCATCAGAAGAGAGGAGCAGTTACACCACAAATGCATGTGTTTTTGACTAGGCCTACCTCTAAATGTGATTTGGATCACAAAAAGTTCTGGTCCTGTAAAAAGCGTTGTCCACTTACGACTGGGTGACCCAAGACCAATCACTTGATGAAGCTGATATATTGATATCTGCGCAGACATTTTTTGTTTAGGAGCACTCATGCCCAGAAGTTGTGTACCTATACATACAATTCACTGCAGTTTCCAGTTGAAATGAACAATAGTGTCTGTAAAACACCAACAACTTTTATTCCTTTTCACACAAATTATGATTAAAGGTGCAGATTATTGATGAATAAAGACTTTTGGTTTCTTGCACAATACTATGTTATGACCTCAAAACAATTTTACCATAGTGCATTTTGTAAACTAATAAATTTTCTCATTTGCATCACATAACCAGCTCCAAATGTTTTGGCTTTTGTGACGTGGTAAACTTGTGGAGCATTCGGGTATGAGTCCTGTGAAACACAAGTCACAATAAAAGAGCACAAAGACTTATGACTACTGTAATGGCCTATGACTATTATAATTTACAATTCTTATTGAAAATTATAAGAATCATAGGATTTTCCATCTTCCACAAAATACTTTCATCACTTTTTTTTAAAAACCCACACATTCCATTCTTTCTCATTCTTCATCAAAATATTTCTATCACAACCCACACAAACCAAGAAAAAAGATTAATTTCAATGTCAAAAACCAGAGACAAAGCATTTCATGAACTCTAAGCTGTTTGAAAATAAAATGCACAAAAACACCAAGTAATACAGTAACAATAAGATTGTATTTGCTAATAAATTCAGCCATTAATGTTAAGAGATGTATTAGTATTTAGTATATGTGCAAGTTAACATTAACAAAGATTAGATAATGCTTGATACAAACATTGTTCATTGAAATTAAATGTTAACTAATGCAATAACGAATACAAATACAAGCATATTTTAAAGTGTTACCAATAGCCCCTTTCTAACTAAACACTTAAATTGAGAATTCAAAGTTGTAAATAAAACAAAGATTATTGGAGCATGTTCTACAGGAAAATTCTATTTCATTCTTTCTACTGCAAAATTTTACATTAAATTCAGTGTTACATGCAGTTTCTTTGTAATTATTTGTTAAATTTACTAGCAATTTCTGAGTGAAAATTGTTTTAAAGTAAATCCCACACTGAAAAAATCTGGTGTATAAATGTTCACTCACTCAGAAATTTCGGTTACACTTTAGATTAGGGTACAATTCTCACTATTAACTACGACTTTTGCCTCAAACTCCTAATTACTGCTTATTAATAGTTAGTAAGGTAGTGGGTAAGTTTAGGTATTGCGTAAGATTAAGGGATGTAGAATTGGACCCTAAACTAAAGTGTTACCGAAATTTCTATTAAAACTTCATAATTAATTAAAGAAACGGCAAGCAACATTGAATTAAACATGAAATTTTGAAAAATAGTTTTGTTGGCACGTTTAATAATATTTGTTTTATTTACAACTTTCAGTGCAGGTACACCACTTTTTTTTCTAAGTTTTCCAACCCTTTTCCAACTGCCTCCTCATTGATTGGGGGAAAAAACAAACAGGGACACTACACAGAGTCAAAAGCTATTGTTTGCATACATCCTATACTGCTAGGGAGAGAGGCTGGCTTGTTTGGACATTTTGTCCCGACACTAAAGGACCACTTAAGTTCTCTGACTTCATTAGTGAGTGGAGCTTTTAACTTGCATACTGCTACTTAAAGCCTTGTGTTGTAGGACTATTACTATTAGAAACCCATATTGTCTCTTTAACAGAGCCTGTTGCTGAGGCCTCTTGGATGGTTTAGGGTATGCAGGCATAGTGGTGTGAATGTATTTCTGTGCGAGTGTGTGTGTGTTGGGGGTTGGACAAGGGGTTTCAAAAAAGAGGGACCACTGAACGTGACATGGATGAGTGAAAGATTTCTAGGCCAAGGACACAGAAAGCCTTTGACAGAGAAAAAGAAAGACAGAGACAGCCTGGGAAAAAGAGTAGTGAGAGTTCATTAGACACAATGCACCCAGTAAATAAAATTACTTACTGCTTCATTCTAAAGCTGTTCTAGATTCAGAATGCTTTCTTTAAACATTAGGAATGCCAGCTATTGTGAACACACTAATGAATAGAACAGATACCGATTAAAAGGGTAATTTGCCATTACAGACACTAAACACCTTCTCAATGCACATACTAATGTTGCATTCTTTCTTAAATTACATTTTCACATTTCAATGATCTTTTTACACAGCAACCTTCATTTTTCTCTTGAGCATACAGTATATGTCACTAAATGTCAACTAATAAAGACTTATTTTTTGAGCGGTTCCTTGAACAATACTATGTTATGACCTCAAAATGTTTTTACCATAGTACATGTTTTGTAAACTAATTCATTTTAAAGATTGCATCACATAACCAGCTCCATATGTTTGGCTTTTCTGATGTAGTGAACTTGCTCGATTGCTCACCTGGTACAGCATTGCGGTTGAAATGCAAAGCACCTGGGTAAAAGTCCCATGAAACATATCATTTCAAAACATTTTGTCATGATAAAAGAGCCTAAAGACTTAGAAGCATCTAAAAAGGAATGGTTGATTCAGCAAATGTGATTTTATCTCACATTTGCTTTTGTTAATACTATCGGTTAGGTTTAGTGTAGGGTTTAGTGTAGGTGGTTTGTTACTTTCAAATGCAATAGAGCATTAACCTTTTAAAAGGCACAATATGTAAGATTTTTGGATTAAAATATCCAAAAACCACTAAAACAATGTTATACATTTTGTTGACTTGTGTACTTGCATTATCCCAAATGTTTCCAAGAATGTTTAAATTCAGAGAAATAATCAAATTTACCCAGGACACGGACCGTGTCTGTGCGTCGCCTATCAATGACATCATACCCGCGTTACCCTCAATTTCCGGTTTTATTTTGTAGAAACCATGGAAACACCAAAGGCACTTTAATTTATTATGTGTTTTATTAGACAGGCGATGGATACATTCATGGAAAGAAAACTAATCATGTTATATAGCTCAACACAATTTAAATCTCGTTTTCTTGATTTACCACGAGTACCATGTTTTACCACGACTTATATCGATTTAGCTTACTGCAGTGTGCAACAAGTGTCTCATAGCAGCCACTGAGCACAGAGTAGCAATATAACAACTTTCAACACACAAATGTATCTAATATGATAAAACAGCGTTTTGAGTTACCCCACATACGCTTGACTGGAAGAAGCAGAAGAGGCGACTGTGGTATAATAAAAGCTCGAGCCGTGTGTCGCACTCGTCTCTCATTGGCAATCGCTCCAGTGGCCTCGTTCCGCTCCAACAGCTTTCAGCCACACCCTGCTTCATACTAAAGGAATGTTAATAAATCTTTAATACATTAGCTCATCCATGAATAAGATTTCTGCCTGAGTCCCGTCGGATTCTTTTTCACTGGCTGTAGACGTGAAGACAACACCTCCCATGATTCCGCAAAATCAAGACGTCATCAAGCTGCGCCTTTGTTTTGAATAAGCGACCTCTAGCGGCGAAATTTACATATTTTGCCTTAAAACATCACTCGCCAGACGTTTTATTTCCAAACTGCCAAAATACATACAACAACCAACATAAAACATTCCCAGCTTCATGTTCATCTGTTGGATGAAACTGAATGCACTTTTAGCACCACTCACTGGACATTTTACTTTGAAAGTGTAAAACACACAAAAGCAAACATAATACTGTGCAGAAATGGCGCCACAGGCATGTTTTTCCAATGAGCATTGGTTGAGAAACATAATGAATGGCCCCTCTTTACCATGGTTAAATGTGGTGGTGGCATCCTAAATGCCATCGTGTATTACACGAATGTTTAAAATGTTTATTCACAAGGTGAAAATATCAGCACAAAAACACCCACTTTTTGAGACAGAACCTGGCTAAGTTGCAGAGAGCATGCCCGAAACTTTTTTTGCCCACTTTATACCACATATAGAGGTGGCTCAAACAACAGTACTGCCTACTCACTAATCAAATCAACCAATAAACTAAAACAGGGTTTTCTTTAAATGGCCATCTGAAAGTTTGGTCTATCTGTCAGCTTGCCAGTACTAAACTGAGTTGTCTTTCATGACTTAAGCACAAAGTATATTTCGTTTTTTACATTTTTTTAGCGTATGCGTATAGTGAAACGTGTAGCCTTTCAAAGTGTACACCTTATGATAGAGTGCGTGAATGCGGGCAGTCGACACGTGCTCTAGAAAGTTTCATCTTTGTCCAGTGTCTGCGCTATTTGAGGTTGAGGGAAAAATGGGATCCAACATATTGGATTTGTGCATTTGGTCTTAAAGTGACAGCAGCCTAATATACCTGCTGCAGTCTGTGTCTCTGTTAATCAAACAACAAAAGACAAAGAGAAAAATCACTCACTGTAGCTATGTTTCCATCACCCTGTTTTTATGCGCATTTTGAAGTATCACATCAGAAACAAGTGATGGAAACGCAATACCACCCTCATCCGCTCGAACAACTTGAAGGAAACGCACCTAAATCGCATTTGTTTTGTTTTGTGCAAAATTTCACAAGATTAACTTCACGTTTGGATGGAAACCCAGCCTGTGATTGACTGCATAACTTTTGAAGCTTTAATAAGGATCAATTTATATTTAATTCATGCACTGAAGTATATGCAGTGTTTTATTTTTGCATTTGATTTTTACAATTTCTGTCATATCTAGTTTGTTGGATAGACCTACTGTACCTGAAAACTTCTTGTCTGTAATTGTTTATAATTTACTGCTTTTTCTTATATTAAATTAACAAAGATATAATAAAATAACAAAAATAACTATACTGTGATACTGCAATTGAGAAAAAAAAGATTTTAGTCATATCGCCCACTCCTAGGCTCCTTTTTTCCCATTATTTACATGGATCCTCCAAATCAAACATAAAAAAATGGACCATAACTGTTGCATTACCTATCAAACATGTACTAACATGTAGACACCATGTCCCTTAACAAAAGCCCATATTTTTAACTTGTGCTACTAGCTCAAGACTCAAGCTTGTCACTTTTTTCTTCTCAATCTTAGAAAAACATGGGTTTCTATATAGAACCCTAGGGTTCTTGACTCAATTTTAAAGAACTCTTTATGCCAAAAAGGTTCTATATAAGGAGAAATGTCTAAAATGACTGCATAATACTTTCAGGTTTAATGGGTTATTTCAATTTTGCCTGGTGTTTGTAGTAAGTTTACGTGCTGTTTAATTCTTAACATTTAATGTAAATAAAAAATTAATTATTTAAAACTAAATCCATAAAATGATCCAATCATGGGAACCCCTATGAAGCACCTGACAGAACCCTTTAAGGCTCTAAATAGAACATTTTCTTCTAAAACTGTATAACGTACAAACTTGTAACACCTTTACTTATTCTCTCATGCAGGCTTATATATAATCATTACACAAAATTGTATGCATTAGGCTTACAATAAAACACCGCACAACACAAACAATCCCAGAGTCAATAAGAGCTCAGCATTTTGTTTAAATGTTAACTCTTCTCCAAATAAGATACAGAATACACAAAAATGTCCTCATCACAATAAGTGTAAACGTATCCAACACACCAAATGAGATGTTGCTGATGTCTTTGATATCCGACTGATTTATTAGGCTATCTGACAGTCACTGTAACCCGAAAGCCTATCTGATCACTTTCCTTTTCCGTTTTTTACACTATTTTTTAAATATTAATTTTAAAATACTTACTATTTTTGAAACACTGATTTTATTCAGAATATCAAAAACCAATTTATCCGACATAATGAAATTTCCATGTATTAAAAAGATGACTTTAATTTATTGATTTATTACAAATATAGCCTACTAAATCTTTGTGTTGCGTCACTGAAAATGCTTCAACTAGAGCTGTTTTTGATGGCAGGACTCCTAAGGCAATTAGAAGCGTATAGATGCATCTTATGAGTAGTTGAATGGGATCATGACATTAGAGCTAATGCCCAGGGGGGTTGTGAGAAACCTAAGACATTGCCACACATTTTCACACACTTTATAAAAAGCCCATACACTTGTAAGCAGGACATTGATAGAGCTATATTTCTGCCAGTATAAACGCAACAAATATAAAGGAAGCATCAGCTTAAGAATACACCAAAGAGAATCATCCTGGTATGAGGTTTCAGCATCTCAGAACAACTAGACCCATGGATGACAGATTTTATAGCTCATCTTTAACATTAATGATAAAATTATAAAACCAGTACCATACAGCAACAAGTTTAAAGGTCATGCAATGGCACATTAACCTTCATATTCGTTTACTGTTAGAAATTAGTCTCTCTCAGTAGACAACTCAATTTCATAGTAAGTCTGAGTGGTCAATTCTTCTGCAATGTTTTGCAAAGAAAGAAAACCTAGAGTAAAGAAACAAATTATGTCCATGTGACTAACCCTAACAAAATTGTAGCTACATGTCCCGGTCAAAAACCTACCAAATATGTTGTTTTATTCACTTAAAAAAAAAAAAAAAGGCTAAGTTGTGCCCCTAAACAATTGATCTACATATTGAATAGTGTGTGTGAACCTTGATGCAGTTTCATTGGTCTACATGCAGGATCACAGGTGTAGTTTACATTTCACTGCCAAACACTGTAAAACAGTTTGTGTCATGAGAGATAAAGTTTATTCTTTAGATAATATATTATATAGGCTATTGCTGAACACGACATCAAGCTATAGGGAAAAGATTTTTCAGAATAATGTTTATATAATAGGCTAATATATGTATATTACAAGGCATGGCTAACACAGATACATATAATTACACGTAGTGTTATGTAAGACGTGAAATTGTTTGGAAAGCATACAATGAATAATGAAACTGACAGAGATACATTTACGCACACTTTTTGCAATCGTTTCAAGGGTGTTTTGTTTCCTTATACACAAGGGAAGACATCTAGTTGACATTTACAGGTCTATCGATGTAGTACACGGCATCTTCACTGATGCAACACTGTGTAATTTTTTATCTGTGTAATTCTGTCAAAGCTGCGTCCGTGTATTTCTTTATTAAGGCCGAACCTGCGCTTTGAAGTCGCTACATTCCTGCCCGCGTGCAGCGGCTGTTCCAACATGTTGCAAATACAGTGTGAGGGGCGATGTTGACTTGCAACGAAGTGGCGATTATGTATTTTATACAAGAAAGATGGTATTCAAAAGACAGCCTACTTTACGTGTTATATATTGTAGAAACATCCACGTTTACATAAACGAAAGGCATCAAGTTCGTTTCAGTCAAGCTGCATTACTCAAGGAAATTTCTCTGCACGGTAAATTAAATTCTATTTATATAAGCTACACCACCACCAACTAGATAGTAGCTAGTATTACTTTCTTATCTTGGCAAACTGACCATCGTGTGAGGTGATTTACTGCTTTAACGCGGTTTGAATCTATCACGACTCTGTTTTGTTTTGTTTGTGTAAGTGTCTGCTATAACTCTTTGAAGATCATACGGTTTAATTGTGTTCGCTCAGACTGTTTTGGAGGGTATTTTCACACACTGGCGACTGTATTTACAAGTAAAGACGTGTTTACTTCACAAAACAAAGAAAGAACTCCAAAACACTTACCTTCGGCGAGAAGCATGAAAGTTAAAAGACTGCCACAAAGCACCGCAGTGAGCCTCATCGTGAAGAATCCTCTCTCGGTCGCGCTGTATTTTCGCAAATGTTTCTTTCAAGTATCAGCACCCTTCAGATCAACTGAATTAGATTAATAACTCTTTAAACACCATTGTTTAAGGCGTCTGTGATCCCATTCGGTCATGGGTTAAGTTAAACTACAGACAAATCAGGACGCCGCAACTCCACCAAGAACCTTGAAATGTTGTCCACAGTCAGTCGCTGCTGCTTCTGCTGGAATGATCAAAAGGTGCATTGGATTGTACCATGTGTGTTTCAGGGGTAGTTCTTATTTCAGCGTGAGATATCTAGAGGGAAACAGAGGGCACAAATCACAAATCACCGTTCCCTAGTAAGTAACTTTTTTCAACTTCGCACTCAGGGTTTCGGCCGCTCTTTAAGTCCAATGAAAACAACTCCTCTGTGTCATTTTTTGTGGAATAGGCATTGCTCGTGACTCGCCACGGAAACTTTGAAGTTCTTTGAACCCTTTTCAAACGGTGGACTATGCAGCGGCTCTTATACAAAGTGAGTCAATCCAAGTCAAATAAGGAGACGTCAATTGGCCAGTTGACTGTACTTAGCCCACGGACACTGACGCCTTCAATTACGCTTTATCTGCCCAGAATTTTTAGGCTACTGAATGGTACTAGCTTTACAACAACTGGTTCTGTCACAAAAAAAGAATACTAAATTATTCATATAATGCTATATAATGTATCAAGATCTTTGAATATTTTAACATCAGTAGGCCTAGGCCTATATGTGGTCGCTCTGAATAGACCTAGTTCTAATATTCAGATTTACAACTTAAAGTTGTGTTAATAACATGGCTGCATCCGAAATCGCATACTTCCCTACTATATAGGCTAGTAGGTGAAAAACAGTAGGCTGTGTGACAAAAAAGTATGTCCGAATTTACAGTGGATGACCTACTTCTTCCAGCAAGATTCTTGAAGGGTTAGTTCACCCAAAAATTACATTTCTGTCATTAATTTCTCACTCTCATGTCGTTCCACATCTGTAAGACCTTCATTCATCTTCGGAACACAAATTAATATTTTTTGATGAAATCCGAGAGTTTTTTTTTATCCCCCATAGAAATCAACATACAGTAATTACCACATTCAAGATCCAGAAAAGTAGTAAAGACATTGTTAAAATAGTCAACGTGACTACAGTGGTTCAACCTTAATGTTATGAAGCGACGAGAAAACTTTTTGTGTGTAAAAACAAAACAAGAATAACGACTTTATTCAACAATTTCGTCTCTCCCCTGTCTTTCTCCAACGGTGTTTACGTTGTATAGACAGTGCAGGCTTCCGTGTACTACGTCAGAAGTTGAACGCCGACTCATTATTGGCCGGCTCCTGCGTCAGCATCACACGCATGTGTCGTGCTGCTCACATGAACAACGTCAGGCAATACTGAGTCGGTGTTCAGATGTAGTACATGGAAGCCTGCACTGTCTATACAATGTAAACATCGTTGGAGAAAGATGGGGAGAGATCAAATTGTTAAAGGATTAGTCCACTTTCAAATAAAAATTTCCTGATAATTTATTCACCCCCATGTCATCCAAGATGTCCATGTCCTTCTTTCTTCAGTCGAAAAGAAATTAAGGTTTTTGATGAAAACATTCCAGGATTATTCTCCTTACAGTGGACTTCAATTGGCCCCAAACAGTTGAAGGTCAAAATTGCAGTTTCAGTGCAGCTTCAAAGGGCTTTAAACGATACCAGACGAGGAATAAGGGTCTTATCTAGCAAAACGATCGGTCATTTTCTAAAAAAAAAAAAAAAAAAAAAAAAATTGTATATGTTTTAACCATAGACGCTTGTCTTAAACTAGCTCTCTTCTTCTTCTCTATTAGAATTCCGGCAGTGTAGACGCTGCTAAATGTATTACTGCCCTCCACAGGTCAAAGTTTGAACTAATTGTTATATACTTGCACTAGCATATTGTATATGACAATTTTAGTTCAAACTTTGACTTGTGGAGGGCAGTAATACATTTAGCAGCGTCTACACTGCCGGAATTCTAATAGAGAAGAAGAAGAGAGCTAGTTCAAGACGAGCGTCTATGGTTAAAACATATACAATTTTTAATTTTTTTTAGAAAATGACCGATCGTTTCACTAGATAAGACCGTTATTCCACATCTGGTATCGTTTAAAGCCCTTTGAAGCTGCACTGAAACTGTAATTTTGACCTTCAACCGTTTGGGGCCAATTGAAGTCCATTATAAGGAGAATAATCCTGGAATGTTTTCATCAAAAACCTTAATTTCTTTTCGACTGAAGAAAGAAGGACATGGACATCTTGGATGACATGGGGGTGAGTAAATTATCAGGAAAATTTTATTTGAAAGTGGACTAATCCTTTAAATAAAGTTATTTTTGTTTTGTGTTTGCGCACTCGTCACTTCATAACATTAAAGGTTGAACCACCGTAGTCATGTTGACTATTTTAACGATGTCTTTACTACTTTTCTGGACCTTGAATGTGGTAATTACTGTACGTTGCTTTCTATGGGGGATAAAAAAAAATCTCTCGTATTTCATCAAAAATATCTTAATTTGTGTTCCGAAGATGAATGAAGGTCTTACAGATGTGGAACGACATGAAGGTGAGTAATGACAAAATGACAATGACAAAAATTTAATTTTTGGGTGAACTAACCCTTTACTGTAAGTGTGCATACGATGGACACTTTACTATCCCATGAGGCCATGGGAGAGAATTTATGATTGTCAGTGAAGCGGTGAAAACTGATGCTGGTAGGTCACATGATAATGATAACACGGCGAATGTAGTACGTCCGGATTACATTCATACTACACACACTCATACTATATAGAATATACTTTTTTAGCAGTCGTGAAATACTTACTTATTCAAAATAAGTACCTACGCAAGAGAGTATGCGATTTCGGACACAGCCATTGTCTCATGCAAATTTTTTTATTTCTAAATCAGTGTTTTCTCTATTTTTATTTGTAATCAGTTTTAATTTTGTTTTGACCTCAAATTGCTCTTGTGAAAAAGCACACTTATGCTTATTAATGAAATAATATACTTTAAAAGAACATACTTACAAGTAAACTGAATGTGTTGTTTTCGGACACTTGAAAAAATTAAATGAAATGTAACCTAGCACAAATGAAAATGTATTATAGCTTAAAAATTATATTAAATTAGCTGAATTTTAGAGTGCTGTTTTGACCCACTTAAGTACATCTTTATAATTAATTTCTAATTTTTAAATATAATTTCTAATTTTTAAATGTAATTATTTTTAATTAACTTGTACTTAAGTGTATTAATTAAGTGTATAATGACAAGCATTTGTGGTAAACTAAATAAAATGAATTTGACATTATTACAAAGTGTACTCTCTTTAAGTGGCCTTTTATTTATATTTAAATTTTTATTTCAGTTTATGTTTTCATTATTTTAGTACATCAAGTTAAACTACATTAAATTGAAAAAAATGTTGCCTAGGCAACTACCTGAAATAAAAGTTTTTTCTACATTTTATTTTATTTCAGTTTTTTTTGTTTTGTTTTGTTTTGTTTTTAAATAACATTTTTAGTTTTAGTTAACTATAAAATTCCAGCTATATGCTTATTGATTATTGCTTATGACCTTCATTAGTTATTAAACTACCTTATTTTCCTGCTATAGAAAATTTAAAAATTGTAAAATTTTGGCATGAAGACAATGTCCAATGTTCAGAAAACTAAAACAACTGGACAACTTTAGGGCAAAACACAAATTTGATGAACTGTTGGTCTTTGGGAGAACTGTAACAATGCAACCTCCAAGGTTATGTGAAGCACATGGTGTGGTAACAAACAATGAATATTTCATAACTTCAAATATTTGTCTTGTGTTTATGCAAAATGTCTCTTCCTTTCATGACAACCCCATGCAGAAGAGGATACTCTCATTACAAACTGAAAAGAAATTCTGATGGCCATATTGTCTAGAAATGGTTGCTACAAATATGGCTGCTAAATTATTTTTTCTTCAACTGCAAATATAATATATCATGGCATCAGTCCTAATAAACTGTGCAGCGTGAGTCTACTTCAGGCACTTGCTTTTAGTTTTTTGGGTTTTTTTCTTTTTTTACAATATCCCCCCTCTTCCCGCAGTTCTCTTTTTACTTTACTTTTGGGTGATATGTTGTATCACACAACCTGAGTACCACCAACAGTAGTAGCATTTGCTCTTTACTGTAGTTAAGCCTGTTTCACTGTG
This sequence comes from Mylopharyngodon piceus, assembly GCA_039654765.1. Taxonomy (NCBI): domain Eukaryota; kingdom Metazoa; phylum Chordata; class Actinopteri; order Cypriniformes; family Xenocyprididae; genus Mylopharyngodon; species Mylopharyngodon piceus. Next base: position 40,270,776 of record CM077442.1, read on the forward strand.
TTATTTCAGTAGTTGTCCCCTTTGAATTTAAGCAGACTTGGGTTTGGTTCACTAGTGCACACCCGAGTATAACATTCACACCTGTGTTGTTTTAGTTTTATTATTATTTTTAGTTAGTTTTAGTTTTTATTTATTTCCAGTTAATAATTTTAGTACTTAAATTTTAGTTTATAAAAGGCAACATTTCAGATTTTAGTTTAGATTACTTTTTTCAACTAATATTTATATTTTATTTCAGCTTTATTTCAATTAACAGAAATGCTTTTAATAGTTTTAGAAATAACCCTGATTCACACCAACCAAACGAACCAAACTCTAATGCGAACACCCTCTGCTTGTGTTGAGCAAAAGGTTTCTAACTTTTAAAAGTTTTACCATTAATGTTTTCTTTACTGACTCCATTTCTGGACTGATGTTAATCAAAAGTTTTTCTGTGAGAAAATTAAACACAGTCTGTCGTGTGATGTCTGCAAGTCTTTTTGAAGGAACTGCATATTCAGAAGCCATCTGTTTTATCAAGGACACGCCACTACTTTGCAAAGACTTGAATAACATTCACAGGATGAATATTGAACACAGTTGCAACACCATCTGTTTCTCTGTGGAGGTGTGTTGACACTATGTTAAAAATAATTCTGGTAGCACTTTATTTTACAGTCCGGTACATATATGTATTATGTACTTAAAATATATATATCCTAACTCTGAACCCAAACTTAGTCCTTAAGTACAGTATATTACTCAGTACTTTCTTAAATACTGTAAAATAAAGTGCACCTTAATTCTTATAACACCTTATATCTTAATAAAACTTTGACTGAATAAAAAAAAAAGGGTGTTTCCCTGATGGATGAAAATGGATGAATAGAATGTATTTACTGCAGTAAATTGACAGCAAATGTTATTGAATACTGAAAATGTAAAAAGCAAAATTAAATGATTTAACAACTAAAAGTAGCTGGAAAGCCAGCAGCTACCACCCTGTAGCCCAAGACTGGTTGCCCACTGAAGCTAGGCAGGGTTGAGCCTGGTCAGTACCTGGATGGGAGACCTACTGGGAAAACTAGTTGCCGCTGGAAGAGGTGTTAGTGAGGCCAGCAGGGGGTGCTCACCCTGTGGTCTGTGTGGGTTCTAACACCCCAGTATAGTGATGGGAACATTATACTGTCAAAAAAAAGCACTGTCCTTCGGGTGATTGGCTTCATCACTCTCTGTCTCCTCTCCACCAATAAACTGGTGTGAGGTGGGCATTCTGGCGCAATATGGCTGCCGTCGCATCATCCAGGTGTATGCTGCACATTGTTGGTGGTTGAGGAGATTCCCCCTTCCGTAAAGTGCTTTGAGTGCTATATAAATGTAACGAATTATTATTATTATTAGAACTCCAGGAGAAACTGATAGTTGGCAACTGTTACCTTCTTTCTCACTGAAACCACAGTGGGTGGTAGAAATCACCTGCATGGCAAAAAAAAAAAAAAAGTACTGTGCAAAATACTGGGTCATGAAACACAAAAAATACTTCTTGTGAGACAACAGATATGCATGTGTCTCATATTATGGAAAACAATGATGTACACTACCGTTCAAAAAAGGGGTTAGTAAGATTTTTAATGTTTTTAAAGGTTTCCATGATCACCAAGGCTGCATTTTTAAAAAAATACAGTAAAACAGTAATATTTTGAAATATTATACAATTTAATGACTGCTTTCTATTTTATTCCTGTGATGCAAAGCTGAATTTTCAGCATCATTACTCCAGTCTTCAGTGTCACATGATCCTTCTTAAATCATTCTAATATGTTGATTTTCTGCTCAAGAAACATTTCTGATTATTATCAATGTTGAGAACAGTTGTGCTGCTTCATATTTTTGTGGAAACTGTGATACTTTTTTTCAGGATTCTTTGATGAATAGAAAGTTTAAAAGAACAGCATTTATTTGAATTTGTAACACTGAAAACATCTTTACTGACACTTTTGAATAATTTAATTCATCCTTGCTGCATAAAAATTTCTTTCAAATACTTAAATAAATAATCTTACTTACCCCAAACTTTTGAACAGTATAGTGTACATATATACATATGTATGGTTTAACGGAATGGTATTTTTTTATTTATTTTACTTCTAAGTTAAAACACACAGTGAGGACACACAAGGGCATGTTTACATTATTTATGCCTTGATTTCCATCCGGACATGACAGCATTCTCTGCATGAAACTTCAAAAAGTTTAAAAAAAAAAAATGTTCAAAAGCAGTCAGCAGAAAAGAAGACATGACACAGAGAGTTCAAAACAATCGGGGGAGCAGACAGTTCGTATCTGGACTAAGGCAAGCATGTTTATTTTTTCTCATACACATTTGAAGTCATTTAGTTCAAAAAAATCTTCTGCAGTGTAATAAAAAAGGTCGATTAAACTATCAAATAAATATAGAAAAAGATCACATTATAAAATTTTGTATGAGCAACATAAAATAAGCATCAATGACTTACAATATCAAGTTTGGTGGTGAGGGTCCAACTAAGGCAGTTTGATCACTGATGATGCACATGAATAATCTGTTTTTTGTCAAAGCATGGGGACTTATGATGACATAAATATTTGTTATTCAGAATTAACAGATGTTTTAGCGCTATGTAGTGTTTTCGATAAGATTTTGTTGCAACATTTTTATGTTTAAAGTCACAATAAGAGTGATTTGTGTTTCTCTTTGGTTAGGTATTTAATGAGCATACACAACTTGTTTAAGAGTAAAGAAATAACCTTTTTAGTTTGTTCAACAAGCTGATACACAAGTTAGACAAGATAGACATAAAAATGTACAAATAGACATTAAAAAACATAAAAAGTTAGATACTTTCCCTGATCTACTATTTCTTTTATACATTTGTTAAACAGTAGTTAGTGAGATTAATATGGTGAAATATTTCATTTGAAATAATACTTTTATCAATTTTGCAGGTCCAATACCTGCCTTCAAATGCTGCAGGTATTAGACCTGCAGCATTTCAAGAAATGTACACTAGTATATACAGTAATACAGCTATAGCTCTCTTTATATACACTGTACATTACTGTGAATTATTTAAATAAGTTGTGCTCCATCCTCATTGTGTTCCTGCATATCTGAGAATGGAAAGCAGGAGAAAGACACAACCTACTCCAAATAGGAAGTACCAAGTGTTGTGAAACAAACTGAGGCTTTGGACTAATATTCAGGCGAGGGCTCCCTCTGGTGGGTTGGAGAGGGAGCTGCATGTCACAGAATATCATGTCACAAAATCTCATTGTCTAGGAACTGTCTAGTATCTTAAAGGGACCAACATACCTGAGACTTAGGCTACTTAAGCCCTGATTGACAGCCATATATTTTTTAAGCTGGCTGATAACTGGGGTCCCCATACCAGTGGTGGCTGGTATCCTATTATGAAATGGAAAGGTCTCAATGGAACTCATACATCTATTCCACATCCACGCTTACCTCTTCTCTTCATTTTCTTCATCTGAACACTATACCTGCACACTATCTGCATTATTTGTATCCAAAATCACTGACCCCATCCATGGTCTTGATTACACAATCTAAGGTTCAGTTTTCATATGTTGAGAACCATGTTAAATGAGCTCAGAATGTGATAAAATTGTATATATTGTTGAATGCAAGGTATGTTAATTGCAATTAAATGAAAATGTATTTTTTTAAATTGATATTAAATGCAATTAGCTGAACTTCAGAGTGCTTTTTTGATCCACTTAAGTAGGACTTAAGTACATTTTCATATGTAATTTCATAATTACTTCTATTGTCTCTGAAATATGGTTAAAGTGTATTGCTGAATGTACTGACAACCATTTATGGTAAATTGAAAATATACTTAAATGTCATTTCTATTTAAAAGTATATGTATGTCATGTATTTAAATATATTTGCAATTACATATTTGCAATTTAATACATTTGAAATATATTTCAAACTTTAAATGTAATATTGAATAACACTATGGTTAAAATTACAATCAAGTACATTACATGTGCTTTAGTATGTTAGTCAACACATCAAAATAAGTGTACTTCTTCTGAAGCATGACAAAAGATTATTAAAACAATGACTTAAATGGAATTTAAAGTAAAACTTTTAATTTGACATTATTACAAAGTGTACTTTTTAAAAGTGTACTTAAGTGTGTTAAGAAACATGAAAGTGTTCTCTCTTTAAGTACACTTAAGTGGCCTTTTATTTCATTAATATTATATATTATCTGCAAGTACAGTTTTTTTAATTTTATTTTTAAGATTTGAAATACACTACAAGTGTTCAATACAATTAAGTGCACTTCTTTTTCATAATAGTAAGTTGAAGGACATTTAGCAACATACACCAGATTTTGATTAATATTAATATTGCTGTAGTTAATATAAATCATGCTGCTTGGAGACCCCATAAGTCCCTTGACTGCAGATTTGTGAGAGAGCCTTATCAGCATCTAAAACACAAACACCACAATAGTAGCAGTTAAGGTTTTGTAATCCAGTTCAAGCACATGATTTTGCAAACCATTTCAAATATTACAAACCACTTTAATTCATACTAATACCACACTTCGAAAACCACTACTTTAGATATTTAACAACAATCTTATTTAAAATAAGAGTAAAGTGTAATGACCTAATAGGCAACTACTCATTATTTTGCAGTGAGCTTGTGACCCAGTGTGTTAAAAACAAATAATGCAAACAAGATGCTTTCCAACTTTCTTTTATGTGTAATGTTGCTGTCTGAGCATGAAAAAGGTCTGCAAAGTTACAAAGCACAAAGTCCACTCTAACTTATTCTCTATAGGCCTGTCAGTAAGCACTGTTTCTGAACTCCATGAAATTCCTCGATTGTTGTCTTAAGTTTTCATCCGGGAATGTACACGTCACAATATTCCTCATGTAAATATTTCCAGCCCAAGGCATATCCAAAAAGAAAAAAAAAGAGGGAGGCCTGGTTGAGTTGTGTTAGTAGTGTGTTGAAACTTGCAGTTATGGTAAGGGGCGTGACATTTCCCAAACACGCTCACCAATCACAACACACTGGTCCAGCCGACAAATCAGAGCACATTGTGTTTTTCAGAGGGGCTTCAAAGAGACAGGAACTAAACAGAGTGTTACTGACAGACTGAGAGGTGCTGCAATAATGTAAAATATATGAAAAACAATGTGTTTTTTGAACATTAAAGCATGAAAAACTATTTTAGTAGACCCAAAAAACAAAATCAAGACTTTAGGGCATAACAGGTCCCCTTTAACAAATTAAGTTATTTACTTTACAAGAATTTACAGACAGCTCATCCAAACTTTTTGTGATGGCTGTTTGTTAACATAGTGTCTGTCACTAACCTGATAACTGTAATTGGAAACTACATGTAGTCATTGTGAATTCAAGCCTGAATTATTGATCAGAGGGACAGTTGCAGTAGTAGTCATCCTTTTTTCCCCACTGTTAGACAGTGAACATGTCTAAGAAAGTCAAGGTAAGGAAATGGTCTCTGTTTCATTTGTAATGGACATATATTAATATTTTTATGCACTTAGTGTTAAGGCTAGGGTAACAAAGGGAGAAACTGAGTGTGTGCATATGTTGGTGTGCATCTAAGTAACCATACCTTTTTGTCTTAAGAGTACATCATTGCAGTCTTTTTCTAATAAGGCTTTACATACAGCATACATGAAATAATCTATGATTATAAAAGTTGGTGTAATGTCTGGATTGTATCAGCTTGTAAACTCCATAAATTGAGAAACAAAGCATATCTGTATTAGGTGAATAACAATATGAATAGTTTTAATTTTGGTAAATCAGGACACTGATCCAACTCAAACTCTGATCAAATGTAACATTACCCCCCTTCAAATAGGCACGCCCATGCGCCTTAACAGGCGGAGGGGCGAGGGTGGGAGGGGGCTTAGGCGGAGGACGTGGAGCTCGTAGAGAGGACAACCCAGGACAAGGAAGGAGTCAGGGAGAAGATGATTATGGGAGGAGCCAGGGAGTGACCCCAAACCATGCTACCAAGAAGATGGAACCATGGAGTTGACTGACAGAGGCGGAGCCTGTGGATGTGGAGACCCAGGCGGAGCCAAAGAGCCCAGGCAACACTGAAGGACCTGGAGGCCAAGGCGGAACCATGGTGATGAGCGGTCGAGGTGGAGCCAGGGTCCCGGAGGACTAAGGCGGAGCCGGTGTGACTGAGGACTGAGGCAGAGCCATTGGGAAGGAGGAGCCCGACGGAGTTGAAGGGCTGAAGGGACGAGGCGCAGAGGACGGCCCAGAAGTCCGTGGTGTAGGCAAAGCGACAACTAACCAAGGTGGAGCCAGAGGGGCTAGGGAGCCCGATGGAGCCATAAGGATGATGGTCCCAGGTGGAGCCGAGGGAGCAAGGAGCCAGGGTGGAGCCAACTGGTTGACGGGCCGAGGTGGAGTGACGGGCTCAGCAATTTGAGGTGCAGCCAAGGGGTCGAAACACCAGGGCAGAGCTGGCAAACTGGAAGTCCAAAGCAGATCTGAGCTGCTAGGAGGAGCCAGTGAAGGGAGTCAGCGGAGACAGGGCCGAAGACCTGGGTAGCATAGGCGGAGGGTTATGACACAGCCTCCTTGGCTGTGACAGGACAGGTAGAGAATTCAGAAACGGCCTCCTTGGCTGTAACAGGGCAGGCAGAGGGTTCAGAGACAGCCTCCTTGGCCAATACTGGGCAGGCAGGGAAGGTGGGAATGGGAGGCAGGGTGGGAGCATCATCAACAACACTGACATGGTGCTGAGCAACAAAACAGGCTTGAAGCTTGAACCAGTGAAGCGGGAAGGACTTCAGACAGAACTACATCTAAACAGCAGGATAAGACTGGCAGGGAAGGAGGTCGCTCAAGGTCAGAAACAAGGAGGGGAACTGGCTTGATGTCTCTCAAGTTAATCAGCCACTCCAGGCAGTCCAATTCCACCAAAATTCCCTCTGGGATGGGCAGTGTTGCCGGCTCACGCACCTGGTCAGACCTCCTACTGGGCTCAGGCTCTGGGGTGAAGATAAGCTCATGCATGGGCTTCATGGCAGACTCAAGCTCCGGGTCTGCAGTGGGCTCTGGCTTACTGACCATGATGGCCGTGGTTTGTGGCTGGCTGGGCTCTGGCGATTCAAGATCTTTCTCATTCTCACTGATAGTGTAGGGGGATCCACATTGGAAAAGTAGTCCAAATACTCCTTGAATGTCCCTTGAGGGCCATCCCCGGGCAGGCGCGCCTTGGTTCGTTGAAAAAACACGCAGAGGCTGGCATCATCGTAATGGACGAGATGGTACAGATCTGAAAACCTCTGTGTGTGTACCCCGAGAGAAAGATCCCCCTGTGAGAGGAGGATCTTTACTGCTGCTAGATCAATGAATAATTTCTGTTATTCTGTCAGGGTGCGGTGGTTGCAGCAGGAAATGAAACAGAGCAGGATCTGTGCGCAGCAGTCTTTATTAATTACCAAATGAAAATAACAAAAACCTCAGTTACCAGCAAACAACAATGATAACAGACAAAGAACAACTGAAACTGAGGGCTATAAATACACAGGGAAACACTAGAGACTAAACAAGATAATTAACAATACACAGGTGTAACACATGAGGCAAATCAAAAATCATTGCAACTAATGAACAGGGACCAAGGAAACAAGGGGTGTGTCTCAATCAACTCCCTAGCTTCCTAGGTCATGAACCAGTATATCGTGTACACAAATTCAGGCACTGGTAAGGACAGTAAGGACCCTGGCTCACTAAACATTGGGACACTGTTGACTGTTTCCAGCGACATGACAATACCCTCACTGTACAACATGACTAGTGGTATTTATGAACAACAGCAGAACTGATATCTTTATTATATATATTTTTTAATGTTATTTCAAGTACATTATGATAAATACTTTGCTTGTTACATATACGTGCAACATTTCAGTAAACAAATTATAAATGTTAGCTAGATTATGTTCATTACCTGTCTAGCGATTTATGTTTATGCTGACATATAATTAAATAATGCTTTGTATTTTAAAAAAACATCTATCACGTGGCATTATGTGTAGTGTGTTGGCTCACATGATTTATGTTTCGCTCTTTAGAACTTCCATTAAGGGAACATAGTGAGTATCGATGCTCCCTGGTTTTCACAGTGCATTGTGGGACTTTTTAGTAAGCAAACTTTTAAAGGGGACCTATTATGCCCCCTTTTACAAGATGTAAAATATGTTTCTGATGTCCCCAGAGTGTGTGTGTGAAGTTTCAGCTCAAAATACCCCACAGATAATTTTTTATAGCCTGTTAAAATTGCCACTTTTTGGCCGTTTCAGTGTGTGCCCTTTAAATGCAAATGAGCTGCTGCGCTCAGCCTAAGAGGGCGGAGCTTCAAGAGCTCGTTCTCCGGTGTCAGGAGTCAGTCAAGACGGACTATAATGTCAGAAACTGCGAATATATGCTGCATGGAGATAGAACAGGTATAGTTAATTTAATTACGGTTATAACTTATATTGTCTTCTTGTTTTTATCCACTATATTAGTACAAGCCTGTTGTACCAGACCCCGTCCGAATGATGGCCAAAACTTTACCGACGAGTTTTATGACGTTTATTGTACTTCACACAAAATATGAAGCGACCGTTTTCACTCTAGAAAATCACTGTAAGAGCTTAATAAAACACAGTGCAAGTGTGCATTAAAATATTATCCATAAACTCTCTCTATCTCCCTTGCATTATCATCAACATACATAGCGAAGTATCGGTAAACGAATTTCGGTAGAGTTGAGGGAGCATTTTCTTTGAAAACATAATTAATCCACCTCGTCTTCAGCGGCTCAGATTTCGGGAGTAAATGGAGAGAGCTATGTGGATTAATACATCCAGCTACAGAACACCTAAAACACTTGGGAGACGTTCTTGTCAGTGCAGCAATGGCGGACTGTGTACAACTCGTTGTGAACTCGCTCAGGGCGGTTCTATGTTAAAACGGCAGTGTCTGTCAATATTCGTGGGCGGGGCCTGTGGCTAATGTGACATCACATTGCCAGGAACCTGCAAATGGCTTGTTCTGAGACTCTACTTATGATTTATGGGGATTAAAAAAGGAGTGGGTGGATTTTTATCACTATAAGGTGGTTGTGTTCACACACTGCCAGCACACATTTATGTCCAAACACCATGCAAAAGTGAATTTTGCATAATAGGTCCCCTTTAAGTGCACTGGAAGGATTTTGCGATTGAGACTATCCTTAAAATAGCCGACTTCCTGATCAGTGCCCAGACTACTGAACTAGGGAGCTGATTGAGACGCACCCATTAACTAACACAGGAAACTTAACAGGAAACAGTGCAACACTAACTCAGAATCCAACTCAAACAAAACTCAGATCAGACATAACACTTATAATGTTAGTAGAATTTTTAGATCAAAAACAGATAACATTGATTAGAAATAATTGTCCATTTTCTTTCATTTTGGCCCTCTGTTTTGATATATTTCATATGAAATACGTATTATGCATTTGGAACAGTTTTGAAAATTCTGGATGATGATAAGCATAACAAAACAAGTATACTTCAGGTTCATTTAGGCCTGGTTTCACAGATTAAGCCAGGATTAGGCCTTAGTTCAATTAGGATATTTAAGTAGCTTTTATAAACATGCCTTGGAAAAAAAATATTACTGTGTGCATCTTGAGACAAAACAATGGCACTGACATATTTTAAGATATGTCAGTGCAAGTTGCTTTCAGTTAAAACAGCTCAAACATGCATTTTAGTGTGAGGCTTAACCCTTATCTGTGAAACCGGGGGTTAATTAAGTAAACTTAAGTTCAAGTATATTTTCCAAGTATACTTTAAGTCAATATAGTACTAGTATTGTAAGTGTACTATTTCAATACTTCTTGGGACTAAATTGGTCCAATTTTAGTTTATAAAAGTATACTTATATATATAGTTTACAGCCTAATTATATAGTTTACAACATACTTGCAATACAAAAGAAAAAAAAATGATGTAAACTATTACTGTTACACTTAAAGTACAGTTAAAGGTATATTTTTATACACTAAAAGTGGGCCAATTTAGTTCAAAGAAGTAATGAATACATTTATACTAGTAGTACTCTGATTTTCATATACTTCTAATGCTAGAATATTTCACAAATAATTACAAAGAAATGGCAAATAACATTACATTAAACATGAAATTTTAAGTAGAATAGTAGTACTGAAATAATATTTTCTTGTGTCTAGTGTTTTATTTACAACTTCCAAACATGTTTTTCTTAATAAAATGAACTTGAAGAATACTTTTTTGTAAGGTATGCCCATGCCTTGACCTCACGTTAAAACTCAGTCAGGCCATGTACAGTACAAAGTTACAAAATTACAAAATTAAGTTCAAAATGACACTTTTATTCAAATACATTCCTAAAAATGAAGGTTTTTTTATTGCCATTGATGGTTCAGTGAAGAACCTTTAACATCCATGGAATCTTTCCATTCCACAAAAGGTTCTTTATTGGAAAAGTGTTCTTTAGATTATTAAAATATTCTTTAAATAGAGAAAAAAAATTGGTTCTTTTAAGAACTGTTGACTGAAAGGCTCTTTGGGAAACCCAGAATAGTTCTTCTTCCTTCATCCTTTTGGAACCTTTATTTTTAAGATTGTAGCATCAAGATGGCAGTAAACTAAATATTATCTAACATCTATATCTTTCTATCTATTTATCTCTCTATCTACTGTAAAAAAACAAAAACAAAAAAAAAACTTAAGTTTCCATATTTAGAAACTTTTTATGAAAAACTTTTAATTTTCTAATTTTGTAGTCAAAACAACATATGTATTCAAAATAAAAAAAGAGGGCTGAATAGGGCTTGATTCAGAATACGTAATGCATTACTTGTATTCAGATACATCCCAAATCTTAATGAATTATTGGGCTGCCACTTTAATATGTTAATTTAGTCACCCTGATTCAGATTGAATAATTTTTTACTAACCTTTAGTATGTGTGTGCCTGCACATGTGGTTATGTGCATGTCTGAGAGAGCATGGGTTGTTTGTGGGATGGAGTGTCACGGTGGGGTTTTTTCTTAGCGTGGGAAAGAGAGAGAATTCTGGGTTTAGCAGACGTGCTTTCGGGAGGAGAGAGAATGTAGACTAACAGACCATTCATTTTACAAGCACATATTTGAGCCCCTTCAAACTCAGCCCACAAGAGCGAGAGGAAACCGCTCTTCCCTCTCCCCCCTTTCTCTTACGAGGACTGTTTGTAGAGCAACTGGGTGGAGTAGTGCTCTCTGACACACACATATTGCACACACACACAGACAGATGTTCATAGACATGTACCTCTCAACCAGCGAGGAGTCTGATTTGGTGAGTCCCAAATATCAGTTTTAAGCTGCTTACACACTAGTTTTTGTCATTCTTTGTGATGTTCAACTTCCATTTTTATCTCTTTTAAACAATACACGGCTCTTTCTGGAATTTTCTAGGCTAGGATTTTGTGGGTGGGAATAACACATTTCCTGAAAGTTTCCTGAAGACTTTTTTCCACAGCCGTGCATTGATGTGTGAATGTGTTAAGAGACTGTAAAAGAGTCATTGCAAGCCTGTGATTGTCTTAACTACGTATGCGATGGGTTTTAACATCAAGTATGGAATAAATATAGCTTTCACAGGCCATAGCACATAGACATACTGAACTTTAGGTTTCTAAAGTACTGTCTGCAACTGCTTGGCATGATAACACTCAAGGAATAATAACTAGAAAATCCTCTGTAATGCCTGGATCACTTTTTTTGTACTTTTTCTTTGTTAAGACTAGTTCATACGCGATTCCTATTATGTTCAGCATAGGCTATATAAATATACAGTAGTATTATTACTTTTTAAGTTTACAATCAATAAGATATCTGCTTGATTATATTACTTTAATGAAAAGATGTGGAAAATACCATTTAATGCAGTTAATGGGTGCTCCATCTATCATATAAATTTGTGCATTTGTGGTGTGTGTTTTTGTAGATGGATAGATGGAGAGAATTCTTGGTCAATATTTTTAGCTAGTCATCTTGAGGACAAATAACTCTACATAACAAATGAAACAGCTTAATATTTAAAGTGTGAAAAAAATGAAAGATAAGTGAGAAAGAGCGACACAAATAACTTACACTACTAACTGCAAGCTTTAAACACTTTTAAATGCAAACAAATCACTTAATTCACTATTTGATTACATAGTGACATTGTCCCAGTGTGTGTGTGTGTGTGTGTGTGTGTGTGGTTGTGTAAATCTTTGGGATTTAGTCGATATGTGTAATTATCCACATTGATGTGTGGTGTTCTAATTTAAAATGACAAAGTGGAACATGGTCGAATACATCCGAGTGAATTTGTGTGTGTTTCACGCTCTCTGTGACCTCTCAGAAAAAAAAAGTATGCTACATTGCCTGAGGAGCACAGCTGAGTCTATGTGATTGTGTGTGTGAGTGAGAGAGAGAGAGACAATAAAAAAGGGATAAAATAATACAAACTTAAGCCCGTTATACTTTACGCGTAAGCTAGTGCACACGCACAGTCGAACCCACGGCCTTACAAAGTATACTTCACTCAACCCGTGTGTACACAGGCGTTCGACACATGCACAGTTTTGAGCAATCTCTCGCCACGAGTTGTAACCAATGTAAATATTTTTGTATTCTTTCATGCTAGAGTTGTACAAATGAGGGTACTTTCTAACCTCTTCGCACAATCTGTCTTCTATATAGGCCTCCATTGTCGCTGTAGCTTGCATGCGTTCCGGTCTGTTCTGTTTATGCAGTTTTTCTTTGACTACCTTGTGAATTGACGACCCCAGGGCACAGTTGCCACCTTGTGAATAAACTAATTACTGCAAAAAAAAAATTTTAAATGCGCATTTGCGACCTGCGTGTACAAAGTAGCATGGTTACAAAAATCCGGTGGTGCGCGCACAGTACACGCCGTGTGTACTCTTCTGATGACGAAATTCGCGTCACGCACACTGTACATTGACCCTCGCATACGCGTAAAAAGTGAAGTATACTTTGGGCTAGAGGCTCATTGGTAAAACGCGCCTCTACCTGCATTTCTGCCAAAATGCAAAAATGTACATACAACTCACTACAGTTTCCAGCTGAAATGAACACTAATGGCAGTAAAACACCAACTTTTATTCATTTTCACACAAATTAGGGCAGATAATCGATTAATAAAAACTTATTTTCACATGTTTCCTTGTGCAATATTATGTTATGACCTCAAACCACTTTTACCATATGCATGATTTGTAAACGAATACATTTTGATGGCAGCATCAAATAGTCAACTACATATGTACAGCTTTTCTCTCGGTAGCTTACCTGGTACAGCATTGCAGTTGCTTTGCGTAGAAGCAAGATAAAATGGCGTAGTTGCTTCAGCAAATGTTTGCTTTTGATAACACTATTGGTTAGGTTAGTGTAGGGTTTAGTGTTGGTGGTATGTTATTTTCAAACATGGGTAGAGCATTAACCTTAGCGCCAATTGCTGGACATTTCCGTTATGAACTTCTGCAATACGTACAACAACTGACTTAAATTGTTGACGCATTCATCAAGATACTGGCTATTCATCTGTTTCTGGGGGAACTGAATGCGCTTTTAGTGCCACTACTTAGACAATTCACTTTGAAAGTGTCACAAAATGTGCAGGAAGCAAAGTAATATCAGAAATGAGCCTGGGTTGTTGTAATATGCTGTAGAATCTGAGATCACAAGACGATTCAGACCAGTAGTTTAAATATCAAAACAATTCAGTCTCACAAAAGCTCACCACAAGAATTTTTGTAAATTGCAGATCATTTATGTCAAGTCTGATGAGGAATTTTGTTATTATCTGAAAGTACATTAAAGGTGCAGTAAGCCATTTTTGGAAAACGCTGTTGAAAGTGGATTGGACCAAGCACCAAAACAAACTTGTAGCCAATCAGCAGTAGGGGGCGTGTCCACTCATGATGGTGGAGGAGAGAGAGTGAGCAAGAGGGAGATTTCAAATATCAACAGAGTTTCTCAGAAATTACTTACTGTACCTTTAATTGTTGAAATTTAAAATAAAATCAACTTGGTCTCTGATTAAATGATGGATCATCACATGGTAATATTTTGGTTTGGATGCAAGGTTGTTCATAGTGATAAACTGTGCTGTTTTGAAATCTTGTTGGATTTTTTTTTTAGACTTTGTGCAAATCAGCCCTTGACTTTGACAAGGTCAGACAAAATATAATCAGTGCAAGACAGCTGGCTTAAATTTCATTTTATAAACTGATATAGCCTATAGATATATAACCCCTTAGGTCCTACTCACCTCTCTCTGTGCGGGCCTCGAACCCGGCAACCAGGTCTCCGGCGTGGGAGGCGGGTGCACTAACAAGGAGGCTAAAGACCGCAGCTTTTAGCATCAGTCGCTAGCGCACCTCTTGAGACAAGGGGAGGGAGGTTTATCTGCACAGCTCTTACTAGCTGACTTCCATTACACTCACCCCCCTAAACCTCACTCCCATCCGGTCACGGCACCAATGTAACCCCTCAGGTCCTATACTCGCCCCTCTCTGTGCGGACCTCGAACCCGGGTCTCCGGCGTGGGAGGCGGGCGCACTAACAAGGAGGCTAAAGACCGCAGCCTCTAATGTTTATTTAAAAATAATAATAATATTGCATAAGTGTTTAAGGGTTCCTGGGAAATCATTCAAATCCTTTTAAAAAGTGTACTTATTACAAAAATAATATATTTAAAAAGAATACACTTAAAGGGTTAGTTCACCCAAAAATGAAAATTCTGTCATTAATTACTCACCCTCATGTCGTTCCAAACCCGTAAGACCTTCGTTCATCTTCAGAACACAAATTAAGATATTTTTGATAAAATCCGATGGCTCAGTGAGGCCTCCATTGACAGCAAGATAATTAACACTTTAAAATGCCCAGAAAGGTACTAAAGACATATTTAAAACAGTTCATGTGACTACAGTGGTTCAACCTTAATGTTATGAAGCGACGAGAGTAATTTTTGTGAGCCAAAAAAACAAAATAATTACTTTATATTTAACAATATCTAGTGATGGGCAATTTCAAAACACTGCTTCATGAAGCTTTACAAATCTTTTGTTTCGAATCAGTGGTTCGGAGCGTGTATCAAACTGCCAAAGTCACGTGATTTCAGTAAACGAGGCTTCGTTACGTCATAAGTGTTTCGAAACGTTTCAAAATTTCAATGGTTCACGTGACTTTGGCAGAATACTTTTGTGCGCAAAAACAAAACAAAAATAACGACTTAATTCAACAATATCTTCTCTTGCCTGTCAGTCTCCTATAGTTTTTAAAAATAAATCTTTTAAGATTTGAAGTACACTACAAGTGTACATCCAATACAATTAAGCACACTTCTTTTTCACAAGGGCAGTACAATTAAGCACACTTCTATTTCACAAGGGCAGAAACAGCACACATGCTCCCGCACACACACAAGTAAATGTGCAGCGGGATTAATCACAGAAGACGACACGGAGATGGAGAGACTCTGAAGACCAACGTAGAGAGGCAGAGAGCGAGGAGGATGGGGAGGGTGGGAGATGAGAAAAGAGGGCTGAGTGGAAGTAAAACAGAGGACGTATCAGAGACAGGAAGACTAGAGCTTACAGAAGGCTGGATGCCTGATGTTTAACTGAGGAACATGCAGAAGGCGGGAAGGACAACGTATAAAAAAAAAACTGGCAGTTAGAGCTGCAAATCACTGCAGCAAACGTGCTTGCATCTTTAGCGTCGGAGCGCTGGGCTCTGGGGAGCGGGGAAGGGCTCTTCATAGAGGAGCATGACAGCCTGGCTCGGTGGTGTTGCTGCAGCGGGATGGACCGAGTCTCATTCGTTCTAGAAGGAAATACATAGGCCGTTGCAGCTCTCATCATCCACTATGCGCAGGGATCGAGAGCAAGCAGCACATGGAATTGCGTGCCATCGTCAACAACACAGCAGAACTCTTCGTCCCCACAGCGACAGCACATCTAGCTTTGATAACATTAGCCCGGGCAACAGCAGAGATATTAGGTAGCGTAGGTTAAATTTTAGTTTTAGTCAAAGCTACAGGAAAAACAGTTTAGCTGAACAACAGCAGTAGTGCATTTGTTGCATGCATTTTATCAAACAAGGACCTTCTGCTCTGATATAGATTTAGTTTTTTTCTTTTAACTTCTTTTAACAGCAGCAGCTCTCAAGTATAATGTCTGCATATAATTTGGTAGATTATAGGCGGTATATAGTTGTTGTTAGAGTTTATTGAAGTTTGTGGTTGGTATGGTGAGGAGAGCAAATGCTCTAACCGGATTGGCTGATGAAGGCCTCCTGGATACGACTGCTGAAACGAGCAACAGGAAACCGAGTCAAGAACAACATTGGCGTAAGAAGCTATAAATCTTAATCTACAGTATTTGTGTGTTTGAGTGAGTTGTGCATTTGAAAATTGACAGTGAAAGGATATGCTAGTATGATACTGAGTATGTTGTGATTATTCTCTGTATGTTCTTGAATGATGAATATAACACCCACATTTCACTTCTGACCTTGCTTGACATTAGTTGACCATGATTCCATGTTAACGTAGTGTCTATTCAAGGTTTAATTTCTAAACATTTCCTTGAATCTCTCTCTATAGCCTAGTGCACGAAAGGGGGTAGAAATATTACATACAGAGATGCACACATTTAAATGCATTTATGTGTTGTTGTTGTTATTATTACTACCCTTATGAAAAAGAAGTGTGCTTAATTGTATTGATTGTGCACATGTAGTGTTCAACTGTACTTGCAGATAATATAATATTATTTATATAAAAGGCAACTTAAATGTACTTAGAGTACACTTTCATTACCGTTTCTTAAGTACACTTTGTAATAATGCCAAATTAACCCCCGGTTTCACAGACAAGGCTTAAAGGGATAGTTCACCCAAAAATAAAAATTATCCCATGATTTACTCACCCTCAAGCCATCCTAGGTGTATATGACTATCTTCTTTCAGACGAACACAATCTGAGATATATTTAAAAATATCCTGGCTCTCCCAAGTGTTATAATGGTAGTGAACAGGGGGCGTGTTTTGAAGCCCGAAAAAATGCATCCATCCATCATAAATACAATCCATACGGCTCCAGGGGGTTTATAAAGGCCTTCTGAAGTGAAGCGATGGGTTTTTGTAAGAAATATATACATATTTAAAACTTTACAAACTAAAATACCTAGCTTCAGCCAGATGACCATACGCATACTGTGCAAGTTGACTTGCTCCAAATGAGTAACCCCTGACGCGATGTATGGCACAGGATGTAGGAGTAGCGTAAGCTTAGACGCCTTGTGGTTCAAACAAATAGGGCTGTGCAACAAACTGAAGCTTCTCTTATCTTATATCAAAATCCTCTGACATTTTTCTTTAAAATTTCTCATTTTAGACTTCTAATTCATGACCGGTGTTTTGTTTGGCTCTATCCTCTCCGCTTCCACGTTTATCATCACGTCATTTGTCGGGTCAGGGGTTACTCTTCTTTTTTTGACTGAACTCCCTTTAAGCCTATAATCCCAGCTTAAAATGCATGTTTGAGCTGTTTTAACTGAAAGCAACTTACACTGACATATTTTAAAATATGTCAGTGCAATTGTTTTATCTCAGGATGCACACCAGTAATATTTTTTTCTAGGGCACGTTTATAGAAGCTAAATGTCCTGATTGAATTAAGGCCTAATCCTGGGTTAATCTAAGCCCTGTCTGTGAAACCAGGCCTAAAAGTTTTAGTTTAAAGTACATTTTAAATCATTATGTTTTAATAACCTTTTGACATGCTTTAAAGAAGTACACTTATTTTGAGGTGTTGACTAACATACTAAAGCACAAGACAATAGAAGTAATTATGAAATTACATATAAAGATGTAGGCCCTACTTAAGAGTGCTATTTGACATAGTTAAGTAGGATTTAAGTTCACTGCATTTAAAATATATTTTAACTATAATACATTTTCATTTGATTGCAATTAACATTCTGTAATGTGTCTGAAAGCATTTAGTTCACAATTAAAAACTTCTTTAAAAGTATTTCCGTAATAAGTACTCTTTTTAAAAATACCAAGTTCTGTCAAGAAATTCTAGATGGTACAGGCTGAAAGTTCATTAACTGCTTGCAATCACATCATTCTCTATAGGGGACAGCTGATTGGTTCCTGCTATATCAGTAGCCAATGAGCTTGCTGCTCAACCTTCAAATACTTGGTCAGCATTTGCTGTAGCAGCTGCAGCGTGCTTTCAGAAACCCTCCACCTTCCTCAGCTCCACCTGTATAGATCTGCTATGGGTAATTCATGTACGCTATATTGTACAGCAGCAGCATGTCTTACTTGCTCACAGCAGTGTGTCATGTATGTATCGGCAACAGCAAGTCCCATATTTTGCTCTGCAGATCTTAGCAGATCTATTCTGCCAAGTTCAAACATATCAACATTGTCATATCTATTACAATGCCAAACACTCCAAGAGTTGTCATGACATAAGTGTATTTTCTTTTTTTTTACAAGGGTATACATTTCTATCTATCTATCTATCTATCTTTAAAAATTTGAAAATAAAAATACTTTTAACTGGCTCTTTCTTTATCATCCCAAATGGTCAGTGGTTTTGGACTTTATACTGACACATATCGCCTTGGATGCATTAAGTTTGATTAACTGCTGCTGAAGCTGTTTGTTTATGTTTTGTTTTGTTTTGTTTCAATGGTAACCAAAACTGTTTGGTTACCAACATTCTTCAAAATGTTGGGAATCAACCTAATGGTTTACTTATATGTCTTTGCATATTCAGCTGGAGTAGGAGAAACTATTCTGCCATACAAAAACAATACACCTCAACTTTACGTATGGTATCTGTATTTGTAAAATGAGTAAATGTCATGGTGGTAAAATCAAGGAAGACAATCAAATTGTCAAAGTAACTATGTGAGTCCGTTAAAACAATCTTTATGAAGTAAATGCACTATATGAATACACATGTATATGAAAAAGAAATCTCTCTGCTCTTGTCGTAGGGTTCTGCGGACTCATACACTAGTCGGCCATCGGACTCGGATGTGTCTCTGGAGGAAGATAAAGAGACCTTACGCAGAGAAGCTGAGAGACAGGCTCAGACTCAGCTCGAAAAGGCCAAGGTTTTGCTGCTTGTTTTACTCACTTACTATGACTGAATGTCTGACTAAAGGATTAGTTCACTTTAAAATGAAAATTACCTCAAGCTTTTCTCACCCTCAAGCCATCCTAGGTGTATAAGACTTTCTTTCTGATGAACACAATCGGAGAAATATTAATAAATATCCTGATGCGTCCAAGCTTTATAATGGCAGTGAACGGGACCAATGAGTATAAAGCTCAAGAAAGTGCATCCATCCACCATAAACATACTCCACATGGCTCCGGGGGGTTAATAAAGGCCTTCTGAAGCGAAGCGATGCATTTGTGTAAGAAAAATATCCATATTTAACAAGTTATAAAGTAAAATATCCAGCTTCCGCCAAACCGCCTTCCGTATTCAACATACGAAGAAAGCGAAAGCGTAACGGCTCTCGTAATTCAAAACACTTCCGTATTCAACTTGTGAAAAAAGCTAAACTGACGCGACATCAGTTACGCTTTCTTCGTAAGTTGAATACGGAAGGCGATCTGGCGGAAGCTAGATATTATAACTTGTTAAATATGAATATTTGTCTTACACAAACACATCGCTTCGCTTCAAAAGGCCTTTATTAACCCCGGTGGAGTACGTTTATGATGGATGGATGCACTTTCTTGAGCTTCATACTAGTTGGTCCCATTCACTGCTATTATAAAGCTTAGACGCGTCAGGATATTTATTAATATAACTCTGATCATGTTCATCAGAAAGAAGAAGGTCAAATACACCTAGGATGGCTTGAGGGTGAGTAAAGCTTGGGGTAATTTTCATTTCAAAGTGAACTAATCCTTTAACTGGCAGTTTGACAAGGGTTTTTTGAATGTCTGTTTTTCTGCCTAATCATGAGTCTATCTTTCTGTGGCTATATTCAGAATATCATACTACTGCCATATTACTCAATCTATATCTTAAGTAGTAATGATTTTCAAGTTATTGGCTTCGGCCTGGGGCCGATCATTATTATATTAAGATTGTGTCTCAAGAACCAGTTTGACCAACTAGCAGTTAGACTTACTTATTGGATTTAAATTAGACCAATCTACCTTTTTATATAACTGACAAAAAAAAAGAATTAGATGAATAACTTTTAAGTTTAGTCTAAGCTGTTTATGCAACCAGCCAGTTGCAATAAGTATTTCTGTTTGGCCGATAAGTTTTGGAAGCAGCTTTTATTTTGACAGCTACAGGACATTTATTTTGACAATGCTGAGAATGCAGCGCTCGAGTGTAAATGTCAAGATAAATTGTCATATTCATGTCATATATCACTGTATACTATATGTATAATTTGCATTAGCTGGTCTTTGCTTGAGAAAATATGATTTCCAGTGCTCACAAACTTACCAGATTACTGAGTGCACTGTTGTTTAAAGTGTATGTATACATCCTTTTAATACATGTTTTTAACTATTTATTTATTTGTGAAAAGTACTATAATGGGATTACAGAATCAAGAATTTGCTAAAAAAAAAAAAATTTTTTTTTCAAGTTCAAATTATTTTTTTTTTTGTATTGATTCATTTTACAAAAAAACATTAGGGTTTGTCTACTCTGGACATTGAGTGCCATCTTCTTCTAAAGCTTAATTTGTAGCTGGGCTCATTTTTAGACAGAACTTTCTCTGTGGAAATTCAAAGCAGCTATTTGAAGGCAATACATAAAATCTCACTACATTAGTTTTTCCAATCTATTTTTATTCTTCTATTGTCTATTTAATCCTGTTTTTGTCACTCTCTTTACCACCTCTAGGGGAGACAGCTATTTTTAGTGCTTGGCATCAATCAGATGTTATCATTTATTTATTGAATGCTCACATTAATATTGAAAATAAAGCTAGATGGCAGTAAAATATTCAGACAAGTAAATTCTTCACTGACCATGTTTCTTGAAATATCTGCATCTGTTCTCTCACACACTCATAGTTTCACAAATCAAACACTTTAAACCTTAAAGCAATAGTTCACCCAAAATTGAAAAGTGTTCATATATGGAACACAAAATGAGTTGATGTTGTGCTTTATCATAAAAGAAATGCTCCAAAAAGAACAAAACAGCACAATATATTCCAAGACTTCTGAAGCCATTCTCCAAAAATTAATTTGTAGGAATAAAAACTAAAAACACATAAGACATAATACACAGTAGGAATATAGAGCAATAAAATTAATGTGGACAGCATAGCTCAGTTGTTTTTCTTGGAAATATACAGTACCAGCCAAAAGTTTTTAATAATTAAGATTTAGAATGATTTCTGAAGGATCATGTGACACTGAAGACTGGAGTAATGATGCTGAAAATTCAGCTTTGACACCATAGATTAATAACATTTTAAAATTTAATCAAATAGAAAACAATTATTTTAAATTGTAATAATATATCACAATATTACAGTTTTTATTATATTTTCTGATAAAATATATAAATGCATAAATAAATAAATGCAGCCTTGGTTAATCTCGCTTTGTTATCTTGCTAAATCTGAATGTTTTCTGAAATTCTGGAGATACATTTGAAGATATTGTTCTAAAGAGACAAAGAAACAGAAGTCTCCATTTTCTCTCCATTTATTCTCATTGGAGACTGTATAGCTGAACGGGCATGTACATGCAAGGTTACAATCACTATGTCTGATCAATACTGCATGTATAATGGAAAATTGCGTTACATAAGAGGCAGACAGTGGCTATGAAAACAAAGCAGGGATTTAAAAATGAACTGCAAACTATAAAAAAATAACACAAAATATAATTTAAAGCTCCTATAAAAAATATTACATTGCCTGTCACCTTTATTTAATAATAAAAATGCAGATGCAAAATTATGCAGACCGAAATAAAGAAAGGAAAGATAAAAAGAACATTGTCTTGACAGATCATGGAGACTCATGAAGTACATGTGAGCAACCCACCATCCCCACTTCCATTAAAGGACACAGTGTCCTTTGTTTGTCATACCCATAATTCATTGTGTGTGCAGTGCAGACCGTCTTGTGGATGTTAATTACATTGAGTCCATATTGATTTTGCCCTCTAGTACATGCTCCTGCTTTTTTTCTGTTTTAAAAACATTGAAAAAATTTGCAAATAATAATTTACTTGTACATGATTTTTTTCCTCTTATAGAACACAGAAAATTATAATTTTTAAAGAATAATCTGGCAGTTCTGATCTTAATTGATTTGTAATGGCAACCCCCATCTTGGAAAAACTTCATTCAGCAAGATTTTGGCTGTTGCATTTGCTGTAAAGTTTCGAAGTGGAAACGCCTCCACCCATCTAGAAAACAAATAAACAGTCATTAAAGTGTAAGTGAATTCTCCACTAGGAGGCACATGACCTATTAAGTCAATTTGTAGGTGTGTCAGCATGTGCCAAAGAAATGTTAAGCTTTGACTGGGAATTCACTTTGAGACATACCAAGCACCTTTTGCAAAAATCAGTGCAAGCATTTCTGATCTTTAGCCAGCACCATGTTTTTGAAATCATTGAATGTAACTTTTCAGGACCTGCATGTGCCAAACCATGATACACAGACATTAATTTAGTTTGAGCAGAAGAAGGGCAAACAAGTCGCTCATTAAATTTCCACAGTCCATCTGAGCTCTGGTGTGCACCTAATTTTGTCCAATGCTCTACTTCATCAGCATCATTAACTGCATATAGTGCAAAAATGTCTTTGACACAATCCTCGGCCTCCTGTGGAGAAAGAGACATTAACACTGACAGTTCTTTCTGTTTGTTTTGCTGCCCCCCTGGCAGCGGCATCTGCAGCTTTGTTTCCCTTGGGTTCAGGTGAGCTGTCCTTTGAGTGTCCTGTTATTTTAAAAACAGCTCCTTCTGCAGGGAGAGCACATGACTTTATGAGTTTAATGAGAGAGAGATAGGTAGTCCAGCAGTCCATCCTCTGCGTTTCCACACATTAGGTAGTGGCTCAGTGTCCAGAGAGCTCTTGGTGACATGTTCAATTAGTTGTAGACAGTTATGCACATTTCCCTCACCTGGGAGCAGTGAGGCAGGATTGGAAGCAATTTGTTGCTCAAAAGAGTGGCTTCCCACTTGGCCTGTCTCTGATCAGAGATTGAGCCTAGGTGTGTTTATTAACAGTTTCAGTACTACCATCTTTTGGTGACCTACAACTTCCTGCCCACTCTGCACAGTCACAAATCAACAAGCAAGGATGCTGTCCTGCCATTGAGGCAGGAATTGGGGTTGAGGAATATTCTACCATCTCATATGACATTCTCCCTTGAAATCTATGACCCAGGGTTGCTGAATAGGACTTATTACCCATCAGCATGTCTTAAAGCTGGTGTGGAAGCAAGAGTCTCTTTAAGGCCAGGTGTCCACCAAAGCGTTTTTTTTCCAGTGGATAGCGTACTTTTCCAATTGGGAGTGCCGCGTTTTTAAACGGCAGGAGCGTAACGAGGCACTGGGCATCTATTCCACGCTGAAGTGCTGAACGCTCTGCGTTTTTTAACAGTCGCCTCGAGGTGAAGAATGTTCAACTTTGGGTAAAACGCAGTGCTCATCACTGTCACTTTGTACCCAGCCGTCCAATCACAGTGGAGGAGGGGCGGGACAAATACAACACCGACCAACCACCACATTCTGCTTGTACAACGTCAACAGATGACAACAACAAGCATACGGAACAAAATAATTTAAAGGGGGGTGTAATGCTATTTCATGCATTCTGACTTATTTACACTGTTAAAGAGTTGCATTCTCATGCTGAACATGGCCAAAGTTTCAAAACACGAGTTGGACGTATGACGGAGTATTTCTGTGCCAAATATACTTCTTACGGTTGTGGACATGTTTCGCCGAATTTTTTTCGAGTATGGCCTGTATCACGTCATAAAGGGTGGAATTCCTTGTATAGGCACTTCTCCCTGATAAGCGTGCGCACACATCACCCAGAGCAAGAGCACGTCCATCAACGCGTTTCGTTCGGGATACGGAAGCCGAGAGATTTTTCAACAATGGCTGTGTCCCAATTCAGGGGCTGCATACATCACCGAGGCAGTCTCATTTAAGAAAAATAACCGTTAGATTGCAAAGTAAGAAAGAAATTACAGTATTTTACACCTGACAATGAATATCAGTCAATTTTATTACGGTTACTTTTCTTAAATATGACATCCTTGATGACGTATGCAAGTGCGACCTCCGGAGGAAGCAGCTTCCGAAATGAGACGCAGCTCCTGTCAACAAAGGAGTGTGTTTTTGGTTGTGAGGAAAAGATTACCTTTTTCAGCTACCCAAAGAACCCAGCGTTAAGGGAACAGTGGATGAAGTTTGTTTTTCCGGGGCAGCAACAGAGTTGTGCACGTATGTTTGTTTGTTCCCGCGATTTCGGTGATGAATACTTTGTAAACAAGTCCCAGTTCGGCTCTGGATTTGCAGATCGCGGGTGGTGAGTAAAGCTGCATCAGATGTCTGTGTTTTGTTGGCAGTCGGCGCGCAAGTGAATAAAATGTAAACAACACAAAAGTTTTTGTTCCCTTTTTATTTATAATGACGTCACAGCTTGCAGACGATCTCTACGCAAAAGCTGCGAGTGCTCATGACTCTTTAGCCCCGCCCACGGCACTGACGCCAGGCACGCCTCCAGGAGCTCGGTTTTTTTCGGAAAGACTCGGTACAGCGTATCTATCTTTTATAAATATGATAAAACTAAAGACTTTTCGGAGATATGAAGGATGCAATATTGCTCTATATGTACTCAAGATTAACATGAGATTGGCAGAAACTGTGTGACACCCCCCTTTAAAACAAGAGCCAGAGCAAATACTTTACATTCTATCAGCAATTTTATATAGACTAAAGGGTTCCTGATGGTTTCACACTTAATTATTCACCTTAATTCTTAATTAGTTTGCAGTTAACATGTGTCTTTTCTTCTCCACCACCTGTTTTTGTCTGACCCTGCTGACCCAATGAGCGTTTTGCTGTCCAATGGTCATGCTTTAACTTTGCGATTTCTAGTATTGCATTAGTAACTTTTTTTGGCTCATTTTATCTGTAAAAGAAAACCTGCCTAATAATTATGCACACCTGAATATAAGGCGTTTTTCACTTCAAGCCTTCATGAACAATTATATATCACGTATAAATGATTAAATACAAAATTAATAGTAGTTATTAAGATTGATGTGGTTTGGAATTGGTAAAATGTGCTTGGAAAAAAATATGATCAGAAAATCAACTTGCCTAATAATTCTGCACACGGTGCAGTACAGAAAAAAATTATCTAGATACTAGAAACACTTCCGCAGATATTCCGTATCATAGCAAGCAAAGCTTCTCAACTGAAAAAAACGCTGTGCTGCCAAAATGCTCTCAAGCGCCCACAGCTAGGTGTTTTCAGCAGAGCGCCTAGAGTTTTCAGCTGGCTAAAAACGCTTTGGTGGACACACGGCCTAATACTCACAAATGCATGTTGTCCATTTAATTAGTTCTGGCCCTGGCTTTCCTCCTTTCAAGGCCTCTGTAAGCAGTTTAGATAATTCAGTGTATTCCGGAACATACTGGCTGCTGTAATTCAGAAGTCCCATTACTTGCCTTAGACCAGTTTGGCTTTGGAAGTTCGACAGTAGGTTACTTCGGGTCGTGCTAGGTGAGCTTTTTCACATTCTTTCAAAAACCGTTTCTACAGCAGTTAAATGAACTTCATTGAGCGAGCAATCAAAATGTCATCCACATATTGCAGGTACCCGTCAGACCCATCAGATTCAGTGTTTTTCTTACAATTTTGACACAATTTTTCAACATGGTCAGTTCTGCCACAGATTTTACACTTTGAAGGCTGGTTGCGGCAGAAAGGGGATTTATGACCACCACGGTAACAAAATATCTCATCTGGAGGATTTGTTTCGCTTCGTTCATTGTGAACTTGTAAATGGCTCCAACTTAGTGCAGTGAGTCCCAATTGGGAATGTGGACCGAGCCAATGATAAGCAGTTCTCCGTATTCTTTTGATTGCCCACTAGTGGCAGATTCAATCACAATGGCAGAATCGTAGACTTCATTAGCATTGTTTGCAGCACAATAATTTTCATATGCCATGCGGAAATGTGCAACATATTCTAAGGGGTTTTCATTGGCCCTTTGCTTAATTTGGCTCACGCATGTCCAGGGAAATGAGCCTCGGCTCAGAATTTCCTGTACCTTTTTTTTATAAGCAGAATACACGGTACAATACTGAATCCACCACTCTGGGTGCAAAGTCAATGGCCTGAATCTTTGTCAGTTTACTGGCCGGTACCAAACTTTAAACAAGAACTTGAACATCAGCTGTCCCCAAATTTTTCTGCCTGGCAATTGCTTCTAACTTATTCCATAAAGTTTTGTTTGGGTTAAACCATTTGAAAGGTTCCAACCCTGCAAGCAAGTTATTTTTCTCAGAGGCTGTGAGACTAATCCAATCTCCAATCTCTTGAGCAGCTCCTGCTTCTGTGTTTCTGAAAACATTATCAGAGACTCTGATTAGAGGAGCCGAGGCTGTCCCTCTGGGGAGGGCTGCTCTCTGCTCCATGAGAGAGATTTTTCTGATTTTGGGATCAACATTAGTTTTTGCTTGTGTGGTTGGAAGCCCTGTAGAGCCCTGCATAAGGGGCCTGCATAAGGGGGAGAGGCACCTGCAGAAGCAAGGTTCAACAAGCTTTTTAATTCATTTTAAGGATTGTCAGTCTCATTTTCAGTCTGTTGGGCGGCGCCTAAAGTGGCAGGCATGTTGGACAATCTGAGAAGAGAGTTTGGGAGCGGTAGGAATGGATGCACCAGCCAAGGGTTTACACACCTTGGAGCTAATAGCTATTTCACAAATCACTTTCAGCCCTTTGCGTAAATTACTCGGATCATAACCCACATTAAAGGGTTAGTTCACCCAAAAATGTCATTTCTGTCATTAATTACTCACCCTCATATCGTTCAAAACCCATAAGACCTTCGTTCATCTTTGGAACACAAATTAAGATATTTTTGATGAAATCCGAGAGCTTTCTGACTCCCCATAGACTACAACGTAATTACCACTTTCAAGGCCCAGAAAGGTAGTAAAGACACCATTAGCAACACAAAAGAATTTTGCTGTTCATGATTGGACCCTATGGTCTTTCATTGTACGGACAATGTCAAAACACTGATGTGTTTTTCAAAATAACTTATTTTGTGTTACACAGATTTGGAATAGCATGAGAGTTGTTGTAATGTTCCAATCTTTCTCTTCTACCACTCATTAATATTTCATACTTTATTCACTCTTTGTCCTTCTACACAGACTAAACCAGTGGCATTTGCAGTACGTACTAATGTTGGCTACAGCGCCTCCCTTGAAGATGATGTCCCTGTGCCTGGAATGGGAATCTCATTTGAGGCTAAAGATTTCCTTCATGTTAAAGAAGTATGTATATACACATACAGACATATTCATATTCACATATATACAGAAAATATAGAATTATTATGGTTGAGTTAAAATCAGTTTAAATGCTGAACAAACCTGAACAAATAAAATTAATACTGTATATCCATATCACAACAAACACAAACACAAAAATACTCAAAATACATCATGTATCACAGATTTTTTTACTCAAACAGACACACATATTAAACAAGGCCTTGTAACACAGTTAATCAGCAAATAAGTGAAATACCTAAAATAAGTTTATATATACAGTATCTCACAGAAGTGAGTACACCCCTCACATTTTTGTAAATATTTTATTATATCTTTTCATGTGACAACACTGAAGAAATGACACTTTGCTACAATGTAAAGTAGTCAGTGTACATCTTGTATAACAGTGTAAATTTGCTGTCCCCTCAAAATAACTCAACACACAGCCATTAATGTCTAAACCGCTGGCCACAAAAGTGAGTACACCCCTAAGTAAAAATGTCCAGATTGGGCCCAAAGTGTCAATATTTTGTGTGGCCACCATTATTTTCCAGCACTGCCTTAAACCTCTTGGGCATGGAGTTCACCAGAGCTTTACAGGTTGCCACTGGAGTCCTCATGACGACATCACGGAGCTGGTGGATGTTAGAGACCTTGCGCTCCTCCACCTTCCGTTTGAGGATGTCCCACAGATGCTCAATAGGGTTTACGTCTGGAGACATTCTTTAGCAAGGCAGTGGTCGTCTTGGAGGTGTGTTTGGGGTCGTTATTATGTTGGAATACTGCCCTTCGGCCCAGTCTCCGAAGGGAGGGGATCATTCTCTGCTTCAGTATGTCACAGTACATGTTGGCATTCATGGTTCCCTCAGTGAACTGTAGCTCCCCAGTGCCGGCAGCACTCATGCAGCCCCAGACCATGACACTCCCACCACCATGCTTGACTGTAGGCAAGACACACTTGTCTTTGTACTCCTCACCTCACCATCTGAACCAATTAAGTTTATCTTGGTCTCTTCAGACCACAGGACATGGTTCCATGTCCTTAGTCTGCTTGTCTTCAGCAAACTGTTTGCGGGCTTTCTTGTGCATCATCTTTAGAAGAGGCTTCCTTCTGGGACGACAGCCATGCAGACCAATTTGATGCAGTGTGCGGCGTATGGTCTGAGCACTGACAGGCTGACCCCTCACCCCTTCAACCTCTGCAGCAATGCTGGCAGCACTCATACGTCTATTTCCCAAACACAACCTCTGGATATGACGCTGAGTATGTGCACTCAACTTCTTTGGTCGACCATGGCGAGGCCTGTTCTGAGTGGAACCTGTCCTGTTAAAACGCTGTATGGTCTTGGCCACCGTGCTGCAGCTCAGTTTCAGGGTCTTGGCTATCTTCTTATAGCCTACGCCATCTTTATGTAGAGCAACAATTCTTTTTTTCAGATCCTCAGAGAGTTCTTTGCCATGAGGTGCCATGTTGAACTTCCAGTGACCAGTATGAGAGAGTGAGAGCGATAACACCAAATTTAACACACCTGCTCCCCATTCACACCTGAGACCTTGTAACACTAACGAGTCACATGACACCGGGGAGAGAAAATGGCTAATTGGGTCCAATTTGGACATTTTCACTTAGGGGTGTACTCACTTTTGTGGCCAGCGGTTTAGACATTAATGGCTGTGTGTTGAGTTATTTTGAGGGGACAGCAAATTTACCCTGTTATACAAGCTGTACACTGACTACTTTACATTGTAGTAAAGTGTCATTTCTTCAGAGTTGTCACATGAAAAAATATAATAAAATATTTACAAGAATGTGAGAGGTGTACTCACTTCTGTGAGATACTGTATATATATATATATATATATATATATATGTTACATACACAATATTTATACAACAGTGCTTTCTGGTTCTCGAATCTGATTGGCTGAGAGCCGTGTGATATTCTAGTGATAACAACACTCCTTTTCACCGTTTGTATCACTCCGCTTGAAGCGACTGTCATGGCGGCCGAGCAAATCCACCGTATTTTTACAAATACTACACTTGTTGTACCACGAACTGTAGTTTTAAGAGTTTTTTAGGCGAGAATGTAGTTGTTTAGACCTGAAATATGTGACTCATATTTAATCATAACATTTTACAATTTGTTTAGACGTTTTCTGAGATGCGAGCTCCAGGCCGTCAGCGGCCGTTCAGTGCTCGTGTATCCGCCAAGAACAGCTTCATCTTGGCCAGTGCTTAAGGGATTTTCCGCTGTCCTTATTATAGTGGTTAAACATGAGATATAATTCACTTTGGGTACATACAACGGGCAGTCTTTGGTCTTATTAATCTATTACTTGTTCCTGAGCGATTGGGCTATGTTAAATTTAATAATTTAATATTAAAACTATATTTAACTTACATTCTGTAGAGCACTGCTTTTGTATGTTTCACTGAATTGTACAATTGTGTTTTTTTCCTCTTGTCATTTCAAATGGCTATTGTTGTTAATTTAAGTATTGTTGTTCAATAAATATTATTTAATATACATTTTTATTTTTATAATGGATATAATATTATGGACATCAACCTGAAGAATGAATGTTATATTAGACAGGTAATGTTTGCTCAGGCGATCTCTCTCTCTCTCAATAATACTGTACAAAATACAATGAGTTTCAATGGAGGAACTCAACATTACTTCGTTACTAGTTCTGAAGTGACTTTTTAGAATTAGTAACAGAGGCTTGGTCAAACTGTCACATTGAAATTTGAATCCTTGGCAGACGGAAGAAGTGCTGCACAAAAGAGGGTTTTAAAGACACTCCATTGTTATTTCTTATTTATTTACACACTTGTGCCATCGAACTGTTGTATAAACGCAATATCACACTCATAGCCGTGCGATATGGCTGTATATCAGTTGATATCAGCTGATATACAGCCATATTGCTCGGCTACTCGTGTGATATTGCTCATATATATACACAAACACACACTCTATTTTATATATTTAAGATTGTTTATGGCCTTTAAATTTTGAATTAGACATTTTTACTTTGTAAAGTTCTGTGAGATTGATATTGTATACTTTGTGTGTTTAATGACAGAAATTTAATAACGACTGGTGGATTGGTCGCTTGGTGAAGGAAGGGTGTGATATCGGTTTTATCCCAAGTCCAGTGAAGCTTGAAAGCACTCGCATCCACCTGGAGCAACGTGCAAAACAAGGAAAATTTTACTCAAGGTATCTGTTCCACAAACGCACAACATAATACAGAAAATATAGCTTTGATACACAAAACTAGACTTTGACTGCATTTCTCAAAGGCATTCCTTGTGAAAAAGAAATGCGATTAATTGTATTGAATGTGCACTTAAAAGTCTTTTAAAAAAAACTGTACTAATATATTAATGAAAAAAAAGGCTACTTAAGCAGAGCTTCTTCAGCAGAGTACTCCTAAATACATAAAAGAAAATATATACTCCTTATTCCTTTCTTTTTTTTATTAAGGATTGTATGTTGTTCTTTTCCTTCACAGTAAATCAGGAGCAAACTCTTCATCTAGTTTAGGAGACATGGTTTCAAACTCACGTAAATCAACCCCTCCTTCCTCAGGTAAGTTATCAAAATTGGATGTCACTTTAAAACTCAATGTTATATTTTCAACATTATTCAGTGCATCAAAAAAACTTTTATTTTTGATGTACTTGGTATATTATATTATATATGTCACATCATATTATATTTTAGTTTTCAACACATCCTCTGCCCTAGTCAAAAAATTCTAGATGAATGTGAACCAGATTCACTCAATTTTCTATTGTAGCATGGAACTAATTGTAGTTAAAATTTATTATCATAAAATTGTTCAGTGCTTGATCAGCAAAGGGTTTTGGTCACTGTTTAACATGTGCAAGAACTGAAATCAACAAAAGGGAGACTCTCTGAGTCTGTTAACACTAACGATACTGGGGACTGTGGGGAGTCAAAATGTGAGAAAAGAATGGAGGAAGAAAGCGCTGGAAATGCAGTGGCAGTCACTATTACAACAAAAGATTTAAAAAGGTAAGTTGCCGTGTCAGCTTCTGAAGTTCAGCCTAGTAAACTGGGATGAAGAAATGTCCTCAGATGATGAGAAAACACTGTTTGATTTGAGCTACCCATAATGAGTGTGTGGAGCCAAATGTGTGAGGAAAACAGCGGTTTATATATGCTACTCTAGCATTTTGATTGGTCGGAGAATGGAATTCCTCCTCCTGAAGTTTTGTTTGTTTGAAAGGATACTCCATCCAGAAATAAAAATTCTGTGATCATTTACTCACTTTCATGTCACTTCAAAACGTTATTCTGTTGAACATAAAAGATGTTTTGAGAAATGTTTGTATATATATATATATATATATATATATGTGTGTGTGTGTGTGTGTGTGTATATATATATATATATATATATATATATATATATGTATGTATGTATATATATTCTTCAAAATGTCTTCTTTTGTGGTCCACAGAAGATAGAAATGCATACAGGTTTGGAACCACGTGAGGGTAAGTAAATGATGACAGAATGTCCATTTTTGGGTGGACTATCCCTTTAATAACTCCATTGTGTGTAATGTTGGAATCCTGTAAGATAATTCTTCTGTAAGATCCTTTAGGATTGATTCCAAATTATGATAGAAATTCCAAACATTCCAGATTTTTTTGACTAGAGCAAACTGAAACAACTGTTGTTCTACAGTTTTGACAAAGTGTACTTAACTGTATTGAATGTGTGCTTGTAGCGTAACTGCATTTGCAGATAATATAATATTATTTCAATATAATGAAATAAAAGACCACTTAAGTGCACTTAAAGAAAGTAAATTTTTATGGCTGTTTCTTAACACACTTAAGTACACTTTTAAAAAGTCTAATTTGTAATGTCAAATGAAATTAAGTTTTAATAATCTTATGTCGTGCTCTGAAGAGGTTCACTTATTTTGATGTGTTGACTAACATACTAAAGTACATGTGAAGTACTTGATTATAATTTTAACTGTAGTTAATATATTTTAAATGTACTAAATTGCAACTTCATCTTTACAAATGCGTAAATACAGATATATTTAATTACACAACAAACAAGTTTCAATAGTAATGACATTAAAGTGTATTTTAGTTTACCATAAATGCCTGTCAGTACATTCAGCAGTACACTTTAACCATATTTCAAAGACAATAGAATTATGTAATTATGAAATCACACATAAAGATGTACTTAAGTCCTACTTAAGTGGGTCAAAAAAGAACTTCAGCAAATTGCATTTAATATAAATTTAAACTAATATATTTTCATTTTAATTGCAATTAATACTCGGTTAAAGGGTTAGTTCACCCAAAAATGAAAATTATGTCATTTATTACTCACCCTCATGTCGTTCCACACCCGTAAGACCTTCGTTCATCTTCGGAACACAAATTAAGATATTTTTGATGAAATCCGATGGCTCAGTGAGGCCTGCATTGCCAGCAATGTCACTGACCCTCACCAGATCCAGAAAGCTATGAAAAACATATTTAAAACAGTTCATGTGAGTACAGTGGTTCAACCTTAATATTATAAAGCGACGAGAAAACAAAATAATGACTTTTCAACAATATCTAGTGATGGGCAATTTCAAAACACTGCTTCGAAGCTTTACAAATCTTTTGTTTCGAATCAGTGGTTCGGATTGCGTATCAAACTGCCAAAGTCACGTGAACTATTGAAATTTCAAACACTTATGAAGCAACAAAGCCTCGTTTACTGAAATCACGTGACTTTGGTGCTCTCTTACGGGTGTAGAACGACATGAGGGTGAGTAATAAATGACATTATTTTTATTTTTGGGAGAACTAATCCTTTAAGTCTTCATAAATATTAAATTTAGTTTGCACAAGCATATTCTTTTAAAGTATATTATTTCCATAACAAGTACTCTTTTTAAAAAAAGCATGTGTACTTTTTCACAAGGGTCTGTTTTTACTGAAATGCAGTATGCTTCATTGCATATTTTGTGTGCATTCTTTAAAGTACCAAATAGTTGTGAGTTGTTGCGTTATAAATCGTTGTTTTAAAATGAATGTTGTACATTTACAAGTGTCTATCTTATGGTCTGTATAAATTCCCCCTTGTGTTTTGCTGAAGCTCATATGTAAGTGTGTGCATTTATATATGTGTGTGTAGCTGTGGACATAGACGCTGCAGGGTTAGATCCAGAGGAGAGTGACCCTCCTCCCCATCAGCGTTCTCCCAAAGCCAGCCCAAACACAGTAATATCCCCTTTAGCCCGCGAGAAACGAATGCCTTTCTTTAAGAAGGTAAAGCATGCCGATGGACGTTCCCTCGTTCTGCATCTGTCTGTCACCTCCTGCACAGCAGCATCATGCAGAGCCTGTTATGTTTGTCATCGTCTCAACGTTCATGCCAGCTTATTCCACTCACTCTTTCCCTTCTCTCTCCCCCTGTCTTTTCTTTGTTCCTCTGAATCCCAATCTTTCACACTCCCTTGGTCTTTTCTTTTTGTCTGTTTCCCTTCCTCCTTTCCTCAGCTAAGCAGAGGCATAAGTCGGTAAGTTAGGCCTCACAGAGAGCCGT
The DNA here is from genome assembly GCA_039654765.1 of Mylopharyngodon piceus. Classification (NCBI taxonomy): domain Eukaryota; kingdom Metazoa; phylum Chordata; class Actinopteri; order Cypriniformes; family Xenocyprididae; genus Mylopharyngodon; species Mylopharyngodon piceus. The sequence continues at coordinate 40,305,093 of CM077442.1, forward strand.
GCAGTGGATTCCTGAGGCCTGCAGAGGGTCATTCCTGTTATGCAGTACCTATGCTTGTGCTGTAGTTCATTAATTATAGCTTAGTGTTTTTTACACAATGGAAAGAAAATTAACAGGATGCCTAAGAGGATGGAAATAAAGAACCATTGCTCAGATTTGCGAAATGTTGCGAATTGCGAAATTTCACAGTCAATCCAGTCATTGCAATAGAACTCCATGTTTCTGGGAGTTTTGTGAAAAAGTTCCCCACATAGTTTATACTCGTGTTCAAGTTGGTCACACAAATTCGCTGCACTGACCAACAAAAAACTGCTTGGGTTGAAAGTGACTTCTGTGTGAGCTGTGCTCCATACATTGCTACACTATTGACAATAGACAATGGACTTTTTTTTTGCCTGTGAAATTTAGCTGAAATTTTGCTAATGTGATTGCACCTTAATACACTTTTCAAAATAAAGGTTCCGAAAGGACCATTTTTGGTTCCTCAAAGAACCTTTCAGTGATCAGTTCTTAAAAGAACCTTATTTTTTTTTTTTTTTTGGTATTAAGAACATTTTAATAATCTAAAGAACCTTTTTCCACTATAAAGAACCTTTTGTGCAATGGAAAGGTTCCATGGATGTTAAAGGTTCTTCATGGAACCATAGATAACCTTTATTTTTAAGAGTGTACAAGAGATGTTTGTGCTGTTGTTTTTCCACCAAATGGCATTAGATGTTAAGTTGAACCAAAACCACTCAAACTAAAGTAGTGAAATAGTTTTTTGTTTTTTTAAATTCATTTCACACCTTATGTTTAGTTAATTATAAGACAAGTAACTACTATAATCTGGTATGAATCCTACTCCTGAGGGCCACACTCCTGCAGAGTTTAGCTCCAATTTACATGCCTGGAAGTTTCTAGTAATCTAGAAATCGTTGATTAGCTGGTTCAGTTGTGTTTAATTAGGGCTGTGGATGCTGGCCCTCCAGGAGCAGGATTGGACACCCCAGTCTTTAAAAATTGTAAGTTTAATATTTTATCCTCAATGGGACCGTTTACATGACACCGTTTTCAATTAAAAATGAAAAACTTTTTATGCTTTTTGGCCCTTCATTTATAGACAAAAGTGTTCTGGGGGCCTGAAAACGCAAACTTTTGAAAACTGATTTCAAAGTGCAAGTTTTTGAAAACGATACCGCTGTCATCTCTGTGTAAACTACAAAAACGTGAATTTGTGAAAACGGTGACGTCATGCGCATGCGTATTACATGTTTAGTCTGTAGGCACGTAGTTTTTCTTTACAAAGTGACATCGCCAACTAATGGCCTGGCAGCGAAATACAGCGTTTTTAGTCGTTTTCACAGATCCCTGTGAATGGGAATCATTTTGACAACATTGTTGTCTGTACGTGAAAAATGCAAAGGAAAAACTTTTCCGTTTTTATTACATCGTTGTCGTGTAAACGTACCCTGAATTAAGACATGAAAATGTACGACATAGTAGGAATGATCGGATGGCCACTTCCTAGTAACCCTGTGTGGGTCTCCCTTCTGACATTTCTCTTATACAGCTTTGAATTTGCATTTGTTGTGTGTGCATGTTTAAACACTGAAATTATTATTTATACAATTATATACAAAGTTGTATATATAATAATTTTCTAATAACAGTGCTGTTATAAAAGCCTGATATTAACAAATCCTTTTGCTTTTACTAAACTCCTCAGTATGAATGAAACACCCGATATGTGTTTTTTTCAGTTGGGTGTCAAACTTAATTTGAGCTCAGGCAAAACTAATGCATTACATCAGTTAACTAGAACCACTTTAACATTTTTTTTTATTATTATTTAACTGAAATATTTAGCAATACAGCAAAGTAAGAACAGCCAGCTGACATTAAATTTGACACTTGCAATGTAGATATTGATCTTGAATATGGATAATTAGTATTTTTATCCCTCCTAGATGTGATTGTAAATTGGGTGTTCTGTGTTTGTATTCTGTGAGGTGTGTATGTATGCACACATCAAAGAGGTTAATGTTGTGTTTTTGTGGTGCTCTACAGACAGAGCATATTCCTCCATATGATGTGGTGCCCTCTATGAGACCAGTGGTGCTAGTTGGACCCTCCCTCAAGGGCTACGAGGTCAGGTGCTGCAAAAAGCATTGTGACTTCATAGAGAAGATATTTAAGGGCTAATTCACCCAAAAATTGGCAATTGTCTACCTTTATGTCACTCAAACCCCTTATTTAGCAGAATGTCCATGCTGCTCTTTTCCATAAAATGAAAGTACTGTCAAGGTGTAAAAATGACAAAACATTGCAAACATAGGATGTTTTTAGGATGTTTATATATATGTCTACACAATTTGTCTACACAACTCAACCCCCATTACCCCCCCCCCCCCCTCCCCAAAACCAAAAAATTAAAGGGGTTGTAACATGATTTTTTTCTATTTCAAAAAAAAAAAAAGGAAAAATTATTTTTTTCATTCTGACCCTCTGTCTGAAATGAACCATTTTTAAGGGGCAGCTCCTTTAAAGGGTTAGTTCACCCAAAAAAATGTAATCAATTACTCACCCTCATGTCGATCCAAACCCGTAAGACTTTCGTTCATCTTCGGATAACAAATGAAGATATTTTAAATAAGACCTGAGGGATTTCTGTCATTCCATTGACAGCTACGCAACTACCGCTTTGAGGCTTCAAAAAGTTCATCAAGAGATCGTAAAACTAATCCAGATGAAACAGACATAGCATTATGAAATCATTTATTTATGGTTTGTGAGGCAGCTGCTGTCAAATCCTATACAGTTGACTGCTTCATCTTTCAACAAAAGTTTCTTTGCGAACTCTCTATTATACTGTGCCTCGTTTACAAAACAAAATGCTCTGAACAAACATATAATCCTCCCACGCGATCCGGAACACCATTAAAATAAACCATCCACTTGTTTCCGACGCTGGGGTCCTTCTGAAGTCTGTACAGATGCAAACGACCTGTTTAAACTGGACGTGACAAAGTGAACCTTCTTTCACTCTTCCATTTGTCCTGTTGTCGACAGATTCAAGTGCGTGGAATATGTCAGAAACTGAGTGCGCATCTGTATACTGTATCCAGTGTAGACAGCGTCAGCGATTATAATGGGTTCTATTTGCTTTTGACCCAACGCTCATATCGTGTAGGTAAATGTCAGCCGTTAAGCGTCTGAATGCCAGTGGGCGGGGCCTATGGGGTGATGATGTATATCTATTCGTTGATGTCTTGCTCTGGAGGCAGTCATATGCAAATGTATTTGCCCCTGTGATGTCACAAATCCCACAATATCCAAACGAGACATTTTTGGAGCTTGATTAAATAAATGCTTTGTTTATAACGAGGAGGACGTTTTAAGCTATGAAACTATCAGGAAGTTTTAATGGTACAAAGACCTCATATATGTCAAAAGATCAAGGCAAATTACGTCATGACACCTTTAAGAAATATAAGTAATGACACATTCATCTTAAAAAACAGATCTGTGTAATATTACATATTATTATTATTAATATAAAATTTACATTCTGTGACTTTTTTGTGTCTTTATGTTGGAAGTGTTTGAATTCATTGCCCAGATTATTCTTGATAAAACATGATTTAGAGAACAAAATTATATTCTTATGTCTGCTATTCTATTAAAACTATTTCAGGTGTATAGCGGCCCCTAAAACTTTTGTGCTATACTAAGGGGGCTTTCACACTGGGATCGTTTGCCACGATCCGAGCCCAGGTGCGACTATTCCCGGTGCCCCCTGCAGCGTTGGTCTGGTTTCACACTCAAAATGTTTCTATCGAACCCTGGTGTGTTTGCGTTCATCTTACATCATCACAGACATGCAAGGCGCATGACAGAAAACAGAACGCGGGTCAATAAATTGTGTTTTTATTAATGTGGTGCTATTATGTACAGCAGAGTAAACGACAGTTGTGTTTACTGTATGTGCGCCGCATGTAGCCGGTTTTCCGCTGTTTGCAAGCAGCCTATTTTGAGGAGACAGCTGATTGCCATTAATTTGCCGCTCTGATTGCACTCGCAAAACGCAAATACACTGCAGGCTCACTCCTGCTCGAATCCAAGGTAAATCATCAACACTATCATCTCTTACATGTGTTTTATTTAAGTAAATACATTACAATCGGCGAAAACGCATGAGCAGGTTACTTTACTTCCCGAACAAGTGCGCACCCGAGTCCGTGTTGCTTTCATATTCACGCGAACCGCAGCACAGTTCCAGTGCAACCGAACTCAGACCACCTCCTTGAGGTAGTCTTGGGTTCGGTACCCCGGTGCGCACCCAGGTTCGCATGACAGCTTTCACATTAGCAATTTTTCATGCGAACCGTGCCCCGTTTCGAACTAAACTGCCAGTGTGAAAGCCCCCTTAAAGTCTTCTAAAGCAGGGTTGCCAGGTTTTCACAACAAAACCCATCCAATTTCTACTTAAAACTACCCCAAAACTAGCCCAATCGCATTTCAGGGGGGTTCCCCGGTAAAAATCGCGTTCTGCGGGGTAAAATCCGCGTTTTCGGTGGGGTTCCTCTGGTAAAATTCGCATTCCAGGGGCTAAATATCATGTTATTTGGGGTCGCTTCAACCCGTGACAGCAGTGTTAAAGTAGCCCAATTCCGCGTGAAAACCGCAGACTTGGCAACACTGTTCTAAAGTCATACGTTTCTATGAAGAACAGACAGAAATTTGAGCTGGTTTTCACTGAAAATCCTGCCATATGCACTAGTTCTCCTGATGTGTTCAGCATACACTTGAAAAGAGAAACCTGGACATTTTGCTCATCTAACATGTGAATAAATAATGACAAATATTAACTGACAAAAATAATACAGGTGTTCAGTGACAAATTTGAGTTGGTAATGACTGAATTTTCATTTTTTGGGTGAACTATTTCTTTAAATGTCATAAATCTCCATGCCTCATTACGCTCATCTTTTTAGACATGCACAGTATTTAAGTGCTTATAATATATTTTCCCAGTCTTACATGAATCCTTATTACTTCATATTTACACTTAATTGTAAAGCAGATTTATGCTGGCTTTATGACTGTTCTGGAAATATAATGTGCAAAAGTTAAGGCTAAGGCAGGAACAGGAACAAAAAAACTTAACATGTTCCATTTTTGTGTGTAAACAGGTTACAGATATGATGCAGAAAGCGCTGTTTGACTTTCTGAAGCACCGCTTTGAGGGAAGGTAAGTCTTTAAGCTGTTTCTCTTCCTCCTTCACCCTCCTTTGGGATAGTTTATATATTTGTGTGTGTATGTCACGTGAGTGTACAGTGTTTCTTTAAATAGTCACATCTCATTGCCTTAATTGGCCATGCTGGTCCATAAGCACACAGCTGGGTCACATGCTTGTACCTTCCCTTGACCGCAGTTTTCCCGACACGGCTGCTCTGTATTTCCAGTATGACATTTAAAAAAAATCTGTTGGTGAATGTTTTGGTGAATCCCATTCAGTTCATTTTGAAATGTTTTTTTTGTTTTGTTTTGTTTTTTACAAACTCAACTCAATCCTGACCAAATTCATATTAATCCAATTAAAATGCTTTTTTAATGCATATACATTAAAAAAATGCATATACAAGAAAAACAATGGAAGACTGGATAGAGATAAACGGATGTGTGCAATGACTAATTCCACTGTAGTTTAAATGGAAATATTGTAAAAAACCAGTCTAAAACTAAGAAGCCCTCAGAAAACACTGCGTGTATAATGCATTTGAAATACTAGTATTTCATAGCCAAATACACAGAAGCTGCACACACAGTTCTAGATGTAGATCTTTTACCACTACAAATGGTGTCCAGGACATTGGTAATTGCTGCTCATGTTGTCTCTTTCACTCTCCTTGTTTTCTCTAACTCAGGATATCAATCACAAGGGTAGCTGCTGATATTTCTCTGGCTAAGCGCTCTGTGCTGAACAACCCCAGTAAACATGCCATCATTGAGCGGTCAAATATACGCTCCAATTTAGGTCAGTGAAAGTGTTTGAATTTCTTATTTATTTGGTATGATGGTTTGGTGTGAATGACGAAGAAATGAAATATATTGTGGAATGGTGAGATTTAGGAATTAAGCAATTTCCTTCAGAGGTATTCCGACAAAAAAAGTTCTTGCTTTCATGAATTGTAATCTCTTGTACAGTTTTTATTATTGAATTTGCGTTCTACAGTATCCAGAGAAGCACATGTACATACTTACAATAGCGTATATTTGTCACAGTATGTTCTCAAATCTGGAAATGATTTTGAACAGTGCAGAAATATTTATATATAGTTATATAATATATAATAATTATATATTATATAGTTGTTTTCTGTTATTTTCTGATCTATTGAGAAGATAAATGATAGCATTCTATGAATGTCTTATTCATTATTGGAGAGATAATTAAAAAGTAGTGTTTTTTTATTAAAAAAAATGTTTTTCTTATTGAGACACCTACCAAAGGAGTCAATTGAGGAACTAAAATGAGTGGAGTGTAAACATATGTACACACACACACACACACACACACACACACATATATACACTATATTGCCAAAAGTTTTGGGACGCCTGCCTTTACGTGCGCATGAACTTTAATGACATCCCATTGTTAATCCGTAGGGTTTAATATGGAGTTGGTCCACCCTTTGCAGCTATAACAGCTTCAACTCTTCTGGGAAGGCTTTCCACAAGGTTTAGGAGTGTGTTTATGGGAATTTTTGACCATTCAAGTGCATTTGTGAGGTCAGGCAGTGATGTTGGCGAGAAGGCCTGGCTCGCAGTCTCCGCTCTAATTCATCCCAAAGGTGTTCGATCGGGTTGATTTCAGGACTCTGTGCAGGCCAGTCAAGTTCCCCCACACCAAACTCGCTCATCCATGTCTTTATGGACCTTGCTTTGTGCACTGGTGCGCAGTCATGTTGGAACAGGAAGGGGCCATCCCCAAACTGTTTCCACAAAGTTGGGAGCATGAAATTGTCCAAAATGGCTTGGTATGCTGAAGCATTAAGAGTTCCTTTCACTGGAACTAAGGGGCCAAGCCCAACCCCTGAAAAACAACCCCCCACCAAAATCCACTTTTTTTCAAAATCCAAAATTGCTTCCACTTTGTTATGATACCACTAACAGTTGACCGTGGAATATTTAGTAGTGAGGAAATTTCACGAATGGTCTTATTGCACAGGTGGCAACCTATCACGGTACCACGCTTGAATTCACTGAGCTCCTGAGAGTGACCCATTCTTTCACAAATGTTTGTAGAAGCAGTCTGCATGCCTAGGTGCTTGATTTTATACACCTGTGGCCATGGAAGTGATTGGAACACCTGAATTCAATACTTTGGAGGGGTGTCCCAATACTTTTGGCAATATAGTGTGTATATATATATATATATACACCGATGAGGCATAATATTATGACCACTGACAAGTGAAGTGAATAACTATTTCATAGTGTATGCACTGTGGGAAGAAGGCAAGCCGGCAGAGGCAGTGTGATGCTTTGGGCAATGTTCTGCTGGGAAACCTTGGGTCCTGCCATCCATGTGGATGTTACTTTGACACGTACCACCTACCTAAGCATTGTTGCAGACCATGTACACCCTTTCATGGAAACGGTGGCCGTGGCCTCTTTCAGCAGGATAATGCTCCTTGCCACAGAGCAAAAATGGTTCAGGAATGGTTTGAGGAGCACAACAACAAGTTTGCGGTGTTGACTTGGCCTCCAAATTCCCCAGATAATCCAGTGCTCATCTGTGGGATGTGCTGAACAAACAAGTCCGATCCATGGAGGCCCCAACTCGCAACTTACAGGACTTAAAGGATCTGCTGCTAACATCTTGGTGCCAGATACCACAGCACACCTTCAGGGGTCTAGTGGAGTCCATGCCTCGACGGGTCAGGGCTATTTTGGCAGCAAAAGGGGCACCAACACAATATTAGGAAGGTGGTCATAATGTTATGCCTGATCGGTGTATATCGTAATAAGTAGTTTGAAATACAGAGTAAAGATAAATTTCTAATAAAATAAGTTTTATTAAATTAAAGAAAGAAAATAAAGATTAAACTGAGTGACCATATTGTTTTTGTTTAGTATATGGTTAAGAATGATTATTGGAATGTGGTGTTTCCTCCAATGTATTAAAAATAATTATTAATGGAAGTTTAAGGAAGTTGTCAAGGAATTGTTAATTGGGATCAGAAATGGAACCAATTTTTATGATTCCATTTCTTAATTGCGTGTGTATAAAGTTGTTCCTAGTTTGTTGAACTCATTGCATTGCATACTTCACCACATTATTCTTTCTGAATTGTAATAGTAGCTTATTTGCTTCTAGTGATTTGGTCTCTATATTGTCTGGACCGCTCTATTATCACCATTACTCTTTCATTCTTGTGTATGTGTGCATTTATAGCGGAGGTACAGAGTGAGATAGAGAGGATCTTTGAGCTGGCTCGGACATTGCAGCTGGTGGTTCTTGACGCGGACACAATAAACCACCCAGCCCAACTGGGAAAAACTTCTCTTGCACCTATTATTGTCTACATCAAGATCACCTCTCCAAAGGTACACGCATAGATAAGTCTCATTCATGTGTATTTGTGTGTAAAACCTGTGTATGAGAGACTGTTCTCTCACTGACTCTCCCTTGTGAAAAAGAAACACACTTTAGCATACTTTTAAAAAGAGTACTTATTACAGAAATAATATCCTTTAAAAAAACATACTTAAATGCAAACTAAATGAAAATTTTCAGACATTTAATTGCATATTAATTGCAATTCAATGAAAATCTTTAGCTTAAATTTATATTAAATGCAATCATTTGAACTTTTTTTTACTGTTTTTGACCCACTTAAGTAGGACTTAAGTACATCTTTATATGTATTTGAAACTTGTATGTCATGTATTTAAATTTACACATTTGTAACGAAGTGTAACGTGTACATTCTGTTAAGCCCTGGGTATACTTCTGCAGCCTTGCAAAGTATACTTCACTTGACTGGTACACGACGCATACACAGGCGTTCGACGCATACGCAGTTTTGAGCAATCTCTTGCCACGAGTTACAGCCCATGTAAATATATTTGTATTCTTTCATGCTAGAGTTGTACAAATGAGGGTACTTTCTAACCTAATATATTTTGGCCTCCATTGTCACTGTAACTTGCTTGCGTTCCGGTCTGTTCTATTTATCCAGTTTTTCTTCAACTACCTTGTGAATCGACACCCACAGGGCAAGGTTGCCACCTTGTGGATAAAATAATTACTGCAAAAAAAATTTAAATGTGCATGTGTGACCTACAAAAATCCGGCAGTGCACGTACAGTATGCGTGTACTCTTCTGATGACGAAATTATGCTGTACACACTGTACGCTGACCCTTGCGTACGTGTAAAAAGTAAAGTATACTTTGGGCTTTATGTTCCTGTTTGCCTGTTTAATTTGACCTAGTTTCCAATGTTTCCTCTCCTTATTGGTTGTCATAGTTACTGATTAGATTTTCCTTGTTATTGATTCTCTTGACAAATTAACAATTTTAACGATTAACAAATACAGTAATAAATGTATTGCTCATGGTTAGTTAATACATTAACTAATGTTAACAAATGAACCTTATTGTAAAGCGTTACCAAAAAAAAAAAATCTAAGGTTTGAAGTAAACTTCAAGTGTATATTTAATACAAATAATCACACTTCTATTTCACAAGGGACCCTGATTTTGTCTTTCTGTCATTCAACAATTACATTTTGCTGGAATATTGTTTCTGGCATGTCCATCTTTCAGGTTTTGCAAAGGTTAATAAAATCTAGAGGGAAGTCCCAGGCAAAACATCTCAATGTACAAATGGTGGCAGCAGACAAACTGGCCCAGTGCCCTTCAGTGAGTTTACACACACACACACACACACACACACACACACACACTTATTTTTGAATAATGCTAATTATAACAACAAATGAACTCAAACTCCCAAAAGACCACAAACATTAACTGTACAAAAAAAGAAATTTTTGTATTCTTAAATTGTATTCTAGATTTGCTAAACTTTCATTATTTAAAAAAATTACTTTATTCAATAGTGATTCCCTACATTTATATTTTATATAAGCAAAATAATTTTATTTGGTGTATTTTGCCAAACAAATTTGTGTATGAAGCAAACGTTTTATAAATAATTACTTAAGATACAACTCACATTCTCCACTCTCTAACAATTCATTTTCCTGTTCACACACTTGTTTCTTCTCTGTCCAGGAGCTTTTTGACATAATTCTAGATGAGAATCAGTTGGAAGATGCCTGTGAGCACATGGCTGATTACCTGGAGGCCTACTGGAAGTCCACTCATCCTCCCAGTGTCACTCAGACAAACCCTCTGCTAGAAAAGCTTACCACAGTGGCTGCAGCTGCCGTGGCCTGCAAGGAAACACTGACTAATCCACAATTAAAGGTGCTTATGAAACTTACATTTTATTTATCTTTTGTCATGCTAAAAAGACGCACACTTATTTTAATGTTGACTAACAAAATAAAGCACATTTAAAGTACTTGATTATAATTTGAACTGCGGTGTGTTATTCGATATTACATTTAAAGTTAATATATTTTAAATGTATTAAATTGCAACCTCATCATTACAAATGTGTAATTACAAATATATTTAAATACATCACATACACGTTTGAATAGAAATTACATTAAAGTATGTTTTAGTTTACCATAAATGCATGTCAGTATATTCAGCAGTACACTTTATTCATATTTCAAACACAATAGAAGTTATGAAATTACAATATAGCATTTTAAAAATATTTTAAAGCCCTCACTCACTCATCCATCCTTACTTTTGTCATTTTGCATTAGTCGATACTACTTGCATTCTGTATAAATTGCATTTTGTATAAAATTAGCAGTAATTTATCTCATTTTAAAAATACCAAGTATTCTTAATCCTAAACAGATAAATTTATAAAAACAACCACGCATGCTTCTAAATATTGCTTGAGCTAAACAGTGTAGACTGCTTAAAGGTACACTATGTAACTTATTTTGTTCAAAATTTAAAATGTCAATACATCATCAATCCTTCTTCCAAAACATGTTTTTGTCTTACCCTGATTCACTATGGTAAGCCTGTTATAAGTGTTTATATTTTAGACCTGACGGGATGGTTTTCGTGGGAAATTGGGTACTTACATCACTCGCCCGCGTCTCGTCATATCCATAAATAGAGAAATGTTGCTCCAGCTACTTTGACGCATGTATGGTGTGGGAGTGGCATAGGTTAGTTGTCACAACGAGTGAGAAAGGTTGACATGGAGCAGCTAAATCTCAAACCTCCAGGAATCACTCGTTTTAAACAAATGTCGAACCGAGGAGAGTTTGTTGGTAAAAAGAGAACGTGACAGAGCTCGTAATAAAACAAGAATCAACATTGGATTGGCTTTTTGGAGATGGTGAGAACTAGGGCTAGGCGATTTTTCCGATTTTTTTGATTAATTCAAATTTAATGTTTTGCCTCGATTTTATTATTTTTTTAAATCGAGAAATCGCGATTTTGAATAAAAATGTTAGCAAGCGTTACAATTAGACATGTTGACAATACAGCAATGATTAGGAGAAGAAAATGATCCGACCTCATGATGGCGCCGGCGCGCCTGATTAACCGCTCTCTATGAAAGTAGAACACATCACTATTCTTAAGCGGCTGTTCATTCAGAAATGCTTTATTGCGTTATAAAAATGAGACACAGGCAGTGGAATGAGAAAAAAAGTCAAAGATATTAAACGCGAGTTGAGCTTTTTTTTTTAACTTGAAGCGGTCATGTTTTTATGTTTGCATGTTTTTAGAATGCTGTTTCATGGGTGAGACGCTGCAAAAGACGCGAGACACAAGTGCAACACCTAAACATGTCCGCCAAACATAACAACAATAGGACAAATAGCGCAATGGAATGCAAAAACCTGTAAACCTGTTTGATATTTCATGTTTGCATGATGGTGACAGGCTGAAAGCTGCTGTTGTTTTCTGTTTTTACAAAGCATTTGCTGTTAATAATAGCCTATTACTGGTGTTATTTATTTATTGCTATTACTTTTTGGCTAAGAAATATTTAGCATTTTCTTATTTTATATTATTTCTGAGTATATAGGATGTGTTTAAGGTAAGTTTGTACAACATTTGCCTTCATATTTCAGGCATATATCTACAAAGATATTTAACAAATTGTTTTACATTTACACCATATTGATCACTTCATGTGTGGTGTACTTGGAATGGAACTTTTTTAACCAGATTGTTAATAAAGAGAATGTTACTTAAATCATATTGTAGTTAAGTTTTTAAGTTGACTAGTTAAACAGTGAAAAAATCGAAATCGAAATCGTGAATCGGTCAATCATTCTGAAAAAATCGAGATTTTATTTTTTTGCCATATCGCCCAGCCCTAGTGAGAACTGAGAGACTTGCAATGTTGTAAAAGCTACAGAGATGGCATTTTTATTACTCAACAGGTGAGTAAGGTATTTTATTGAACAGATAAATTGCCATATGTAGCAGTTCATTATAAAGCATTATCTATTGTGGAGGGTCATTTCATTGTTGTCGTTGTAGCGCTGTGCTGGAATTTATTTTAAAGGAAGTGCCGTGTCTATTAATGAGTATAGATGCAGTAACGTCTCCAGCTAGTCGGTTTGAGATCCTTTCCATCTAAACTGGTTATATCTCTTAAGCCTAACAGTGAATGTTTTATAAGCAGTAGGATAACCATATTCATCCGCAGTCAGTCAGAGCCGAAGCACAACCAAAACAATGTTCTTCCACAAAATGCATGCAGTTTTGTTTTTTAACTGCTAGAGGGCCAAAAGTTACAGTGTACCTTTAAATCAAGCAATTTTCAGAAACAGTCGCAACAAATAAAACTAAAAATAATAATGAATAGAAGTCTCAAAAATCACACTTGTAAATAAAAAAATTGATATACAATTTAATAAAAATATTGTTTTATATATATAAATGGGCCATCTATTAAATAAAGGTGCAGCGTTGACCGCTGTTAAATCGGTTTTTGGGAGCGTGGCTGTGTAAACTATTAACATGACTCTTACTTTAACTCAGAACTGTTATCACAATTACAAGTCATACTTCGATTATAACACTACCTGTTGTAATATTCATATTTTTACGAATGTGCTTATCATTCTGTTGACAAACATTGCCGCTGCTCAGACTGAGGAGGTTACTCCTATTAAAGACGAGTAGCCTCAGTCACGGTGAGTGTGTGTGTGTGCAACACTGTCAACAATTTAAACACTGACACTTGGTCATGCTTTCAGTTTAGAATGGTGACATTTCATTAGTATTTAACCTGAAGGAATTACTCACCCAAAACCCAAAATGAAAATACTGTCATCATTTTCATCAAACCCATATTACCTTTTCTTCGATGAAACACAAAAGATTTTTCAAGCTGCTGTTTTCCAGACAAATGGCAAGTTTTAATATGCAAAGCACGAATGAGATTTATGCGCATAAAGCTTTTTCATGTGTACTATTATGGTACTTTGGAGATTTTTGTCCTTTTTTTTTATCTTGACAGCGCATGTGCTTTCATTATATGTAAAAGACCAGCATCAACCTATAGAAGCTTGTTTGCGCCACTGAATAAAAAATAAAAAAGTTAACTGCGACTTTTTATTTCACAATTCTGACTTTTTTTAACATGCAGTGGCAAGTTATAAATTCGCAATTGTGTGTTATAAAGTCAGAATTGTGAGTTATAAACTCACAATTCTGAGAAAAAATATCTTTTTTTCCTCAGATTTGGACAATTGCGACTTCATATCTCACAATTCAGAGAAAAGAAGTCAGAATTGCAAGATATAAACTTGCAATTTTGAGAAAAAAAGTCATTTTTCGTTTATATCTCGCAATTCTGACATTATAACTCGCAATTGCGAGTTTATATCTCGCAATTCTGAGAAAAGAAGTCAGAATTGTGAGATAAAAAATATCTTTTTTTTTTTTATTCAGTGATGGAAACAAGCCTCCATATCAACCTCTATTTTCCACAGAGGAAAGAAAATAATAGTTTTGAAATTGCATAAGGATAAGTAAATGAGGTCAGTTTTGGGTGAACTATTCCTTTGATAATCTTATTGTTGACTTTTAAGCTTTTTAATATGGAGTTATTGCATTCTAGGGAGTGTGGTAGTAGATTTAATGTGGTTTGTAGTGATTTGCAGTGACTTAAGAGACTTGCGTGTGTATGTGTGTGATGTATTAAAAAAATTGTATTGAGATCTTTTCTATGATTTTCTTACTGCAAAATAACTATAATTTTGGTAACACTTTACAATAAGGTTCAATTTGTTAACATTGGTTATCTACATTAGTTGATACTCCTAACTAACAATGATGAATACTTTTATTAAAGCATTTATTAATCTTAATGTTAAGACAAGACACTATAGGCAAAATCATTGTCATTTCATGCACTGGTCAATTTTGAGATTTTGGCCTATTTGGGCTTCCATAACATGCCTTTTTTCAGAATAGTAGAAAGAAAATTTCCAAAATACACACTTAAGTGTTTATTTTATTACACTTTATCTATTTGTGTCTGTAGATTACGATTACAATACATAAAGATAAAGGCAGTGAGTTAAAAATATCCAGTTGACTGTATTTTCTGATTTATGGAGTGATAAAAAGAGCTATCCAAAATCCCCTCTGTAAAAACCTTTAACTCTAATATGTCAACAAAATGAAACAAGAATGCTGAACTTGGCTTTATCCAATGTTCAGATGTATGTTCTGGTAATGCATACAAATTAGTGCACATTTAATTTGATAATGCCTCAATTGTATATTTAAACATAACATTTCAGAAAACTTCTTAATGTCTTAACTGGGGAAAGCATGGTGACGTCTATTAGTTAAATTTTTACTTTATTTACCTGTAGTGTCTTACCTTGAATACAACTTATTTTAAGAATGTATTAGTAAATGTTGAAATTGTTTAAAGGGTTAGTTCACCCAAAAATTAAAATTCTGTCATTAATTACTCACCCTCATGTCGTTCCACACCCATAAAACCTTCGTTCATATTCGGAACACAAATTAAGATATTTTTGATAAAATCCGATGGCTCAGTGAGGCCTCCATTGACAGCAAGATAATTAACACTTCAGATGTCCAGAAAGGTACTAAAGATATATTTGAAACAGTTCATGTGACTACAGTGGTTCAACCTTAATGTTATGAAGCGACGAGAATACTTTTTGTGCGCCAAAAAACAAAATAATGACTTTATTCAACAATATCTAGTGATGGGCGATTTCAAAACACTGCTTCATGAAGCTTCGAAACTTTACGAATCTTTTGTTTCAAATCAGTGGTTCAGAGCGTGTATCAAACGATCTCAAACTGCCAAAGTCACGTGATTTCAGTAAACGAGGCTTCATTACGTCATAAGCGTTTCGAAATTTCAATGGTTCACCACTGGGGGGCGTGACTTTGGCAGTTTGATTCCGAACCACTGATTCGAAACAAAAGATTCTTAAAGCTTCGAAGCTTCATGAAGCAGTGTTTTAAAATCGCCCATCACTAGATATTGTTGAATAAAGTTATTTTGTTTTTTTGGTGCACAAAAAGTATTCTCGTCGCTTCATAACATTAACGTTGAACCACTGTAGTCACATGAACTCTTTTAAATACGCCTTTAGTACCTTTCTGGGCGTTTGAAAGTCTAAGTTATCTTGCTCTCAATGCAGGCCTCACGAGCCATCGGATTTTTTAAAAAATATCTTAATTTGTGTTCCGAAGATGAACGAAGGTCTTACGGGTGTGGAACGACATGAGGGTGAGTAATTAAAGACAGAATTTTAATTTTTGGGTGAACCCTTTAATGGACCTGAGCTAACATGAACTAACAATCAACAATTGTATTTTTTATAAACTAACAAAGATTAATGCATACTGTAACAAATGTATTGCTCATTGTTAGTTAACAGTGTTGCATTACAAGTAACTTGAGTTACATAAACGATTACTTTTTCAAGTAACTAGTAAAGTAACAGCATTACTTTTTCAATTTAAAACAAAATATCTAAGTTACTTTTTCAAGTAAGTAGCGCAAGTTATTTTTTCACATTTATTGACTGACAGCTCTCCTGTCCCCATGTTGAGAGAAATAAAGTGCAGAGGTGTTGTGTGCGCTGTGTGAACATGATGGTTATTGTAGTTCTAGACTACATGTGAACATACATTTACTCGTCTCACTTACAACATTCAGTATTCCCCAAAATGAATAAAAACAGTAAAATGCAATCACAGAATTTTACGCAAACCTGTAATAATTGACTATATTAAATTACACAAATGTACTTTATGTATTTAATCTCACTTTATTAACCACTGTCTTTGCTGCTGACCTTTAATGATCTAATTCAACCATACTAATAAGCAAAAATTATTTTAGATTAGATTTAGAAATAAGAGTGTTGAACTTTCTTCTCCTGTATCCTATTCATATGCGATTCAGAATGGCAGCCCAGCTGAAAGGTTTGTTTGAGTGGCTCCCTCTACTGTACAGGTGTAAATATGCATTTCCTTCAGCTTGAGGCTTATTCATTTCACTTTTGGTGCCTTAACATTTGCCAAAAATAGAACTTTTTTGTTGTTATTAAAAAAAAAACCAAGCAAGCCCAGCCCAGGTGAGAAAAAGTAACGCAAAAGTAATGTAACGCATTACTTTACATAAAACGTAACTGACGTAATTAGTTACTTTTTTAGGGAGTAACGCAATATTGTAATGCATTACTTTTAAAAGTAACTTTCCCC
Organism: Mylopharyngodon piceus; assembly: GCA_039654765.1. Classification (NCBI taxonomy): domain Eukaryota; kingdom Metazoa; phylum Chordata; class Actinopteri; order Cypriniformes; family Xenocyprididae; genus Mylopharyngodon; species Mylopharyngodon piceus. The sequence continues at coordinate 40,321,974 of CM077442.1, forward strand.
AACATTGTTAGTTAACAAATATTAATTAATGGGACCTTCCTATTGTAAAGTGTTACCATAATTTCCTTAATCAGAATTTGCCTTGTTTTCCAGTCAAAATATATAAACATCCTTGCAATTTTGGGTGTGTAAATAAATTAAATCCATATAACTGCATTGTTTCATGTGCGTGTTGCTAAAACAGGGCACAGGCGTTGACCAGAAAGCAGATCGACCAGGCGACAGGACGGCCTTTTATGAAAACTATCATCATCATCATCATCAAGGAAGTTTGGAAGAAGACAACATTGAGGAGAGAAATGCTAAAGACCAACAACCATTACAGAGTGAATGGAGAAGCCGTCACAAACATCACCATTCGTCATCCACACGGACTGAACAACACAGTCATCATCATCATAACCGCCACCATCACCATCATCACAATCGGGCGAGGCGGACATTTTCCAAACAAGAGACGTTAGAGTCCACGTATCCCGAGCCTATTGCTGGACATACACAGACTCACGAAGATGCGCATCCGCATCACCTCGAAGAGGAACTGGACCCTTCGATTCAGCCAAACCATCATCACCATCACCATCATCGCGGGGACAAAGAGAAGGAATACGACCACAATGAGAGGAACTGCCGGCAAAAAGGAAAGCAGAGATCGCAACGAGAACATCATCACGAGAGGGACAGGAAGCGAGGCGAGGCGGAATGGGCGAGAGAGCATTACATAGAGCAGTGACACAAACACACACAAATACAACCGTGCCACCCACACACACACACACACACACACACACACACACACTCTACTGCTGACCTCTTCCATGGGCTTTAAATGGCCTCACGTCAATGTTATGTGTTTTTACAGGGCAGTGTAATGTATATGACGTGTATCCATACAAGTTTTTTTCAAGTGTGGACAAATTAAAGACAATTATATATTAATTTAATATGGCATGAATGATGAAATTTTTTTCTTTTTTTAAAGGTTGTCTATTTATTTTTATCTTCCCATTCCTGGTCTTATTGAATGAATCATAGGTGCACGTTATTCCAACGAAAATGTTTGTTTGTAATTGTTTTTAAAATCAAAATCGAATAACTTGCTCTGCCTCTGACACGAATTTTGTTTTCAGCTGATGTCACATGAGCAGCAGTTTCAAAAATTCACGCAAGGAAAAATGCCAGCAAAAGTGACAAAAATGGCTAAATGTTTTTTTTGTTTTGTTTTTTTGTATCTAATATATTCCCTAAAATTCTAGTTATTTTTATTATTATTTTGCTGTTTTTGTTGAATATTCTGTTCTCCCATAAAGATGTCACAGAAGTAAAATGTGTTGTGAATGTCATTTCATGTTGAATTCTCAACTGAATCTTCACTGCTGTTTTTTGATAGTTCTAAAACAAAATAGGATATTTATTTTATGTTGTGTGGATGTCATTTAGAATTGTTATTTAATGGTAATTATTTGTGTGTTAATGTTGCAAAGGTGTGTATTGCCTTGCATATAGGATAAAGACATTAGAAAAATGATATGATAGTTTTGGTTTGCTTCTCCAGCAGTCCTGTGCTGTTTTAAACTACTGTCCTGACGAATTGACCAGGAGTTGATGAAATGCCACAGTTAAATTAAAAGATGATAATTTTTAGTTTTGTTTCCACTTGTATTGTCTTTGAATTGCTAGAGATTTGAAAGATACTCAGAGAGTATTTTAGGCTTTTGTTGCGTATTACATCAAAATGTGTTATTTGAGCTGAAACATTAAATTGTCCTTTTAGCAGTGAGACTTCTGTTCTTATAGTCAAAAAAAAAAAGTGTAAAATTGGGTCATTCAGTAATTTTTTAGGGCCCAAGCCCCAAAGGAGCGGAGACCCTATTGTTTTCTTGAGGATTATTATTTTTCAGTGACACTTTTGATGATTTAGAGTTTAACCCTTTCATTGCAGTGTGCTTTGGCAATAAATGCATAGAACCAGTTCAATTGTGGGGCACTGACAATATAGTTGTATATAATTAGTTTAATAATTAGGTTAATAAAAATATTAAAAAAAAGACCTTAAAATAAATACTGGACTTTCAAAATTTTGAGCTGCAGAAGATAACTTTGCACTCATTTCAAAGTGACCAATTACATCCTATGACATGAAATTCATCTAAATTTATGGATGTGGATAAATCTCATGGATGTGGCTGTTGTGGTTCACAGTCATATTGGCACCAGCTTGCTGCAGTAAATGTGGTGTATTCAAACTTTGATTTAGTTCTTTTACATTTCTATAAATGCACATTGCCCATCATGCACTGTTGCCCTGAAGCCACCGGGGTGGTGGTGACACTGAGTCTTGGGCCCGTCATCGCTGCTTGCAGCTATATTTGTTGTTGTGACCCATAGAATGAAGGAACAGCATCTGCAGTCTAGATACTTCTGGCCGTCATTTGAAAACTGATGAAAAATGGCAGACATCAATTTAAATTTAACAAAAATACAGAATTTGTAGTCTGTTGAGTGGGTAAAAAGAGTAAAGAGTGTAGTCATCTACACAAATTGCTGAACTTAATAAGTGAGTTGATTATGTGATTCTATGCAGTTGTGCTTATAAGTTTGTGGAACTGCAAGATATCATTTAAAAAATGGATTAAAAAAGGATCATAAGCTTTTTTTGTTATTATTTTATTAACATATATTGCACAAGACAACATTGAATTTGCACAAATGATCCTGTTTAAAAAAGTTTACATCCCCTATGATCTTATTATGCTCTGTAACTTCCTTCATGATCAATGGCTGTTTGTATGTTATGTGTTGGTTGTTCATGAATCCCTGATTTTTCTGGGGTAGTTAAACAGTGACCACATGATGCTGAGATCCAGCTTTTCACACTGGACGATCACGCTACTATTACGAAGAAAAACAAACAAACAAAATCAAGTCATTCTTCAGTCTTAGAAATTAACTAATTTATTTTATGTACTAATATGTACAATATTGCATAAAAAAGATGAAAACAAAACATTAAATGGATATGATAAATGCATATTAAAACCCTGCCTGTTGTTCTGTATTAAGCTTGTGAGCACTTCTCACCATTTTTTATAAACTTGGCAATAAAAAAACCAATAGTATCAGTGTTGGCGTTTTGTAGGAGGCTCTCAGGGGAATGTGCGAAATGAGCTCCTCTCCATGCTAATTCTGGGCGAAATCTCTGTAGTAGCCGTCGTTGGTCACATGATAGACCTGCTCCTTGCATCCCCTCTGATCCTAAATGAGGCACCTGGAAGAGGTGACAAACAAGGTTTCACTCACTCTCAAACTGCCTTTGCTCAACCATATTATAATCTAGCCATCTTCAACAAACAGAGCATTGATATGCTGGGTTAACAGAACTTATCACATTGAGAAAAAAAAAGAGTCTAAAATATAGTAGAAAATTTCTAGACTAACTAATTCCTAAGTGATTACGCTACAGTACAATAATATCATCCGTTATATGTAAATTGAAACTTTGTTTAGACATTTTTATAATGATATCAGGGTATGTTTAGATTTTCAAGAGCTTTTCCAGCATTTTCAAGCAGTGGCAGTCTGCGCTTTTCAAGGGTGGGGAAACTATTTATAATAAACTTGTCACAGTCACGTTCAAGTTTGCCTTAATTATCATGGACTTTCAGTTTGTTTTCCTTTAGCACATGTGTTCCTTTGTTCTATTTTCCCGCCACAATCCATCACCATGGACACTGCACTAATTATCACAGCTGTTTGTCATTTAAGTTAATTGTGTATTTAAGTTCAGTTCAGTTGATGTGTCTTTGTCTGGTCTCAGTTGTGGTTGTGTTGGACTGTTTGCCTCTCTGTTGGATCGTACCTGTTTGGATTATTAAAGATTACAGGTTTATGCTCATCTTCATCTTCGTGTGTTCCTTACAGAAGACCAGACAGTGAAAAGATAAGCGGTGTGTTTTGTTGTTAGTGTTTTTTTGTTTTGTTTTTTGGTTTCTTTCTGCACTATGGACCACTTTACAGCAGTTAAACTGTTATGCCTTGAGCAGAAGGACCGCTCCCTCGAGGAACATTTGGAGGAATTCCCCAGCCTCATGCCAGCTACATCTTTCCCAGACAACTGCCTCTGCAGCTTCCTGTATGCTGGCCTCAACACCGCCACCAAGGAGCAGCTGTCCGGGGTAGGCCCTCGAGGGAGCTTCACCAGGTATGTAGAGTGGATGCTGGTGTCCTGTGAGTCGCCGCTCACAGTGGACATCGTCAACGACGACACCAGCCCCACTAGCTACCCAGTGGCCAGCCAACAACACCCAGACTGCAGGGATCGGCAGTCCGAGCCCACCGCAGGCAACGAGAGCAACTCCGCCGCGACGTACAAGCCAGTGCATACAAGAGCGACCAAGCTGAACATCGCCACGGAGCCTCCCACCACCTCTCCAGAATGCTATTGACACTGCTTTTATTAGGGCCCGAGCACCGATGGTGTGAGGACCCTATTGTAATTGCTCAGTCAATTATTCTTTTTCTCCGAAATGAATTGCATTTTTGAACGCCTAAACATGCTCAAACTCATGAAACTATGCATATGCATCAAATGGCTTGATAGCGCCACCTACACAATTTCAATTAAGCGCCCTTCGCACTACGTTTCACTTGCAGGTATGAAATTCGGTAGACACATGTAACAGCCCAATACCAAAAAAAAACCCAAGTCCCTGGGTGCAAAATCTGAAAACCCAACTGGAACTGCGATATTTTGAGTTTTCTCTGCAAAATTTTTGCAGTTTTTGCCATTTCAAGATGTTGTACTTTAACAAACTTCTCCTAGAGATTTTATCAGATAAACATCATATTTGGTCAGTCTAATCTAAAGGCCTTTGCGACGTTAAATTGCGACAATCTTGATTTTTCACTGAAGGGCGTGTCCGTGGCGGTCTGACAAAATTCGATGTTTCGCCATGAAACAGGAAGTTGTTGTAACTCGGGCATACAATGTCCGATCTGCCCCAGTCCTGGCCTGAAGACATCTACATGCCAATATTCAGTTACAGTCATAGCACCACCTGTGAGCAACAGGAAATTACATGTTTTATGCTGTGATTAACTCCTCATAGAGATTAAACCAGGGTGGCCCCGGGTGTGATGGCCCTTTCATCGCTGCTTGCAGCTTTAATTTTTTTATTGGATTTTGTACTGCCCTCCAAGCTCCTCTCCAATCCCCAGCTAATCCTGCCACCCAATCATCGCTACCTCCCATCAGTCCCTCAGCGCCTCCTCTCAGTGGTGAGTCAACACCTCGGGCCCGCTGGGAGCCATCTCTTCCTGGCTGCGGGAAGCCAGTGGCTCCACCTTCTGCCTCTGCATGCTCCACTCCTCGACCCGTCGCCCTGGCGCCTGCGCTCCTTCCTCCCTCGATGTCGGCAGTGACCATTGGGCATTCAGCCTCACTGGACTACCTCAAGACGTTGGCTCCACCTGGGTCAGGCATCACTACACCTATGCTGCAGACTTGCGGGCTGGTCGTTGCTCTCCGGCCCTCCACCCCTTCAGCTTCGGCCAGCTCCTCCCCCCCTCAGGCTCCGCCTCCGCCCTCGGTCGCACCAGCTTAACTTCAGCCCTTCAGATCCCTACCACCATCTTGGGGGGTCGTCACTGCGGCTACGTCGTGGCCGCCTAGATCTTCGGAGTCCCTTCGCTACATCAGCTCTCCGGCTGCGCAGTGGGCTCCTTCCTCCACGTCATCGTTGCCTCTGGTCGTCCCCATGGTGGCGTCAGGGACAACATCGCCATGGGGCGCAGTCTCAGCTGTGACCTGGGTCAGCAACCATCTTCCTCTGCTCAAGGCTCCTCCATGGCTTTCACCAGCATCTGCACCACCATGGACTCTTGTGTTCCGCCTCCTCCCGGTCGGCTGTCCACCTCCAGAACCACCACCTGTATCATCTGCTTGTTTCGCCATCTCTTCATCCTCCTCCAGGAGGGGGCGTTCTGTCACAGTCACGTTCAAGTTTGCCTTAGTTATCATGGACTTTTTAAATTTGTTTTCCTTTAGCACGTGTTCCTTTTGTTCTATTTTCCAACCACAATCCGGACACGGCACTAATCATCACAGCTGTTTGTCATTTAAGTTAATCATCTGTGTATTTCAGTTCAGTTGATGTGTCTTTGTCTGGTCTCAGTTGTGGTTGTGTTGGACTGTTTGCCTCTCTGTTGGATCGTACCTGTTTGATTATTAAAGATTACCTGTTTATGCTCATCTTCATCTTTGTGTGTTTGCACAACCAGTGCGTTACAAAACTACAGTAATTATAAATTTACTTAGCAGAGTTCACTATAGCATCTCACTTTATAATAGCTGTATTTAACTATGTACTAACATTTAATCATTTGATACAATGCACTTATTGTGTACATGCATGTTTTTACATTATACTTAAACTTAAAAAAAACCTACATGTAATCACAGCTGTAATTAATTTCTCTAATTACACTTTTGACACTTCCTTTACACCTTAACCCACCCTTAAACCTAACAATACCACTAAACCTGTCTCTAACCTTACCCATATGATATCCCATTTCAATAGCTGCAAAAGTGTTTTGCAATACAATATGAACACAATAACTACAGTAATTGTACTTATTTTCTGATTTAACTACATAGTAGTTAAAGACACTTAATATAAAGTGTGACCCACTATAATAAGGTAAATTGCTATATGAATGGGGGACCACCAATTTTTTTTTTTTTTTTTTGTCCAACAGTAAAAGAAAAAATCCACTACTCTATTTCCACGACTTTCAAAAAGAGGAAAAAATAAAATGAGGTAGATTATGACATTCAAAGATTCACTGTTAGCCACTTGAGGTGACTGTCATGTTTAATGTCCTTTGCCTTATTTAAAGATCCGATAATAAAAAATCATTGTTTACTTTCAGTTTTTGAGTACATCATATTTGTTCTGTTTTATCTAGACTCAAAAATTTTCACTCCATAAATTGTTTTGACAGTTCTGGGTTATAAAAAAAAGTTTCTTGTTTTAGCAATGTCTTTCATCCTTACCTGTGGTTCTATTGTTAAACAGGGGAATGTCTTGAGAGCCCAGGCAACCTGCTCTTCATTCTCCGCAAGTGTTACAGTACAGGTACTATACACCAAAACACCTCCACGTTTTAACAAACGTACAGCCTGTAACACAAACGTGTATCAACAACAGACACAGTCTATAAGCTATGAAAGACTTGCACTGTAACATGTAGGTACACAGCACCACCTTCTGTTCACTGACTTTAAGAAACATTTTCAGTAGGTAGTTAAATAAAATGAGCTTGATGGCTTCAAACAATGTCATTGTTACGTAAAACTAAAACAGTTTTGTTAATATAAATAAAGCTGAAAATATAAATATTAGATGTAAAATGTAAACTTAAACTAAAACGATAATTAGAAATGTTGCTTTGGCAACTAACTGTAATAAAAAAAAGTTGAAGTTGAAATACTAAAATTAATAAAACTGAAATAAAAATAATTTAAAGCTAAATAGAAATATTAAAAAATTATAAATAGTGCACACTATTTATAAAATAATAAATAAATAAAAAAATAAAAATGACAAACTAAAATGAGAAATATAATATATATTAATAAATACTATACTAGTATATAAATAATAATACTACTGTACTTCACTTCAGAGACCTTCATTTATGGCGGTGATAAAGACACGGCAATGGCAAGAAGTAGCACGACTAAGTATTTTAATAGCTGTTTTTTTCTTTCACTGTCAATAAGGGATTACCATAATTAACTGGTTAACTGTTAACCGACAGTAAGAATTATGATCGATTAATAATACTATCAGTTAAATGGTTAAAAAGGTAAATTAAAGAAACACGCTACACATATCGGTCAAAATTGGGTTTTGAGAGAGAGAAAAAAAAACATACGTCACGTATAAGTCACATTTTATTGTTACATTCAGAAAAAATGTAAAATAACGGTAAATAAAGCAAATTATTTACAAATATTATAGACAATATAAACTTATAACCTAGACTAGACTCCACAACAATAAAAGTATTCAGAACAGAGCAAGAATGAAAAATGTAAGTAGCTATAAAATTATAGTATAACATTATATATTAAATTATAAAATGAAACAAATTATAGTGGCATTCCTTATAAACAACAAAAAAGTCAAGCCAAAATTTACTTAAAGCGAAACTGAAACCAGCTCACATACCCCTCTCATTCGGCACGAAATCCAAATGTTTCCATATTCGCGATGTAACATTTGGTTGTTAAACTATGATTTATTATGTAAACTAGGCTTTGTTCTTTTTACGTGGTTATTAGAACTTTGTACTTGTGTTCTAATATCCATGTAAAATATCATTCTTCACAAGCAAATTGAGCAGTGTAACTTTTTATATGTTTGGTTGACTATTTTATTTTGATAATAAACTGGCTGCGATGTCAAGTTAGCAATGCTAGAATGGTAGGCTTGGATTCTGTATAACAGCGGAAAGAACTTAAAATACTCTATCATTTATGGTCATACAAATAAGAGTAAGACATCATTCAAAACTTTATTTGTGTACACTCAATGTTTTGTAAATGCCATAAATTTGTATGTTGATTTTGCATTTTAAATTTAATAAAGAATGTTATAAGCAGCAAATGCATGTTGCCGTGGAAACCACGGTAGCAAGAAGACATATTCTGGATGAGTAGGATCAGTAGATGAGTGTTATTGTATTACCGTAGTGAGGAGTTTTCTCTGTAGAGGCTGGTAGGAGCAGACTTCTTTTAGACTCCAGCTGTAGGTCATGTTGGGCCTTTGACCCAGTCCACTGCAGGGAGCGTCTAATAATATCCGGTCAAAACTCTCCTCAGGATATGGGGGACCATCAACAAATATACACAAAATTGCAATTAGTAAGTCTACAAAAAGTAAATACATGTTATGTTCAGCCGAAAATCTGATCTAATCTGTAAATAAACCTTTTTATAAATAATACACTTGATGGTCAAAAGTTTGGCATGATTAAGTTTTTTTTATGTTTGAAAGAAGTCTCTTATGCTCAACAAGGCTGCATTTATTTGATTAAAAATATATTAAGAAATGTTTCTTGATCACTAAATCAGCATATTAGACTGATTTCTGAAGGATCATGTGACACTGAAGACTAAAGTAATGATGCTGAAAATTCAGCTTTGCATCACAGGAATAAATTACATTTTAAAATACATTCAAATGGTGAGCAGAAGAGATTCCATCAAAAACATTTTTATTTTTATATAACTTAATTATTCAAAATGTTTGACCACCAGTGTATATAAAACTGTAATTATATATACATTTTATTCTATTGATTTCACTGTGAAAGATAGATTAAAAGCAGAAAGCTGACTATATAACTGACTGAATATTATGTTTGTAACACTGGTTTTAGACTACGGAGGCTTACCTGCACTGTATTCCTGAGCGGGGTCGGAGCTCACAGCATGTATGCTGTTACAGCAATATGCTTTAATACAGTCCAACTTCAGCATCTTTGCATTCTGAATTATCTTTTCCATTTTGGATCTGATTTTTTCCAAAGCCACAACAGTACCCTGTGGAGACACAGCAAAGATATATGAGTTTGTGCTAACAATTTACATTTGTTAACATGAGTTAATGAATTAGCTAACATGAACTAACAATGAACAATATATATTTTTAAAGCATTTATTAATCTTTGTTTATGTTAGTTAGTAAATATCTAATTGTTTATTGTTTGTTCATGTTATTTCACAGTGCTTAATGAATTATAATATAGTTAACTAATGATAACAAATGAAACCTTATTGTAAAGTTTGTTTTCATCTTGCCAAAATGTAATAATAAAATGAGGGTTACAGGAAAAAAGGTTGTCATGATCACAGTTATGAGTAACAAAACAAGTTATATGTTTTAATTGTAAGAGTTGTAGTATTTGTTCAAATTATTGTAGATTACTGTTTCTAGGACACTTACCACAAACTGTCCTTAAATAATTGCTAAAACACACTTGCCTGGTTTCCCATAAGAGAAGCAATGTGTGTCGTCTTTCCTCCAGGAGCGGCACACATGTCAAGGATTCGCTCTCCAGGACGAGGTCCTAAAACATGCCCCACGACCACTGACGGCAGGTTCTGTATGAAAAAAATGCAAACACATCAATTCACGAAGACACCTCGATTTGTATGTATACATGGCTGGAAGGTGTTATTTAAAACACACACACATATCGCTCATACGCAGAGATTGAAGATCGCGCCACGCGATATCTCTCGATAATTAATTCAAATAAATACTATAATTCATTAATTCAAATAAATGTAATCTTACCGCAATACTTTATCTCTGTCTGATTTAAAGCAGGCAGAATGCTAGATCTACCAAGGACAAAAGTATCAGGACACCTGACCATTACACCCACAGTTACTTGATATCACATTCTAAATACATAGACATTAATATGGAGTTGGTCCCCCCCTTTGCAGCTATAACAGCTTCCGATCTTCTAGGAAGGCTTTCCACAAGATTTTGTAGTGTTTCTGTGGGAATTTTTGCCCATTCATCCAGTAAAACATTTGTGAGGTCAGGCACTGATGTTGGACAAGAAGGCCTGGCTCGCAATCTCCATTCCAGTTCAACCCAAAGGTGTTCGATGGGGTTGAGGTCAGGGCTCTGTGCAGGCCAGTCAAGTTCTTCCACACCAAACTCATCTAACTATGTCTTTACGGACCTCGTTTTATGCACTGTGGCACAGTCATGCTGGAATAGAAAAGGGCCTTCCCCAAACTGTTCCCACAAATTTAGATGCATAGCATTGTACAAAATGTCTTGGTATGCTGAAGCATTGATATTTCCCTTCACTGGAAGTAAGGGGCCAAGCCCAACCCCTGAAAAAAAAATGCTATACCATTATCCCTCCTCTACCAAACTTTACAGTTGGCACAATGCAGTCAGGCAGGTAACGCTCTCCTGGCATCCGCCAAACCCATTAGACTGCCAAACAGAGAAGCATGATTTGTCACTCCACAGATCACGTTTCAACTGCTCCAAAGTCCAGTGGCAGCGTGCTTTACGTACTTAGGGACGTGCTTGGCCATGGAAACCCATTCCATGAAGCTCCCGCTGCACAGTTTTTGTGCTGATATTAATGCCAGTGGAAGTTTGGAACTCTTCAGCTATGGAATCAGCAGAGCGTTGATGAGTTTTACACACCATGCGCCTCAGCACTCGGTGACCCTGCTCTGTGACTTTATGTGGTCTTCCACTTCGTGGCTGAGTTGCTGCTGTTCCTAAACACTTCCACTTTCCAATAATACTACTTACAGCTTACCGTGGAATATCTAGCAGAGATTACGTTTCACAAACTGACTTATTGCAAAGGTGGCATCCTATCACAGTACCACGCTTGAATTCACTGAGCTATTCAGAATGACCCATTTTTTTTCACAAATGTTTGTAAATGCAGACTGCAAGGCTAGGTGCTTGATTTTATACACCTGTGGCAATGGGTCTGATTGAAAAACCTGAATTCAAGGTGTGTCCCAATACTTTTGTCCATATAAGTATATAATATTTTTTAAAAATGGTAATGGCTACTAGGAATGGTAGTTATCTGAGACACAGAAACATGAAGGGTACCTGGAGAAAGACCTCATCTGTAAGAACACCATCAAAGGAAGGACTTTGATAGAGAGGCTCTGTCATTCTAATCGCAACACCCCTGAGTGACAAGAGAGACACATTCATACACGTTAAAGTGAACTGGCTTTCAACAGGGTAAAAAAAAGAGAACTTGACTCACTTTACAGGTCCATCTGAGCAGAATAATTCTGAGCGATCCACCTCAGAAATCCCATTACCCAGAAATACCTTCTTGCCCTTGAACTCTTTGGCTCCACGTGTGCACTTCCCCTCAACATCAGAGAACACAGACACCATGTCGCCTGCTTTCATGTCTGAGACAGATGGATGCAACAAGGAAAACACATTGAAAATTTAACATTTTATTTAATCTAAATCAGGTGTTCTCAAACTGAAGTATCATTTGGCCCTCCAAAAAAAATTGGGAATAAACGGGCAGGTCATACTAGATTATTAATTATTTATCAAAAGAAGCAAGTATTGATACTTAGGTCACGTTCACACAGCAGCAGAATATGGTTGTCAGTCCTGTATTTGAGTCCTTCATATGGTTACCTTCACACACAGTTCAGTTATTTACAGGAGTAACAACCGCATTCTATAACCAAACTCACATCCGTAAATTTTCAGGATTCACAACCACATTCTCGGAAAACCTGGTTACTGGTAATATACGGGCTTAACTCATGTTGCATGTTCATACAGACAGTATTCGAGACGATACTGTAAGTTGCTGTTTGAACAGGACAAGTCGAGACTCACATCTGTAAGTAAATGCGGTTGTCAATCCCAAAAACTGACAGTGTGGACAATAAAGCACACACACAAAAAAAATGCCCTCAGAATATTAAGCATAATTGCTTCCAAGCAACTTGCCTACTAAAATGGGCGATGTTCTTGTATCTCCATTGCATTGTTTAAAGCATTGTTTTTGGGCAAAACATTAATTTTTTGGGGGTTTAAAAGTTCTTTATTTTCAAAATATAGAAAATATTCTATTGAAGGATCTAAGGATTCTTTGTAGCAACCTGTGTGTGTAACATCTGTGTAGCGTTTTATTTTCTTGACATTTTTGTTAGTCGATTGATTATACTATAATCCTCCCTAATTTATAATCATTTAGTTATTCCATTTAATCATAATATATTATTTATCATATTCTTTTCTATATGTTATTCACTATGTATTTCAGTGTCTTTAAAAATAAACCTTTTCAAGAATCACCCCTGGAACAGCCAAACTTCAGGAAACACTGGTCTTAAATAATACGGTAACAATCAGGTTTAATTTGTCTACATTAGTTCACAACATTAGTTAACATGAACTAACAATAAACAAGACTTCTACAGCATTATTAATCTTAATTAGTTAATCTTAACATTTATTAATACATTTTTAAGATCAAAAGATATTTCGGTAACACTTTACAATAAGGTTCATTAGTTAACATTAGTTAACTACATTAGTTAACATGAACTAATAATGAACGGCACTTCTACAGCATTTATTAATCTTTGTTAATTTCATTTATTAATCATTTAAATGTTAATTTTTAACATTTACTAATACATTATTAAAATTGTATTAGAGTTGTATTTGTTAACATTAGTTAATGCACTGTGAAGTAACATAAACAAACTATGAACAGCTTTATTTTTATTAACTAACATTAACAAAGATTAACAAATACTGTAACAAATGTATTGCTCAGGGTTAGTTCATGTTACTTAATACATTAATTAATGTTAACAAATGAAACATTGTAAAGTGTTACCGATATTTCTGTTAAAGGGTTAGTTCACCCAAAAATTAAAATTACTCACCCTCATGTCGTTCTAAACCTGTAAGAACATCTTCGGAACGCAAATTCAGATATTTTTGATGAAATCCAAGAGGTTTTTTTATCCTTAATAGAAAGCAACGAAATTACCACATTCAAGGTCCAGCGCTATTTATGTCCAGCGCTTCTGTGTTGCCGGCTCAGTATTGGCCGAACTGTTCACATGAGCAGCACGATGCATGCGTGTGATGCTGACGCAGGAGCCGGCCAATACTGAGCCGGCATTCTGACGTAGTACACGGAAGCGCTGGACGTAAACAGCATAGGAGAATGACAGGGGAGAGACGAATTTGTTGAATAAAGTCGTTACTTTGTTTTGTTTTTGCACACAAAAAGAATTCTCGTCGCTTCATAACATTAAGGTTGAACCACTGTAGTCACGCTGACTATTTTAACAATGTCTTTAGTATCTTTCTGGATCTTGAATGTGGTAATTTCATTGCTTTCTATGGAGGATAAAAAAAACTCTTGGATTTCATCAAAATATCTTAATTTGTGTTCCGAAGATGAACGAAGGTCTTACGGGTGTGGAACGACATGAGGGTGAGTAATTAATGACAGAAATTTCATTTTTGGGTGAACTAACCCTTTAACATTAGTTAATGCACTGTGAACTAACATGAACATTTTTATTAAATAACATTAATAAAGGTTAATAAATACTGTAAAAAATATATTGCTCATTGTTAGTTCATGTTAGTTAATGCATTAACTCTATGTTAACAAATGAAACCATATTGTAAAGTGTTACCAATAATACTTCAAGTACATTATAAAGATGCAAAGTGACACGTGTATGTGCTGCTCACACTTTGGCGTGCTGAGGATGCCAGGCGTGAATACGTGAGCACCTCGAAGAACAGCATTGCCACACTGAGCGCCAACTATAACTTCAGAGGCCAGCAAATCCACGTGCCTGCAGAACAGGGTTGACAGAAGCATGCACACAAATGAAGAGCCACTATATTGCTGTACAGTGTTAGGGGCCGTTTACAAAGAATGATTTTTTTCAATTCCACGGCACTACTTTTCCATTGTTTTTCTATGTTAACACGCACTACATGGACATGTTTGTTGCACTCACATCTTGAGTCTTTTGCAGTGTCTCACACATGACATGCCATTCTAAAAAACAGGGTGCTCAAGTTAAAATAAGTTCAAATGCGTCTCTAGACCATGCTTTTTTCGTTCCATTGACCTGCGTCTCAAGTTTTTAACTGCAAAAACGCTTTCTGTGTGAATAGTCCTATAAGCTTCTGAGAGAAAAGATGTCATGCCAATGATCAGCTCATCATCATCATGTTAGACCTTAAATACAGTACTATTTTAAAAATAAGTAAGACAGAGAATACAAGCATTTTCTAATATTCCACTATATTCTCAGCATACCTTGGGCCATGGACTGGAAGCAGTAGAACATCTGGAAGCTGTGGGTGAGTGTAAACAGCTGGAGCTATTTTCTGCTGCTAAGAGACATGACATTGAGATCATTAAAAAAAGGTCCCGAAAATCATTCAGAATCAAATATATTTACATATACATTTTAATCAACCCTTCAGACTCTTGCTTATAGTTACACTGATTGATTCACAGCACCATACAGTGACCCCCAAAAGTATTCACTTTACTACTAAATGTAATTACTTTTATCCAACCAAGTGGATGTATGTGGATGTTTAATATTTAAATACTTACAGTTCTCTGATGTCAGTTAATGGTCACATGATATGCTGGTAAACAAATGAAATACTTAATCTTTATTAGTACGTTTTATTTTAATTGTTTTTAATTCATTCTGACTTTTTTCTCACAATTGCGATTTTATATCTCACAATTATTTTTCTCACAGAATTGTGTTTATTCGCAATATCTCACAATTCTAAGAAAAAAGATATAAACACACAATTCTGATTTTTCCCCCACAATTGTGAGTTTATATCTTGCAATATCTTGTGAGTTTACATCTCACAATTCTGACTTTTTCCCTCCGAATTCTGAGTTTACATCTTGCAATTGTCTTTTGATTGTTTTTTCACCACAAAATAACAAAAAAAGGGTAATTGCGACTTTATCTCATAATTCTGACTTTTCTTCTCAGAATTACGAGTTTATATCTAGCAATTCTGACTTTTTTTTCTCAGAATTGATTTAAAAAGTCGCAATTATCTTTTTTTTTTTTTACGGAAACAAGCTTCCATAGTAAGACGTAGTTTGTTTGTATGTGCACAAACAAACACGCACCTGTGCTAAATGTTGCTCCAGTCTATGCTGAATCTCCTGTAGTGGGTGCAGGTGTGTGCTGGCTCTCAGACAAGTGAACAAGGGTGGATGAGACAGACAGGACAGCAGAGCTTCAAACACCTCATCTTTATCAAGCTCAGACTCCACCTAAAAACAAACACACAAGAAAATATATGAGAACAGACATGCCACTGTGTTTTTTAAATGGCATGTATTGTAAACTTTGCCCGTGTCATGAGACAGAACATTTCGGTAAAACTTTATTTTAAGGTGATGTACACGTTACATGTACTTACTATAGTAATAAAAGTAAATTATGCAACTAACCCTAAATCAAACCATAACCCTACAGTAAGTACATGTATAGTACTTAATTAATATGACTCAGTACTAGTTTGTGTAACTACACTGTAACAACGTCACCTTAAAATAAAAGTGTAACCAACATTTCCATAAAATTCATTTGAAAAAAGAAAAAAAAAATTGCTTGACCTAAGAGGTCAATTAACATGGATTTGACTTTAAAGTGCCAACCTCTTTTCCTCTATAAACATTGCTAAGATGTTCTCGCACTTCTGGCTTCATGGAAAGCTGAGGGAAAACTGACATCGTGTCTCATGTGGGGAAACATAAAAAGTCATTAGTATTATTTGTAAAACAATTCAGTCAGTCCTACAGTCTTTCACATTGCCATGTAATAAAAACTTACAGTATACGCGCTCCTGTTCAAAAACAACTAGATAGAAATCAACAGGAAGCAAGGGTCTCGAGCAGTAAATAAAGACCACGTGCGAGATATTTTAGCGGTATTTCAGAGCAACATATGAAAAACGTGTTTTGACTCAGACATTTTTGTATGTTTCTAAAACAAAAAACGGACATAAGCTCGTATACGTTTTGAGCTCTTACCGGCTAATTTTAATCAGAACAGAAGTAAACATTTTTTTTTTTTTTAGTTCTTCTTCTTTTTATTTTGGCGCATTTGCGGCGTATGCACATACCGCCACCTATCGATCGATCCAGTCATGTGAGCAATCATATATATCTGCAAAAAAAAAAAAAAAGAGGCAAAGCGAATAACTTTAACATGTCCTGATACCATGTATCATGGATAGTGACGATATGTTCACGCAAAATGAAAATTACTGTGAGAAAAAAATCAAGTTTACAGAGTTTTAGTGTCAGTACTACATTAAACTAATATATATAATTTTGAATATAATGTATAATAATGCAATGGGGGATATTTGTGAGTCCTGATAATGAGTCCTGATAAAGTCCAAGCCTATTCATTTTCACCCCCATTATAATACCAAATTTAGCATTTTAATCAAAAGTACATTTTTTGTTAACCATTTACCATATGTCTTGGAGAATCGCAATAATATTGTATCGTGATATTTTTCGAATCGTGACATAAGGGTATCGTTACACCCCTACTCATTAATGGCAGAATAAAATATTTTATAATATTCATGACATTTAATAATAATTTAAAATAATATTGATATAAAAAAAAAATATTTTACTATATATACACTCATATTTTTAAAATCCAAAAGTCCCTTAGACTTAGAGAAGCAATAAAACTTGGTTAACTCCAGAATGATGATTGCAGATGAATGCATCTAAAAACTGCACCATGCTCGCAAATGTATAACGAAAAACTGAGAGGAATCACAACGCATACCGAAATGAAAATTACATACCGAAATGAAAATTAGATTTGCTTTTGTCATTTGCAGTGCTTCTTAAAGTTACAGTCTTGTACCTTTGTGTTTTGTCTGATTTTTTTAATACTTTTTGCTTCAAATCAAAGTTTATGTTCTCAGCTAATGTGAACATTCTTAAAGCATCTGCACATGAAAATTGACTCAACAGTGAAATTTTTTCCTTCAGGCCTATTTGAAAACTACTGGTATATGTGTTTGGAGCAGGGTTGGAACTAAACTCTGCAGGACTGCAGCCCTCCAGGAATTGAGTTTGACACCCCTGGTCTAAACAGAATTAATATGTATCAGCACTGCAATTAAAAAAAAAAAAAAGCAAAATTATGACTGTACTCATAATTACATCAAGACCAAAAAACACTGACATAGTTATAAAAAAACCAAGAAACTGCACATCAGAATGTTTTATTAAGAGAGATTTATTCAAAATACTTAATATTATCAGATGTAAAAATTCAGTTAGGCGATGAAATCAAATGAGATCAAATGCATCTAAATATATCAACATGTTCACATTTTTACTGTCTGATTAAACAAAAACACGACTGTCTTAGAGGTCTGAGATAACTTACCTGTGTGCGACTAGCTAAATGTAACTACAAAGTTACACTTGGTTATAAAAACCTTAGACATGGACAAAATATACCAAAACATAATCCATGAGAGCCCTATACTTACAAAATACTTTCACCAATTAATAGTAAGGTGTGACGAATAAAGTGGAATTTGTTCCAACTGGCATACACCAAAAAAACAAAACACTGGCACACTAATGTTAGAAAAAAAACAAAAACAATTAAACCTCAAAAAAAAAAAAAAAAAAAAAAAAAAAGTGATTTTGACAGCCCAAACCATGAGGATTTAAGTATTAGAGTGGCATGACTTTATCTGTGATACTCTATCATAACCCATTCAAAACATGAGGTCTAGTGAGTTGTGTAGAGTGAACACTTAATTTCCATACACACATACAGCAAGAACAGAGTTAAAGTTGGGTTCTCAAGGGGACTCCAGATGAACGGGACAGCACAGGATTTTACTAGGCTAAAAAGGGATTTTTAAAACGGATGCAGGGTGTTTTCTTGTTTTTTAATCGTCCTTGTCTTTGGCTCCATGTTTAAGAATACGGGTGAACTCCACGTAGTTGAAGTTGCTCTTTTTATCGATTGGCGCTTCTCTGAAGAGCTCGTCGACTTCTTCATCTGTGAATCGATCGCCCATAGTGGTCAGAAGTTCTCTCAGATAGTCCTCCTGAATGAAGCCTGCAGGGAGAAAGAATCAAATGATCCTCTTAGTCCAGAGACAATCTGGTGATATGGTAAAAGGAATGTCTGTAAAGTCTGTAATTTTCTTTCCTCAGCATTTTAATATTTTAGTTATGCAGTTATGAAGAGAAACTGAGTATAACTCTTCACACTCAAAAAGATTTATATGTATTTGAACTGCATATAAAATTTCCAGAAATTTTTAATTGGAGTACAGTTAACAACAAACTAATAATCTTAATGTGATGCATACTTGTCAGTCATACATTAAGGTAAGATTTCTACAATAGTACTTATAAACTGAATGGGCCTCATTCATTAAACTTTCGTAAATATATGAGTAATTTGCAAGTAAAACTCGACTCTGGTAAACATCAGATTTGATAGTGTGTATATGTTAATGAATTCCAATCATTCGTAAATAGGGCGTGCTCATTCACAATTAGCATTATCCCTGCCTATGAATTACAACTATGCAAATTACGTGTCCAGGAATGCTGTGGAAACTTCTGGACTCCTTTCTCAGGTTTGGCTCCATTATATTGCATAAATGCAAAAGAGACTAACAGGTCATATACCCAACAATAAATATTCAATTAAAGTGTGTCCGCCAAAGTGTTTTTAGCCAGCTGTAAAAATGCCAGGTTCTCTTCTGGAAATGGCCAGCTGGTGGCGCTTGAGAGCGCTTTGGAGGCGCAGCGCTTTTCCAGCTGAGACGCTTTGGTTGCTATGATTTGGAACATGTTACTAGCAGTGTTGGGGGTAATGCATTACAAGTAACTTGAGTTACATAATCAGATTACTTTTTCAAGTAACTAGTAAAGTAACGCATTACTTTTTCAATTTACAACAAAATATCCAAGTTACTTTTTCAAATAAGAAATGCAAGTTAATTTTTCACATTTACTGACTGACAGCTATCCTGCCCACAGTAACACTGGTTACTAGTATCTCATTTTGAAGAATTTTACTGAATATAAAAATTCAGTAACCAGCAATATTAACTTCATTGTTATTCAGTCGTTGTATAAGCACGATGAGGCAGTTGGTCGGTGTAGTATTTGTCCCGCCCCTCCTCCACTGTGATTGGACAGCTGGGTAAAAAGTGCCAGTGACAAGTACTGCATTTTACCCAAAGTTGAACAGTTTTCAACTCTTAGGTACAAAAAAAAAAAAAAAAAAAAAAGGACAGGGCAAAAAACTCATGAAATATTATTATGCTACATAGTGCATCAAAATACAGTGTTATCAGTTTGCCTAAAAGAACTCACAACGTTCAAATGTTTTACGCGCCATATGCGCAATGCGAAAATTTACATCAGAATGGCTTTATGAATGATTTACACAAAAATTTGTTCTGCTGGTGTTTCATGAATGAGGCCCAATGTGTTTTAAATGCACACTAACCCAGGCTTGTATATTTACCAACAATAAATCCAATTTGTTTCAATATCAAGTATTTTACAATTAACAGACTTATGTTGATTCTTGAAATTTAAATGCATTTTGAAAATATGATTTTATGATTTAAAATCAAATAGATGTAAAAACAGTTGTTAATAAACTTTGTTTTTTCATCTTTTTTTTTTTTTAATTCCAGAAACCCATTTCATTTATTTATGACTGACAAATAGGCATCACATTAAGTTTATTAGTTCATATTAAAACTGCGAAATCCAAATTCATGGATATTTTAAATGCAATTCAAATGCACACATCTTGAATATAGATGTGAATTTTTCTTGATTTTTTTTTTTTTTTTTTTTGAGTGCAGGAGCCAGCTGTAATATTCAGCAATTAATTTTAAAGGGACTCAGTGGTGCCGAGCACAGTAACAAGAGACAATCTTTTCACCTGTTCCTTCCTCGTCAAAGCAGGCAAACGCATTACGAATGACCTCCTCTGGGTCTGTGCCGTTAAGCTTCTCTCCAAACATAGTGAGGAACATTGTGAAGTTTATAGGCCCTGGAGCTTCTGTCATCATGGCCTCCAAATAATCTTCTGTTGGGTTCTTGCCTGAAACACAGTAGAAAAACCGATTCATTCCATTATGCTGTGAAACTACACAGTCTACATAATGTCATTTACTTTTTAGATACATTTTTGTTGGCCAGGTAAATTTGCTCTTATACACAAACACACACATACACACACACACACACACACAATGTGAAAAAATGGAGGGCTGTGAATACTTTCTGAATCCACTGTATATCAGTATTGTGATACAAAATTATTCAACATGATAGATTTTGGTCATATTGCCCAACCCTATGTGCAGTTTGTAATGTACCATCAAGTAGCTTTTTTTTTTTTATATATATATTGGTTTTTTAAACCATTTTCTGAATATTTACTTGAATACTACTATTAGACACTGCTATTTAATGCCTGAAAAACTCAAAATGTTTTTATTTCTTTGGTTGCCTATAATTTATTTCTTTATTCTTTATTTTGTTATTGACTTTGAGTAATTACTAGATAAAAACCTTTACTTGCTTGAAGGGTAGATGCCGTTGTTTAAATGTATTATTTATATGAACAAATTATTAATAGCATATTTTCCACTGTGGTATCGACTTGGTATCAATCATTTTACTGGCATTGGTGAAATATTAGTGTCATGACAAGACAAGTTTTGGTTGCATGTACAGAATATGATGAAAATGACATACTGATGGAAGTTAAAATTGCTCGCAAATCCACACATCAGATTCACAAACACATTAACACCTCCTACACAAACATGCATTAAATAAATAGTTCACCCAAAAATCATTACATAATTTACTCACCCTCATACCATTCTCGGACACTACTCAATGCCATTATAAAGCTGGGAAGAGCCAGGAAATTTTTAATATAACTCTGATTGTGTTTGGTAGAAAGAAGAGAGTCATATACACCTAGGATGGCTTGAGGCTGAGTAAATTATGGGATAATTTTCATTTTTTGGGTGAACTATTTATTTAAGATGTTTTGTAATCTGGATCAGTCCTACAACAGTCATTAGAAGGAGAACTGTGCTATGCACATATATATCTCCGACATATTTAATCTTCCAAATGTCATCAGTTCCTCTCACATCTGCATTCTGGAGAATATATGATTAAATTGAAAACAATGAAATGGTTAATGAAATGCAAAACAAAAGCAAGAATTGTAAACCAACAGGGGAGTTTAAAGAGCACAGATAGTGATCTTCAATGCTAGTAAAATCTTACCAAGAGAAGCAAGCATGTCATGAAGATCCTCCTTATCGACAAAACCATCACGGTTCTGGTCGATCATGTTGAATGCTTCCTTAAATTCCTGAATCTGTGACTGATCGAACATAGCAAAGACATTGGATGTCGCACGCTGAGGGCGTTTCTTGGTTATCTTTGCCTTGGCACGTTTGCTCGACATTTTGGCTGGTGTTTTTTGGCTTTACCTACAAACTTAAAAAAAGAAAAAAAGACATATCACACACACACACACCCCAAAAACACCAAGAGAATATTTTGCAAAAAGAATTGTGCATTCAAAAAAGTACAAGCACCAAGCTAAATTAAAAGATATCTACAATGTGACGCAATGCCATGTTTTAGTGGCTCTGTAAAAGCAAACATGTCTTTTACTAATAATTGAGCAACTCTTTCCTCTAAAAGCAATATGCCTTGCATATGCTTATTGGAAATATGAAAACAAGATGGTATCTTCTAAAATGCCTACATATTTGTTTGGCGTGCTGAGGCAAGTCCACTGCATTACATAATCCATTTTAGACTTTGCTTATACTGTGACCTTAAGCTAAACTTTAAGAAAATTGTAAAAACAAAACAGGTACAATAGCTGCTTCATTTTATTTCAGAGGACAACAAAGAACTGATGCGTCGCAATAAAGTCTGCGAAAGGAGGCCGGGCGTCTTCCGCATCATCATCATCATCATCATCATCATCACCATAGCCTACATTTGTGACCCATTTGATTTATTTATAGCACATTTAGTTACCAAGGACAGATCTATTTACAGTAATGATCAAAATAATTTTAGTATAATTTCGACGACAAGGTTAAACTAACCATAAAATGAGACAGGAAGGAAGTAAAAGCACTTTGGCATTAGCTCACATATTTTCCAATGTTAAACCAGGTTATACTGCAAGTGAATAACATTTTTTAGGCAATATGTATAGAGATTTTTAATCAGAACCGTCAGCAATCAGAGCACATTGTGGCTCGTTTAATCTCCCTGCCCGCATATAGGTTTAAGTGAACATTATGGAAATACACAGAATTTAAAAAATGAAATCTTATAAAGTAAACAATCCATGCGAACGGTCACATCAGATCAAAGAATTTAAAAGAAAGAAAAATAATCGTCTTACCGAACACCCGAGATCGACAGCTGCGTTCAACCAACACCCAAACTTCCGGATTTCAGTGTCGCTTCCGCAAGCCTCGACTAGACCAACACAAAACTGTAAGGGTGTCACGGCTGAAAGACAAAGACTCACAAAGTCTGCAGTAACATGCACTAAACCGTAAGGAAATTAATTTAAATCGTTCTATACAATATATAGATGTTTATCATGAAGCTAAAATCTTTAATGAAGTATCATAAACAACATGCTGTTCCCGTTCTTCTTCAGCGTTAGTTTCTCCAGACACGCCCACAGACACGTAATCGCTCTTAAACATGACCATATACGGTCTGAAATCAATTTTTTTTCCTGTTCAGCGAGAGCAAATGTAATATTTATTGCACTGTTATGCTAATTTGTTTTTTTTTTTTGGTCTAATGTTATCACACAGACCTGAAAAACCTAATGGTGATTTACAAAAAAAAAAAAAGAAAAGTCTGTAAAAGTTTGGATGGATGTGCATGGATAAATCATTTATAATAAATACTGCAATATTCCGTAAAAAAATTATTTTAAAATTTTAATTTTATGGTGACTTTAAAACTTTACTGAAAAAAGTCACACCATATTATTGTATTACTGGTTGTACTTAAAATTTTGCGTTATTTTTTTTTTCCATCCAACCCAAATCAGTTAAGCGGAAATCTCGCCCTGTAGATCATTTCATTGGTTAAAGGGATAGTTCACCCAAAAATGAGAATTACCTCATGATTTACTCACCCTCAAGCCAATCTAGGTGTATATGACTTTCTTCTTTCAGACAAATACAATCAGAGTTATATTAAATAATGTCCTGGCTCTTCCAAGCTTTATAATGGCAGTGAATAGTGAATAATGTGATTTTGAAGCCCTAAAAAAAAGCAACCATCCATCATAAAAGATATCCACATGACTCCGGGGGGGGGGGGCGAAGCGATGCATTTATGTAAGAAAAATATCCATATTTAAAACTTTAAAAATGAAAATAATTCGCTTCCGGCAGACGGTTGTACGCACGACAACTTACGCCAAAAGAACGTAATGTAGGAGTATCGTTAACTTTGACGCCTCTTGCTGTTCAAACAAATACAGCTGGGCAACAAACTCAAGCTCCTCTTCTCTTATATCGAAATCCTCCGTCATTTCTCTTTAAAATTTCTCGTTTTAAACTTCTAATTCGTGACCGGTGTTTTGTTTTGCTCTATCCTCTGAGCTTCCGCATTTGTCATTACGTCATGCGTCGGGTCAGAGTTCACTCTTTCGCCGTAAATCGATGCAAATGGCCATCTGTCGGAAGCTAGTTATTTTAGTTTTTAAAGTTTTAAATATGGATATTTTTCTCACACAATCGCATCGCTTCGCTTCAGAAGGCCTTTATTAACCCTCTGGAGCCGTGTGGATATCTTTTATGATGGATGGATACACTTTTTTTGGGCTTCAAAATCACATATCAAAATCTCATCCTCTATTTACTGACATTATAAAGCTTGGAAGAGCCAGGACATTATTTAATATAACTCTGATTGTATTTGTCTGAAAGAAGAAAGTCATATACTAGGATGGCTTGTGGGTGAGTAAATCATGGGTTAATTTTTATTTTTGGGTGAACTAACCATTTAAGGTTAGGGTGAAGGGTAGGGTTAGGTTAGTTTTTTTTTTTTTTAACTATCAGATGAAAATATCTTTGTTTTTAAGGTTAAACTATTAAGCATACATCATACATGTAAAAAGAATCAAGTGCAGAGTGCTCTTTTTTGTAACTATATTGACTACTAAACCTGCATTTTGATAATAACAACTTTTGTGTCAAACAGGAAAAAGTCATGTGAGTTTGGCACGAAGAAGAAGAGAAGATGATGCCAGTGGAAGGCGAGACTCAACTGGATGAAGTAAATTCTGACCTGGGAGTGTAATTTCTGTCACAGTGTTTTAAACCATGCAACTTCAATGATATAAATATATTTTTTGCACGCTACATCCATAATTCACATACACATCACCAGATCTGGGTAGGCACATGCTCCCTCAAGGTCACAGCATTTGTTAAATGCACTCCCATTCATAATCAGGATAACTATGCAGCATTGTATTCTACTGTATGGCCACAAGAGAGCGTACTTGTGCTGTAGTATTAGCGCACGTACTCTCTCTGTGCTACACTTTTGAGTCATTATGACGTATTTTACGGCCAAACTTTATTTTTCCAGTAGTCGCACGTTAGGTATTATATGTAAGGAGGCATTCAAAATTATGACCTATGAAAAATATCACTTTTTGAATAGGCTATACTGCAACACTGAACATGATAACAATGGAATATAGAGTGATTTATTGTGACAAAGGTAAAGTATGACATCATGTTGAAAGGCTTCGTTTCACTGCACATATTGAGCAGAAGACGCAGTGCAGCAGCTGTGTTGAAACCCATGCTACAATCCCAGGGTCAGCCAAGCGTGTGTTCTTCCAAACACTACTACAAAGCTTCTTTGGTGAGGGACGAAAATACACAAGCATATTCATAACAACAGAGTCTCATAAACAGGCAGCTGGCCTGAACATGCACGCACTTTTCCAGGACGAGTATTCTCTTTTGGTTTGATTGGCATATATATAACTGGAACGTCATGCATTCCTATCTAACAGGGAACTTTCTCAGAACAATAACGTTCTGGCAAGGTTCTCTCAAAGTTTTGAACTACATTCTTCCATTCTTCCGTTCGTTCAAAGTTATCTGGTCTTTAAATAGGCCTATGTTCTTTTTTTTCATTCAGGTAACATTCAGTCATTCATTATGTCATACCATGGTTTGAAGAGTATATGGGAAACTTGCTAATACTGACTTTGCACCATTAAGTATGTGTGTATCGGCCATATTTTGGGGACAAATTTGTTCCCAGAAGTGAGCTACTTGACAAAACCTCCAAAAAATACTTATTTTTGGGAAATCCTCATTCATAAAATATAAAAATAAAGTAAATAAAAAAAAAATGCAGAATGTTTTCTGTTAGGGTTAGGGTGTCGTGTGTAAAGGTTAGGTTTTAGTATTTATAACTATAGCTGTATATAAAAACAATAGAATGCAATGTGATGTCATTTAGATAGCTAAGAAATGTGTGTGCGTGTGCGAGTGTGTGATCCCGGTAAACCCTACACTGTGGGGACCAAATGTCCCCACAAAGATAGTAATACCAGAAATTTTTGACCTTTTGGTCACATTATTTTAGTCCCCACAAGGAAAACCACTTATAAATCATGCTAAATTTTGTTTTTTGAAAATGTAGAAATGCAGAGTGCAAAGTTTTCTGTGAGTGTTGTGTTTAAGGGTAGGGGTAGAGTTAGGGGATAGAATATACCGTTTGTACAGTATAAAAATCATTATGTCTATGGAAAATCCCCATAAAACATAGAAACCCAACGTGTGTGTGTCATGTCTATGTCTGTTTTTTTGTTTTTTTTCTGTAGTCTGGCACCATTTATGCATATCTGTTAGACCTGCATGACACACTGGGTCCCCTCCCTCTCTTTCTATTTATTTATATGTACCTATCTCTCTAGTTCACACACACACACACACACGTTGTTGGTATGTGTTGCATGTGACGGAGGATAACAATAGCATGGCTATTGTTAGTGCAAACCACAGCTGAGATGAAGGCCTTTGAAAGGAAGAGAACTATAAGGTCAGAGGCTTAGGAAGATAATCTAACCATTTCTAAAATTCCATACCGGAAAAATCTAGTTTGCTTGTTCAATATGAATACATACAGCGGGCCTAATAAGCAGGGGCTTCCATGGGCTGAAGCCCAGGGGCCTACACTGGGGAGGGGCCTACTGGCTGCACAAAAATGATATTTTTCAAATAATTATTTGTATGGGAGTTTATAGCGGTGACAAAAGCATTCTAGAAACAAACTCACACACCCTTAAATTTTCAGAACTCGTAACCGCATTTTCAGCGAAGCCCTGCTGTGAATGGAACCAGACTGGACAACTACTGTAGCTATAACGTCATACAGTGCGAGAGACCCACTCTACACTGAAGACGGGTTTAGTAAAAAGGCGGTGCTGTTGTGAGTTCTACATAGGCTACAATATATATATATAGCTCTTTCAGAGCAGGTTCCCAGAATAGCCCACGTTTATGCCAAGTGATTGTTTTGATCTACTACTGATGAATAATGAAAACTTTGTTTAATTTATAGTGTTTATATCATACATGTGAACTCACATTTTAGCCGGGAAAGTTTTGATGGCATTTTCTTTTCACATTACCTGCCTGTAATAACGTAGTGTTTCTACGTATTGTTGCTAGTGTTGTAACACTGATTTGTTTATGTAACCGCTACAATTCTGCTGTTCCATAAACGCATAAACTACTGGCAAAGTGTTAACTGGTGTATCAACAAGATAAATTTCAACATAAATAATTGGCAGGAAGCTAGAATAACATTTTTATCTGGGGTACACTAATCCCTAATGCTCAAAATAATTAATTGGTTTGAGTAGGACAAACTTAAATTAAACAAATTAGGTCAGTCAAATCAACTTTTATGAGTATTTAGCACTTTCTTTTTCTTTCAAGTTAACAGAACTGATATATTTTAAGTAAACTGAACTGTTTCATTGTTTTATGAACTTATTTCTTTTAATTTAGATGAACTTAAGCTTAACTGAAACTGGGCTGGGATTTCTATGTCCAAGCCTGCTTTGCCCATTGAGAATAAATGCTAATTTAAGTGTTATATTTTTTTTTTGTGTGTGTGTGTGCAAGATTAATGTTAAGTGGGAGATTTAGTGATTAATGTTTTGTTATGCTAATTTAGAAGAGTTTCTGTTAATGTGGGTTTTTGGAGAGTTACCATCATGATGACAAGTGGTGCATGCGGCTTGGTTTGAGAGCAAATATGTTGTTAAATGCTTTATATTGCTGCACTCATTCAGCAAATGCTACACCATTGTTAACATGTTAGCAAATTAACAAGTTAGCATTTTCTGAATTAGCTTGTTATAGCTAGCTAAGTTTACACTAATGAAATGAATGAATTAGTGTAAATGAATGAATTAGTGTACTCAAACATTTCAAGTTAAGAATGATTAAAATGTATAAGTACAAAATAAAAATCTGCCAGTTCTGCTTACTTAAACTTTGAATTTCTTAACTTAAAAATTTTGAGGCAACTGATTATGCCTCAAATTTTTAGTTTTGCCAACTTATTCGGGTTTACAGTGTAGGGGGGCCTACCGTAATGCTGTAGCCCAGGGACTTCTGGTTATCGTAAGGTGCCCTGCCAATAAGTATCTAGGGTGCTTTCACAATTGGTTTGATTGCTTGATCCAAAACTTTAAGTCCATTTCTTCTCCCCTCCACGTTTGCCTGCTGGTTTCTGAGCTCAGTACTTGCCTGACGCTCAAGAACAAACCTCAATAGTTCTCATACTTCAAGCAAACACGGTTGAGCTTCAGATTATCATATTTGATGTGTTCTATGTATGTCGGTTGATCAATATTTAAATGTTATTAAAAGCCTAAAGAACCTATGTGCCTGGTCACTTCATGCTTTTTCTCTAATCGGATAGCTATCTGATCGTGAAAAGCAGGGGTGTCAGTTGCGTATGGCAGGTATATGGCAGCTGCCAGACCTTGGCTGCCTGGTCAGGTCAATGCAAAGTAAAATTTTTATTGCAGGATTAACAGAGTTATATTACTACATGTAACATATTTGCAATTGTTTAATAAAAGAGAAAAGCAAGTAAATTAAAGCGATCTGGTTGTTATATTCGTGTCACAGTTCAACGGTGCTGCAAATGTGCCTATTTACAATGTGATTTTGCAGTGTTGAGTATTGTAGCCAATCACAGACCTTTCTGTTGAATATAATGACCAATCAGATGTGTTTTAGTTACCGATAGTGAGAATCGACTTAGTATGCTCAAAACGCTGAATGAGTTAGTTAACACATGCACTAGTTTTACACATGCGCAAATCCTCTCATTTTGTTTGTTTTTCATGAGACTTTGTGACCTTTGCTACAAATATATTCTTCACACCTAAGTACAAAAAGTGACAAAAATAGACAAAAATTAAATATGTTTGGAAAAAAAAAAGGAAAAACCTGTTGGGGAGTGGAAATGGCTAATGAGCCAATAAAGTGCTCCTCTGCAGCCTCTGCAGCAAATAAAAGTGTTTGTATTTCACCAAGTGTTAGTTTTCCTACATCTTGAAACTTTTAGTTTTACAAATGTGGAAACTGGACAATCTTTGAAGAATGAACAAAAGAGTCATAGCATTAAAAATAAAATTTAAATTGGATCTTATTCAGACTTTTGAGCTTTGAAGTGCTGGAAAAAGTTGTGTGAAGTACTTTGAAATCCTTGAAAAGTCCTTCATTCTTATA
Organism: Mylopharyngodon piceus; assembly: GCA_039654765.1. NCBI lineage: Eukaryota > Metazoa > Chordata > Actinopteri > Cypriniformes > Xenocyprididae > Mylopharyngodon > Mylopharyngodon piceus. The sequence goes on from CM077442.1 coordinate 40,351,511, forward strand.
ATAGTGGTCTATAACCGTCTAATGTATTGAAACAATATGTATTGTGAAAAGCACTATACAAATAAATGTGAATTGAATTGAATTGAATTGGGTTAATCTGGGTTATGATCAAAGCTATATGTGATTCATCTTTGGACACACCACACACTCGTCGTCATGTCGAGGGGCTACCTTCAGACTGTCAGTCCAAATCTGATTTTTGTGCATATCCGATTGAAATCCGATCAGATTTAGCAAGTGTGAATGGCAAAAAAATCACATGAAATGCGATTTTTACAAATCCGTTTCAAGCTACTTTCATATGTGGTTTAAAATCCTATTAAAATCTCATTGCTGGAAATCCGTTTCAGTCTGCTTTGATCGGATTTCACGTGGTTTATGCAACAGATCAGATTCCAAATGTAAAAATTGCATTTCATGTGATTTTTTGCCGTTCACACTTGCTAAATCTGACTGTAATTCAATAAGATATGCACAAAAATCAGATTTGGACTGAACATAGCATGAAACACATTCCAGATGAAACTAAACCCAAAGACTTAAACTGTTTGATTCATATGGATTATTTTTACAAAGTTTTTATGAACTTTTGAAAGCATAAAAATTTTGGTTGCGTGGACTTTCATTGGAGGCACATCATTTCTCTCAGGTTTCATTAAAAATAGGCTATCTTCGTTTGTGTTTCAAAGATGAACAAAGGTCTTATGGGTTTGATACGACATGAGAACACTGCAAAAAATGATTTTCTTACTCAGTATGTTTTCCAGTACAAATGTCTAAACATTCTTAAATCAAGATACATTTATATGAGACACAAAATTATGTCTTGTTTTCTGAAAAATGTTTCAAAATTAAATTAAATTAAGAGTTTATGCCTAAAACAAGAAACAATATCTGCCAATAGGGTAAGAAAAATAAACAATTCAAAGGGGAAACAAGATTGCTAATGTAATGGGAACACATCAGTGATTACGAGGTCTGAATCCATATAGACTGACGCTAACTCACTGGATGATGGCGCTAAAGTGACGCCCATGCTGGATTACCTGCAGGTGCATCTTGAGATAGGAGCAAGTTCTTCAACATCAAAAGTTTATTTAGTCTCTATAGCGGTGGAACATGTACCTGTAGGTAACAATCTTTTGTCTCTCATTTTATGTGTGCAGGGCACAGTCGTCAGCATTTTCAGCCAAATCACATTCTTGTTTGGGCTCTGTCAATGGTTTTAGATGTGCTCACTCATCTTTATCTCATGAAATGGCCCAGCTTTTGGCACTGGCTTCATTTAAGAGAGTTGGTGACCTGCATGGACTTTGCTCCAGGACTTATTCAAGTATCAAGTTATTACTTTACAGTCTCTCCTCTCTGAGTCAGAGGAACAGTTACAGTTACATACAGTTGCATAATCTCTGTCCGGTCAGGGCTTTGAAGGCTTATATACAAGTCAATGGCGCAAGTCTGATCAATTTTTGCATGCTTTGGTGGTAGCAGCAGAGGTTCTGTGGTCTCCAAACAGAGAATATTGCATTGGCTGGCCTGGTTGGAAACTTAAAAGGGGAAATTGGAAATGCATGATGTGCATTTGACTCGGCATGAACCCAGGAATAAGAGGAAAGGAATTTTGTTTTTAGGCCTTATGGTTTAAAAGTCATTTGCGTAACCATCATTGCATCCTTGGCCCATTGGTGGTGCTTGGGGGGTTTAAAGACCGACATTTTTCAGGTTGAAGCTCCAAACCCTCCCCTATCTCTGTGCCAATTTTCACAACTTCTTACCAAATGGTTCTATGGGCTGCCATAGACTTTCATTAATTCATTCATTCAGAAGAAATTATAGTTATAGTGTTGAAGATCCTTCCTTCTCAGAGACTCAGACAGCTCTTTTGATTTTGTATGACTAAATTCTTTTACTGGACCAATTCTCTGCTTTTGAACAAACCAGACTTTATTGAGGTTTTCTAAGGTGTAGCATGTCCCTTGATTCAAATTGTAGGCACTTTATGAAAAATGTTTGTGTGTACTAACTTTTTCCATACAATGTGATAATAGGCATTTCTGTTTAAGCATTACAAAGCTTTAGTGGAAATATTCAAGAAACCACAGGTGTAGTGTTGACATGTTTTGTTTTAAAACGGTGTTGTGCCATCAATTCCTTAAATAAAATTCAATTGGTTATGTGTTATCTAATGTAAATACCTTCAAACATTTTTAAGTGTTAGCTATAATGTGGCAGTGGTATATAAACTAACGATATAACTCGTCAAAAGTCGTCAACGTTATGAGGCACAGAACGTCCATGAGCGTAAAATGCGCCGGTACTCCTGTGCACTATGGCTATATTTAACAGCCCCTGTCGCCATAAAAGGTCGTGAGAGTCGCCTGGACATTCCTGCCATTGCCAATATTATTTTTGTTGTGTGGACAGCAGCTCCCGTTCACAGCGCCGTGCCAGTTTGCGTCTTTGCTTGGATTTGGATCTTGGTTGAGTATCCCTGACGCGCTGCTCTCCGATCCGGCTCTGAGCTGTTTGCAGACCTTTGGCAAGGTGAGATGATCCGCCGCATGAACGCATGAGATTTGTCAGGTGAAGTAGATTTGTCAGGAGTTTTTGTTCTTGTGAACTATACAATTGATACTAAATCCGTACTAGTACTCTATAGGGAAGGCTGAGGTTAGCTGTAAAAAAAAAAAAAAAAAACGCTATCGAAAAGATTTATTCAACACAGGCTGACCTTTTGTGGGGCATGTTGTCACACGGCATGGTGGGAGTGGGAACCGGATGCTTTCTTGAATTGTTTGAAATATTAAGTGCTAATAACTAAAGAAAAAATTATCTACCAAAACATGTATCTATTTAGAATGAGGTAGCCTGTAGACCTTGTTTTTAACGATATTTAAATAATAAAACAGCTAAATTGTAATACATTGAAATATCAATAGGCTATGTGACATTAAAATACCCATGTCCTGAGAACAGTAACCTTGCAGTCACTATTTCATTATATAGTTCACTTACTTGCAGTGTGGTTTTATTGTATTCACTTTTGAGTAGAGTAAAAAAAACAAACAAAAAAAATTATCATTTAATGAGACTGATGTTTAATATCCTAGTTCTTTATGGTTTAGAAATGATTTGTGAAGTGTAAATTGTGATTTATGAAGTGAAGTTATGAAGTGTGAAGTATAGGCCTATTTTAAATTCACTGTCTATGATAGTAAAGTCAGCTCTTATTGTCGTCAAAAAATAGACAAACAAAAAACCCATCCAATTATAGAGACAGATTTTTTTTTATTAAAAAAGGTTAATGAAGTAAATATGAAAGTAACTGTGCAAATTGCTAATAAACAAGAAGTGCTTGAAAAAAAGTAATCTACAAATTGCCATTAGCCTAAACCAAATTTTGTAAAAATTGACTGTGAAGTTAAAGCACTGATACATCTTTCCTGTGAAATTACTGATAAATCACTGGGTGTAATATGTTGGTAGAAAGTTTTGAATCTTCTGACTAAAAGAGCTTCATATTTGAAGACAGTATCTGAGCTAAAGAGGACACAATGTCGGGATCGATACCGTTCTACCAGAAACACCACCGCCATTATGATCGTGGCTACCGTAGCCGGGAGACGGAGTCTGCTATCAGCCAATACCAGCAGAACTCTAGTAGTTATTCTTCCCAAAGCAGCAAAAGCACCAAGGGGTAAGAGAGCATGGCAAGATCTATCACATCAACAGTAAATCCTTCCCAGTCCCATAACTTTAACTCATTCTAGCAGCCAGCTCTTCGTTATGCCCTTATAATACTTGTCTTAAGGTGCGGTCACGTTTAGCATTGTTCGGCAAAAATTTGCAGCCGAAATCCAGTCATTTCAATAGGGATCAACGTAAAAAAGTTCCTCTCGCAGATTTTGTTTGTGTTCAAGTTGCTCACACAAATTCGTGGAGTTGACCAACAGAAAGCTGCCTCAGATAGCACAGGTACGTCTGTAAGACATCTGCTAAAGATCTGGAAAACATCTGCTGTGTAAAAACATCTGATAAATGTCTTAGAAAAAGCAGTTTTACATACCTTCTAAATCATAAACATCTTAAAGACATCTAAATGTCTATGTGACGTCTGACAGGAAACGTCACAGAGACGTATTGCAGATGAGCAAACACTCTAAAAAATACATCTTGCAGATGTAAATCAGACATCAAATAGACGTCTTCAAGATGTATGTGTGCTATCTTGAAAGTGACTTTTGTGTGAGCTGTTCATGCATCGTTAGATTCGCTATTGATAATATACCTTTTTGCTCTCGAAATTTCACCGCAATTTCGCTAATGTGACCGCAGCTTCATCCTTCACATGAAGACCAAAATTACCCACTACTGTTGCCCCTCTTGTTTTGTGTAATCTGTGCTAATCAGTATTTCCCACTCAACCTAAAACATCCTTAAACCGTGCAAATGTATTCTGCATGCAGTGTGCCTGTTGCTGACACTTATAATATTCTTCGGTTGACTATCGGAGGTGTAGGCTACTATATTAGCGATTCTTTACAGAATAGTGCCACTAGAGTAGGTTCTGCTGTGCTTGTGTAAATCACAATCCTAATTAATTTTAGCTGAGTTTTAATGATGGACTGTAACATTTATCTAAGACTTAACTTTGGTTCCTAGATAGAGCGCTTCTTGATTCAAAACTTGCTGAGAGTCTTTTTAGGCCTTTCTGTGGTTTGGATCCATGCCTATATATTTTTGTTTGATTTACTCCGGGTCATGTGACTTGGCTCGTTTTTGTCTAGGCAGTTGCTTACTGGGTCACTCTGAATGTCAGAATGTAAGGTTATCTATGTCTTGTTGGGGACTAATGTAACTCTACCTTCAAGAATCTTACAGCAATTTGCACAAATTGAAATCTTTCAAGGCTCAGTCATGATTTTATTGATTTCTTTGTTTCTTGATCTCGGTTTCATGCCCTAATATAAATAACATTCATAACATAACTTGGCACTTCATGTGGTGTTCTTGATGTCATGGTGTATTTATAGAGGTTACAGAAGTAGATGTTGTTATGTGCGTCATATGCATTATGCATTTACATTTCTGAGTCATTGTATGTACTGTATGTGTGTGTAATTTAGAGCTAAAATATTAATTTTAATTTACACAGTGCATTTTTTTTTTATTTACACACAGAGAAAAGGAGCCTATAGGCCCACAATGCACATTTTTTTTTATCTTGTAAGATGTCTTTTCCACTATATGGTATCTACAAAACTGTCAATTGATTCTATCCAAAGGATTACAAATAATAAATAATGCAGAAGAAACAGATAATTTGTTATTGAAAAGTTTAACTCAGGAAACAAATTTATGTTTTTATTTGTATATTTATTATCTTTCACTATTCCTTACTTCTCCCTATTCCAGACTATAGCAAATTTAAAAGTTTGTATATTAGCACTTCTCAAGCTGCTCCGGATGAATCCCTCATTATATTTCTCATTTGTAAGTCGCTTTGGATAGCCTAAAAGCTTCTGCCAAATGAATAAATGGATAGTTTGTGTTACTGCTTTCCAAATCCATCAAACATTCCTCTATCCCAAAGGCCAATCATTGAGAGTGTTGGACAACCAGGATACAGACATATCTGTTGTTATCAGTTTGTGTTCAAATGCTCTGAATGATGTGCTGACCCTTGTGAAAAAGAAGTGTCCTAAAAAATTACAACTTCATCATTACAAATGTTTTATTACATATATATGTTTAAATACATGGCATACAAGTTTCAATAAAATTACTTTTAGTTTACCATAAATGCTTGTCAGTACATTAGGCATAAGACAATATGAAATGACATATAAAGATGTTCTACTCAAGTGTGTCAAACAAGTTAAGTTTAAGTAATTGCATTTAATATGAATTTAAACTATAATACATTTTCATTTAATTGTATTTTAAATATATATGTAATGCTTAAACATAATTTATATTCATTTCACACTTCAGGATATTCTATTATTTCCGTAATAGCCTACTTTTAAAAAGAGTACTATGTTAAAGTGTACCTTTTCACAAAGGGATAAGCACACAGACCTTGTTGAAACATTTGTTTTTAGCCTGAATAGATTCCTCTTTTATGAGCTGTGCTGAAGAGGATTTTAAGCAGGATTTGCAGTGTCACAGGATGGCAGGTTGGCACAGATGCTCTTAGGTCTCTGTTTCAACCCCATTTATCATGCTATCAAATATATACATGCTCCCAATTGGCTTTGCTAAATGTAGCAAACTAAAATCTTTTCCATGCTGGGAGATATAGTTTTTGTGGATCACTTTAGCTGTCCTAAGTTCCCCCCACCCACTCTCTTCTGAACCCTTGAATGTCTATTTATATACACACACTCAGAGAGGCATGGATAAGATAGTGATATGTGAAGGGTATAGGAAGGGTATATGTAATCTAAAGCAGTGGTTCTCAACCAGGGGGCTGGGGACCACTAGGGTGCCTCAGCAAACTTCCAAGGGGGCCTCGAGATGACTTAAAGGATTAGTTCACTTTAAAATGAAAATTACCCCAAGCTTTACTCACCCTCAAGCCATCCTAGGTGTATATGACTTTCTTCTTTCTGATGAACACAATCGGAGTTATATTAATAAATATCCTGACGCATCCAAGCTTTATAATGGCAGTGAACGGGACGAGTATGAAGCTCAAGAAAGTGCATCCATCCATTATAAACGTACTCCACACGGCTCCGGGGGGTAAATAAAGGCCTTCTGAAGCGAAGCGATGCGTTTGTGTAAGAAAAATATCCATATTTTTCATTTTAAAGTGAACTAATCCTTTAAAATTATTTAAAATAGTACAAAAACTAAAAACCAAGATATTTCTTATTAATTGATTATTTTTATAACAAATATACATCTTTTTAGTTATGCCAAGCTCTCAAATATTTTATTGGGTAGAAATTGTGAGAGGGGGCCTTTGAATATTGTTGTGGAGTCGTGGACAGTGGGTCCACTAAACAATGCTCAAAATTGGGAAAACAAGGTTTCAGAGACAACTGAGGATAAGCCAGTGTTTAAATACCCAAGGGATAAAGTAACAAATGAAAGCAGGTGTACTAACAAGCATGAGAGTCAATGCTCAGGTGTTTAGGACCTCTGGTGGTGAACTTCAGGGATTGCTGCGGGTGTTGCAATGGAAATGCTTTTTCACTTTTTTGTGTATATTACACAGAATAGAATGCACACAGGTCAGAACTTAAGCTTACATTTTCATTTAGCAGATGCTTTATCCATACCAACTTACTGTACAAATGAGGAATATTATAACACAAGCAATTCATTCAAGTGGTGTGAGTTCTAAACAGCTTAGAAATTTAGTAGCCTACAGAGATGTAGTTAAAAAAGAAGTACAATTGAGCATAGTTTAAATAGGATACTTGTTATGAAAATAATATACTTTAAAAGAATAAGTGCACAAACTTAATGTTATGTTTTTGGAGACTTAATTGCATGTTTATTGCAATTCAATGAAAATGTAGTTTGAATTTATATTAGATGCAATTAGACAAACTTTAGAGTGCTTTTTTGACCCAAAGGGTTAGTTCACCCAAAAATGAAATTTCTGTCATTGATTACTCACCCTCATGTCATTCCACACCCGTAAGACCTTAAGTCTTAAGTACAAATTAAGATATTTTTGATGAAATCCAAGAGGTTTTTTTTTTTATCTCCCATAGTAATTACCGTCATTCAAGGTCCAGAAAAGTAGTAAAAAACATTGTTAAAACAGTTAATGTGACTACAGTGGTTCAACCTTAATGTTATGAAGTGACGAGAATACTTTTTGTGTGCAAAAACAAAACAAAAATAATGATTTTATTCAACAATATCTTCTCTCACCTTCCTTACTGCTACGCTGTTTACGTCCAGCGGTTCTATGTCAGAACGCCGACTCAGTATTGGCTAGGGGTTTTATTGACGTCTTTTATTATGTTTTATTGACGTCTTTCCACCGTTGAAACATTGATTGAGTGATTACGAGATATTTTACATTTCAGTAAGTTGTACTGTATCTTTCAACATACCTTCAGATGTTCATTCATGTTTATTCTGTAACTAGTATTAAAGAGGAAGAGATGATCGCGTTCACTCGCGCTCCGCGCTTTCGCTTGAAATGAGGTGCCGGTACAGTGATCTGTCACGCCACATTAAAGAGTCAAAACTTTCAAAATTTCATGATTAAATGGACAGAATTTGAAAGATGACACTTTGTTTCTTATCAAAAGTAACAAAACGCAGAGCTTATTGCGATTAATGGTGGCAAGGCTACAATGCCATATTCGTTGTGTAGATCCAGTGGGCCAGGGCTGGGCGGGGCAGCAGGGGGCGGGGCGCATTCGGTACGCCATGAGAGTAACGTGGTTCATACCCTGGGTGGTGTATCATGGTTTTTCGGTTCAGTTTGAATATCGTTACACCCCTAGTATTGGCCGACGCTGTAACACACGAGCAGCACGACGCATGCGTGTGATGTTGACGCAGGAGCTGGACAATACTAAGTCGCCGTTCTGACGCAGAACCTGGAAGCGCTGGATGTAAACAACATATGAGAATGACACAGAAGAGAAGATACTGTTGAATAAAGTCGTTATTTTTGTTTTGTTTTTGCGCACAAAAAGTATTCTCGTCGCTTCATAAAATTAAGGTTGAACCACTGTAGTCACTTTTACTATTTTAACAATGTTTTTACTATTTTTCTGGACCTTGAATAACGGTAATTATGTCGCTTTCTATGGGGGATAAAAAGAAGATGAACGAAGGTCTTACGGGTATGGAACAACATGAGGGTGAGTAATTAATGACAGAAATTTCATTTTTGGGTGAACTAACCCTTTAAGTAGGACTTGAATACTTTTTTATATGTAATTTCATGATGAATTTTCAATTTAGCATGTTTAAAATATATGAACTTTAAATTTAATATCCTTTAAATTTAATATTGAATAACAGTTAAAATTATAATATAAGTACTCTACATGTGCTTTAGTATGTTAGTCAACATCAAAATAAGTGTACTTCTTTAAAGCAAGACAAAAGATTAAAACGCAGTGATTTAAAACGTACTTAAAAGAAAAACTTTAAATTTGACATTATTACAAAGTGCATTTTTAAAAAGTGTACTTAAGGCCCGGTTTCACAGACAAGGCTTAGATTAAGCAAGGCCTTAGTTCAATGAGGACATTTAAGTAGCTTTTATAAACATGCCTTAGAAAAAAATTACTGGTGTGCATCTTGAGACAAAACAACGGTACTGACATATTTTTTTAAGATATGTCAGTGCAAGTTGCTTTAAGTTAAGACAGCTCGAACATGCATTTTATTCTGGGACTAGGCTTAGGCCTTGTCTGTGAAACCGGGCATAAGAGTGTTAAGAAACGTAGTCATGAAAGTGTACTCTCTTTGGCCTTTTATTTGACTAATATTACATTATCTGCAAGTAAAATGGGTTGCAAATGCTGTTTCGTGTTGAATCATTTAGAAGAGAGTAGAAAAGTAGAATTCTTCAAATATTTTGTGAAGATTGGACCACTGAAAAGCATTCCACCATTGAAAGACAGTAAATGTGAAAGTTCATAGACTTATGAGTAAGTAAGGGGTTCTACTACTTTACATTCGTTTCACCGTTGATGAAGCTTTTTTGGTGCTTTGATGCATTTCCGGTCCTGTTGTAGGACCACTGAGGCGATTAACCTCCTTCCCACTCACTCCCTTAACATTTTTCAATCTTAAACCTTTTTCAACTTAACAGTCTTTCTTCTTGACACCACACCCCTTCCAAAAGTAATAATAGTGTGTGAAATAAGTGCTGGATACTCACGATATGTGTGTATGTTGCCATTTCTACATTATTGTAGCATTAGAGCTGCCACATACACGTCTCTAGAAGAGGGGGGGATTAGCCCTCTGCCCAAGAGGGCCAAGCCAACCTATCTTGCCATGGACAAGGAGAACCAGATCATCGGTTATGTGGTGCCCATCTTCAGGGGCAGGTAAAGAAACAATTTGGGTTTTATTAGTGTTAGAACAAACACATGATGCTGCTGTTCTATACTCCATGTTTTCTGTTGTTAGCATCCATTGCGGTTAATAGCAGGCACTGCAGTAATATGCACATGTCTTCAAACCAACACTCACAAAAAGGCTCCACATATGATCGCATTGAAGAAATGTTTCATCGTTGTTTAACCCTTGTGAAAAAGAAGTATAATTTAGCATACTTTTAAAAAGAGTAGCTACTTATGGTGGAAATAATATACTTTAAAGGCCCATTCACACCAAGAACGATAACTATAAAGATAATGATAAAAATATAGTTCTAAAAATCGTTCTAAATATAAAAGAATAGCACTGTCTACACCACAGCTATAACGATAACGGTATAGAGAAACGATATCGTTGGGATCACTTTCAGAACGATCAGAATCCATTTTAATTTAAGGGCTCGCGCATTTAAAATGGCGGACAACATTGCGGAGAAGGTCCAAGGTCTCCAAGGTCCAGAAAAAGCCACCACTGTTTGACAAGTCAAACACCCTTTTCAAGAATACTTGGATATATGGAAAACAATCGGTCATATCCTCTGAATAAATGGTGTGAAGTATTAATGATGAGATAATTATGCCAGGCTAGCAAACAGTGTAACATAAAATTACCTCAGGTATCCAGGGCTAGTTTCGACAACATGTTGTCTAGCTTCCATTGAAGTTGATAAAGACTAGGCATTGTTTTTATTCCACTAAATTGACTTTGTCAGCTAAATTCACTGTTAGATTAGATCGATTGCACTACCTGTTCACTCAAAACATTGCACGCTGAGGACATCTGCTGGTTAAAGCAGTGTAAATGCAACAAGAACAGTAAAAACATGTTGTACACACTTTGAAACCGCAGCGCGTGAGCTTCGAATAAACAGAATATCGTTCGTTGGTGTGGACGCAAATATAGTTATCGTTATAGTTATCAAATAGTTATCGTTCTTGGTGCGAACGGGCCTTAAGTGTGAACTGAATGTAATGTTTTTCGTACACTTAATTGCATTTTAATAGCAATTAAATAAAAATGTATTAAGATTTTTAAGGTTTGAAACACTACAAGTGCACATTCAGTAAAATTAAGTGCACATCTTTTTCACAAGGGAAAACCTATCTTTTAACATTGAGCGGAGAACCATTCAGCAAACTTAAGACAAAATGGTTCTTGGCAAGAAAAGTTGTTTCAAAGAACCATCGAGAACCTTTATGAGTGTATATTGGAAGTTCTCCTAAAGAACACAGATGTGACGTGGCATTCAATTGTTTTGTTCAAAAACTCTTGTGTATATATGTGACAGAATATGTGTTGTATTGTGCTGTATTGCTTTGTTTAATTCAAGAGGTGTGTGAATGTGATGCTACGTGATTTCCCCTTCAGTCGTGAGTTTGAAAGTGGCCTATCAGACACTGAGGAAGCACGTGCTAAAGAGAGTGCTGGCTATCTGGCACGGCGTGACCTCTTCACTAGCGGCGTGGAGTCGGAGCGCATCGAACACAAGTCCCGCAGAACCGTCATGAGGGAGTCTGCAGAGCGCATCTCCCTTAGCAAGAGGGTCAGTGGAGATCCTAGTCCTGTTCCTAAACACATAACTCATGATTACGGTTGTGATTAGAGATTAAAAAAAAGAAATTCTCTTGATAACCACACTAAATGAATGACTGTTGTCAAGTAGGCCTAACACTTCTCACTTAAATTTATAACAGCTACAAATTGTTGAACTGAGCTGCACCACAGATCTGACAGCTCCCTTGCTTAGTTCCCTTGTGAAAAAGAAGTACACTTTAGCATACTTTTAAAACTTTTTACTTATTATGGGAGTAATATGCTTTAAAGAATATACTTAAGTGCAAATTTAATGTGCATGTAAGTTGCATTTAGATGAAAATCTATTAAAGTTATATTACATGCAAATAGTTGAAATTTAGAGTGCTTTTTTGACCCACATAAAGTAGGCCTTAAGTATGTCTTTATATGTAATTTCATCATTACTTTTAAATATAATTAAAATGTACTGCCTTTATGGTAAACTAAAATATACTCTAATGTCATTTCTATTGACACTTATATGTCATGTATTTAAATATATTTTTTATTACACATTTGTAATAATAAAGTTGCAATTTGTTACATTTAAAATAATATATTAACTTTAAATGTAATATTGAATAACACAGTGCAGTTAAAATTCTAATCAAATACTTTACATGTGCTTTATGTTAGTCAACACATCAAAATAAGTGCACTTTTTTAAAGCACAACAAAAGATTATTAAAATATAATGATTTAAAATTGTACTTAAGTATGTTAAGAAACAGAAAGTGTACCCTCTTTAAGTACACTTAAGTTGCCTTCATTTCAGTTATATATTATCTGCAAGTACCATTCTTTTAAATATACTTTTAAAATTGAAGTACACTACAAGTGTTTATTCGATACAATTAAGCACACTTCTTTTTCACAAGGGTAAGCAAGCATCACTATTTGAGCAATCCCCTAACCCATGTAAACATTACTAGTCTATAACTCGCTCTGTACAGTTTGTGCCATGGACTTGCAATGGTAACTCAAATTGTACATTTAACAAATGACAAAACGGTCAAAAACATCTCATGTTGACATACATTGAAAATGCTATGCAACCTGGGGTGCGTTTCCCAAAGCGAACTATGGTCGCAAGTTCTGACGTTACCAATAGAGTTCAATGGGACTTACGACCATAGTTGACTAACAATGCTTTCGGGAAACGCACCCCAGAATAGCATATCACTGAGGTGGGCTCTTACTGCCAGTAAGCAGCAACCCTAGCCACTGCATAGCAAATGTATAGCAAACACCAATCATTTTATTCAGAAAATATAAAAATTAACTTTATCATTATTTTTAGTAGGGGTGTAACGATATTCAAACCGAACCGAAAAACCTTGATACACCACCCACGGTACATACCGCGATACTCTCATGGCGTGCCGAGCGCGCCCCACCCACTGCTGCCCCACCTAGCCCTGGCCCATTGGATCTACACGACGAATACAGCGTTGTATCCTAACCACCATTAATCGTAATAAGCTCCGTGTTTTGTTACTTTCGATAAGAAACAAAGTGTCATCTTTCAAATTCCATTTTGACGCTCTTTAATGTGGCGTGACAGATCACTGTACAGGCGCCTCATTTCAATTGGCAGGGCAGAGCGCGAGTGAACACGATCATCTCTTCCTCTTTAATACTAGTTACAGAATAAACATGAATGAACATCTGAAGGTATGTTGAAAGATACAGTACAACTTACTGAAACGTATCTCGTATAATCGCTCAATCAGTGTTTCAACGGCGGAAAGACGTCAATAAAACAGCTTGTAAACACTGTGTCACGTTGCATTTACCTCAGGCAAGTCCACAGCTTGTTAGTTTGCCAGATAAATGAAATCTTTGGCTAAATATATGTACTATATTAGCCTATATATTCATTATATTTTACTTAACTTGTTAGTGATGTCTTAATTATTTAATGTATGTTTTAAAAAAATCTGTCATGAAAATGACAGCCACTGTGTAAAAATGATTATATTTCAACAATGAATTGGAGTAAAAACATAATTTTATAATTAGATTTGTTGTAGTTTACAAGTTTGCATACAATTTGTTATTTGAGTGTTGATTATTATATCTAAAAATAAATAGCAACTGAATTTAGGCTAATAGTTTGTGCTCTGAACCTTTAAAATTATAGTAATGTGGAAGTAAGGGCTCCTACATAGTTTATAGCATTAGCAGAGATAATTTTTTATCCTTAAGAAACTTTTAATTATAACTGAATTAAAGACAGAGACACAATTTGTTCATTAAACTACTGTTTATTTTTTTAAAAAAAGCAATTTTGCTTAGTTTTCTCCCCCTGCTGTACCAAACCATGACTTCAAAACTGAGGTACGAACCAAACCGTCAGTTTTGTGTAACGTTACACCCCTAATTTTTAGTGGTGCTGCAACATTTTATGTTTTTAAATGTGTTCAACAACAAACTCTTACATTTGCAAACTGATTTTGCCCATGTTACTAAACATGAAGTTAAAATTGCACACTCAACAAAAAGGTGGGAATTTTTTTTTTTTTAACCAATTGTGCAACAGGAGAAATGCATTAGGGTTCGCGTTCATTGTAGGCTTTGAGGAACACTATTAAACTCCTGTATACGTTCCCTATTTTTAGATAGGAAAAAGATTAAGAAAGTATCAAGACACAAACTTTATTTAGTTCTGATCCTGGTGCCAAGAAATCATGCCACGGTGGTGCCAGATTTCAAGGGTTGTAATGTTTTATGTGGATGTGTGGTGGTGTGCGTTAATCTGTGGTGTGTTAAAGTGACTATGAAACAACTGTTGTCGACAAGTGATGTGCTGATAGCTCAGGGAAGCCTCAAGGAGATTATGATTACACTGACATGACTGGACAAATAGAACCATTGACTGCAAGGAGGCATTTGATCCGAATGCCCGTTCTGTTAAACAGTCTGAGTCTTGATGAACAAATTATATATGCTCCATACATTTTGTGTAGGCCTGAATATTTTGTGACTCTGGAAGATGCCTCATTAGAAAGATTCCAAGCTCTTTGTTCTGACAGAATTTGTGGCAAGCAATAGGTTACCACTGACAATAACTGTAACTCATCCCTCAGTTTGTAAAAAAGAAAGAAAGAAAGAAAGGTCACATTTACTGTCATGCACTTTGGGAAAAGGCATTCTGGAGGGTTTAAGGACATAAATGTCAACCTTGAAGTTTTCTTTTTAGTGGTACTACTTTATATGTGGATGAATTTCTGTTTACTATGCATTACTAATGTAGTTTATCTGGGTGGATTTTCTTAACACCCCAGAAGTGCACAAACAAGTTTAGTAACGATTGTATCTAATCACATGTAACGAATGATGTTTAATTCTCGTGGTTAAATTTTCCAAACAGTGTATTTTAATGTTTATTTCATTGCAATGCCTTTTAGATTGCCATAAGTGAATCACTGTATACAATTTTTTGTTTTGTTTTAACAAATCAAGGGGATTAATTGAAATCTTTTCAGCTTAACTTGAACGCAGAACATTCCTTTAGGCAGTTTGTATCTTGAAATATAATGTGTTTGGTCATAAATGCATTACATTTTGTTTGTTTTTTTCAGCATCCACATAATGCATTTATGACCAAAGAATGTTACCATTTTCTAAATAATATATGAATGGCTGCATGCCCTTAGATCCATGAGAACGAAGAGTACCATAAGCGCCTGAACGAGGACAGCCTGATGCACACGCCCGAGTTTGTGACCAAGCCACGTTCCCACACTGTTTGGGAGAAACAGTGTGTGAGGCTGCACTGTACCATCTCAGGATGGCCTGAACCACGCGTCGTGTGGTGAGTTAGTGTGCACAAACAAGCATGCACATTACACAAACACATGCTTACAGACACATGTGCATACTAATGCATTATGTCAAGAATAATATGTGATAAACAGTGTTAGTTTAGTATAATTGAGATACTTTTAGTTTTTAATTAATATCATATTTTTATATTTTCTGTTTTCATTTAAATTTTAGTTAGTATAATATGTGTTTTTCTCATTGTTTTTATTTCAGTTAAAGTGTTTTTTTTATTTCAAGTAACGAAACTTTCTATGCATTTTGACCATTCATTTACACGACAACTGTGTTTTGGCGGCCTGAAAATGCAAACTTTTGAAAACAATACCATTATTGTCTCCATGTAAACTATAAAAACGTGAATTTGTGAAATGCCGTCGTCATGTGCATGTGTATTACGTGTTCAGTCTAGGCGTGTAGTTTTTCTTTACAAAGTGACATTGCCATCTACTGGCCTGGCATGCATAATACAGCGTTTTTAATCATTCTCGCAGATCCTACTATCCCTACCCCTAAACCTACCCATCACAGAAAACATTCTGCATTTTTACATTTTTAATAAAACATTGTTTAGTATGTTTTTAAAGCTATTTTAAATATGAGGACTCATGAAATGTCCTCATATTTCATGTTTACGTCGTAATACCAGTGTAATACCCATGTCATTATACAAATTTGTGTCCTTATAAATCACAAAAACGCACGCACACACACACCAAACCATGAACACACACACCCGGAGCAGTGGGCAACCATTTTTGCTGTGGCACCTGGGGAGTGATTGGGGATTAGGTGCCTTGCTTATTTTCTGCCGGTATTGAGAATGAAGGTATCTCAGGAGACAGAAAGTGAAGCTAACATTGGATTCAGACATGCCTCGATGCTTTCCTACCTTGGAATTCAGCCAAAGGCAGCATTTTTAAGCTTTCGGACGCAGCCGATATGTTCGGATAACATCTTCTTTTGGCATTGCAGATAAATGCTGTTAGTAAATCTGGCCCATTTTCTTTTACTTTGAATGAATGGACATGCCACATTGGCATCTGCATAATTTGGCTAGCTTCTACCAAGAAACAGATTAATTTATCCAAAAATTTCATAAAGTTTGATTAGACGCACTGCCTTTGATGTCAACAAAATATGAAAAGTTTATTTTGCTATTCCAGCTATGCATAAATAGTATGGTTAATTGCATTTTATTTGAATTTTTTTTCCAAATGAACAGATCAGTGAGGGTGAGCTTGGCTCCACTTTCCAGCCAAAAAGCTCTGATGCACTGCATTATCCTGCTGTATTTCAATCCATCCTTCTCCTCCCTTAGGTACAAGAACAATGTTAGCATTGATCCTATGTCCAAGCCAGGGAAGTACAAATTGGAGAGCAGCTATAATGTCCACTCCCTGGAGATTAACAGGTGATCGCACATGGACTTCAAAGTGTGCAGTCAAAGTGATTTGCAATGGTTGTGTGTGTAACACATCTGTCTCTAATTCCAGGTGTGATTTTGATGACACCGCACAATATCGAGTGTCAGCCATGAACAGCAAGGGCGAGAACTCTGCTTTTGCTTCTGTTGTCGTCAAAAGTAGGTCTGAAATAAATCATCCTAAACTCGTTCTAATACCGTCCTAGAGAACACTAAACAGCGACTGCAACTACATCCAGTGGTTACCTGGATGTTGTTGAGTTATGGTTATGATAACTTCTAATGAAATTATGTTCAAGCTACATTAAGTTAGAGGAACTTAATAATTTGTTGCATAAACACAAATTTTTAAGTTTAACAATTAAGTTGTTCGAACTAACTTAAGTATAATTTACTTAAATGAAGTGGTAGCCCTGAAACCAGCTGATCTTCTCTATTTAATTTCAACTTAACAGCTAGCATAGCACATTCCAAATTGTAAAATGTGTTCAGTGGGAAGGCAGCTTCCTAAATATTTCAAATGGATCATTCCCAGTTATATGATAAAACAGAAAAAAAATCTTGTCTTTTGTGTGATATGATGTTTAGGATTCAAAGGAGAATTTGATGAGTCTCTGCCATCTCCCAGACTCCGTAAGTATTTCAGAATAAAATCTGATACAAGCTGATTTCTCTTCTTTCACAGTTAATGTAAATGTGCTTTGCTTAAGTGTGTAAAGCTGTGAGCATGAGACTAAAGTTTTTAATGCTAGCTGGCTAATGGCTATTTTGTCTCCAATTCGCTGGGTGCAGAAAGCAGAAAGTTCGGCTTTGAAGGTAACCTTGGTGAAGGTTTTTCTGTAATTTTCTTGTGATGTTTTAGTTTCGTCTGATTTCCCTGATCATCTTAAGTGCATGATCGTCCCTTCTCATTGATTTACTTCTCTATCTTTGTTTATTTGATGAACATGTTTACCGATTGAATCGAAAACATTCAGGATTGCTTTGACAAGTTAGACACAATGTGCTGGAATTAGTAACCTGTTTGGAAAACTGAACTGATATTATCCAAATTTCAAAGGGGTCATGAACTGAGAAATCAAATTTTCCCTGATCTTTTGAGAGGTCATTGTACTATAAAAATATCCTGTAAGTTTCAGAACTCAAACTTTCTTGTTAGTCCAAAAACAGCTTTTTATTGAAACCAAGCTCCCAAAATGACTCGTTTCGGATTTAGTCACAGTATGACATAATAGTGTGATGAAAGACCACCTCTGCTGAAGAAGATCAATGCCTACTTCTACATCATTGCCTCTTTAGCCCCGCCCACCGATTCGCGCATGTCATGTAGTAGTAAAATACTTTACTTTCACTTTACTGAAAACAGTGTTTGAAGTGGGCCAGTACGTGAAGTGGACTTCTCTATTTTTACCTTTAGCGTACCGCCAGTTTTCCTTCCGTACTTTCTTCAGGAACGCGTTTTGAACTGAGCATCGGGAGTACTGGCACTTTTATTTTTCCACTTCAAGCACTGACTGAAAATGATGAATGATGAATGTAAGAACAACAGTGCAACAAACGATGGTATATAATTAGTTTAAAAGAAAGTTTAAAAAAAGTTTAAAATTAGTTTAAAAAGTTATCCTGTCAACCATAACTGTGGTAACTCTTAAGTACTTAAACTTTTTTTTGCCACAACCAAGACTTAAAGAATAAAGAATATGTAATACGCATAAATGTTTCACAGTTGGCAAATGTAATGAGATAAATACCTTTCTGTAGCGTCTTTGTTTCAACACTAATATAATGTAATAAAATGCAAGACTACTTCACAAATCCATAAGGAATAAATATAAATAAAGATTATTAATTACCAAGCTGTCACAGACTGGAGTGTCATTGGTATTTGAGGTGTAGATTTGTCTTCTGATTCGGGATCAGACTCTGGCTCAAACATGTATGGTGAACATCGGAAGTTTTCAAAACAATTCCACAGGTGTAGTGTTGCAAATTAATTAAATAAATTCTAAATTGTTTTTTAATGTTAAAATCTTGCTAACATTATAAGTGGAACATTATACATTTTTTTACAGTTGTTCGAGAGTTTTTCAGGAACTCAACAAAATATAGGAACCAGGTTTTTTTTAGTTTTTTTTTTTTTGTCGAGCCCAAGAATAATGATTTATTGTTTATTTATTTATTTTTCATATGTAACAATTATTTTAAGTAACTACTGTATTTACAGATTGTAGAAAAAGATGTCATTTTTTTCTTACTTTTTGCTTTTTTTTTTACATACTGCACAGATTGTTGATGCCGTTCATGACCCCTTTAAATGTTAAAATTTAAAAACAAATTTTAAAATTTAAAAACAATTTTTTTTACATTATCTTTCAACATTCATATTTTACAAGGCCAACATTACATTACTTAATAGACTCAAGTGCACAAAAAAACAAAACAGATCTATCAAAGAAATATTAAATGCAACTTATGATTATCACAGAAAATAATTTCATCCCATTAAAACAAACAAACAAACAAACAAACAAACAAAAAACAAAAGCATGTTTACCATAATGCACATGTAAATCTAGAGGCAATCATATACTTAGACTTTCATTATAAGTGCATTACTGTAAAGATGTTTTTGTTTACTATATTTAACAATATTCCTTCAATGCATATTGGCAATAAAGGAAAAAATGAAAATGTGAAATATAATCTGTTTGTAGAGTTCTTCTCTAAAAGTTTTGACAAATAATGTGTATGTCAGTGAGAACATACAATATCTTTAAACATCTCATGTTTATTCGTTCCTTTATTCAGTTTATGTGTGTTTGTATATGTCTTCATGGAAATGTCTCTGATTTCTTCATCTGTCTCAGCATTGTTAATGCAAATATCTTCCTATACTCATTAACATTCAATCTTCTCTTGTTGTGTCTTGTGTATTTTATGAATTTGGTGTCAACCCAATAGTTCACTAAATGATGCCTGCTGTCAGTCTTCTTTCAGTTCTTGATGTGAAATTATATCCATGTGAAAACCTTTCAAACCCTTCCCAGAGTAATAAATCATTGTACACATTGTACAATATGAATTGTATGTGTGTTTCATTTAACAAATGTGTGTGTATGTATATTTGCTGAATCCTGGAGCCAATCTTATCCATCGACACTGCATTTTCATAAAATAAAACAGGATTTTATATGTGTGTGTACTGCAGCACCTTGTCTGGAGTATGGTGTGACATTCGAGACGCACATTGTGGAGAAGTTTGGTGTGTCTTTTGGACGTGAGGGTGAGACGTTGAGTTTGGGCTGCTCTGTTATCATCTACCCTTCACTGCAACGCTTCCAGCCTGAGATAGAGTGGTACAGAGATGGTACGTCTGTGAGAATATAATAATAATAATAATAATCCATGATAAGATATATTGTAGATAATATTGCTAGTATTGGCTGATCCTGATATAAATTTATCATTGCATATCTAATCTTTACTTCTTGCAATTTGGTGTATACACATACCAGTCAAAATGAATTAGGAGTCTCTTATTCTCACCAAAGCTTCATTTATTTGATATAAAAAAATATAAATATAAAAAATATAATTAAAACAGCAATATTGTAAAATATTATTACAGTTTAAAAGAAGTGTTTTCTATTTAAATATATTTTTAAAATGTAATGTATTCCTGTGATGCAAAGCTGAATTTTCAGGATCATTACACCAGTTTTCAGTGTCACATGATCTTTCAGAAATCATTCTAATATAATGCATGGATGTGTTTATGTGTGTTAGATAAACTGCTGGTGCCATCAAAATGGGTTCAGACGCACTGGAGCGGCGACAGAGCTACACTCACTCTCACACACCTCAACAAGGAAGATGAGGGGCTGTACACACTTCGTGTCATAACCAAGTCTAGCTTTGAGACACATTCTGCATATGTCTTTGTCAGAGGTGAGGACATATACAGTGAACTCTTTCTAATTCAGCCAAATTATTCATGCTGGTAATATAGAAACTATGCGATAAATGAAGATCATTATAGGGTACACTAGAAAGTTAGGTTCTACTTTGTTATATAACGGTATGAACTTGGGAAAGTTACAAGTAAGAAAACAAGTGCAAATTTCACCCTTGAATTATTGGAAACATTTACTGGTATTGTAGAAATCCATTATTCATTTTGATATGATTCTTCTCAATGAGCAAAATTATTTAAAAATGTAATATATTTTATTATTTTATACTGCAGATTTTGTACTTTTCTTTTACATTCTTTTTTAATATTTTACCAACCTGACTATCTGGGATTTAGTTGTTTTTGTGGTTGGTCTGTTTCAAAATATTCTAAATGATTACAGATTACTGTAACATATTTAGTTTCGTGTTAATTGTTTTA
This sequence comes from Mylopharyngodon piceus, assembly GCA_039654765.1. Taxonomy (NCBI): domain Eukaryota; kingdom Metazoa; phylum Chordata; class Actinopteri; order Cypriniformes; family Xenocyprididae; genus Mylopharyngodon; species Mylopharyngodon piceus. The sequence goes on from CM077442.1 coordinate 40,372,825, forward strand.
CAAGAAAAAGAGCATTAGACAAACTCTTTTGGCTTGTACTATGTGTGAGTTTTGCATGTCTCTCTGAGCCTCCCTTCACAGCTCATGTTTCATTCTAAATTTATCCTTGTCGTCCCGTGTCTATGCTGTCATGACATTCAGATGAAGTAGTTGTGAGACTGTCTGATCAAATGAAGTTCTCAACAGTAGTTAAAACATTTCAATACACTTTTTAAAACTTGAATTGCATTTTAGAATTTTTTTAGAACTTAAGTATAAAATGTATATGCAATTTAATAATTACTGTCATTTCTATTGAAACTGTATGTCATTAAATATATTTGTAACTGAACATTTGTAATGAAGTTGCAATTTAGTACATTTAAAATATATTAGCTCTGTAATATTGAATAACTCATTATAGTTAAATTATAATCAAGCGCTTTAGTATGTTAGTCAACACATCAAAATAAGTGTACTTCTTTAAAGCACGACAACATATTAAAACGTAATGATTTAAAATATACTTTAAAGTATAACTTTTAATTTGACATTACAAAGAGCCCCCTTTTTTTTTTTTTTTTTTTTTTTAAAAGTGTATTTAAGTGTGTTAAGAAACAGTCATGAAAGTGTACTCTCTTTAAGTACACTCAAGTGGCCTTTTATTTCATGAATATTATATAATCTGCAATATTTGAAAATATACTTTTAAGACTTGAAGTACACTACAAGTACACATTCAATACAATTAAGTACACTTCTTTTTCACAAGAGATTGCATGATGTGACATTGTGAATGTGAACTAATAGTAAATGTTTAAACGATTCATTCAGACTTTATTTTATTTGTGTGTTTGCTAGATACTGATGCTGAGGTTGCGGGTGCTCCTGGTGCTCCTTTAGATGTACATTATCAGGATGCCAATAAGGATTATGTCATCGTTACCTGGAAACAGCCTGCTGTGGACGGCGGAAGTTCCATTTTGGGCTACTTTGTTGATAGGTCACTGCACCTGTATAAAAACATCACACAAAATCAAATAAAAAATAACTCTAAAGTAGACAGAATGAAGATGATAACCATAAAAATTTCTTATATATAATGTAAATCAGGGGTTCTCAACTCTGGCACTCGAGGTCCACTTTCCTGCAGAGTTAATGCTGCGTTCATGCCATGTCGTAATTATTGTCTCGAGATGACAACACGTGAGATTCTATTCAAGTCCTCGGACTGGGAATTATGTTTCTATGGCACCGCTATCAATGCTTAAATGAATCTGCAGCAGTCAGGTAGGACAGCGGATACATGGTACAAGTAGGAGCTTTCAGAAAATGTTCATCTTATAAGCTTAAATTACGAGCTCCACGAGGACGTGAAAGCTTTTTACAAGTTGAAATTTCGTAATTACGGTAATTTCAACATGGGTTGAACGCACCTGTAAGGTACGTTCACGCCAACTCGCAATTCCTGTAATTACGAGATTCTAGCTTGTAAAAAGTGTTCACGTCCTCATAGAGCTCGTAATTACAGCTTGTAGGCTGGGAGTTTTCTGAAAGCTCCCACGTGTACCACGTGGCTGCTGTACCACCTGACCGCTGTAGATTCATTTAGGTGTTGATAGTGGTGCCATAGAAATGCATAATTCCCAGTCCGAGGACGTGAACAGCTCCGAATACAATGTCACGTGTTGTCATCTCATGATTCTGGTAAATACGAGGTGGCGTGAACGCAGCATTAGTTCCAACCTTAAACAAACACACCTGAACAACCTAATTAAGTTCTTCAGGATAAAAAGTTACAGGCAGGTGAGTTTGATCAAGGTTGGAGCTAAACTCTGCAGGAAAGTGGATCTTGAGGGCCAGAGTTGAGAATCCCTGATTTAATAAATATCATATAGGTCAGAACCAAAGACTGAGGGCCCGTTTACACAACACAGTTTTACTTCATTGTCTCAGTGTAAACTACAAAAACACGAATTTGTGAAAACGGTGACGTCATACACAGGCATTTTATGTGTTCAGTCTATAGACGTGCAGTGTTTCTTTACAAAGTGACATCGCCAACTACTGGCCTGGCATGTAGAATACAGCGTTTTTAGTTGTTTTCGCGGATCCGTGTGAACGGGGATCGTTTTGACAACGTTGTTGTCTGTACGCAAAAAATGCAAAGAAAAATCTTTTCAGTTTTTAGTAGATCGTTGTTGTGTAAACATACCCTAAACCTCATAAAAGTGGAAAATCCATCTAAAAGCACCAAACATGGAGTTTTAGCTGGATTCTCTAGCAGAATGATGATTCTGAACTTGTTCAAATGTAATGGGAGTGTTGTACAAGTTAAAGTTATTACAATGGTTTAATGGGATCTAGACCATTTCTTGACTGTTTTGTTATTGCTTGTTCAGAAACAGCCCTGCTCGCTGACATTTTTTGTAACATCAGTTTATATTTCTTCATGCATTAAATTTTATTTCCCTTTATGACTTTTCTCCTCTGCAGGTGTGAAGTTGGCACTACACACTGGGCACAATGTAACGACACTCCTGTTAAGTTTGCACGTTTCCCTGTAACTGGTCTTGTGGAAGGGCGAAGCTATGTGTTCCGTGTGCGTGCCGTGAATAAGGTTGGTATGAGCCATCCATCACGTGTATCTGAACCAGTAGCCGCTATGGACCCTGCAGACCGCACAAGAAAAGGTAACCAGACTGACACGGCAAATATACAAAAACAAAATGAAAACAAAACAAGCAGTACAATTTACTTTCTTTCGCTAGGTGCCTCTGCTCCTTGGACTGGACAAATAATTGTAACTGAGGAGGAGCCTGTGGGTGAGAAACTTCAAATTAAAGTTATCTTATTTTTTAGAGTTCTTACTATCATTAAAAATATTTAAATTTTAGGTAATCCTATGGAAGTTGGTTTCCACCACAGTTGAGCTTTTATGACTTTCTCATAATGGCTCCCTATCTCATAATAATGAGAAACTTTCACATCATTATGATTAATGTTATAAAATTTAGAAAAAAAAAATTAAAAACAACAAAATATCTATATACACTTAACATCTTTCTCAATAATAAGAAACCTTCTCATAATGACTTAGTATCTTGTAATAATGAGAAACTTTCTCGTAATTATGAGCTAATATGTTATGTAGAAATCTCATTTTTGCATCCTTTTTTCCTGCCGGTGTGACTAAAATTAGTTAGAGGTCGCACTGGAGCCACTACCACGTTGCCCAACTGATAAGAGCTGCCATGTCTGTTGCATTTGAGAAACATCAAATAGCAAAATAAATGATAGTGGAATTAAACTGCGCTATTCATTTGAGCGTTTATCAGCTCGTTACTTTTAAGACCTAATGAATGGATCCGTTTGACACACATCCGATATTTTCTTAACTGTTTACGTTCACTTAAGACATAACCGACTGTGTTTACGTGGATACTCCTCAACACGGGCACTTTGACATAATTTTGTGTGCATTTGCTCAAGAAGATGTGAAAGAGAGCTCAATTCAGTACTGGCGTGCTGTCTGGTTGCTTTCTGTGTGCACGCTTCAGGTGCACGTGAGTACCGCATTGAGTTCTCTTTTGCAGCATCTTGCGCTTGAATGGCTTAAAATCACTTGAATGTTTAAACTGACAATAACACGTGAAAATTATAAATTTTCCTGAGAAAGCAGCACTGGCCCAATCATTCAGATAGGTGATTATAGTTTTAGGGGGGCTGAGACAACAGACAGGGGGGCTGAAGCCCCCCTAAAAAGGTTCTAGAACAGCTCCTGCTTTTCATTTTTATGGACGTCGCCACCTTTGATATTACTTTAGTCACTGTCGCTGTGGTTACTGGTAAGAGAATACGGGCTTGACTCCCTTTGCACTTTCATACAGACAGTATTTGAGACACTTGGTGGCAAACAAACACTTCTCATAATAATACGTATCTCGTAATAATGAGAAAGTCATTATTATGTTTCTCATTATTGAGATGTTAAGACTTTATGACAAAGTTTGTCATTATTACAAGAAAATCTCTCATTATTATGATGTTTTGTCATTATTTCATTATTACATGTTACATTAGTATTTTGGCTTAGAGAATCATATTTTTACTCAGTTGTGGTGGAAACAGGCTTCCATTTGAAATCTCTGTAAAATGATTTTTTAAAAATCCTTATACAGTGATCACAAACGACTGGAAATGTGTATTGGTCAAATACTATACCTGTATTTTTGACATGTCCTTGGTATGTTCATTGTATTCTCTTTGACCATCCCACAGTTTATTACCTAAAACAGATCAATTAACATACAGTACCAATATAATATGATATATTTTATCTTCAATACAATTAGAGGGAGTGGTTCCTGGCAGACCTCGTGACCTCACAGTCATTGAAGCCACTAAAAACTATGTGGTGTTGAGCTGGAAGCCCCCAGGCGATAAGGGCCATGAAGGGGTTATGTATTACGTGGAGAAGGTCAGTGTACAAAACTGGATCTAACTGCATAGACACTGGCATTTGATAAAGCTTTAATGATTTTTATGGTAATATGCCTTGAGTGATACAGTATTTTTTGTTTGGTTTAGCAATAATATCTGTGTGTGTGTGTGTAGTGTGTGTCTGGCACAGACAGCTGGCAGCGAGTGAACACTGAAATCCCTGTGAAATCTCCACGTTTTGCTCTTTTTGATCTGGCTGAGGGCAAGTCTTACTGCTTCCGCGTTCGTTGCTGCAACTCAGCTGGTGTTGGAGAACCATCAGATCCGACTGAAGCTACCACGGTTGGGGACAAGCTGGGTATGATATATTCAACAACAGACTCACAACAAAAGCAAAAAATCAAGGAAAATGTGATGTTTTTTATGAGTACACTTTTAAAAATAAAGGTTCTTTATTGGCATTTATGGGTCCATGAAGAACCTTTAACATGCATAGAATCTTTCCATTGCACAAAGTTTTTAGATTTATTAAAAATTTCTTCACACTAAGAAAAAAAAAATCATTATTATATTATATTATATTATATTATATTATCAAAGTAATTACAGCATGCAGATAAAGGTTGGTTGAACTTGAATATAATATAAATTCTATTATAGCATAAATAATGTGTAATGGTGTAATCAACTTTTTTGTCATCTGCCACCAGATATCCCATCAGCCCCTGGCCGTGTGGTGCCTACCCGCAATACAGACACATCTGTGGTGGTTTCATGGGAAGGGTCACGTGAAGCTAAAGAGCTGGTGGGCTACTACATTGAGGACAGTATTGTGGGGAGCAATACTTGGGAGCCATGCAACAACAAACCAGTTAAAGGCACAAGGTATAACTGCACATACTGTATAATTAATAATTCATCAAATCACACAGTCTTGTTGTACCAAATATCACAGCTGTAATTTGGCCACAGACACACAGGTAATCACAGCCTAATATTCACTACAACAGCATAATTGCAAAAGCAGTATTTCTTTCTGCCGGAAAGAAATTGCAAAAGCAGTATTTCTTTTTGCCGGCGGCCCGGCAGAAAGCTCCCTGTTCCCTCGGTCTGCCTGCTCCTCCCCATCATGGCAGACAGCAGCAGGCCTGACCTCCGGAGAACGGCGGCAACTTCTCCATCTACTGACGGCAGCCACCCCACCTCGATCCAGGAGCACGACTGCGAACTCTCCATCCCACCTGGTCTTCCCTCGCTCCAGCACCGCTGCCTCAGGCAGCCACTGGTTGTCACCGCTCCTTCGTGCTGCCCGACCTCCTCAGCACCGCGATCCCTCTCAGCAACAAGGGCTCTTTGACAGCATGTCCCTCCTTCCTCCCGGGTTTCGGCACCAATGTAACAAGGTTCGTTGATAAGGGAAGAAGGAGGCGAACGCTCAAATGTAACTTTAATAAACAAACGAACATAAAACGAAAGTAAAGCGGCAGCCCCTCACGGACGACTGCCGCACACACATAAACAAAACATAAAGTAAATGTCCCAGGCCTGGTCCTCTGTTGTCCTTCACTGTCGTCGCTCCTACTTTTATGCTCCCGAAGCTTCTCTGTGAGATACAAAACCGGTGTAGCATGCAGGTGACACTCATTATCAATCACGCCACCGGCCTCGCGCCATTCTCACAGCCCTCTGCCTTGTCCTGCTTGCCATATATATGTGTGTGTATATATATATATATATATATATATACATACATACATACACACACCGATCAGGCATAACATTATGACCACCTTCCTAATATTGTGTTGGTGCCCCTTTTGCTGCCAAAACAGCCTTGACCCGTCAAGGCATGGACTCCACTAGACCCCTGAAGGTGTGCTGTGGTATCTGGCATCAAGATGTTAGCAGCAGATCCTTTAAGTCCTGTAAGTTGCGAGGTGGGGCCTCCTGGATCAGACTTCTTTGTTCAGCATATCCCACGAATGGTCGATTGGATTGAGATCTGGGGAATTTGGAGGCCAAGTCAACACCTCAAACTCGTTGTTGTGCTCCTCAAACCATTCCTGAACCGTTTTTGCTTTGTGGCAGGCCACATTGCTGAAAGAGGCCACAGCCACCAGGGAATACCATTTCTATGAAAGGGTGTACATGGTCTGCAACAATGCTTAGGTAGATGGTACATGTCAAAGTAACATCCACATGGATGGCAGGACCCAAGTTTTCCCACCAGAACATTGCCCAAAGCATCACACTGCCTCCGCCAGCTTGCCTTCTTCCCATAGTGCATCCTGGTGCCATGTGTTCCCCAGGTAAGCGACGCACACGCACCCGGCCATCCACGTGATGTAAAAGAAAACGTGATTCATCAGACCAGGCCATCTTCTTCCATTGCTCCATGGTCCAGTTCTGATGCTCACGTACCCAATGTTGGCGCTTTTGGCGGTGGACAGGGGTCAGCATGGGCACCCTGACTGGTCTACGGCTATGCAGCCCCATACACAACAAACTGCGATGCACGGTGTATTCTGACACCTTTCTATCAGAACCAGCATTTACTTCTTGAGCCATTTGAGCTACAGTAGCTCGTCTGTTGGATCGGACAACACGGGCCAGCCTTCACTCCCCACATGCATCAATGAGCCTTGGCCGCCCATGACCCTGTCGCTGGTTCACCACTGTTCCTTCCTTGGACCAATTTTGATTGAAACTGACCACTGCAGACCGGGAACCCCACAAGAGCTGCAGTTTTGGAGATCGTCTAGCCATCACAATTTGGCACTTGTCAAACTCGCCCAAACTCGCCCTGCGTATGCTGTCTGTGAACAATTCCACAGGTATCGATTTCATTTGATTTCAATTCATACAGCCAATTCATACAGCCAATAGCAAACATTTTACAACCAAACAGATTACGCCACGATAACAAAGTACGTAGCATTTCTTTACCGTTTTTTGGACATAAATCTTAAAGGAACACTCCACTTTTTTTGAAAATAGGCTCATTTTCCAACTCCCCTAGAGTTAAACAGTTGAGTTTTACCGTTTTCGAATCCATTCAGCCGATCTCCGGGTCTGGCGGTACCACTTTTAGCATAGCTTAGCATAGTTCATTGAATCTGATTAGACCGTTAGCATCTCGTTAAAAAATGACCAAAGAGTTTCAATATTTTTCCTATTTAAAACTTGACTCTTCTGTAGTTACATCATGTACTAAGACCGACAGAAAATGAAAAGTTGTGATTTTCTAGGCCGATATGGCTAGGAACTATACTCTCATTCCGGCGTAATAATCAAGGAACTTTGCTGTCGTACCATGGGTGCAGCAGGCGCTCAAGTAACTATTATGATTATTACTTTCACTTTTACTTTGAGTAAATATTTCTATAAGAACTTGTACTTTTACTTGAGTACAGTTTTTGGATACTCTACCCACCTCTGCCGAAATCCCGGGAACAAACAAACAAACATACGTGCACAACTCCGTTGCTGCCCCGGAAAAACAAACTTCATCCACTGTTCCCTTAACGCTGGGTTCTTTGGGAAGCTGAAAAAGGTAATCTTTCCCTCACAACCAAAAACACGGTCCTTTGGTGACAGGAGCTGCGTCTCATTTCAGAGGCTTCGTCCTTCGGAGATCGCATTTGAAGGCTAAATACTTCATCAAGGATGTCATATTTAAGAAAAGTAACCGTAATAAAATTGACTGATATTCATTGTGAGGTGTAAAATACTGTAATTTCTTTCTTACTTTGCAATCTAACGGTTATTTTTCTTAAATGAGACTGCCTCGATGATGTATGCAGCCTTCAAAGGGTGCAGCCCCTGAATTGGGACACAGCCATTGTTAAAATATCTCTCGGCTTCCATATCCCGAACGAAACGCGTTGATGGACGTGCTCTTGCTCTTGTTCTGGGTGATGTGTGTGTGCACGCTTATCAGGGAGAAGTGCCTATACAAGGAGTTCCGCCCTTTATTACGTGATAAAGGGCCATATACTCCCTGAAACCTGTACCGAAACCGGAAGTAGTCATTTGGCACAGAAATTCTCCGCCATACGTCCAACTCGTGTTTTGAAACTTTGGCCATGTTTAGCATGAGAATCCAACTCTTCAACAGTGTAAATAAGTCACAATGCATGAAATAGCATTACACCCCCCCTTTAATATAGAATAGTTAATCATGATTTTAAAAATGGCTTTCTGAAACACAGATTAAGCACAGATTACTAACAGCTGGACTATGGAATCCTGAACTAAAATAAACAAGATTAATTTAAAACCAACTGTGCTAATCTGAATTAGCACAACTCAGGTTACCTATAAAACATGGAATGAACCAAGAAAAGCTTAAATCTGGCTGATTTTTTTCATGACAAATGCTCATATTTGGAGTGAAAATGCTATTAGGGTTTATTAAATCAACTAAAATATGAACAACAGTACTATTATGTTTGTCTTAGTGAGCCCCACTAATAAATGCCATAATTGTTTGTGTGAGATTTGAATTGTTATAACATATTAATATTTGTCCATATGTGTTTATGCAGGTTTGTCTGTCATGGCTTGACCACAGGCGAGAGTTACGTTTTCCGAGTGAGAGCAGTCAATGCTGCGGGAATCAGTGAATTCTCACAAGAATCAGAAGCCATTGAAGTTAAAGCTGCTATTGGTGAGTCATCTGTGAACTCCTACTGATATGACTTGGATATTATTAAGATCTTTGAAATATGATTTCACTTAAAATTACAACTTTCACTTTAAATTCTGACCACTGCACTTGACTTACGCATTTCACACGTCCTAAATGGCACTTCAGTGTCAAGGCCACAACCACCAAACTCCAGCTCCGTTCCCTGCATTTCTCCCAGCAGACGGGGTCAGGACTTGTAGACCTCCTCTAATTTGGGTCACAACTGATCCAACGTAGTGGTGACTACAAACCAGCTCACCCTCGTACACCCCTGCCCACTCCCTCAGTCTTTTCACAACTGTCCCTTCTGCATGTCTTTCACATTTTCTAATTTCAGGCACCTTAACAATCACAAGACTTTGTGTTGAGAGTCATGTTCACTTATCCTTTATGAAACACACATTTATTATGCACACCTTTTTCTAAAATCAAAACAGTATTTTATGGCACAAAATTACAGATAAATGTACATTAAATACAACAATAAAGGTTTTTTTTATAGGTTGTTTACTTTTTTATTTTACACTACAACCGTATTATTGAAATTGTAATATATTTATTTGTTTTATTTCATTTTGTTTAGTTTTTATAATTTAAATAATAATAAAATAAAATATTTTGAATAATATAAATAATAATTATTATTTTTATTAGCAGTGGTAGTAGTGTATATTCATATTGACATATATTACATGCATATATATACATTTTTTACACAATATTTTATTTTGTCTTGCATGATTTTTAAATAATATCAGATAAAATAGATAGAGAACCCCAAATGCATTTACACAAATAGACAAAAACAGAAAGTGTTAGGTTGTGTCCTGCTCTTCCCTGCTTTTAGTTAATACTGTAATTACTTAAAATTAATATTAAATATTAATGCTAAAAATAAAAGTATAAAAATATAGATACTCGCTAGATAATAGACATTTGGTTGCTGGTCAACTGGTCAGCATGCAAACGTTTGTAGCATCTTGTGTCTTTCATTGTGTTTCATATGCCTTGATGTAACACTAGTATGATGTTGTGTCTTTTTTTCATAAAGGTTCAACACAAAGTCAGCAGCACAAATCCCCTCTGTGACATTCAAATGCATAAACTACACTAAATAACTGCATCCTCTCTCTCAAATGATCTTTCTAAACTTTCTCTTCATTTGTCCTTGCTCATTTATACTAAATAAAACGCTGTTGCTTGTTTTCATTGCCTCTTTACAATAAAAAAAAGTTGATTTCCTCTTGCATGCATACATATTTCTGCTTAAGTTTTCTACTGAACTTGAATAGTTAGATTAAAGGAAATAAATTAAGCATTTTGAATGTGATAGTGTTTGAATTTCATTTATGTCTGCTTTCTCTTGCTGTTTTTTCTGCTAACTCCTTTAGGGGGCGGTATTCTTCATGGTGTGTGTCTGGAGTCAGGGGGTAATGGGGTCGGACTAACCCAGCACAGCACTTGTGGAGTGGGCAGGCATGTGGCGCCTCACTCCCCTGCTGAAATGCCTCTAACACGCCTAGCTAATGTTAGTGAAAGGGTTGAGGGAGGGGGTCAAAACACTGGCCACAAAGGGAATCCAATTGCATTAAATGAAGGAAAACAGGGCAAAAGGGCCAGTCAGGGGGCACCAGAACCTGTTCGTGGGCAGGATACTGAAACCTCTAAACAGGTTGCAAACTCTAGCAATGAATTGTTAATGCCCAGCTGCATCCAAAAGGAGTCGGCAACAGAATTGCCAGAAAATCGTAAGTCGTCAGTAAACTCTTCTCCGGAACAAGAGAAAGCAGGAAAGCGAGAGAGAGGACGAAAAGGCTCAGGTGAGAAGAGAGTGAAAGCCAAATCTCTGGAACGCCGTCCATCAGCATCCCTCCTCAGTGTTGGCCTGTCTCCATTTTCACCTTTCCTGTTTTGTTTTTTTTCACTCATTTTTAATTCATTTCTTTTATTGAATTTTTGCATCTTGAATTTTTCACTCTCTATCTTTTTTAAACACTTAAAGGATTAGTTCACTTTCATATAAAATTTTCCTGATAATTTACTCACCCCCATGTCATCCAAGATGTCCATGTCTTTCTTTCTTCAGTCGAAAAGAAATGAAGGTTTTTGATGAAAACATTCCAGGATTATTCTCCTTATAATGGACTTCAATGGCCTCCAAACAGTTAAAGGTCAAAATTATAGTTTCAGTGCAGCTTCAAAGGGCTTTAAACGATACCAGACGAGGAATAAGGGTCTTATCTAGTGAAACGATCGGTCATTTTCGAAAAAAATGTAAATGTATATGTTTTATATAAACAAATGATCGCCTTGCACGTGCTTCCGCCAAAACCGCACTTCTGTATTCTTCAAAAAGCTTATGCTGTATGTCCTACGCCTTCCCTATTCAACTTACGGAACGAACGCAGCGGCAGTTACATTTTTTCCGTAAGTAGAATAGGGAAGGCGTAGGACATACAGCGTAAGCTTTTTGAAGAATACGAAAGTAAGGTTTTGGCAGAAGCACTTGGAAGGCGATCATTTGTTTATATAAAGCATATACATTTACATTTTTTTTTTCGTCAATGGTCAATGACAGATCGTTTCGCTAGATAAGACCCTTATTCCTCGTCTGGTATCATTTAAAGCCCTTTGAAGCTGCACTGAAACTATAATTTTGACCTTCAACCGTTAGGAGGCCATTGAAGTCCATTATAAGGAGAATAATCCTGGAATGTTTTCATCAAAAACCTTCATTTCTTTTCGACTGAAGAAAGAAGGACATGAACACATTGGATGACATGGGATGAGTAAATTATCAGGAAGATTTTATATGAAAGTGAACTAATCCTTTAATTAGTTTATTGCAATTTATAAAGTTTACTCATTAATCATTTATGTGCCTATTATTTTCAATTTGTCATATTGACCCTTGTGAAAGAAGTACACTTTAGCATACTTTTAAAAAGAGCACTTACTTTGAAAATAATATACTTTTTTTTTTAAAGAATATACTTAAGTGTGAAATAAATGTAATGTTTTCAGACACTTAATGGCATGTTAATTGCAATTAAATGGCGATACATTATAGTTTAAATCTATATTAAATGCATTTAGCATTTAGCTAGCTTTTTTATTCACTTAAGTAGGACTTAATACAAATATGGTTAAAGTGAACTGCAGAATGTGCTGACAAGCCTTTATGGTAAACTAAATTATACTTCATGTCATTTTTATTGAAATTTGTATGTTATGTATTTTAATATATTTGTATTCACACAATTGTAATGATGAATTTCCAATTTAGTACATTTAAAATATATTACCTTTAAATGTAATATTGAATAACACACTGCAATTTAAATTATAATCAATTACTTTAGTTTGTTAGTCAACATAAAAATAAGTGTACTTACTTACATGGGTAGAGGGGTTACATTGGTGTCATGACCTGGATGGGAGTGAGGTTTAGGGGGGTGAGTGTAATGGAGGCCAGCTAGTAGTTGCTGTGCTGAGTAGGAGTAGGACCTGGGTGAGGGGTTACATTGGTGCCGTGACCCGGATGGGAGTGAGGTTTGGGGGGTGAGTGTAACGGAGGCCAGCTAGTAGTTGCTGTGCGAGTAAACCTCACTCCTCTGATCTCAAGAGATGCTCTAGCGACTGACGCTAGAGGTTGCAGCCTTTAGCCTCCTTGTTAGAGCATCCGACTCCCACGCCGGAGACCCAGGTTCGAGGCCCGCGCAGAGCGGGGCGAGTAAGACCTGGGTAGAGGGGTTACACTTACAAGTGGCCTTTTATTTCAATAATATTATAGGCTATTATCTGCAAGTATGTTTTTTTTTTTTTTAAAAATATATACTTTTAAGATTTAATTCAATTAAGATTCAATACAATTAAGCAAACTTCTTTTTCACAAGGGGATATAAGACCTTTCTCATAAAATTAGCATATTGCAGTTGTTTTAACATCCTTGTAGTCACGCTGTGGTTATACAGAATATAAACACGCAGGAAAAACTGCAACAGTTGACTGGTCAGTCAACCCCATTGGAAAATCCAGCTAAAACCAGTTTCTTGCTGGTACAATCTGGTTTTTCTAATGGGGTATCTTCTCAGAGAACTTTCATTTATGGTAAGTCTTCTCAACTACAGCCTTTTTAAGCCCTTAAATAACAACACTATTCTCACAAATGCATCCAGGGATCCTTTTTGGCTTCTTTTATGCCACCAGCCACAACTGGCAATATGCTGGACACCCTCCCTACTACACGATACGCTCCTTGGGCTCACCAACTTTCAATGTCATAGTGCCAGTCTGTATTTTTACAATTCTGTGCCTGGTTTGGATATTTTGCTTCACGTACGCTGGTACACGCTCAGTCTATGATTAGTTTCCTTTATACTGTAAATGTGCTTCACTGCTAACTGTAGTGTTTTGTTATGCCAGCTTCACCCGCTCCACCCTATGGCATCAGTGTGTTGGAATGTGTGCGGGACTCGATGGTACTAGCCTGGAAACAACCCACTTTCATCGGTGGTGCTGACATCACTGGTTACTTTGTTGATTACCGTGAGGTCATCGGTGGAGTCCCGGGGAAATGGCATGAGGCGAACATTAAGTCTGTCAGTGAGAGAGCTTATAGAGTAAGTAGCACATTTGTGTAATAACAGGCAAAATAATAGACCATGAGATGGGCAATTTCTGATCTCCAACCTCCTTTCTGTCTAGGTTTCAGAGCTGAAGGAAAACATGCTGTACCAATTCCAGGTACGTGCTGCCAACATGGCTGGTGTGGGCATCCCGTCTCTTCCCAGTGAGACATTCAAGTGTGAGGAGTGGACTATTGCTGTACCGGGTATGCACAAACTAATATGAATAATAAAGATTTTTTTTTTTTTTTTTTTTCCAGAGCTGTAATGCTTACCCACAATAAAGGTGACCCTTGTGGAAAAAAAGTACAATTTAGCATACTTTTAACTTAAGTGTGAATATGCTTAAGTGTGCACTGAATGTAATGTTCTCCAACACTTAACTGCACGTTAATTGCAATTAAGTGAAAAGGCATTTTAGTAAAATTTATATTAGATGAAATTAGCTGAACTTTAGAGAGCTTTTTGGACCCACTTAAGTAAGACATCTTTATATGTAATTTCATATTTATTACTTCTATAGTCTTTTAAAATTTGGTTTAAGTGTACTGCCCAATACACTGACAAGAATTTACAGTAACTAAAATATACTTTAATGTCATTTCTATTGAAATTTGTATGTAATGTATTTAAATATATTTGTAATATATTAACTTTAAATGTAATATTAAATAACACACTACAGTTAAAATTATGATCGTGTACTTACATGTGCTTTAGTATGTTAGTCAACACATCAAAATTTCATATAATAATGATTTAAAATGTACAGTACAACTTAAGTCAAATTAACAGTAAAAATTTTAATTTGACATTTTTACAAAATGCACTTTTTAAATGTGTACTTAAGTGTGTACTAAAGAAACAGTCATGAAAGTGTACTCTCTTTAAGTACACTTAAGTGGCCTTTATTTCATTATTATTATCTGCAAGTACAGTTTTTTTTTAAATATGCTTTTAAGATTTGAAGTACACTACATGTGCACATTCAATACAATTAAACACACTTCTTTTTCACAAGGGGACAGTAAACACACTGATAATCTGCAATCCTCAGTCAAAAATCTAAATAAAAGTCTAAATAAATCCTATTAAAACCATAAAATCCTAAATAAATCCTACTAAAACCATAATTTGGAACCAATACTTAAGGATCCTACAGATTCCAGAAACACAAAACAAAAACTAGATCTTTTAGAATATATAATTCCCAATAGGAGTATTATAATTCCAATAGAATAAAATACACCTACTTGTAGATCTAAAGCACATCCTTTAGAATTCTAGACTCTACAGCATGTTTTTGATAACAAAGTACAGAACATTTTCTTGTTCATCACATCAGCTCTGACTGATACGCTTGTAAACTATGCTACAAACATTTTTCAGGACCACCCCATGACCTCCAAGTACAGGAGGTGCGTAAAAACTCTTTGGTCTTGCTCTGGAAACCACCTGTCTACCAGGGTCGTGATGCTGTCAATGGATACTACATTGACATCAAAGAGGCTGAAGCAGACTTTGAAATGTGGAGAGGGGTCAATGAGAAAGCTACTAACAAGACATTCATGAAGGTTTGTATGTATGTGGAAGCTGCGGGGCAGTGGAGTTGGCTTGTTAAGGTTGTGACATTGGCATACCCTTGTGAAAAAGAAGTCCTTTATCATACTTTTTAAAAATAACACTTATTACAGAAATAATATACTTGAAAAGAATATGTTTTCGGCAATTGCAATGAAATGAAAATGTATTATAGTTTAAATTTATATTAAATGCAAATGCTTTTTTTGATCCACTTAAGTAGAACTTAAGTACACATTTATCTGTAATTATTTCAAAATTACTTTTATTGTGTTTGAAATATGGTTAAAGTGTACTGCCAAAATTACTGACAAGAATTTATGCTAAACAAAAATATACTTAAGTGTCATTTCTATTGAAACTTGTACAGTATGTCATGTATTTAAATATATTTGTAATTACACATTTGTAATAATAATGATTAGTAAGCAATTTTCGTGCAATGAAAATATATTAACTTTAAATGTAATCTCAAATAACACTAGTTAAAATTATAATCGAGTACTTTAAATGTGCTTTAGTATGTTCAATACATCAAAATAAGTGTACTTCTTTAATGCATGTCAAAACGTGATTTTTAGTTGCCATTATTACAAACTGCACTTTTTAAAAGTGTACTAAAGTGTATTAAGAAAAATTGTCATGAAAATGTACTCTCTTGAAGTACACTTAAGTGGTCTTTTTTAATATTTTCTGCAAGTACAGTTTTTTATAAATGTACTTTTAAGATTTAGCAAGGTCATATTCAATACAAGCACACATTTTTTTTCCACAAGGGTAGGTTTATGGTATAATGTTGTTCCTCTTCATTGTTCTAGATCAAGGATCTAAAGGAGGGGGAGTCGTATGTTTTCCGTGTACGCGCTCAGAACAAGGCTGGTGTAGGAAAAGCATCAGAGCCTACAGAACCAGTGGAGGCAGTGACTAAACCAGGTACTAAACTGGACTAAATGAAGCTAAATAAGAATTTGTCAAATAACATTTTATTGTACTGCAAAATAGCTATGGCAGATTTCTTAAATGCATGTTCCAGGTCCTGTTGTGTACAAGTCATACTTTTCTCATGATCTTCTTCAAAATGTAATAACTTCATCTGACTCTAAAATGATTTCGTTTTTGGATGACACCACCATTCCTTCTTATTTTTCCAACCATATCCTCCAAACATGGCCCAATCGTGAAAAATGTATGAGTTATTACTAGGGGTGTAACGGTACACAAACATGAGGGTTCAGTATGTACCTCGATATTGAAGTTACGGTTCGGTACAGCAGGGGGCAGAAAACTAAACATAAAATTGCTTCTTTTTTCTTCTTTTTTTATTAAACAGTGGTTTATTGAACAAATTGTGTCTCTCTCTTTAAATAAATTCAATTATAATTAACATTTTCTTAAGGATAAAAAAATCTATCTCAGCTAATGCTGAAAACTATACAGGGAGCCCTTTCTTGCACATTACTATAATATTAAAGGTTAAGAGCCAAACTATTATTTTCGGTTTCTATTTTTTTTTTTTTAGATATAATAATCAACACTCAAATAATTTTTTTTTTAAAAAAAAACATGCAAATTGCACATAAGGCAGGTTTTTCATTAACTTCTTAAAACTATTTTTCAATTATTTTTCTACTGCAATTCATTTTTGAAATATAATCATTTACATAGTTGCTGTCATAACTTGCTTTCATGCCAAATTAATTCAAACATATATTAAATAATTAAGACATTACTAACAGGTAAAGTAAATACAATGAATAGATAAGCTAATATAGTGCATATATTTACTGAAATGCTCCCCTTTAGAGTTCATTTCTCCAGTAAACTAACATGCTGTGGACACTAAATGACTTGCCTGAGGTAAATGTAATGCTATGTGAGATATTCTTCTCAAGCTGTTTTATTGATGTCTTTCCACGGTTGAAACACTGATTGAGAGATTACACGTAAACAATATATGCATAGATCGTCTGTTTTCCTCTTCTGCGCTTTTTCCTGTAGTGGCGGTTAGCAAACAGCATTGCATTACCGCGTGCACCCCTTTCTGGATTGGAGTGTGGATCGCCTGTGACTGACTGTATTCGTCTTCTGACTGTATGCACCGAACCCTGACGTCCGTACCAGGACGGTTCGGGACGAATACATGTACCGTTACACCCCTAGTTATTATAGTGGTGAAATGGATTGTAAATAATGTTGACTTTAAGCTAAAGCAGTCCATGCTGAACTTGATTCAGATTAGGTGTTGAACAAAACCATATGTGGGTATATCAGAGTAAACAGGAATGGACAAAACACAAACACGTAATAATCTGTAATAAACTGTGTGCTATTGAGGAATCTGTTTACTAAAGTGCTTTTTAAATCCAGGCTAAGCTTAAAACAAACCAAAATAAACAAAACTTAAAAAAACTATTTCTTTCTCTCAGGTACTGCCGAGATAGTTGTGAATGTTGACGACGATGGTGTCATTTCACTGAATTTTGAGTGCTCTAACCTCACTGCTGACTCCAAATTTGTCTGGTCCAAGAACTATGTGGAAATGACAGAACCTAAACGCATGACCTTAGAGACCAAGGGTAGCAAGTAAGTATTTACATGCTAATGAGTTATATAACGAAGTCCTCCTGCAGTCAATAATTTTATCCATTAAAACTCATCTTTGATAATCACTATGACATATTTAATGTTTTTTCCTGTGAAAATAATTCATGCCTTAAAATAGCTTGAATGAAACTCCCTTGCTTCATTTAGAATACGCGGATTAGTCACCGCCTCCACTCAATCATATCAGCTCGGACTACTAAGCAAGAGCACCCTCAGTTGATACTGTAATAATATCATATTGACTAAACAGATTTGGTAAGGCCCAGTGCGTAATTATGTTTACGCTCTGGAGAGCAATGAGCAATGTAGCCAATCACAGACATGTTTGTTGATCTCTTGAATGCAGTGGCCAATCAGGGGTGTTTAATGTAGTCAGAATCCACTCACCGTTCAGCACGGAGTTCTTCATGCTCTCAAATCCTTAGATTTACTAAAGTGTAGAGTCAAAGTAAGTAAGAGATTCATTGTGCAGTGTAGACAACTTTATTGAGATCAGTGACAGCTTTTTAGTGATTGTAAAGTGAGCAGACTTTGCGCACTTTCTAAGCTATATATAATCCGTTCAGAATTTGAATAAAAGTCGACGCATAACAGTTAATGATATTATTATATATATCTACGTTTTTAAACAGCTAATAATGTGTTGCTAATGTTACCCAAACCATGTTCCCATTCACCATCTCAGAGTCAGACAGCTGCATTAAAAAATCAGCATCCCTAGAATTAATCATAGTAAAAGCCCTGCCCTACACATTGACAGGATTGGTTACATGTTTGTGATGGTAGGAATTAGGGGCGGTTTCAAACCGCATTTTTGAGACTGTCTTTTGGTGTACCGCAGGAGCAAATACTCAGCAATGGTGTTGACTGATGAATTTGCACATGGTTTGTCTTAAAGCAATTAAAAACACCACATATAAACAACATTAAAAACATTTTCACCACAGGGGTCTTTAAAATAATGGTTTAAATCTGTCATCATTTACTTACCCTCATCTCATTCTAAACCCATAAGACTATTGTTCATCTTCTGAACATAAATAAAGACATTTTTAAAAAACTGTTTTGTGAATCCATTGGAATTGTAATCAAAAATTCAAAAAGTACATAACGACATCATAAAAGTAATCCATATGAATCGAGTAGTTTAATCCAAGTCTACTGAACAATATTGCTCATCAAATAAA
Organism: Mylopharyngodon piceus; assembly: GCA_039654765.1. Taxonomy (NCBI): domain Eukaryota; kingdom Metazoa; phylum Chordata; class Actinopteri; order Cypriniformes; family Xenocyprididae; genus Mylopharyngodon; species Mylopharyngodon piceus. The sequence continues at coordinate 40,391,937 of CM077442.1, forward strand.
TATTGAAAATATCTTCTTTTGTTCTGAAAATGAATGAAAGTTTTATGGTTTGGAACAGCATGAGGGTGAGTAAATGATGACATAATTTTTATTTTTGAGTGAATTATATCCCTTCAAACTATAGCTTGTGTACCTTCTGATCATATTTATAAATCTTTGACCGTTTACAGAAACATATTATTTATTAAATGTAATATACAATTCCATCACCTTTCTAGGTGTAGATTAGCATGGCATCATTTTGTAGTAACTCTCCAATATTGGTCTGTAGGTCCAAAGCCATATTTAATACGCCTTCAGAAGATGACCTGGGCATCTACTCTTGCTTCGTGACACACACTGATGGAGCTTCTGCCAGCTACACGCTCTCTGAAGAAGGTGAGTTTATCTCCCTTTTTCATTTGTGTATGTTTAAATGTAGTAAGTAAACCTTGTTATTGATTCTGACAATTTCACTGTCCTGTACCTAACAGCTCTAAAAGAACTCCTGAAGGTCAGCCATGACCACAAATTCCCCAGTGAGTACACATCACATGCTCAGTTGTAAGGTTTCACACTATCAACGTTTTATTTTGTAGGTGTGTACACTTGCTCTATCCTGTGCAATTTAGCATACTTTTAAAAGTACTATTATGGAAATAATATACTGTAAAAGAACAGAGTTATGTGTGAACTGAATGTAACGTTTTCTGACACTTTTGCACACAATTGCATGTTAATTGTCATTAAATGAAAATGTATTATAGTTTAAATTTATATTAGATGTTATTAGCTGAACTTAGAGTGCTTTTTTGACCCACTTTAAGTAGGACTTAAGTACATCTTATTGTATATATAATTTAATTACTTTTATTGTCTTTGAAATATGGTTAAAGTATACTTCAGAATGTACTGATAAGCATTTATGGTAAACTGAAATATACTTTAATGCTATTTCTATTGCAAATTGTAAGTTATGTATTCAGATATATTTCTAAGAAGTTGCAATTTAGTAGGCCTACATTTAAAATATATTCATTTAAATGTAATATCAAATAACAGTACAGTTAAAATTGTAATCAAATACTTTACATGTGCTTTAGTATGTTAGTCAACACATCAAAATAAGTGTACTTCTTCAAAGCAAAAGATTATTAAAACATAATGATTTAAAATAATCAAAACTTTTAATTTGACAATAAAAGTGCACTTAAGTGTGTTAGGAAACATTATCATGAAAGTATGTTAATATATCAAATTAAGTGTACTTTAAAGCATGGCAACAGATTATTAAAACATAATGATTTAAAATAAGTAAAACTATTTTACATTATTAAAAGTGTACTTAAGTGTGTTAAGAAACAATCATGAACATGTAAATGTCTTTAAGCACTCTCTTTTTTTTTTTTTTTAAATATGTACTTTTAAGATTTACACAATTAAGCACACTTCTTTTTCACAAGGGTAGTTCTGTAACACTATGGAAGCTTGTTTCCGCCACTGAATAAAAAATAAAAAAGGTAATTGTGACTTTTTATCTCACAATTCTGAGTTTTTTTCTCGCAATTGCGAGTTTACATTTCAGAATTTACAAAGTCAGAATTGTTTGATGTAAACTCGCAATTGCGAGTTATAAAGTCAGAACTGTGAAATATAAACTCGCAATTCTGAGAAAAAGGTTTTTTTTTTCACAGAATTGGACTTTATATGCTAACTCGCAATTGAGAGTTTATATCTCACAATTCTGAGAAAAGAAGTCAGAATTGCGAGATATAAACTCGAAATTGTGAGAAAAAAGTCAGAATTGCGAGTTTATAACTCACAATTCTAACTTTATTTCTTGTAATTGTGAGTTTATATCTCGCAATTCTGAGAAAAGAAGTCAGAATTGCAAGATGTAAACTCGCACTTGTGAGAAAAAACAAAGTCATAATTGTGAGATAAAAAGTCGCTATTACCTTTTTTATTTTTTTTTTATTTAGTGGAGGAAACAAGCTTCCATAATAACACAGTGTCCTAAACAGTTTTTGTTCTGTCCTATAAACAAAAGCAAATTACTGCATGAAGTGCTCATCAGAACATACAGTATGATTTTTTTTAAATACAGCCATGTGATGTAGGATTTTTCAAATGAGATAGACAGAGAAACCCTTATGAGTGGCAAAATGTCCCGTCATGTGACACTTATTCTTTGGTTAGGACACTTGGTTAGGTTTAATATGAAAGATGCATCACTTGTCACTTTATTGCACAAAACAGAGCATAAGTATCAAGGTTTCCATTCCATCATAGGCCTCCAATACAATGAACATTATTCAGGACCGATTTCATGTTTTGTTCTATTGTTCTCAATCATCTGTTTCTATTATCCACTTTCATCCCTCTTCTCCAGTCATCCCTCTGAAAACAGAGCTGGCCGTAGAGCTGCTGGAGAAGGGTAGAGTTCGCTTCTGGTTGCAGGCTGAAAAAATCTCTGCCAATGGAAAAGTTGAATATGTGTTCAATGACAATATGATCTCCCAGGGAGAGGTGAGACGAATACAGAAACAGACACACAGTCCATGAAATATTACACATGAAATTGATTGTAAATAATCATTTGGTTTGCTTCTGCATTAAGAGTTTTTGTGTGTTGTAGAAATACAAGATGAACTTTGATAAAAATACTGGCATTATTGAGATGTTCATGGAGTCTCTGGGCAAAGAGGACGAGGGAACATTCACTTTCCAGCTTCAAGATGGCAAAGCCACTAACCAATCCAGTCTAGTGCTAATTGGAGATGGTACATCTAAAAGTCCATATACACGTACATATATGTATCATTTATAGAGTGTGTACTAATTATGGCATCTCATTTCCTTCAGTGTTCAAGCAGTTACAGAAGGAATCCGAGTTCCAGAGAAAAGAATGGCATAGAAAGCAAGGTACGAGTATATGTGCAGTACTGTATATCCACTGGAATATTATTTTTAAAAATTCATGTGAACAAGTATATAGTATGCAATGACAAACTTTATGTTGGCTTGAGAAAGTAAGCAATGCCCTAGTAGGGGTGTGATGAGATCTTGTGGTGAGATTAAAATGTGACAAGATTTCTCGTCAAGGTAAAAAGCTGTCTCGAGTGATATTGCCATGATGGAGTGTGAAGGTGAAATTAGGATAGAATATGCGACCGCTACATTTACATTACACCTCCGCTGTCGTTTTGCTTTTTATAGACATAAAAAACATTTAATTCAGTTGGATAACAGTCGCTTCAATTCCTTCCAGCTCATCCAACACGAGCTGCAGAGTCGTATGTAGTGCAGCAGGAATCAGAGTTCACTGATCACATGACGAGATGACTGACAAGACCATGGCGGAGGATTCGTTGCACAACAGAGTCTAAGCGTCTGACAAATGTCTTAGCTTGTAGAATGCTTGCTCAGCACCGCCGCTCCCTATTCATGGAGTACAGGTGATCGCGAAATCGAAAGCGAAAGTAAAATGCGAGCGCACATTCAAACGTGATTTCAATACCCCACATTATGAAAGCGGCTCCCTGATGCATGCAAATATCTCCCAATATGAAAGCTGTCTTAGTCTGGGCTGTGTAGTTGTAACCATCTCTTAGCTCTGTATCATGCTTGAAGAAAAATTTGGTCTCTATTTGATGACTTTGATTATGGTTGCACTTATTGTTTGCAATTAATAAGACTAAGAGAAAACTGTTATTCATTTTTATTTAGCCAGTTAAAACATTTCAAATGCACCTGCAGACTATGATACATGACTTCTAGTCATGTATTTCATCATTGAGGATTTCTTAAAAATACTGTGCAAAAATCTTGTCTCGTTCTCGTGAACCCAGTCTCGTGTTTCATCTTGTCACGTGAGCTAACTGTCTCATCACACCCCTATGCCCTAGTAATTGTCGTTAACTAAAAGATTGAACATTTGTACATTATTCACTGCTATTTATGCACTCAAAGGTCCACACTTTGTGGAGTATCTTGGTTATGAAGTCACACCTGAGTGCTGTGTAAGACTGAAGTGCAAGGTGAGCCTTCTCTCTAATGAAACACACAAACAATCTACTTAACTGTAGGTGCTGCCCGTTTCTTTATTACTGACATTAACCTGTGATCTAGGTTGGTAATATGAAGAAAGACTCCGTGGCCCTGTGGTATAAGGATGGACGAGAGATTAAGGTCAATGAGAAACTGGATTTCTCTGAAGGAGTATTAACTTTGGAGATTGCCCAGGTGAGCAGCATTTCACTCATGCAGAGAAAAAAAAATTGGTGTAGAAACGATTTTTACTCAGAAATTGTTTGTAAATTTTAAAAGAAACGGCAAATAACATTACATTTTGAAGTTGAAAAACTGGTGTAGTATTTTCTTGTAAAGAGTACTCCAGTAATCATAACTTCGAAAAAAAAATTGTTTTACATTGGGTTACCCAGATATTACTCTTCATAAATTCACAAAATTAATGTTAATATGTATCTAAATTATTTTTAATGATTCAATTTGAAATTTTGTTTGATTAAATTTGAATATATAAATCATATCAATTCCACAAGTTACAATCATGTTTTATTAATTAACTCCTTCATTGTCGTTAATTCGTTGCCACATATTACTTATTCATACTCTCGTTTTATTTAAATTGTGACAAAAAAAATGATAAAACATGCTCAGATTTCTTAAAGACATTTTTATGGAAATAAATGTGTTCAAAAAGAGGGACAAATAATGAGCAACAAAGTACATGGCCTAAAATGTATAGTCTTTTGAATTATTAAATCAAATTAAAATTTAAATGATGTGGTTACAATATTGTCATAAAACATAGTATTAGAAACTTTTAATGCTCCAATATGCACATCTGTTTCATGTTTAAAAAATATAAAATATGGGATATTAATGTAAGCACAGGCTCACTTATATTATATATTATATTTCACTTTATCATGTCAGAATAAACAGGCTTTTCATTCATCATTAAATTAAAATGATCATAGACGAGAAGGACTGAAAAGCCGAACTGATAATATGGGATAGAAAATGACAGCAAAATAATTCACCAAAGCACAAACAGAAATGACAATGAGCAAAACTGAGATACTGTATAATGAGGTGATTCCCAATACTACGGTACGAGAAGACAAAGACAGTGAGAGAAAATGTTAAAAACATTTTAACAAACTTTTGTTGTGTACAAAAGTTTGGGGTCATTATGATTTTTTAATGTTTTTGAAAAAAGTCTTAATCTCACTAAAGCTGCATTTATTTGATAAAAAAATAGAAAAAGCAGTAACATTGAAAGTGTTATTATGTATACTGTAGGTGACCACCTCCGTCAATAATGAGATAATCATATTGAGCGAATGCTCTTATCACATAGTATACGTTCTTGTGTTCCTGTAGTGTTAGATTGGAGATCGCACACATACTTAGATTTTTAGGCATGTAATTGTTTTGATGAATTTTGTGTTGTTATGTGTCAATGACAGATCTCAAAAAAGGATGCTGGTATATATGAAGTAGTTCTGAAGGATGACAGAGGCAAAGACACCTCCACCCTCAACCTTACTGACCAAGGTAACAGCAGAAATATGCTTTAAAAGTACTTTTACTATTATAAAACTCTCTACTCTACAGTATTCTCTACTTACTCTAATGTGCACTAATTTGTGCTGTGATTTTAATGTCATCATATATATTTTACTTACAAATTGTCCCTTAACTCTCAGCTCTGGTTAAACATTTAGTTTATTTTAGGTGCCATTGTTACAGTGTAATTATCAGTAAATTATTACATTGATTTTCACTAATTTACTTCCTATAGTAAGTACATGTAAGATGTGAAACAGGGACACTGTAAAATAAATTGATACCAAATTTTTTTTATCCTATTTAAATCTATACCTCAGAATTGCACAGATTTCCCCCCACAATTGGTGCAGAAAATGTGGGAAAAAAATTCCATTTGGACCTACCTTTTGTCTTATTTCTTCCTGTCTGTTAAAGATGCTGATCATAATTGATCATTTGTAAATAAATGTCTAACTTCTGTTTTCCAGGATTCAAAGACCTGATGAATCAGGTTTTCAGTGTTATTGGTAAGATTTACAATGTCATTTTCAAGCGTAAATTATTTTTATGAGGACATAGTAAACACAATTTAATATGTCTTTTAAATCTTTACAGTCCATCTTTACATTTAAACTTGTAGTTGTAGCAATGCAGGACAAATGTTGACTTTTGTTTTGTCCAGCGAACTCATCCACTCCGCTGAAGATCCAGAGCACAGAGGAGGGAATCAGGCTCTACAGCTTCGTCAGCTACTACAACGACGAGCTGCACGTCACCTGGCATCACAAGTAAGAACATGTGTCAGTGTTTCTCTTAAACTTATTCATGCATGACACATGTTTCTAGCATCAACAAATGTATCTGTCCACACTGAGAGCAAATTATATCACATTATATTATATTATATTGTTTTAGCAGTGACTGAATTTTTGTGGAGGCTTTTATGTATTTACGTTTTTTCCCTGAAGAAAAAGTAGTTTAAATTCAACATTAGTATGTTAGCTTTCTAAAGCCAACATCAATATTACTTTCTCAGTACCAAGACATGAAAAGTTACAGCTTGTGTTCATTGTAGTTGGACAGCAGAGTATAATTTTAAGTGTGTGTGCTTTATTAAAGGGATGCTGCAATCGCATTCACCGAGCGCATTAAGAGTGGTGTTGTGGGTGAGCAGCTGTGGCTGCAGATCTCTGAGCCCACAGAGAAAGATAAAGGCAAATATGCCATTGAGTTCTTCGATGGGAAAGGAGGTTTGCGCAGAACTGTGGAATTGGCTGGACAAGGTGAGGAAACATGCTCACACACACCACATAATAGCTCTGTGCCAAAAACTAGTCACCTGCTTTGCTGTCTACTACATTCTTAAAAAACTGGTTGTTTCAACCCAAATTTTGGTTAAATACGGACAAACCCAGCCATTGGGTTAAATTTTTTAATTAAATTTTTAACCCAACAGTTGGGTTTGTCCATATTTGACTCAAATTTGGGTTGAAACAACCCATTTTATAAGAGTGTAGGGGTGGGTGATGGCAAAAATATCATATTACGATTTTTTGTGCAATTCCACAAACCTGGAAGACCTTCTGAATGTATATAAGCAGTAGGCTTTTTAGAAAGGAAAATTTAAAAGATAAAAAAGTAGTATGGAGAAACAATGAATTATAAATAATTTACTGCCAATGTGAGAATAACAATTCTCACATGTATTACGTAATATAATCTAATTACAAGTGCTTAATTTTTGGAATCTGATTACGTTATCCAGATTACATGTAAACAATTACTACCCGGCACTGTGTATTAATAATCTTTTGTGGTGCTTCATTTTATAAATTTAAAATCAATCCTGTGGTTGGTGCAAAACTTTGTGTCCAGTTTGAAAATCGTTGGGATCATGTTATTTACACACGCTGTTGAATAGGGCACTCCAGACTAACCCATATGTTTCTGTTAATGGGTGAAGATCCTCCTTTATGCACCTTGTGCCAGAATCCATTATCATTCACTCAAAAAAATGAACTTTCACTGTTGTTGGTTTCACTCAAACCAGCCTTGTTCACATTACTTAAAGGTGCTCTAAGCGATCCTGGGTGGAGTAACTTCCTGTTGACGTTCGAAGTGTTGTCAAACAAAACAGAGGCTAGCTAGACCCTCCCTCCCCCTCAAGGATCACATAATTCGAACTTCCCTCTTTATGCTTCTCTCTTCTACACACCCCCCTTCATATGCACGCGCACTAACCCCAAAACTCCACCCCCAAATCATTCTTGTCGGTTATTGGCTGGAGCACTGTTTATTATGTTTCGTGGTCCAGACTGCACCAGTTTGTTTTTGTTGCCGTTTTTGGAGCTTGTGGCGACTACAGAGACCGCGTTTTTTTTACAGTGTGTTCAGGGGACAGGCAGCTAGCGGATAGTGAGGAGATGTTTGCTGTATGTGACAAAAAATGTTTTGGCCTAAAAACGCGTGACATCGCTTAGAGCACCTTTAAAAAACTCATGTAACTATATGAACTTGATTTAACTGCGTTGTTTCTACTAAAAATGAGTATTGTCAGCTTTACTTAAGTGTTTGTTCAGTCAACTTAACATTGCTGAGTGAAACGAACAAATTAATGTTGACATAACTAACTGGGCAGTGGATCCGTAGTTCCCAGCATGCTTTGCAAGGGACTGCATTAGGAGAGTAAATTTAGGGATTAAAGTGATATTTTATGTTTTTCAGTAAAGGGAAAGATGTTAATAGTTTATGTTAGTGTTTAATGTTCAGTTATGTTGGAAATTTAGAGGAGTTTCTGTAATGTTTTTGAATTTTGTGGTTACCATTATACAGAAGAGTGGCGCCTGTGTTTAGGCTGTGAGCACTCATATGCATGTTTAGGATGGAATTCCTGCTCTCAATTCAATTGAGTTTGTTCAATGAGTTATTTTTTGAGTTCATTTTTTAGAGCAAATAGTAGAGCAAATAGTTCATTTAATGAGGTAAATTAAATCAATAAATGTGTTCACCTTACGTAATAAACATGACATTATTAACTAAACTGCACATATTAATATTATGTAACAGTGACAAATTCAAATGATTTGTATTTACTCTAAAAATTTTGTCAGCTTTACTTGAATTTCTTTTGTTCATTCAACTAAATTGTTATTTGTACAAATTACTCAATCTAGTTGCGTGGAACTTCTTTTTTAAGTAAATCCAACAATTCATTTTTTTGAGTGTTGAAGCATATTTTGATGGATTGTGTTAGTTTGAAATCTGTTAGAACTCTTTATTTTTCTGTTGACTTTTATGAAAAGATTTTTAATGAAGTAAGGCCTGATTTAGTTTTAGAATTTTTATCTAAAATCAAATTTAAAAACCTAATTAAATTTTTTTTTACTTTAAAAAAAAAAAATCTTGTTCTCAGCATGAATATAGCCGAGGTAGCTCGTATGACGTTAAATCATAAACAAACATTTTATAAATTTAAACGAATACATTTTCATCAATTAACATGCAATAAATGTGTCCGAAAACTACATTCAGTACATTATTTCCATAATAATTACTCTTTTTAAAAGTTGGCTAAAGTGTTCTTTTTCACAAGTGTCAGTCTATTTTTCTGTAACACTGTTCACGAGAAATGTAGCAAACAGCAGATTTAAAGCAAACTGTACTCTCAAGATGTTGCAAAAGTGCAAAAGTGTCTGATAATAGGGGTATTACTGAGATCAGTGTATTTGACCTCAAAGTTGTGGCTCCAATGAGGCCGCCCAGCTCCATGTAAATAAAAACTAATTTAAGGCTATGAGAGTACATGATTTTTATAAGTACTATTCATTTCTTTATGTGTACAATTTTTGAAAAAAAGTTTTGAGAAAATATGTTCATAATAAATGATGCATTTACATTGAATTTTTATATTTTCAGCATTTGACGATGCATATGCTGAATTTCAAAGACTCAAGTAAGTACCTTTAAGCTGAAAATGCTTTGTGATAGATAATATTCAGCTTGACTGACTGAATAAAATAATAAAAATATTTTCTTTTCCCATCTTCAATTTTTTTCCTTAGGGCTGCTGCTATTGCAGAAAGAAGTGAGTAGATGAAGGCAGAAATACATGCTTGTTTAATGCATCACTTCAACTGTATCTGTTGAAAGGTGGTATGAGTTTACTGGAAGTTTGTAATCTTTGTGTTTTCCTCAGATCGTGCTCGTGTGGCAGGTGGTCTGCCTGATGTTGTGACCATCCAAGAGGGCAAGGTAGTGTACATGGTTCTCCGTACCATTTGAAAAGAACATTTTTGCACAGCTACACAGATAATTTTCCCACAAAAATGACAAAACAACAACAAATTCTGTTTTCAGTATCGTTCCATCTGTCTCTTCCCTTCTCTCTCATAGGCTTTGAACCTGACCTGCAATATCTCGGGTGACCCTGTACCAGAGGTCACTTGGCTAAAAAATGAACGTGAGATGGTTTCGGACGATCACTACATTCTGAAGTTTGAGTCAGGCAAGTTTGCCAGTTTCACCATCACCAGCGTCAATACGACTGACTCTGGCAAGTACAGCATCCTGGTAAAGAACAAGTACGGTACGGAGAGCGGCGATTTCACCGTAAGTGTCTTCATGCCAGACGAGGAACATGGCAAGAAAAAATAAAGAAAACCAATAAGATCAATTAAAGATTTAAAAAGATTCTAAAAGATTAGTTTTGACAATAATGCCCTATTATATTGAATATCTGAATGTACACTATCAGCCATATGTTTGGAATAATTGAGATTTTTTAATGTTTTTGATAGAAGTCTCTTCTGCTCACCAAGGCTGCATTTATTTGATTGACGATACAGTAAAAACAGTAAAATTGTGAAATGGTATTACAATTTAAAAGAACAGTTTTCTATTTGAATATACAGTATTATAAAAAGTAATTTATTCCTGTGATCGTAAAGCTTAATTTTCAGCATCATTACTTCAGTCTTCAGTGTCACATGATCCCTCAAAAATCATTCTATTATTTTAAATAATTTTTACTGTATTTTGATCACACAATACAGCCTTGGTGAGCATAAGAGACATTCAAAAAGATTTTTAAAAAATCTGAATTATTCCCAAATTTTGAGCATGTTTCATATCCTTAGTGGAGAGTAACAAAATGGTGCTAATATCTTGGTTGCAGATTGAAAAGTGTTGGTCCAAGTTTTGATCCACCAGTACCCACATTTTCAAAATAGTGCTTTAAATGGAAACAAACTGTTATTTTATCAAAAAAAAAATTTCTGTATAGATCTAGCTTTATAATAGTACTCAACTTGCATTATTTACTTGACCATTTTCTCCATTGTGGTATTAGTAAAATAGTTTAAAGCCCAGATTAGAAAACAAACTGCAGGTTATATTGTGAGTGGCTTTCCTTATGTAGTTTTACTGTAAGAAGAAACAGATGCACTGATGTGCATTAAGAATGAACAGTTTTGAATTGAGGGACAAATGCACGCTCCATTTCTGTATAGTTTATCATTACTCTGTCCTGAAAAGCAGGGGCTTTAGCAAAAAACACTAAATAGTCCATATTAAGGAATGCTGTAAAGACAACTTTAACGTTGTTTAAATGAATCAATGGCTCTGCTGCAAGATTTCTATGGATTCTCTATAATGCTTCACACTCCTAATAAATCACTGCACGTATGATCCCATTGTGCATAGCAGTTATGACTTCACCTCCTGTTTTACCTCACAGATAATGATATGACTTCCTCTGTGTTATTTCCAATAAACGGAGCACATTTTCTCTCAACTCCCTCTCTGTGTGATTTCAGTGTGTCCCTTGTTTTCTTCTCCACACTGTCCTCATTCACATCCCTCCTTCCTGAATCCTGCATCTGAGATGCCGATGTTGTCTCTTCGTCTGAACACCTGGTTCAACCTGAACACCGTCACTAACTTTACCCTCAACTACAGAGTGTGCAGACCTAACCTGCACAGTGCACACTCTCACAAAAACAGGGTTTACAAATACTGTTTTTGTTTTCATAGTCTAATAAAAATGTTCAGAATGAAGTTGAGGGTAAATAACTTGCTACCTTGTAATACAGCATAGGAACAATACTACATGTAACACTAGGCATCATACACTTGCCAACTTTGTAAATGGTTAAAGAGAAAATCATCATACACTACACTAGACAACTGATCACACACTAAGCTTACTTTCAAGTTGTTCCCAACAACAAACTCACAACAAACTAGGAGACACATGACAAATGAAAGTTCTAAAATTGGCTCAAAGTAACAATCAAACATGTTTGATCTGTGGCCATCATACACTACACGATTTTAAGTGAAATCATGCAATGCAGACTGGCTCTGACTTGTGGCAAATGGCATTGACTCTAAACTGTAATTCAAGGCAAAAGTCATGCAGTTTTTTCCCCCCAGCCTTTAGTAAGAGTTATAGTTTACTAGTGTAAATCATTTGCACCTAACACTGTAGTTTATTAGTTCGATTCACACAACTGCCAATAACAGTGATTGACACTTCATAACAACACAGAAGTAGGGACAAGTGTTTTTGTATTGTAACAATAATGTAAACAATAACTGGGACCCAGGAATAGACTTTTGTCCTCTGTAGTGGACATTATTTTTTAGTGATTTTCTCTGACATCATACATGTCACAGTTTTAAGTCTGGATGTCCTGTAAAGAGCACATTCAGGGCTTTTCAGAGATACCAAATGTTCGGAGGTTTCACCATGACCACTCCCTCTCCTTGGTCTTTAAATATGACTGACATTGATTTAGTGATCAAATTTAACACCCTTATGGAAATATGATAATATTTTGTTATTATCATTTACATCTGAATAATTTTCAAATTGTTTGTCATAAATCAACATCTCAGGAAAATGTTATGGGGTTTCTAATCAAAATATGACTTTCTGTTACAAAACAGAACATGGATTTTACACACGTCCACTGTAGAGGACAACAGGACTTAAATCATGATTATCAGGCATTTTGGGAGACAAAACAAGTGAATAGCGAAATAAATTATGTATCAATATTCCTATTAATTATTAGATATTATTATGAAAATGTTGCCAATTATTACTCCCATTATTACACTTCTTTTTTCATTACATGTTGCCCCAAGAACATATTAATATGCAAATTAGATACAGTGTATAGATGCATTGTATTGAATGGAAAAACCCACGTATGGCTATTTTACCCACATATTGCATAAAGTAAAATGGTATATCAATTAATGCCATTATATCTTTCATAACATAGTTGAGAATCATCTTTAAACAAAGTTTGGTTAAAAAAAATCCTGAAGCCTAAAAATTGATTGGTGAATTTAAAAAAAATCCCATTGTTTTTGCCTATACATGTCATTTCATGTCATTTTATTTTTTAAACAACTTAGTCCTGGTGTCCACTACAGAGGACATAGCATAACATGAATAAAATATAATTTTTCAAAAATGTTATTTTTTCATTTGTTTCTTATGCTCTAAACAATATAATGACGTGAAAAAATACTAAATTCAAAAAACTTTATTTTTCTGGGTCCCAGGAGGATAACTAATTTTCTCAACTTTTTATATTTATGTCAATTTGGTCAGTGATATTAGTTAGATCACACACACACACACAAATACATATATACTGGGTCTTCACTATAATTGACACTTTCATGGTAACTTGGATTGATCATTTATTTATAGTATTTAATCAAGAAATCAAGATTGATTGCATATGTACATCCGTGTAATTTGTGCCTCTTGCTCTTGCCAGTTGAATGCGATCGAAAGCATGGGTGATTTTGGTGTGGTGTCATATCTGGCTGATGCAGATGGAAACGTGAACATTGGACCTGCGACTCCTGTACCCGCTTGTCGTTCAACAAAGCCTTCAACCAGATCAATTCCCACAACACCCACCACAGTCACTCCAACTCAAACACCAACCCCAGCTAATCCAACTCCCCAAAATAAAACTACAGCTACCCCGACTCCCGAAAATCAAACCCCAAGTACACCAACTCCATCAACCCCACCAACTAAAATCCCAGAAAATCATTCTCCAGGTACCCCGACTCCTCAAAATCAAACCTCGGATACCCCTATTCTTCAACACCCAACTAATCCGACTTCCTCAATCTCAAATACATCCACTCCTCAACCCTTCACTCCCACACCAGGTGAGAAATCTGCAAATAACTCAATGGATGATAAGAAGATAACAGCAATGCTGGAAGGTGAGACAGGTTGCAGAAATACACAGACATAAACCTATCACATACATTCTGTTAAACAATATGTGTGGTTTTGTGTGTGAAAGTGAGTGTTTGTTGGGGCAGCTGTAATTTACAGGTTTTGTTTCATACAGACACTGTAAATGTGGGATTATCTGCTTTAGAGGCAGAGGCGGTTGAACCCATTAATCACACAGACCATGTTGATGTACCTGTTTCTACACCTGCACCGGAAACCACATCTTCATCAGAACCAGAGCCCAAACGAGAGGAAACTACACCAGCTCTTGAAACTGAAAACGAGGACTGAAAATGTGTGTGAAATGAAAAGTGTTTAAAAGTTCTTGAGGACACGGTTTAACTATATTTATGTTTGAGTACTAGGTATAGGGATTGTAACCATGTTAGTTGTTTTAGAGGTTTATTTTATGATTGTTTCTTTTCAAACACCTGCTTTAACATTTTAACTTTAGCATTTTAACAATTTAATCTGTTCATCAGTGAAAAAAAATATATATTTCAATGCTTTTACGTTCTCTCACAAAACATTTGTGTTCCCTGACAAACTTTGCATTCACTCTTATAACTTTTGTGATGGAAATAATATGAGATTAGAGGAAAAACTATATGTCAGTGTTTTTCTGAGTGAATGAAAAGTTTCTTGTGGGAATGCAATAGTTTTACGAAAGAATGCAAAGTTTCTTGGAAAACAGTTTTATAAAAGAATGCAAAGTTTCCTTTCGAAGTGGAACTTGGACGCTGCGTCTGTTTAAGAAGTTATGGGGAACGGCATCAGCGTGACCGGTGTCTGAAGCATGTGTGACAAACACACTAATTTATTGACTGACGACAATCCATTACGTCACAAGTGGAGTGCCCGCAGGTATAAAAGGGTGCCTTTAATACGCGTCATCAGTTTTGTCTTCATGAGCCATTTGTTTGTGTAGCACATGGTGAAGGCGAACGAAACAATGGAACCAAGCAATGCTTTAGGAAGTGTGTGCCTCTGTGTACTAGGTTTCTGACACCTGAGGACACACATGATCTGTGCATGGGAGAGGAGCATGCACGTTCAGCACTCGAGAGCTCCACTCACTCGTCCCGTGAGAAATCAGAAAAAAGCATCTGCACCACGTGGCTCTAGTCCCACTGTCACTGAGGCACAGCGAACCGTTAAAGTCATGGGGTTCGCAGGTTGAGCTGGCAGAGGAATTTGAGAGAGGGATTTCTCATTGCTCTTTCACAGGCTTGAGTGATCTGTTCGATCAGGATGTACTGTCTTTGGTGTCCTCTGATCCAGTGGAGAGCATGCTGCTGGCCATGCTGAGGTGGATGTGGTCGGAGAAGGTGAAGATAGTGTTTGTACTGAGCCTTCTCCTTCTGCCTGCTCCGCATACGGGGAGCTTTTGGATGTTATGGCCTGGAGGCATGAGAAACAGGAAGTCACTCAAGGGGAGACTCAACAGAGTCTGTCAGGTCATAATTGTCCCTCCCCCATGAGCCTTCCATTTCTTCCAGAGCTCCATGTGGAAGTAAAGAAATCCTGGAAGAAATCGTATTCAGCTTGTGTTTTTCCATTCCAACATTCCAATTATGCGAATGTGGAAGGTTTACCCGAGCGTGGATAAGTAAAGATGACCCCTGTTGAAGAGGAGCTAACTAGCTATCACTCACAGGCTGAGTCCTCTTCTCTGAAGGCTCCAGTCCTGCCATCCAAGCCACTACAGACCACCAGCTGGTCAGGCAGGTGTTGCTTTGCACACAATGGCTGTGTTGCAAGCCTACCAGGCTGATCTGCTGTGAGATTTGGATCAGGGGCAGGGATTATCTTCTGAAGCAGTCACTGAATTGCACCACACCACAAACTTGGCCCTCCGAGCTACCAAACAAACAGCTGCCACTATGGGCCGTTCGATGTTGGCGACGGTATTGACAGAGAGGCATTTGACCGACATCAGGGAGAAAGAGAAGAATTTTCTCCTCGATACCCTGGTCTCGCTCTCTGAATTCTTTGGCACATCCATTGAGACAGTGGTCGGGAGGTTTAGAGAGGTGAAGGTGCAATCAGCTGCGTTCGCGTTCAGGAAAAACATCCTGCGCTGGTCCAAGTTTTTTCCTAAAACCCCTGAGGCTCCTGGTCCGTCGAAAGTTAAAAAATGGAGAAAGGTCCAGTATAATGCTTAATGATTAAGCCAACTTTTTCATTATCCCTCCCCAACTGTTATTAAGTAGGGAAACACTATAAGATGATGGAGCCTGGGAGACAAGAAGTTTGGACCATGCTAGCATTCATCCTGCTCTCATTGCTTCCCCCTTTTTACAGCAGTGGCAACTCTGAAGTTTGAGACATTTCTCCCCTTTGTTGGCTATAAATTATAAATTTATAAATTCTATAATTTATATGAGTGAATGGAGTCTTTAATCGATCCTGGAGATGTTTGCGAGCAGGGCATGAGCCTTATTATTCTAGGTGGGTATTTAAGTAGAGCTGAAGCTCCCCTGAGGTTTCCCTAGTGGGTTGAGTTAAGATGGCAAGAATTTTTTTGGCCGTTCTCGTATTTACACTCCTCATTATGGATTAAAATTAGGGTTGCAATCTCCCCCTGGACGTAGTTGTATTACCAAAAGTCAAGTTGATAACCCTTTGTTCGTTTCTCCCTAAGAGCTTTATCTTTATAGAAGAAGCTGACAAGCTTAGCCATTATTCCTAGAGCTCTGCTCTCGGGGGCTTATAAGGCTATCCCTGTTCTGTGAGGGAGGGAGGAAAGTTGTAAAGGCCGGGACTTCCCTTGCTATAGAGCATAGAAGCACAGGTATTTTGTCCTACTAAAGATATTGGCCTAGGGAGTAATGCCATTATACAGTATATGTAAGTCATCTGCATCACCTCATGGTTGACACGCTCTGACTCCGATAAAGTAACCGTAGAGACAATCATGCTATGCACACTATGTTTGTGCATATTCACAGCTTAGTGAGGCAAACATTCACCTAGCAAGGCTTAGTGAGTATTGATTTCCCCATAGCGTCTTTAGCAGACACAGCGTCGAAGTTCCACTTCAAAAGGGAATGTCTAGGTTACGTATATGTGACCCTGGTTGCCTGAGAAGGGGAACGAGACACTGAGTCTCGTTGCCATGCCTAGGGCTTGCCTGCACATCTCCTTCAGACAAAAGAGTTGATGACATCTATAAAAGGCACCCTTTTATACTTACGGGCGCTCTGCTTGTGACGTTATGGACAGCCAATAAATTGGCATTTTTGGCACACATGCTTCAGACACCAGTCACGCTAATGGCGTTCTGCAAAGCGTCTTTAGCAGATGCAGTCTTGCTCCCCTTCTCAGGGCACCAGGGATCTGCTAAAGATGCTATTGGGAAATCAATACCCACTAAACCATGCTGGGAAACCAAGATGTTTCTCTGGTGAACTCAATAGTATTACAAAAGAATGCAAAGTTTATAGGGTGAAAGCAATACTTTTGCAAACAAACGCAACGTTTCTTGGGCAAACACAATACTTTTGCAAGAAAAGCAGTAATTTTGCGAGAGAATGCAAAGTTTTTTGGGGAATGTAATAATTTTGTGACAGAATGAAAAGTTTCTTGGGTAAACATAAGTTTATGTTTACCCAAGAATAGTTTCACAAGAGAATGCAGTTTCTCAGGGGAACACAATACTTTTGTGGGAGAATGCAAAATCATTTCTTATCCCATCTCATTTTTTCCATCACAATGTCCCCCAAGTGGCATCGTAATGCTTTGATGTCAACATGAAAGAAAAAAAAAAAGTACATATTCCTGGTCATATTATGCAAGTAGCGCTACCTTAACATTTAACAGAGTACTAGAATACAGCACAAGATTTATCGAATATAACTGAATTTAATTTCACAGGAAAATGTTTTTAATATGTAATATGCATGTTTATATTTGTGATTAAATAAAATGTACATCCAAACACTTGAGTGATGAGTATATTACTGACAATCAGCAATACTGTAACACCTCAGTTATTGTTATTGTTTCACCATGTTTTTCACTTAATAATACTGCTCCAGATTTTCATTATCTCCAAAGAACAGCGTTTGTAGCACAGCATTAAGCATATACTTTCTATTTCTTGGGTCCTGGGTTATTAAATAAGCTTTGACTGCTTTAATGCAGCATGCAGCAGCTAGAGTTCTTAGTAGAACCAAGAAATATAATCATATTCTCCACCTGCTGCTCACATTTATTTTAATCAGCATTTTGGGTCACATGAACACCTTTTTCAAAACTATACATTAAAATATGCACATGTACAAACAACTCTGGTTGATATTAGAGATATGGACAGTTGTGAAAAGTCAAGCTACTGAAGAAACTCAATTTACTCAGACGTTAACTTTTCAGAATCAAACACACAAAAACAAGACTATGAAACAATTTATTTTTAACAGCCATTTATTTGCACGTATACTTTTGCAGATGAAAACCAGCGGTTCTGACATTCTGCTCCTGATTTTTATACTGTATCTGTTTCTCTAGAAATTCTGCACAACAGATATGAACATGGTAGCAATAATGATCCTGTACATGAAATGACAGTGAACGTGACATTTAAAATAACACTTCCATAAATTGTTAGATAAGATACACATATTCAGGTAGTTTACAAAATATTACAGTTGATCTAAATAAAAATAACATATGGAGCAGTGATTTTGATGATAACAGTATGCATTTTGCACACATTTCAATCATAAATGATTGTGCCATTGATGAAATATCCAACATGTTTTTCACACAAAAACATCTTCCATAAAAAAAAGTGTATTTATATATAACGAAATACTGTGGGTCAAAAACGGGGGGTGGAAAGGGTGTGGATTTGGGCAAAAGCTAACCACAGTGAGTTATGAGAAAGTTTAAAATTCAGTCATTGGTTGAGACAGATTCTTTTTAAGCCTGGTGATGTTATTGAAAAGTGGTGAATAATGTTACTGTTGAAGTCATGTGTATGTTTAATGACAGATGAAAAACATTGATCTGTTGTGGGGCAAGGTTGCTACAATAAACTAAATATATATAATTACATATCTTTGTGCAGTTTTCCTAAATTTATTCTGGCATTAATACATTTCAAGTCCCTAATTAGTGGACTGTGTTTCACATCTGGATCTAAGCTTGATTCCACCCACTGTAAAAACTTATTTTCATGATTTGTTATCACAACATTTTTTCTTTTGTCAAATCAACTTAGATAATTAATGTGGTTCAGATAACATAATATTTTGAGTTTCTGTTGATTAAACCAATCGCCTTCATTGTATTAACTCAAATTTTTAATTTCAATGAACTCAAAATTTTAAGGCAACCAGGTAACTTCCTTTTTTAAGTTAAACCAACAATTCTTTTTTACAGTGAGACAGTAAATCATTTTGTGAAACATAGCTTTATCATTATTTTAATCATGTAAACATGCTTCAAAGATGGTTGTTCAGTGTGTAAAATAAAAATGCCATGCTTATACTAATTTCTAAGAGAAAAGATTCACGGTCCAGTTGGAAGAAATCTTGGTTGGGTTTGTGGTGCACTAATTGGTGACCTCTATAAAATCAGCTCAATAGATTTCCTAGCACCCTACCAGATGAACTCCCTTGCAAAATCACTACTGTTTGTTTTTCAATTAACAATGAATGTGAAGCTTTTAACTGTTGTAGTCAGTTTTTGTTTTTAAATGGATCCTCATTTTGTTCCTCTGCTTTTTCATGTGTCAAACAACACTTTACTTGAAGCCTGTATATAATGCATTATAAATGTATTCTTAATGCATTAATTATGCCTTGTAATGCACATTATAATGATCTCAATGTAATTGCAACCAAAGTTATAAAACATTATAATGCTTCATTTAGAAAGTATAATGCATTAAAACATGATGAATAACCAATTTCATGCGTAAAAAGGAATCTACAAATATTAATGCATTTTAACTTTGTTTACAATTATTTATGAAAATATATAATGCTCTGCAACGTACATTATGGATTCTTGTCTAATGCATTAACATAAAGGCTTCAAGTATAGAGTGACCAAATTATCTTTGAGCAGCTTATTACGAGAATCTAAATCAACCCTAACCTTAATGTTTGCCGTTGGCTGTCAGCTATCGCTTGGCTATTGTTGGGTAAAGCAGGAATCCGCTGAATGAAGACAGAATTTCACTGGATGCAGAAATTGCCAGCTTCCCTGATGTGAGCACAAGTCCCGTCCTCTGCCCCCGCTTCAAATGAAGAGCTAGACTTGCAGAGACCGACCCACCACAGACACAGTCCTCAGAGCCTCTGCTCCCCGTCCCAGCAGTGTAAAGCTTCTGGATGTTGCGATTGGCTACTGAGAGAAAGGCCTCGACTCTTTCTCCTGCTTGAGCAGTTAAGACAGCGCTGAGAAGGTACCGTCCATCCATGGGCGCAGTGAACACACCTGTTAAAAAAAAAAATAAAAAATTTAGATTACAACAAATGCATACTATACAGGTGCTGGTCATATAATTAGAATATCATCAAAAAGTTGATTTATTTCACTAATTCCATTCAAAAAGTGAAACTTGTATATTATATTCATTCATTACACACAGACTGATATATTTCAAATGTTTATTTCTTTTAATTTTGATGATTATAACTGACAACTAAGGAAAATCCCAAATTCAGTATCTCAGAAAATTAGAATATTGTGAAAAGGTTCAATATTGAAGACACCTGGTGCCAAACTCTAATCAGCTAATTAACTCAAAACACCTGCAAAGGCCTTTAAATGGTCTCTCAGTCTAGTTCTGTAGGCTACACAATCATGGGGAAGACTGCTGACTTGACAGTTGTCCAAAAGACGACCATTGACACCTTGCACAAGGAGGGCAAGACACAAAAGGTCATTGCAAAAGAGGCTGGCTGTTCACAGAGCTCTGTGTCCAAGCACATTAATAGAGAGGCGAAGGGAAGGAAAAGATGTGGTAGAAAAAAAGTGTACAAGCAATAGGGATAACCGCACCCTGGAGAGGATTGTGAAACAAAACCCATTCAAAAATGTGGGGGAGATTCACAAAGAGTGGACTGCAGCTGGAGTCAGTGCTTCAAGAACCACTACGCACAGACGTATGCAAGACATGGGTTTCAGCTGTCGCATTCCTTGTGTCAAGCCACTCTTGAACAACAGACAGCGTCAGAAGCGTCTCGCCTGGGCTAAAGACAAAAAGGACTGGACTGCTGCTGAGTGGTCCAAAGTTATGTTCTCTGATGAAAGTAAATTTTGCATTTCCTTTGGAAATCAGGGTCCCAGAGTCTGGAGGAAGAGAGCAGAGGCACACAATCCACGTTGCTTGAGGTCCAGTGTAAAGTTTCCACAGTCAGTGATGGTTTGGGGTGCCATGTCATCTGCTGGTGTTGGTCCACTGTGTTTTCTGAGGTCCAAGGTCAACGCAGCCGTATACCAGGAAGTTTTAGAGCACTTCACGCTTCCTGCTGCTGACCAACTTTATGGAGATGCAGATTTCATTTTCCAACAGGACTTGGCACCTGCACACAGTGCCAAAGCTACCAGTACCTGGTTTAAGGACCATGGTATCCCTGTTCTTAATTGGCCAGCAAACTCGCCTGACCTTAACCCCATAGAAAATCTATGGGGTATTGTGAAGAGGAAGATGCGATATGCCAGACCCAACAATGCAGAAGAGCTGAAGGCCACTATCAGAGCAACCTGGGCTCTTATAACACCTGAGCAGTGCCACAGACTGATCGACTCCATGCCACGCCGCATTGCTGCAGTAATTCAGGCAAAAGGAGCCCCAACTAAGTATTGAGTGCTGTACATGCTCATACTTTTCATGTTCATACTTTTCAGTTGGCCAAGATTTCTAAAAATCCTTTCTTTGTATTGGTCTTAAGTAATATTCTAATTTTCTGAGATACTGAATTTGGGATTTTCCTTAGTTGTCAGTTATAATCATCAAAATTAAAAGAAATAAACATTTGAAATATATCAGTCTGTGTGTAATGAATGAATATAATATACAAGTTTCACTTTTTGAATGGAATTAGTGAAATAAATCAACTTTTTGATGATATTCTAATTATATGACCAGCACCTGTATGTAGAATGATGCTGCTGCTGTTGTTGTGTGTGAAGTCAATCAACATCTGTACATTTTTTTTAAAGACAAGTACATACTGTATTAGCATACTTTTAAAAAGAGTACTTGAGAAATAATACACTTTAAAATTATATAGTTAAGTGTAAATTGAATGTAATGTTTTCAATCACTTAATTAACTGAAAATGTATAATTAGTTTAAATTATATTACATGCAGCTAGTTGAGCCTTAAGGCCTGTACACACCGGGACGAATATCACATGCGATTATTGCCGACGTTTAACACCTCGTGACTAAAAAAAGGGCGCCAATGTGAATGTGCATGCCGACGCGAAAAACGCCAGGCGTAAAAGCGTCATTTTTTAAAAAACGCCTCAGGTTCGTTTGGTTTGACGCGCCGCGTTAAAAACTGGCCGACCAATGAGATTGGAGCTTTTGTTCATGTGCCTGGAGCTGCTGAAGTTACAGTAAAACACGACTTGGTGGCGTTCAAGCACAAAACGGTCTTGCCGAGCACACATTGATACCAAGACGACGAAGAGGAAGTAAGCAGATGAGGAAGACCCCTACAAACTATGGGTGCTCTGCCAGTTCTTGGCCACATTAATAGGTGAGTATTATATGCCATTTTATTTCTGTATTTTTACTGTTTTTTTTTTTCTTTTACATTCAAGAAATATAGTTAAGAATGTCTATTCATAAATATGTTTATTTGCACTACCGTTCACTTGCACTACTGTCATTGTGACTTCTTTGCACTACCATTTCTGACTACCATCTCCTCATGTCATGTATATGCCATATATGCCATTTTATATCTGTATTTTTATCTTCTTTAATTTTATTAATATCATAAATATGTTTATTTGCTCTACCATTCAGCACAAGCACCATATACTGTCAGGGAGTGAATTTGCATGTTCACTCGGCAAATCGCCAGTGAAAATCGCTTGGTTATGAACATGAAAAAAGTCTCGAAAAACGCTGGCAATAAGCGCGCGCGATAATCGTCCCGGTGTGTACGAGGCTTTTAGAGTGCTTTTTTAGGACTTTACATCTTTATATGTAATTTCATTATTACTGCTAAATGTACTGACAAGCATTTTATTAAAACTTGCATGTCATGTATTTTTAAATATATTTGTAATTACACATTTATAAAGATGAAGTGTCAATTTAGTACATTTAAAATATATTAACTTATTAGTTATATTAACTAAAGTATATATTAACTTTAGATGTACAAATTATAAGTACTTGTGCTTTAGTATGTTAGTCAACACATCAAAATAAGTGTACTTCAAAGCACAACAAAAGATTATTAAAAATTATTTAAATTGTTTTAAAGTAAAAAATTTTATTTGGCATTACAAAATGCACTTTTAAAAGTGTCAAGTTTAAGAACACTTAAGTGACCTTTTACCTCATATTACGTGCAAGTACAGTTTTTAAGATTTAAAGTACATTACAAGTGCACATTCAATACAATTAAGTACACTTCTTTTTCACACGGGCAATTTTAGCAAACACCATAAATACATGATAAAAAGGCATGATTTAAAAACCGCGTACCTGTTTGTGGATCGTAGTGTCTTCCATCATTTAACAGAACATTGTTGAATCGGATGATACCGATTTCTCCAGGGAATGGCACAAGTGTCAGACCAGCCGAAAACGACACATAGGTCATTACTCGCCCTTCTCCTGCATAAATACACACACATACTCACTTTACCATCACTCACTGACAATACAGCTCTGTAAAATATATGGAAGGTTTAGTTACAGTACCTGCGGCCATTTGAATTGTCTTCAGTGGAATCTGTGCTGTAGATATGGAAATATGGCATATTGTAAATATCCTGTAAAAACGTAAGATTTATAACAACATATTTTGAATGTTCATCCAGCGTTGGGGAAGCTGCTTTAAATTATGCAAAGCTTGTGGTCTGGCAAGCTACAGTTTCATAAAACTTAACCTACAGCCAAGCTACTGTATTAAAAATGTGACTAGTTAGCTTCATTAAACTATGGTAACTATTTAATTTGTTAGCCGATGCCTTCATCTTGTTGTATTATGTTAGTTTAGCAAAATCATCTGCTGAAGTCTATTGCAGATATAGATATTCATACATGTGTCTAAGTACAGTTGTGTTCACGGACCGGCTTTGACAGTTCCAATATGGTGGACAGCTTACATATTGCTATGTATATACTGTATATCTATGGTAAGTTGCTAACAAAATGTAGTAAGAAAAAGTGGAGATGAGAAATTAACGTATTTTTCAATATAAAACTATCTGACGATAAAATGTTATAATTTTTTATTAATTTTAGAGGCCTTTTTCTGGCTCAAAAACAATGACTGTTTTCAAAAGAACAAAGAATAATCTCATTTAGAGCAACCATATTGAACAACCAGTAATACACACCCCAATAACTGTCCACAAACATGGAATCACCCTGGATCTGGTGACCTTAAGGATCAGTGGAACACACATAAAAAGTCCACATACTTCAACTTAAAAACTTGAGTTCATTTGTTAATTTGTTAATTTTTTAAGTATAATCCAATTGGCTGACCTTTTGATCACTCATATCATGTTGCCATTTGCACAAAATCAAATGTATCCATTTCTGTGAGGAATTTTTTTTTTTGCCATTTAATTTTTTTGCCAAGTATGTCTGATACACTTGCGCAACAAGGTCTCGTTTGTTAGCATTAGTTAATACATTAGCTAACATGAACTAAAAATATATATTTTTTACAGCATTTATGACCCTTTGCTAATATTAGGTAAAAAAATACAATTGTCCATTGTTTCTTTATGTTATTTCAGAGTGCAATTAACTAATGTTAACATAACTTTTAATTAAAAATGTATTAGTAAATGTAGAAATTAACTTCTGAAGTATTGTTCATTGTTAGTTTACTAATGTAGTTAACTAATGATAATAAATGAATCTTTATTGTAAAGTGTTACCCATGTATCAGCTATATCAAAAAGCTCAAGCTCTGATAATAGGCAATTGCGGCTATTTAATTTAGTTTAGTTTATTTAGTAATTCCCCAAAAAAGTGTTCAGCTACAATAGTGTGTTGAATACCAGAAACAGAATCAGGACTGAGGGCAGCAGCAGGAATCAGAGGATAACCTGTCAAGAACAATACAACAAATACTGTGAGATAACAATTTTCTGTAAACAGCTTTGTAATAGAATTCACACATTTGCAATACATAAACACACACATATCTGAACACACTTACCTGGTGCTCCTGCATAGCCAGTAATGGATGTCCCGCTCCCATTGATCCCCTGAGGTATGTTAGATGAGATTTTGGTCACTCGAGGCCCTGCTGCAGACGTCGTGGCAGACAGTGATGGGAGTGGTTGACCTCCCTCTATGGAAACTTTTACAGGCGCTGTATCTTCAAGAACACCTGGAGAGAGGTAGAAGAGTGATGGCTGAGAAGAAATAAAGAATGCCTGACAGTTAACAGGTGTGACTTGCTATTTTTTTTTTTTTGCAATTTTTTAAGAAGCCGTCTGCTTCAGAGATTATGGACCAGATTTGCGAAACATGAGAGAGCAATTCCAAAAAAAATGTTCTGTGCGTGATATACCGATGACACACAAATTAAAGAACACAGACGCAGCCAAGAGCAGCGCAAATAAGCGTCTGGTTTAAAACATGCTTTTTGGGTGGTAAATAATGGCACAGATACCAGTAAATTGACTAGCGCAAACCTTAGTAAATCACCTTGCACGATTCATTTAAATATTCTCCTCTCATAAATTTTGCGCCTGAAAGAGAAACTTCTACAAATGCATATGCAATAAGGTCAGCCGCAAAAATAATTGTGTCCACGCTTTTTCAGCGTTAATTTTTCACTGCGTGCCTTTAGTAAAACCTGACAGTAGTTTTCTAACTCCAAAAGAGGGTTTGCGCTGGCACAAGCTGTTAGTAAATATGGCCCCTACATGTGCCATTTATTATGTATTTTGATGTGCTGAATTCAAATATGATAATTAAAACAACTGATTGGCTGTTTCCAAGATATTTACGTTTTTACATTTTACCTCTACGTATATTGTGTAGATAGTACCTGTCACCAGTCCTGTTTATGTAACACAGCAAAAGGGCTATATTGTATAAATCAAATTTATTATGAAACAAAAGGCAAAAAACTATTATGTACATAGTTTAATCCTATTCAGTGTCTACTCTGCACTTCTTGGCTTGTCTCTTATATTCATTAAATGGAGAATCTCTTGTCATTGTTCAGCAATAGTCTGCAAGCACTGATGGGCTCCATTTACTCCATTTGAAGGTATCTGCACTGTTCACACAAGTAAGAGGCATCTCTGCCCAAAATCAAACACTGACAAATGAGGGGGCATGACACTGTATGACAGGGGTGCAAAACTCAGTTCCTGAAGGGCCACAGCAAAGCCACTTGAAGGCAAGCCTGCAAGGTTAGCAAATAAATAGCGTAAAGCCTGCAATTCTCATTCATTTCTATGGTATCCTACCTGCAAACAGTGATTGACTGTCGCACAACTAAAATTGAAATTTAATGACGTCAAGGCTGTAATGTGATTGGTTATCAAGCCACACATGATCCAAGTTAGCCGTTATACTGTCTTCAATGGTAGAGCCAGAGAACCTCATATCTCCCAATAATAAGACCATGGCTGCATCCGAAAACTTAAATGTTGCCTTTGGAGGATGCATTCCTAGGTAGGAAGGCATCGAGGCATGTCCGAATCCAATGTTAGCTTCACTTCCTGTATCCTGAGATACCTTCATCTGAACTATTTTTGAAGGCAGCATAGATGTATCCTTCACTGCCTTTGATATCCCACAATCCTGTGCTTTCCATTCTGTGACAGTTGAGCTAATAAATAAAGATGGTGTCTGAAAGTTGCGGTTGGTAGTCAGTTTGTGTGTAAATTTATGTTTTTGACCAACGTTTTCCACTTTTGATGTCATTTCTAGTGAGAAATTACTATTGTAGTACTTAGACATTCGCTTAGTTATCACCAAAGCTTGCTCTATTTTGCTAGATCATTAAACTGTTACAATGCCTCAGAAGTCTGTCCAAAATCAGTTTCGTAAGGTACCTTCGTGCGCAAACGCTGCCTACAAAGTCATTGCCTGATAAGGCAGTGAGGCAACAAGTCAGCTGCCTAAGTTTTTGGATGCAGCCCATCTCTGGCCACAGCTCTGGAGAGTTTAGCTCCAACCCTAATTAAACACACCTGATCCAGCTCATCAAGTCCTTCAGGCTTATTTGAAAACTACAGGTATGTGTGTTGGAGTAGGGTTGGAACTGAACTCTGCAGGGCTGTGGCCCTCCAGGAATTGAGTTTTGCACCTCTGCTGTATGATTTCTAGAGCTGATATAGGTCAATTTTTTTTCAGCAGAGTGATGTAAGCTTCGTTATGATTGCATTATCAATGACTTCTAGGAATAACATGATGCAATTCATATCATGTATGATGCAATACCAACTTCAGATTGCATCATTCATTGTTTTCCCTAAAAAGCAAGTACCAGACTTATCATGTATCCAGTCTTATAGATTTATCATGTATCCAGTCAAATATGTATTTTAGTACTTTCTGGTTTAAATAGAGATCCCTTGTCTTTATTTCTTGAAAACTAGACCCAATCAACAATTTTAAGCATAATTTTCATTCTTTTATTTAAGCATAATTTTCATTCTCAGCAACACAGATTTCACAACACATTTCAGAAGCATTTGGCTGTAGACCAGTGTAATCAACAGGTTCAATCCATCTGGTTATTTTTAGAATTTTTTTTTTTAATTCAATGACAGTGACACAATCTGATTCCAAAATGATTCTCAACTGTGTAAAGACACAAATTAACTAGGAAAGTAAAAGTGGCTTGTTGCTAAATTCTGTGTAAGATTTGGATAAAAGCCATACTAAAATATCAGCCAAAAGAAACAGAATAAGCAGCAAAAATAATATCAGAGGCAGCTCTGTGGATTTTGTTCTGTTCAAATGAAATGCTGCATCAGAGAAATCTTAAATTGAATAATCACAGAAGTGCGCACCTCCATTTGTGCGAATGGATTGCTGGATCAGGTTAAAATCTCACACTTTAATAGCATTAAATTCAAGGGAACTTGCATATGAACGTAGATATTTAAGTTAAATACATACACCTCTTTAGCCATTGTCACATGCCAGTGATTATCCCTCCTCACATGCCATATAGGTTGCCGACCCCTGATTTAAAAATACCTGCATATAATTACAGCTGTAATTAATTTCAGTAATTACATCTATGATTACTCTGTTGACCATTCCCTTACCCCTTAACCCACCCTTAAACCTAACCATACCACAAAACCTGTCCTTAACCTCACCTGTATCCCACCTCAATAGAAGCACAAGGGTTTTTCAATATTCAACACAATAAATACATTGTTCATTTGACACAAGTCAATCAAAGTCAAAGTTAAAAAAAAAAAAAAAAAAAAAAAATTTAAAGACACCTAATAAAAATTGGGAGCCAGAATTGAGAAAGAATTACAATGAGTTGGTAAAAAGGAAAGCCCATTTTGATTATTTGATCTTAACAAGACTGATCATAACAAAACTTGAAACCTTAAGATGTACACTAAATTTGGTCATATTCTGAACTTGGAGTGTGGGAAAAAATCTTTAAAAAAATCTTATGAACACCTGGAGAAAGGTAGAAGAATGATAATGGGAGGACAGAATAATAAGAATAACAATTAGCAGGTGTGACAATCATATCTCAATCAAAAATGCTTCTACCCATTTAAAAAAGATTTACATCTTCATAAACTTAAGTTCTGTGTAATCTTAATAATAAGAGAACAATATATATGGTGGTTTGTATGGTGGTGGGGACTGCTCATTATTATTAATATTTGATTTGAGTGAAAGAAACGATCTTTGACACCACTTTTTCGAAAGGTCCTACTGAATTATAATTCTGACTTTTGGAGATTTATGTCTTTCCCCATTTAAGTAGATAGGAACTGTATGCATTTAATGTCTGCTATTTACTTTAAAAACAGCTGCACAGAGGTGTTACCAAGAAAGCTGTCAAGTAAACTGATTTACCTTAAAGGTACTTTGGTTTAACTGCCTGCAGAGTCCAGGTGGTTTTAGGAATGCTTGTGTATTTCTCACCAAATATTTTATGTTCAATGAACAGCATTTAGTCCAACATTGTGCTCAGTGTGTCTAATTAAGGTCTCTTTAGCTACTGCTTGTGTACGTTTTTTTGCACACAGATGTTCAACATAAAAAAGCCCAAAAGGGCACGATTAAAAAAGGGAAGAAACTTTTTCATATAAGGTGCTGGAAATGGCAACATGCAAAACAAGCTTTTAGCTTCTGGCTGAGAATGAACTAATAGTGTCAACTTTCAGCCACTATACTACATTGTTATTAAGTCTTAAGGTCGTAAGATGCCCAGAAAAAAGTTCAGCTGAGAGCTAACTGGTTAACAGTGAACAAAAATTGATATTACGATATAAGACATTTAGGGAGTTGCTACACTGATGCTGTGAATTACTATGAATTAAATTGGTACACATGCTGTAATTGAAATGTTATTCCTGTTGTCATGTTTGGTTATTTTACAACAGCACATGTGGACAGCTACTTTGGAAAGTATGTTTTTTTGAACCACTGAAGCGCTGCCTTGAAGAAGCTCGCTTGTACATAACGAAGTGTGATTTTAAAACAGTAATTTTTTATGCCACACTTCTGTTGTTTCCAAGAAGTTGCAGTGTAAAGCTATTCACTACTTCCAGTTAGTTGCTCCCTAACAATTAGAGAAATACAGAGGGAGCAGCTTTACATGTCACACCCGCTTGCTCACATGATCTCATCCAGTGATAGATCTCCGCCGCAGAACTGCACAGCAGTGACTTATACACAAAAAAACCCTCTGTGCTAAAACACACACACATGTTGGTACTCCTTTTATTACAAGGACTTTCCATATGCGTAATGGTTTTTATACTGAGCTAATCATATTTTCTGTCCCCTAACAACACCCCTAAACATAACCCTTTCAGAAAACTTTTTGCATTTTTTATAAAACATAGTTTTGTATGTGCCTCTACATTGCTACTGTATGTTGCCCTGAATGGGCCAAACTAGTAGAAATGGACAGGCTAATTACAAAATAAACAACTTATCCATTTGACATCAACACTTTCACTCACGTCCAAATCAAAATCAAGTTCTGTGAGTTGACGAAAAGCCAGTAGCAACAAATAAAGAGTACAAGAAATATGCTAGTTACTGTATTATTGTAGTTTGGTACTATAATAAGACTGAAAAGGTCCACAGTAAGTAAGAAGGGCCTTGTATGGCATCAAAAAAATCTATCCCAAAAAAAAAAAAAAAAAAAACTAATTAGAATCTGGCTCAAAATATTCCAATCAGTCATAGAACCTACTGCAATCATGTGTTACGGAATGGTTGAGTGATGAAAGTACACGACGAAGAAGAACATACTGGAACGATCTTTAATCATAAACAGAGTTGAACACAGGAAAACACAACCAAACACTATCTCAAATGAGGACAAACAGAGAATGGGTGAGAACACAGGCTATTTATGAACAGAGCCAACAAAGGGAACTATTGAGTTAATAAACAAGAAACAGGTGAATATAATGACTATTAAGACAACTCAGGAAAACTAGGTCACAGGGAAAACTAGGTCAAACAATGGGCAAACATGACAGAACCAAAAACACAATGAAACAGAGAACACACGTTACAATATGGCAGTGAAGTGCGGGGTCCTCTCCTGATCCATGAATTTGACAAATGGGACAAAAGTTGCCGAGTTCTGTAAGAGTATCCTCAGAGTACAGAGAAACACACCGAACAACGCATGCAGGCCAATATCCTCTACGGATGTGCATTGAGAAACAAGCCATCAAATTTTGGAAACATCTAAAAAAGAGTGACCCCAGCTCTTATCATTTTAAAGCCCTTAAAAACCATGAAATGAACACTGAAAGAAGTCCCCTGATTCGGATGTTCCTGAAGCTGCAAAAACAAACTAGCACAACTAACATGACTAACATCAGCCAGCGTCTGGACACCAACACATTCACAAAATTCGGCCCAACTAAATTATAAAAGTACAAAAAGAAAATGATCTGACTTATTAGACCGAAACAACAGAAAAACAAAGTAAACTTGAATGTTATTTGGTCCTAAATAGAGATTATACAACAGCAAAATATCTGAGTACAATGAAAGACTGTAAATTTAGAAGAACAATGACGATATACAGACTCTGACTAGAGACGGGCAGATATTGACAGAACTGGCTGCCCAAAGAGAGCTGCATCTGCCCATACTGTAATGTTGATCGTTCTCGACATTTATATCCAAATGTTGATTATATATATATATATATATATATATATATATACACACACACACAGGTGCTGAACTCATATAATTAGAATATCATCAAAAAGTTGATTTATTTCACTAATTCCATATCAAAAAGTGAAACTTGTATATATATATATATTCATTACACACAGACTGATACATTTCAAATGTTTATTTCTTTTAATTTTGATGATTATAACTGACAACTAAGGAAAATCCCAAATTCAGTATCTCAGAAAATTAGAATATCGTGAAAAGGTTCAATATTGAAGACACCTGGTGCCACGCTCTAATCAGCTAATTAACTCAAAACACCTGCAAAGGCCTTTAAATGGTCTCTCAGTCTAGTTCTGTAGGCTACACAATCATGGGGAAGACTGCTGACTTGACAGTTGTCCAAAAGACGACCATTGACACCTTGCACAAGGAGGGCAAGACACAAAAGGTCACTGCAAAAGAGGCTGGCTGTTCACAGAGCTCTGTGTCCAAGCACATTAATAGAGAGGCGAAGGGAAGGAAAAGATGTGGTAGAAAAAGTGTACAAGCAATAGGGATAACCGCACCCTGGAGAGGATTGTGAAACAAAACCCATTCAAAAATGTGGGGGAGAGGAGAGGCACACAATCCACGTTGCTTGAGGTCCAGTGTAAAGTTTCCACAGTCAGTGATGGTTTGGGGTGCCATGTCATCTGCTGGTGTTGGTCCACTGTGTTTTCTGAGGTCCAAGGTCAACGCAGCCGTATACCAGGAAGTTTTAGAGCACTTCATGCTTCCTGCTGCTGACCAACTTTATGGAGATGCAGATTTCATTTTCCAACAGGACTTGGCACCTGCACACAGTGCCAAAGCTACCAGTACCTGGTTTAAGGACCATGGTATCCCTGTTCTTAATTGGCCAGCAAACTCGCCTGACCTTAACCCCATAGAAAATCTATGGGGTATTGTGAAGAGGAAGATGTGATATGCCAGATCCAACAATGCAGAAGAGCTGAAGGCCACTATCAGAGCAACCTGGGCTCTTATAACACCTGAGCAGTGCCACAGACTGATCGCCTCCATGCCACGCCGCATTGCTGCAGTAATTCAGGCAAAAGCAGCCCCAACTAAGTGTTGAGTGCTGTACATGCTCATACTTTTCATGTTCATACTTTTCAGTTGGCCAAGATTTCTAAAAATCCTTTCTTTGTATTGGTCTTAAGTAATATTCTAATTTTCTGAGATACTGAATTTGGGATTTTCCTTAGTTGTCAGTTATAATCATCAAAATTAAAAGAAATAAACATTTGAAATATATCAGTCTGTGTGTAATGAATGAATATAATATACAAGTTTCACTTTTTGAATGGAATTAGTGAAATAAATCAACTTTTTGATGATATTCTAATTATATGACCAGCACCTGTGTGTGTGTGTATATATATATATAAAAATGTTGAACTCATATATATATATATATATATATATATATATACACACATATACATTATATATATATATATATATATATATAGACATTAGACTGTGAACATTAGAAATGCTTTGGCAATAAATTGTAACAAATGTCATGCCACATTTAAATTAAAACAATTGAAAATTGAGAGAAAGGGAGAAAAGATTTCTGACTTTCAAACCCCCTTTTTATTACAATTTAAATATTAAAAAAACAATAAACTTCCAAACAACATCCCTTTGATATTAAAAATACAGTAAAAAAATCATCTCAACAAAAAGGAAAAATACAAAGAGAGAACAAAAAACATTATGGGACACCAAATAATGATGCAGTGGTTATATCCACGTATATACTCTTCCAGTCCCACAAATAGACCTCCAGATAAAATCCATATAAATACATGTGTGAGCAGTGAGACATGCTCAAAGGAAAAGATCGTCTCACAGGTCAAATGTCACAGGTCAAGAAGAATAAGTGACTGAAAAGGAAGAGTGCATTACTATAACTAACACAGCTGCTCACACAAGATACAATGCACTCACATGCATCTAGGGTGTTCCACACACACACCAACTACTATACTACTTTGTGGGGTCCAAATGAGTAAGATCAGGAATTTATGAGGTTCAGTTGGACCCCACAAAGACAACATCTTAAACATCATATATAAGTATGTTTGACAAAATCTTAAAAAAGTCACTATAGTGTGGCCCTTCACTACATTATACCCGTCAGAGGAACCTATCCCTAAACCAACCCATCACAGGAACCTAACGTAATTTTAACATCAAGTAAAGGACCCCACATAGTCAAAGATTCCGTATCTTTCGTACTTTGTGGGGTCGTCTGGAAATTTGTGTCCTCATAAATCACAAAAACAAGTATACACAAACACACACACACACACACACAGTCAATTGAACATGTTCATTTAGTGTGGTTTATTCTGTTCACACAGCTGAAGTAAACATAAGATAACAAAAAATCAGTTTTAGTTGTATGTAGGCAGTAGTTTTTTGTACTCCTTTTTAATGATCAGATTTCATATTTTGATACTTGTAAACAGTGTACTACAAATTTTCTTATATTCAAGCTCATGATGCATTGGATTTCTTTATAGAGCCCTTGAGTATATCCTTTGCATTTACTTCAAACAAAGTTAAGTTTAAAAATCACTTAGTGGCTGTATCTTATGTTATTTGGATTTTTCAACATTACTCTGAACGTTGCAAGGTAAAACTGTAAGATGACTAATGTGTCCAGAACACGAAATCACCAAATGAGAAGCAGATGCCCCACATGCATGCTCACACATGCATAGACACACAATATAATCCCATAAAAGTCAAGACATTGCACAACTCTGAAGCCTGCCCAGTTGTAACATGTGTGTACAATTAAAACGTAAAGGGGAAATACTACTTCCCCTGGGAGTTACCTGCTCACAATACACAAACATTCTCCTGCATTAAAGGAAATCCCTCTCAAAACACTACCGTATGTACACTGTTGCCTACATTTGCAACGTGGAGTTCATACAGCAGAAGCTTCCAAAGACCCAAAAGGAGACCAGCAAAATAGATAGTTTGGACTAGTAGTACTGACAAAAACAGACCAGGGGCCAGTTGCATAAACATAGCTACTTTTTTTAGACCGTGTCTTAAGAACTAGTCTGAACAACTAGCAGTTGTCAAAGGGGAAATCCAAATCTATTTTATGTAATTGACCAGTTTTATGAATTATGACCAGTCTTAATGAAAAACTACATGACTAACTGGTAAGATTATTCCAAGCAGTTTTTGCATTATATTTTTAGAATTTTTGCCACTTTATTGGATAATGGGGCCAATTTTCAGGAATGAGAAGTTACATTACTGGTAAATTACCGTTTTGATGCTATGTGTGAACAAAACATAAGATTACCAGTATGAGCAAGTACAAGGTCAGGACACATTGGTGTATAAGACGTCTGCTTTGGCCAATCATATAGATCTGATGGAGATGATGTGATTACTCTTCACTGTTACTCTACAGTAACATCTGTCACTCAGAAGTCGAAAAAGTTGTTAAATTGGACAGATAATGAAACAAAAGTGCTTCTTATCTGCGGATGAAGAAAAAGCCGCAGTGTGTTTAAAGGTAATTTCCGATGAACACAGAGTTTACCGATATTTCGGTGCTGATGATGTGTGAATGAGATCTTAACTGCAAAAAGACTAAACAGTTACCGAAAAAGTCAAATTTGGAAATTTTACAGTAATTTACTATAATTTAGTCAAATCAGGTTATAGCTGTAGCATGTCAAGAGCAAATATGCAACCACAGCTCTGAAAGACCAAATGAATATTTATAATCAAGGGGCAGTTAAAATGGTATCAGAAAAATGCTTTTTTTAAAAAAAATAAATAAATAAATAAATAATAAAAAAAAGCTATTATTTGTTGCAACTGACCATTGCCATTAATGCATCAACAAGCAAGTTTAATGCAAGAAAATGAGATGTGGACATGTTTTCTTGCATTATGTTAGAAAGTTTTACCTTAAAAAAGTGAGTACTAACATTAAGAATTAGGAATATGGTGTAGATGATGGAAAATTGCACTTAAAAGCAGTCCTCTCTTCATTTAAAAAAAACAAACCAAAAAAAAAAAACCCCCCCGAAAAAAGCGTAACTGACCTCGTTACGCTTTTTTCGTAATTTGAATACTAAAGGAACTTGTTAAATATGGACATTTTTCTTACACAAATGCATTGCTTCGCTTCAGAAGGCCTTTATTAACCCCCCGGAGTTGTGTGGAGTACATTTATGATGGATGGATGCACTTTTTTGAGCTTCATACTCGGTCCCGTTCACTGCTATTATAAATCTTAGATGCATCAGGATATTTATTAATATAACTCCAATTGTGTTCATCAGAAAGAAGAAAGTCATATACACCTAGTATGGCTTGAGGGTGAGTAAAGCTTGGGATAATTTTCATTTTAAAGTGAACTAATCCTTTAAGAACTTTCTTTTTACCACCTGCAGCCTTTTTCGATAAATTTTGATACGGTCTATGTTAACTTGTCTTGTAAACTGATGCATCTGAATTGCTCATGCAAACTAGCTGTTCAGCCCTTCAGTTTTGCATATTATAGTGGAGAAGGACAATCTCAAGTCTCTATTGAAGTCTTTGTCTCATTTTAAATAAACATCCTCCATCAATTGTACAATAGAAATAGGCTCCTTAAACTCCAAGTCCTTCAAGTATGATTGCCCTTGCAAATACTGCAGTGTTTCTTTGGATAATCTAGTCTGCAAAATTACAATTTTGTAATTTTCTTCCTGTAGCTTGGCATTGCTAGCACGGTGCTAGCAATGCCAAGGTCATGGGTTCAATTCCCAGGGAAAGCAAGAACTGATCAAATGGGTGCCTTGAATGCAATGTAAGTCACTTTCGACAAAATCATCTGCCAAATGTATAAATGTAAAATATAAATGATGTCCTCAGAGGAGCATTGCTTACCTGTAGGTGCATTAGTGATCCCATCCTGTCCGTCTTTTGAAAGGTGTGAATTTGCTTTAAACACGTTAATGTCTCTTGTATGTGTAAGAACTGTATTGTTCAGTTGACGGACGCAAGTCCACAAGCCGTTAACGTGTTTGTTCAGTCCCTCTTTAATTCGTTTGAGACTGTCGGACATTGGCTCAAACCGACCGCAAATGCCTTCAATGCTAGCCACCCGTCCATCAAAACCATTAAGCAAGCCATTTATTGTCCTCATTTGCTCTTGGCTTTCCCCAAAATCAGCTTCCAAATTTTCCACCCGTTTCAGTATAATTTCCTGCAGTTGCTGTGTATGTTTCTCCAAGACGTCTAGGCGCTGATCATGACCTAAGACTGTGGTCAGCAGCTGTGAAGTGCTGTTTTCATGTTGAACAGCACTGATTTTCTCTTCCAAGGCTATGCTTTGATCTTCCTCTTCCTTAAGTCTTTCCCTTCTTAGTTTCTCCTCAAGATTGAGGCAATGTACCTCTGCACTCTTTTCCGCAAGACTAACCCTTGCCTCCAGAATATGCCCTTGTGCATCAATCTGTGCAAGGGTGGCATTCTGTTGCCTAATGGCATCTTTCAGTATCTGCTGGGTGTCCTTGAGCTTCTGGACCTCATGACTGTCCAACCCCGGGGCTTTTCCAATGGGAAGTTGGAGACGCAAGTCTTGGATCTCTTTGCGGAGTTCAGCCTCTTTAGAGTCAAGGAGCTCGGCCAAACTCAAGTAAGAGGTTTCTTGTTCCTCACACTGCTCCTGAACAGACAGCACTTTGTAGTCACATGCATTCTTCATGTCTGCTAATTTGATGTCTATTCCTTGAAGAAGCTCCTCACGAAGGGCAGAAAGCTTCTCATCGATGTATGTCTGACATGGACACTCGTTGGTTGCAGCAGTCGAGGAGGGCTGAAGTGGTCCAGTATTGGTTGATTCTGTTAGTCGATGGATCTGTCCATCGATGTTCTGGATCCTATTCTGCAGATCTTGGATGCTATTAGTATTGGAACTGATCGTGTTGGAGAGCTGGGTAATGTGGTTTTGCAGTTCATCAGCACCTGATGATAAACGGAGGTCTGATGGGAACACAACGGTCTCAATTCCACCCGCCTTGACATCCTGTGGCTGTTGCAAATTCCCCAACGTGTTTAGAATGAATTTGGTAACATCTTCCTGTATATCTAACCGTAAGTTTGCATTGGCTGAAGTCATGGCTTGCAGGTCGAGTACTGTTTGAGAAAGACGCTCCACTTCTTCTTCTAATACCTGAACTCGGCGACTCTCATGTTGGCGATCTCCATAATTTCCCAGTTGAATGTTGCGATCCCCTTTCTGCCCGGGTTGAGACCATGGATGTGTCTCGGAGAACACTTCTGGTCCTTGAACCAAAATTACATGTACTTATTAGGTGTGGGAATCGCCCAAGGCCCCATGATATGATATTATCACGATATTTAAGCCATGATAAGACATTATTACAATAACATGTTGTGATATATTGCGAATTATTACCTTTTTTTTTTTGGGAACTAGAAATCATTGGCCTAATTTTAAAAGTTATCAAGACAATTCCATTAAGTTCCATTCAGTTATTATTTTTTTAATCCATTAGCACAGAAATTTCAGTTTAAATGACACAGTATGTTGATGTAATGATCAACATTAGGTCAACAGAACTCATCAAAATAATGTTTAAAACTTAAGGTTTAATTAAATCTATAAAAGAAATTTTAACTTGTAACCATGGATTTATTGAAGTTGTGGTAATAGGTCACCTCAATTACTTTTTACGAGTGTACTAATATAGTAATATTGCTCATTTCAATTTTTCCAAATCCAAAAAAACATGTACCCAGTATGCTCTGTTGTTGACTGTTGGTGGAAGGGGCATCTGGACGTGGTTCCTCAACAACATTGGGTTTCTGTGGGGTAACTTTCACCTCTGTACAGTCATGACCTTGGTAGCCTGGGCAACACCTCCATTCCAGTTCAGTCACTTGTTTGTAGCCTATTTTGTACATGGGTCTCAGGTGAGTATGATACCTAGAAAGACAGTTATGAATTATGATGTCAAAGGCAGATATGAACAAACATCAAGATTCAGTTTGAACTATTAACTAAAAGTATGCACTTCACAGGTACCTGTAATACAATACACTGTTTTGGCCTCAGATTCCAAGCCACTTTCCTGTAACTACAGTAACATCAAAAGATACACAGATACACACTTTGATACCAACTGGGCACATTTACCACATTTAGGGACACTAGTTCTAACCTAAAGTCATGCCATAGATTGACATATAAGAGTGTCCAGGTTGAGAAAAGAATGTTTTAAAAATCTAGTTAAACGTGTCAACTTCAAAGAAATTTACTTTTTGTATTCTGAAAAAGAAGTGTACTTAATTGTATTGAATGTGCACTTCAAATCTTAAAAGTAGGCCTATATTTTAAAAAATGTACTTGGGGACATTTCATGAAAATCTGACTTTTTCCATGTTTAAGTGCTAAAATCGGCCCCGGTGCATCTACCAAACCAGAAAACGTGAAAAAGGATCACCCAGTAACTTTGTTTTGGTAAGCCTTTCTCTGCAAGCATGTGAAAAAACAATCCGTTCACATTTCGCTCCCCTTGTGACATAGTAAGGGGATCTTATTATAATAATACCGCCCCCCTGAATCTGTATGTTTCCACCCACGGCGCTGCCATTGTTTTCGCAAGCGACAACGGTGTACCAGTAACACTGGTCCTGGAGTGCAGCTGCACAGATTAGCTACAATCCTGATCAAACACACTTGAATGTCTTTAGGATTACTAAAGCTACGTGAAGGAAGGTTACACATTATCACTGATCTGTTAACGGCTATAATAGTAAACTTATGAGTCTCCATGAACTCCTGGCATCTGAGCCACTAAGGACGCAGTGGTGTAATTTTATTTATGAAGGGAAGGTGTCCAGATAAAGTTGAATGTTAGCAATCATCCACAAAATACATGCCATACCTATGTGATCTGATATGCTGCATCACTAAGCTTCTCCTGTATTATTTATGCCTCAGTATATTGAAATCGCAAGCTTGTGGGCGGGGAGCACAAGCTCATTTGCATTTAAAAGGACACACACTAAATCAGCACATTTTTTCTCCCACCCAAAAATAGGCAGTTAAAACATGGTATAATAAAAAAATCCATGGGGTATTTTGAGCTGAAACTTCACAGACACATTCTGGGGACACCTGAGACTTATATTACATCTTGTAAAAAGGGGCATAATAGGTCACCTTTAATTAAATAAAAGGCCACTTAAATGTACTTTAAGACGATACACTTTCATGACTGTTAACAACACACTTTTAAAAAGTGCACTTTAAAATAGTCAAATTAAAATGTTTACTTTAAAGTACATTTTAAATCATTATGTTTTAGCAAACATTTGTCATGCTTTAAAGAAGTACACTTATTTTGATGTTGACTAACACTAAATCACAAATATTTGATTATAATTTTAACTGTAGTGTGTTATTTAATATTACATTTAAGGTTAATATATTTTAAATGTACTAACATACCAGTTTCAATAGATATTACATATTACATATATTTTTGTTTACCATAAATGCTTGTCAGTACATTTGGCAATACACTTTAATACTACAATAGAAGTAATTATGAAAGTCCATATAAGGATGTACTTCAGTGGGTCAAAAATACTCTAAAGTTCAGCTAATTGCATTTTACATAAATTATAAACTATAACATTTTCATTTAATTGCAATTAACATGCAATTAAGTGTCTGAAACATTGAAAACATCACATTCAGTTCACACTTAAAGGGTTAGTTCACCCAAAAATGAAAATTCTGTCATTAATTACTCACCCTCATGTCGTTCCACACCCGTAAGACCTTCGTTCATCTTCGGAACACAAATTAAGATATTTTTGATGAAATCTGATGGGTCAGTGAGGCCTGCATAGCCAGCAAGATAATGAACACTTTCAGATGCCTAGAAAGCTACTAAAGACATATTTAAAACAGTTCATGTGACTACAGTGGTTGAACCTTAATGTTATGAAGCGACGAGAATACTTTTTGTGCGCCAAAAAAACAAAATAACGACTTTATTCAACAATATCTAGTGATGGGCAATTTCAAAACACTGCTTCATGAAGCTTAGAAGCTTTACGAATCTTTTGTTTCGAATCAGTGGTTTGGAGCGTGAAAGTAACGTGATTTCAGTAAATGAGGCTGTTACGTCATAAGTGTTTCGAAATTTCAATGGTTCACCACTGGGGGGGCGTGACTTTGGTAGTTTGACACATGCTCCGAACCACTGATTCGAAACAAAAGATTCGTAAAGCTTCGAAGTTTCATGAAGAGGTGTTTTGAAATCGCCCATCACTAGATATTGTTGAATAAAGTCGTTATTTTGTTTTTTTTGGCACACAAAAAGTATTCTCGTCTCTTCATAACATTAAGGTTGAACCACTGTAGTCACATGAACTGTTTTAAATAAGTCTTTAGTAGCTTTCTGGGCATCTGAAAGTGTTAATTATCTTGCTGGCAATAGAGGCCTCATTGAGCCATCAGATTTCATCAAAAATATCTTAATTTGTGTTCTGAAGATGAACGAAGGTCTTATGGGTGTGGAACGACATGAGGGTGAGTAATTAATGACAGAATTTTCATTTTTGGGTGAACTAACCCAAGTATTTTGTTTTAAAGTATATTATTCATTTCCATAATAAGTACTATCTTTAAGTGTGCTAAGTTGTGCTTCTTCACAAGGGTCATATTGGTTTCTTATTGTTTTGAAACACCTTTATACAATTTTCAAGAAATGTTTCAATTTAATGACTCATGTCATGTGGGGTAATGATCAAGTAATGACAATTTGTTATTGAATACATGTGTAAAACTTGAATACATGTGAGTGTACATATTTTAATAATTTTTTAAATGTTTTTATATAGATTTTTCAACTAAATGACATTTAACCTGAAATAAATTTGCCTTAGTTCATAAAAATGTAAAATGATCAGAACTAACCCCC
Source organism: Mylopharyngodon piceus (assembly GCA_039654765.1). Taxonomy (NCBI): domain Eukaryota; kingdom Metazoa; phylum Chordata; class Actinopteri; order Cypriniformes; family Xenocyprididae; genus Mylopharyngodon; species Mylopharyngodon piceus. The sequence continues at coordinate 40,433,359 of CM077442.1, forward strand.
GGTTTCACAGGGTTTTGCTTAGTAAAAGACTTAAACCTAGTCCCAGACTAAAATGCATGTTTGAGCTGTTTTAACTGAAATCAACTTGCACTGCCACTGACATATCTTAAAATATGTCAGTGCCATTGTTTTGTCTCAAGATGCACACCAGTAATGTTTTTTTCTAAGGCACGTTTATAAAAGCTACTTAAATATCCTAATTGAACTAAGGCCTAATCCTGGCTTAATCTAAGCCTTGTCTGTGAAACCGGGCCTATATGTCTTAACTCATTATAGTTGTCCTGCACATTAAACTGGGGATGGAGAAAGTATTTAAAAAAAAACAACAAAAAAAAAACACCCTTGACCTTTAACTATCTCAAGTTATAGTGACCGACTACTAAGCAGCACATATCCTGAATTTGAGCTGTATGTTTCAGAGGGAGCAAAGTGACAACATATGTCCGGTGAGATTTAAAAAATCGTACTAATTCGCTTGGTCTAACCATTCTGTCCGCAAAAGGAGGCATTCCTTTTTTTCATGAGCCATGCAAACATAAACAACAAAGTGCAGAATTACGCACATCATTTATTATGATTTACTCCAAAAGTGACACACATCTGGAGTGCAGCTTTAAAAGCAAGATGTGCATGAACATGCGGGACATTGTAATTGCACCATTTCTTAAAGGTTCTCCGGAAACTTTACACAAGCTAAAACTGTTTAGTGCGGCCCCTGGCACTTCAGCGGTCATAAATAATTTGGATACTGATAAAACCATAATGACCTGCCAGTCAATGGGTCCAATATAACTGCATTGCTTGTTCGACTAGGAGCAATTCCACTTCAATCCATTCTGATCTCATCTAATCTGATCTCTGGTGACTTCCACCAATAAAAGTGTTTATGCAAACCCCCCGCCCACTGCACGCTCTCCAGAGACACTTACATCACCCGTTGTGTGCAGTCAGGATGATGAGGCGGACAGGGCAGGAGCTGCGGCTCCATGACATTTTCGTTTCCCGCCAGCACAGCGCATGTCACGTTCTTATGCACTACAAATGCACACCAGTTTCTGCAAAAGAGTGAAGAACAATACAAACTAATTTATACTGTACACCCAAGAAAATATCCAGCTAACAGGGAACATTCTCAGAACTTTCTGGCAAAAGGTTCTCTCAAGGTTATGAACAAACAGTAATAGAACATTTGTTCAATTACCTGGTTTTTGAAAGGGATAGTTCACCCCAAAATTTAAATTCTGTCATCATTTACTCACCTTCAAGTTGTTCCAAACCTGTATGAGGTTTTTTTTCTTTTTCCGTTTTTAGAAGAAAAAGAAGATATTTTGAAGAATGCTGGTAACCAAACCAAACACCTAACTTTTTTTTTTTTTTTTTTTTTTTTTTTAAATGTTACAGAACATACTTGTTTCAGAACATTCAGAGAACACTCAAAGGTAACATTCCCACAATGTTCGCACAATGATCAAATGTAATGCTGACTTACTAAATATTATTAAATCAATAAATCACTGCATAGGTTAAAGTTTTTGGCATTTAGGGTTATGGCTGATGACTCGAAATGTACAGTAAAGTTTCCATGACTGGTGATTAAGTGAGAAATGGACCTAAGCTTACTTCTTTTTAAGCAGTAGCCTAATAATAATGAGAGGGGGGAAATGGATAGGCCAACAAATAAGGATGAAGTTCAGAGGGATGCTTGATTTTTAGAATTATTCGGTGTTAGTGAATAGTTTTATACAATATAATTAACAGTTTACCCAAATCAAATGTCTGCTGTTACCTATTCATTTAAACAGTCTTGCGTAAGCTATTCGTTAACAGGTTAAAATATTAATGTTGCACTAGTCATTTGTCCTGCATTAGTTATTAATTAGTTTCGCATTAATTACGAAACTGTATAGCCTAGTCTCTTTCATGCTATTACTAGTTCGTTAATAGTGTTGGGAGTAAGTAATTAAGTTAGTTTGAAAAAGCCAACTTACTGATCTACTATATAAACTTCTTCTTCTGAGCCAAAATTTAGACTGTATAGGAGACCTAGAGCTTTAAAGCTACAACCACCAAACTTGGGTCAGACCTTCAGAATGTTCTGACTCGGGTTACTATATCTTTTCAAACTGATCCGACTTATGGTTTTCCTAAAAATGACGATTAAATATCATAAAAATCCCATAAACTTACATTAAGGGGGTCAAAACTTTTGTAAACTAAATCTTATAGTCTATTTCAGCTGTCTATCACTATAGCAAATAAGATTTACAACTATCTGTATATACTATTTATATTTCTAATCTATCTATCTATCTATCTATCTATCTATCTATCTATCTATCATCTTACAATTTCTTTCATACATTCAAACTTAAAGCTTTTAAAACTACTTCAAACTTTCTGGCTAGGCTTTTTCAAGCCAACTTAAAGTTTGTCTACAAACTTTACTCATCTAGTTGTAATCCAATTACTTTTCCCTTGAAAAAGTAAAGTAAGGAATTACTCTTATTTTTTCTGTAATTTAATTAAAGTTAACTCTGATAAAATTGCATTTTAAATACTGTATAGGCTATACAACAATTCTATATAAAACAATAGTGGATTTAACATCAAAATATAAAGTTTTTAATGTAACCTCCTCCATTTACACACTTTGGTCAGTTCAAGAATAATTTATGCAATTGTATATTGTTTTTTTGAAAGAATTAAAAAGCAGTTTCATGTCTATCCTTGTATTGTTCAAGGTTGCTGTGGGAGAAGGTAATTGGTAATAAGTAATTCAATACTTTTTAGAGAGCATTTAGTACAGTAAACTAATTACACTGTTAAATATATAATTAGTAGCTAGTAGTAATTACTTTTTTTGAGTAACTTATCCAACAATGCCCGTTAATCAGAGAATCTTATTAGTTAATAGAATGGTAATACTGTTTCTCATTTGTTCCTGCATTTATTAATGACGGAACATGTTTTTGTATAGCGCATAATTTTGTGTCGCTTTCCTCAGCAGAACCATCAAATATAGCACATATGTCCCAACCAAGGTGTCAGATGCATGACTAGATCATGTTTTGAAGTTTAATCGCATGGATATTTATTCTCAAACACATTTCATCTGAGATAATTGAAATCCCGGGTTTTTCCTAATGTCAGCTGCCATGCTCGATAACAGAAGGCTACTTACTTGTTTCGTTGTCTCGAAACAGAGCTGGAATAAGGACTTCCCTGGAACAGACTATACCTCGACGGGGTCCCATGAGCCAAAGGAAAGGTAATAAGACTAATAATAACCCCTGCACAGAAGTGCACATAACATCCAAGGACGCACTTCATTTCAAATCACCCAACCAGAGTCAGCATCCACCTTATTCAACTATTTAAAATAAGTTCAACTAAAAACGTTTTTAAAGTTTCTTGACAGAATGATGGCAGTGAAATGTGACAATGTTGCAAGTTCGCTCGAGCTCCCGCCCCGCAGAGCGCGCGCAGCTTTCTACTGGATGCTACAGAGCGGGATCAGGTTCCCAACTTTATTAGTGTTCTCCCAATAAAATTTGCATGGCAAACTGATTAGGCGCTGCTTTATACGTGGTTTTGCCATTTCTTTAAAACGTATCTCAAAAAAAATCTTAGGACTGCGCTGAATTAGCAGTGCGCAAGGTTTAAAAAAAAAAGTTCAACAAGGTGATTTGGCTTGCTGACATAAGCAAAACTCCATCTACAAATTATATATATGACATTAATTGAAATACCGTAACAAGTAACTAAGTTAATTTGACACCACTTGACTATTTAATATTTAAGTGGCAATAAACAGGCTCTGTAGGTTACCCCACCTTTTGGTGTGAATCAAGTGTGTTTATGTAGGCTATAACACTCTTTAAAAGGTACAACATATAAACAACTATTATAATATAATATGCATTACAAAAAGAATACAGAGGTTGAGCTTTCCTGTGAAGCAAGTTACCTGATTTCAGCAAATCAAAACGGTTATTTTAGATTTTGGCATAGCACTCTAAAACTGCGAACATGATTTTTTCTTTCTTTACAAAAGGTGTTTTTTTTTTTTAACATGGGGGGGGGGGGGGGGGGATGAAGAAAAAAAAATGTATATATATGTGCTGCATCCAAAATCACATATTGTAGGTACAACATTTGGTTTGAAATTTACTTCACAACTGTTCAAAAAGTTTCTAAATAGTATGAATGTGTGTAGTATGAATCTCGGACATACTACATCCGCCATGTTGTCATTATCATGTGACCTACAGCGTCAGTTGCGTTGCTTCACTTCCAATCACAAATCCACTCCCGTGGCCTCATGGGATAGTAAAGTGTCCATCAATTGCACAATTTACAAATTTTACCAGAAGTAGTAGGTCATCTGCATACTTTTTGCCTACTGTTTTATGAGTACTGTGAATTCAGACATACTACTCGGCTCACATACTGTTCTTCGCATAATATATATATATAGTACAGAAGTAAGGCATATTCAGACACAGCATCAATCCACTTTTACTTGTACTGAATAAGGCGGTTGCTAACAAGTGACTAAATGGGACTAAAGAGGTTGTTGGGACATTAAACATCATCATGCTGAACAAGTAAACTCATCTAGTTCACTTTAACAGCCTCACTGTGTTCATGATATAATTCTAACTCAAACGTCCAGGGAAATTTTTTTTTTTTAAAGACAGAAAGAGTTGTCGGAAGCGTAATGGTGGTGATGTTGAAGTCATGTGACCGCTGTGTAGTTCGTTTATAGCCTACATTTAGCATTGGCTTTTGTTGATCAAAAAGCCAATAGAAAAATCCTATTGGGTTTTTGTCAAGGGAACATGGGTGATGCTAACTTCCCGGTTGGCCTACAAAAATGTCATCACTGCAGAACTCTATAGGCATCAAATGGAGTATGCGTTGAAATGCTAGAGTGTACGCTGTATTCATACGTGTGTGTGTGTGTGTGTGTGTGTGTGTGTGTGTGTGTGTGTGTGTGTGCAAAAACTCAACTACAGACATGAAAAAAGATCAGGAAAACAAATCCCATCTGAGTGGCTTTAGTGAAAGTGCGATTTCTGGAAGGTTTGTTGAATAAAAAAAAAGGATGACAAGACATGTTATTGTAAAAAAACTTTTTTTTTTCCTCAAAGAAAGATACAAAATATATTAACCTTTTTTTGCTTTCTGCTTAATCAAGCAATTTAAAACAATGTGTAAACAGTGAAAAGTAAAAAAAAAGAAAAAAAGATTCGCAAAGATCAAAACTTGAAACAATCTTCTCTGAATAATCTCAAAAAGCATTGCCTCAGCTGTCAGTTCACATTGCATCACGAATCTGCAAAAAAACAACAACAAATTATTAACTTCAGTAAAAAAGCAACAGGTAAGACAGAAAAAAAACTATTACACCTATTTCACACAATTCGTTTGCAGTACATATGCGGAAGCAGCAAGCAGCCATTGTGCTTTCACAGAAGATGCGTTTGTAGTGTGTAACTGATCTGCAGCTTTTATCAACAAAAAACTGTAACAAAATAAAATAGCTTCATGACACAAAAAAAATTAAACAAGTATTTATTAAGAACAATAAACATTCCAACTGAGTCATGCATAGATGGTTGAACTATGTAACACAAAAGTATAAGAACTCACTTTATATTAAGTGTCTTTACTATGTACTGACATTTAAATTAATCATTTGAAGTACAAACATTTTTTTGCATTGGACTTGTATTTAAATAATACCTGCATGTAATTACATCTGTAATTAATTTCTGTAGTTACATCTATAATTACACTGTTGACCCCTAACTTCTAACCCAACTTTGAACCTAACTGTACCACCAAACCAGTCCCTAACTTTAAAGGCCGTGATATACTTACAAGCGAAATTGAATGAACAACCTATTGTGACAATTTCTAACAAAATCAGGCCAAACTGAAATTTGGTTGGAGTTAGAAACAGCTTGACAAAGCAAAACTTTATGGAAAAGTTCACTCCGGCTGGTAAAAACCTTCAAACTTCCATTGTGTCCGTGGTCATGACATAATAGGGCGGTGTGCTCTGAAGCTCTACCTTTGACATGGAAATCTTCTCCGGAGAACTGCTTTATAGTAAAAAATTAAATTGTCGTTCTAATTGAAATTGACACGGACATAGATTTTTCATGTTTAATATTGTAAAGCTGCTTGCTTTAAACAATTGATTGTATAAAGTGCTATATAAATAAATGTGACTTGATAGTCACATCATTATGATGAGATGCTTTCTTAAAGGGTTAGTTGACCCAAAAATGAAATTTCTGTCATTAAGTACTCACCCTCATGTCGTCCCAAACCCATAAGACCTCCGTTCATCTTCGGAACACAAATTAAGATATTTTTGATGAAATCCAAGAGGTTTTTTTTATCCTCAATAGAAAGCAATGAAATTACCACAGTCAAGGTCCAGAGAAGTAGTAAAAACATTGTTAAAATAGTCAACGTGACTACAGTGTTTCAACCTTAATGTTACGAAGCAACAAGAATACTTTTTGTGTGCAAAAACAAAACAAAAATAACGACTTTATTCAACAAATTTGTCTCTCCCATCATTCTCCTACGCTATTTATGTTGCAGCGCTTCCGTGTTTACGTCCGAATACCGGCTCAGTATTGGCCGATACCTTTTACGTTAGCAGCACGATGTATGCGTGTGATGCTGACAGAGGAGCTGGCCAATAATGAGCCGGCGTTCTGACGTAGAACACGGAAGCGCTGAAACATAAATAGCGTAGGAGAATGACTGGAGAGACAAATTTGTTGAATAAAGTCGTTACTTTTGTTTTGTTTTTGCACACAAAAAGTATTCTCGTTGCTTCATAACATTAAGGATGAACCACTGTAGTCACGTCGACTATTTTAACGATGTTTTTAGTACCTTTCCGGGCCTTGACAGTGGTAATTAAATTGCTGTCTATGGAGCTCTAGGATTTCATCAAAAATATCTTAATTTGTGTTCTGAAGATGAACGAAGGTCTTACGGGTGTGGAACGACATGAGGACAGATTGATTGACAGCTCCCACCTCAATAGAAGCGTTTTGCATTCAAATTCAAAATGAACACTATTTCCATTGTGTCTAACAATTAGTTGTCGATATTTTTATTTATTTATTTTTTTTTTTTACATAATAGTACTTAAAGATACCTAATAATAAAAGGTGGGACCAAGTATAAGATGTAGCTGACATTATGGCTTTTCACACTTGAAATAGTTAACCCTGGGTCATTCTAAACCTCGGGTAAACAGAATCCTGGGTTATCTTGCTTCACGTTTCACACTGCTCATAATTTACCCGAGGTTAACAATTAATCCTGGGTATTCATAAGCAGACGTTTCACATTGTACATTCCTAAACCCTGGGTTAGCATTCTTATTTGTATATTTGCGATATCATTGATTGGATAAACGCAACACGCGACCTGTTTACATAGCTCTAGCACTGTGCAACCTCATATTGCAGACTGTACTATCGCAAAAGCGGTTCTAACCCTGCTCCAGAGCAGGGTTTCATAACCCTGGGTAAAAAGCAGTGCTAACCCCACTTCTAAATTACAAGTGTGAAACGTTCCTTTAGTCAGGGTTAAAAGCGGTGTTTAGAACGACGATAATCCGGGGTTAAGCGCGATGTGAAAAGCCATATTAACCCCTTAAGCCCTGAAGGCATTTTCAGAGTTGTTTTTTCTGAGTGACATACAAAAAAGTAAAGACTCATAACTCCAAAACTATAGCAAGGAGAGTCAAAAGGTTGGTATCGTTTGAAAGAAAACTTTTTAATTAAAAAATAATAATAATAATAATAATAATAATAATAATAATAATAATAATAAATTTGGACATTCTCATGCTGAGAAACTGCTAATAAAAGACAAAAAAGTGTGCTCAAGGGAAATTTTTACATATCTTTCTAATTTGACATGCAATATCACAAGAAGGAAATAAGGTAGGGGAATGTTCCTCTATATGTGAGCTGCATCTGATTAAAATTTTGTGGTGATAGCATAAAGTAATCAAAGGTTTCAAAAGTCAAAAGTCCTGCCGGCGTACACTTCGGGCTTAAGGGGTTAAGATAAAAGAAAAACTACAGAATAGCCCTACAGAATAACTTTAAACTACTAACCTATTTACAACAAAGGAAAAAAAAATAACTATTATAAAATTACTTGACAATAAATTAACATTTAGTGTTCTAGAACCATGTAAAACTATGGTAACTGGTGGTACACAGGAGAGGAATCTTGCTCTGATCCATGCTGATGGTAGGATATAGTTAGGAGGTGTTATTGATGGTGAGGTTGATGGGTCTGGACTTCATGTCAGGAGGTGATGGGGTGGAATGCCTAAAATCCTGTTGTTTATGGGGGCTGGGTATGTGTGGCTTGATGTGGTTGATTTTCATCCTCTAACTCCAGATATGAAAGGTAGCTGAGGATATAAATTTGTGCCCAGTTCTGTTTCCTAGAATTAAGCCTGTTAACTTTAGGCACTAAAATGAGGGCAAAATAGTACGTCGTAATTTTCCTGTCACGGTACATGTGATGGATCTGCGGTTGTGTGTTGGGTTATAATAGATGTTGTTCTGCTAGACTTGGTTATATGACTCTCCTCCTTTTCTGTCTCTGTAAACCTTCAGTCATTAGTGCCTGCACTCTGGGATGTTTGACAGGGGTATCTGCTATTTGTGCTGATAATGGAGGAATGGAGGTGCCCAGAAGTGGTGTGGGGGAAGAAGATATTTGACCTTCTGGTGTTGGTGTTGCAGGCCTCTGTATAGCAGTAAGAGGACTGTATGGTCTACATAGTTGGCATAATTCTGGTTCCACATCCTCCCGAGTCATACTCATGTTCACTGGTTTATCAGTATATATAGGCGATCCACACTCCAATCCAGAAGGGGGCGTACGTGGTAATACAACAATGTTTGCTAACAACAGGAAAAAGAGCAGAAGAACAACGCATATGCGAATGACTTGAGCACTTGAAAACAAAGTCAACTAGGCAGTGTGCATGCGTCGAATGAATCTTTCTGCACTCATGGACAAAGGAGAATACTTTGAAAGGCTCGCACACTCAACTGTGCATGAAATGTAGTTTATAAGTATAAGAGGGTTGGGCTTAAGCTTTGAATGTTTAAATATATTTTAACTGGAGCAAATTTTTTTTTTTAAAGTTTTATTTTTCATTATTCTATTTATTTTGTACTTTTATAACACAAGATGCTTTTCAGTTTTGGAGCTGATTGTGACCAAATACCTTTTGTTTTTTTATCAGCCCTGCAAAGAAAAAAAAAAAAAAAAAAAAAAAAAAAGACCTATGTAAGAGTGCATTCTGTTTACTGCTTAGTGCTTAATGCACTAGGAAGGTGTACTGTACCAACTAGGGGACTAAATGCCGCTAGGTGGAACAAACTGTGATTTGCACTACTGTCTGTTCAAAATAAATGCAAAGAAACCCAGCATTGTGAATTTGTTCCTTTGTCCAGTAACACTTTAGTTTAGGGTCCAAATCTCAATATGATCTAGTTACTTATTAGCATGCATATTCCTAGGATATTGGCTGTTTATTAGTACTTTAGCAGATATTATTATTATTATTATTAATTAGTACTGTTTATTAGCAGATATTAATGCCTTCTTCTGCATGACCATATTCTATATCCCATATTCCTACCCATACCTAAACTTAACTACCTTACTAACTATTAATAAGCAGTAATTAGGGGTTTATTGAAGCAAAACTCATAGTTAATAGTTAGTTAATAGTGAGAATTGGACCCTAAACTAAAGTGACCCACAAAGGAGATGAAATTTTTGATCAAGATGGTTGTCGAGTGTACCTCTGGCATTTTACCATCCAGATGGAGAGCACTGTTGAGCACTGAATGCTGTCTCTTTGGTCACTGCAGTATGCATCCTATAATCACAATTACCTCCTAAATCCTTCTGAGAACCAAAGGTTGCTGGATGAGATGGAAGAGAGAGAGAAAGTGCTACCACATGTGAGAAATTTTGGTGGAAACGGGATGCAAAGAAGCCTATGATGTGCGTGAGATGCTTTGCAAATTTTTCAGCGAATGTCAGGGCAAGACCACATGGTCTAAAATAGTGGTTCTCAAACTTTTTAGAGTGGCGTACCCCCTGAAGGGATTCCCATCCTTCTGCGTACCCCCTCTCTTCCACTTAGACTGCAGTCACACCTTTTCCATTAGGGGACAATATTTTCCCCCTAAATTGATTTTCCAGTGCATATTTTTACCTTTATGAATAACTTTATAAAATAAATAATGTTTTAAATAAAAAATGTTCAATAGAGAAATATGCAATGATGGTAAAATGAAGTGATACTTTTAAATATTAAACTAAAACCACCAGTAGGTGGCAGCAAGTCACTGTTTTTATGAGTGAGTTAAGTCATGTCATTCAGTAACGAAGCAAGTGGCTGTGAATGAATCACTGAATCATTGACTCTCACGATTCGTTCAAAGCCGCATTCGTGTGTTGTAGTTCTGCTGTGGTTTTCGTTAGAAATATTTTTTCGTTGCAAAATAGAGTAAATACTGACAGTACTGTGTTTAAAATGTAAGTTTTGTTTTTTGACCTGTTGTATAATAATGCACGTTTGCAGTCATGTGGATATTGCATTCTTGCTCGTTATCAACATTAAATACAAGAACTCGCACAAGGTATGTTTTTGTATCGAAGAAAGTTTGAGTCTTAAATCGATATCAATCCACTATCTGTGTCTATATTTGTTCTTCATGAGAGTAAGTGCTAAATTCCCACTTTTACAAAGGTGAATTGTTGAAAAAGGCAGTAATTTAGCACAATTTAAGACAGCAGACTGCACGCAATTTATCATATGCATGCTGCTTCTGTGGATGCAGTCATTTTTGACTGCAAAAGATGAGGTAATTTGATTAAATTTTGTGGATTTATGGCATTTTGCCAGGTAGAAATACATGCTCGGTTTTAATATTATTTTAAGGTATGGTAGAGTTAAATTAACTACTCCGCATTTTGTTCGCGTACCCCCTTTTGTCACCTCACGTACCCCAGTTTGAGAACCACTGGTCTAAAAGGCCCAGGTATACTTAATTTTCAATTCAACTCAATTCAATTTATTGTTATTGAGCCAAAGTACGAAGACAAAGCCAATGAATTTTCTACGCCTTTCAAAGTATACTTCTTAGGCCGTGAGCGCGGAAAGATGCGTTTGTCACTAGTGGACTTTGTTTTCATGCACTTAAGTCATAATGTAGTTCTACAACCACCATCCAGTCACGTGAATGCCGGAGATGCTTCCCCGCATGTATTGTAGTTCACTTTTTTTTTTTTTTTTCAAGAGGAAAAAAGAGGAAAAAAACAATTTTATACAGATGCCACGGATCAACTGCTGCACACTGAAAACGCATCTTATGTGAAAGCACAATGAGCGTGCTTCTTCTGCACCACATAGTGCTCAAACACATCATGCGTGAAACAGGAGTTACAGAGCAAACATTTCAGATGACTATTGATTTACCGAGTTTGCAACTTTTGCGACGGATCCGTTTAGGAGGGACTGAGGGCTCAGGCATTTCAGGCTCAAGGCTCCGCTTCATTCTTGCAGCATACGGCATTTTTTCAGGAGTTCTGGCTGCAAACACACATACACACATTTCAGTCTACATTTGTCAGCATTCACCAATTATAGCAATGATTGAGTGTGTAGAAGGTTAAGGAATTTGCTATCATTCCTATACCCATTTGAAGGAATATGTATTGCCATTGAGAAGGCACAAAACTTTTTTTTTTTTTTTTGCAAAAATGCAAATGCGAATACACTGTAGCTTAAGAACAGTTTAACTAACTTTAACTTGCCTAGAAAAATTGTATTCAAACTGCATGACAGTTGACCTAAATTAGAAACTGACAGGATTCACAAAAATCTTCTTAAGAAAGAAGCTAAGACATTTCTAAAGATAAATTCTAAATTGTTTCTAAGAATTGTGTTAAGAAGTTATTCTCGGTTTTTAATCTACTGTATAGCCCATAATGACAAAACAAAAAGCAGATTTGTGATAACTTTATGCCAATCATCAAAAGTCTGGTTTCGCGTTCAGAAAAGTATTCAGATCCCTTCATTTGTTACACATTTTGATATGTTGCAGCCTTATGCTAAAATACAACATAGTAAAATGCAAAAAAAGGAGAGCCAAAGTCTGAATGCATTTTCTAAACAACAAAAGGAGAAATGTGCATCCAGCCAAGTTAATCACTGTGACCTTGGGCAATAAACCCCAAGTTTTGCAAAGTCAGGCTTTTCCTTAAATCTGAATTAAATGATATCATATAATAATAGATGTAATAAGACTCTAGTTGCTTCTCAATACTGAAGTATACACTACTGCATAACAAGCATGCTGTGCATGACAAATACAAATCTACAATAACAAAAACACATACCGAGGGTTTTCTCAAGTTCTTTTAACTCTTCTCTTTGTTGGTTGAGCTCTTGTCGTTTCTGTTTCATCTGAGGACTCTGCAGGTTCTCCAAATGACTATTATACTCAGACCGGACATCTGAGGCCTTCTTCATTGCAACACAGTACTGCTGCAGTAACACTGCACATGCACATTCAAATATATGAGACAGAGAGTACATACAGTTTCCATCTATCAATATGAGGAGACACATCATCTCTCACATAAGCATTTTTTAGGGCAAGACACCACAGGTAAATAAGGCATTACAATTTTCTGAAATGTTATATTTTAATATGTAAATGGTGCATTATCTAATTAAATATGCAGTAATTTGCATACATTTCCAGAACAGAAATCTGAACATTGAATAAAGCCACCTTCAACATTCTTTTCATTTTGTTTACATATCAACGTTGAAGGTTTTCACAGAGGGGATTTTGGATATCTCTTTTTATCAAACCATATATCAGAAAATACAGCCAGAAAAATAAAATTACAGATAGAAAAAAAAAATAACGTTTAGCTAGTTTCAGTCTCAGTCGAATATTATTTGGCAGAATTATTTGTTATCCGTTATTCGTTGTGAAGCCATTATCCGTGCCTTTCCAAATAAGGCATTCGGCTTCGGGCACACCCCTAATTCTTATGTTTATTATTGCTACTATTATTGCTATTTATTTTGAATACATTTACGCATGTATGTTATCATTTATACACTACTCTTTTTGCTTTGGAGTTGTTTCTGTAGTTTATTTGAAGCAAAACTCATGTCACAATATATTGAAGATGTTCTGTTAAATTACTGTATTTCTATTTCCCTCGGGAAGACACATTGTACATTGTTCATGTTAACACCGATAAACGTCAAAATAAATAAATAAACGCATGTAAGTGCTACTGAAGTGGATATTTATGGTTCAGTGCAGCAGAAAAAAATCTCATTGACTTTGAAAACAGTCTTTAAAGATATGTATTGTAATGTATTTTGGATGTTTTCTTCCCACTAGTCTGAAATAAGACGTTATGGAAGCAAAAAAGCCCAAAATCTCAGAACTGACCAGTTTGCCTGTAGTGTCCAGCCTGTTTGCCTGTAGTGTTAAGTACCATAAGAGTAATCTATGCATTCTAACATTATTCTGAAGCCATTCAATAACCATTAACTTTTTTAGCACAACTTCTTTTAATACTTTATTTTACAGAGTCATTGTTACACATGCTACATGTAGTTACTGTAGTAATAACTATAAATTATGCATAATTACATGCAATTAGCCCTAAACCAAACCCTAATCCTAACCCTACAGTAAGTACATGTAGTTAATTATTATTACTCAGTACTTAAATGTATAATTACACTAACATGGACACTTTGAAGGGTTAGTTCACCCAAAAAATAAATTTCCGTCATTAATTACTCACCCTCATGTCATTCCAAACCCCCAAGACCTTCGTTCATCTTTGGAACACAAATGAATTCGGAATACAAAGTGAATGCAGTGCAGAGCTTCTGTGTTCTACACTCGACTCAGTATTGGCCGACGCCGTTCACATGAGCAGCACGATGCATGCGTGTGATGATGCAGGAGCCTGTCAATAATGAGTCGGCATTCTGACGTAGAACACGGAAGCACTGCACTGTGTTCACTGTGTCAATTGCGTAGGAGACTGACAGGGAAGAGGAAAAATCATTGAATAAAGTTGTAAATTTTGTTTTGTTTTTGCGCACAAAAAGTATTCTCGTCGCTTCATAACATTAAGGTTGAACCACTGTAGTCACATTGACTATTTTAACGATGTCTTTACTACTTCTCTAGACCTTGAATGTGGTAATTTCGTTGCTTTCTATGGGAGACAAAAAACTCGGATTTCATCAAAAATACCTTAATTTGTGTTCCGAAACAGGTCTTGCAGGTTTGGAATGACATGAGGGTGAGTACTTAATGACAGAAATTTCATTCAGTTACGTTTAAAATGAGAAAGAGACGGTAAATACAGTAAAAATTGTCTATCTTCCACTGCACTGAGAGAGAAAGTATGTTTGTTACCTATCTGATGGCATGTATGGTGATACTCTTTGGGTAATGGTGCTCCAAACACTTGTCCTCGAAGTTTTTCAATGGACGGCGCTTTGTTCTGCAGACCACCAAACTTCCCGTTGCTGCGTATCCGCTCCCCTTGACGCGTTAGGAGCGTGGGGCATTGTATTTTATTCTGAACCACCTACCAAATATTCACGTTTATACATGTTGCGAATATTTGAAGATTCTTCAAAGCAAACACACACTCAGTCTCTTACCCCCCGACGATAGTCATTAGCAGAATCCAAGTCATCAATAAGTATGGTGTCTCCAAGAAGGGTTGCAAAAACTGAAAAGAGTCAGAACACATCAATAGCTTCACTATTTGATTATGTTTGCCCTGATCATACTCCCAAGTTTTTAAAAAATAATGCATGACAACATTTACAGGCTGCCAAATGCTTTAGGCAAATATGATTTTTCAATCCACACACACACACACACACACACACACACACACACACACACACACACACACTTAGCTCATTTGATACTGCCAAGACACTTGTGATGAAAGATTGCAAATAAGAAAATTCCATTACATCATTCCATGACACATTAATATGGCAGTATTCTGGAAAGACTTAAAAGTTCAAAGTGCAATGTTCATGCATACAAAACTATACAAAGTTATGACACAAAATAGACTGCAAAACATACTCAAAACCTCCCTCTCCCAACATGCAACATTTTATTACACAATGCATGTAAAGCTACTTAGCGAGTGTTTCTCTCAAACTCCAAATAACCATTCAAACAAGTCATTCATGTTTTGATTATTTTCCCTCAAATGGGAATGAATCTATTAATTTGTTAATCATGGGTTATTTTCTGGAAAATCTGTTGTGCATCCCTGTCTTGAGAATTCATCATGCTATTTTTCAGCAGTGTAAGGATCCAAGGTTAATACTCAGCAAGCATTAAATGAGTGTGAAAATTGGCTTTGGTTAGTAAATGAAATGGATTGAATCGTTTTGGAAGTGGAGCTGGGGTGTCAGGGTATGACAGTTGCCATACTTTGGTTGCCTGGTAAATGCAAAAATATTTATCATAAATAATAGAATTGAGTTTAAAATGATTACATTAGTTGTGAATTAAATCGTTTTAATTATTAACAGAAGAAAAAAATAACAATATACCGAGTTAAATAGGCCATAACAACTATTAATAACTTGTTTACGTGTGAACTGTCATTCTGGCTGTCAACTAACAACCGGAGCACAACACATTAAGTACACAAATACTTTCTGGGGAATTTATAGGCCTTGTGTTTCGTGTTGTGTGCTTATTAATCTTATTTTCTCTGGTGTGCATGTGTGCTTTTTGAGCTCTTGATGCCGCACACTGCTGCAAATCATGAACATGAATGTACACAGAAGAGCAGTGGTCAAGGTCAAGATATTTGCTAAACAATACTTTATGGTTTGTTTCTTATGAAACCCTATAGTGTACCTTCAAATCATTTGCCATAATGTTGCATGAGATAATTTTATGGCATTCTATTTTAAAGCTTGAAGGTCACCATTCACTGCCATTAAAGGGTTAGTTTACCCAAAAATGAAAAATCTGTCATTAATTACCCTCATGTCGTCAAAACCCTGCAAGACTTTCATTAAAGATTGTGTCGTGATGCTCTTGTGAACGCGTGTTGGAGATTACTATTTTGAGGTTAATTAAGGTTAAACCACTGGAGTCACATGGATTACTTTAATGATGTCTTTACTACCTTTCTGGGCCTTGAAAGTGGTAGTTGCATAAGCTGTCAACGAAGGGAGAGAAAGATTTCATTGAAAATATCTTAATTTGTGTTCCGAAGATGAAAGGAAGTCTTACGGGTGTGGAACGACATGAGGGTGAGTAATTAATGACAGAAATTTCATTTTTGGGTGAACTAACCCTTTAAATGGACTAGCACAAGCATTTTTTTCAAATTGTCTTTTGTGCTCTGAAAAAGACAGAAGGTCATATGGCTTTAGATCAACATTAGGGTGAGTAAATCAGTGAATTTTCATTGCTTTGTGTGGACTATCCCAGAGACATTCAGAGAAAAATAAACTTAAGTAAACAAACTCATAGGGGATCAAAGCCATTGTGCAATTTTTCATAGGTGTCATTTTTATAGGCTTTTTTTTTTTTTTTTTTTTTTAAACGAACTGCTTTTTTGTAGAATCTTAAAGTACTTGACTTTGTTATTTTTTTATTCATTCATATATCAGCAGCTGCATATTATCTGCCATTTTATGTCTGAATCTGACAGGAACGGAAAGTTCATTTTTGACTTTGGGTCTACCATCGTGTTGTATGCTGTTCTGAGTGAGTGTGAATGACTTGCCTTTATTGCAGCTTTCTGCATGCTCAGGAAAAATGAGCAGATCTTTGACAAACACAGGATTACCAAGTGGATGGAAGAGAGGCAAGGTATTCCTGATGTGAGGCAGTGGCCTAAGACACAAGAAAAAGAATCCATGAAAAAAAGCATACAGCAGAGAAAAAATTAACACAATTTGTGAGATTGTTTGAGACTTTTATCTTCACTAGTAGAAAAGAGCAATTCAGTAGTTCATGTTAATATCTGACTAGCACAATACAGACATTTCTATGGAAACAAGATTACTGGAGAGGAAAAAAAAAAAAAAACAACACTGACCTTTTATTTTATTTAAACAGTCATAGCATTGCAATGACTTTGCAGTTGTGATCCACCAAAATTATTTTTTTTTACCAAAAACAATGAAACCAAAATGATAGGATTCATATAGGTGAAAACTGAAAATAAATTTAATAAAATAAATAAATAACGATGAAGACAACAGTTTAAAGGGCCCAATATACTAATGGCAAAGTTCTATTTTGTTCTTCGTTTAGGGGTAAAAAGTTTGAAATACATGAGCAGCAGTATACTGTTAGCGAACATCCCGATGCCACCCACACTGCTGAGATTTACATTTACATTTAGATGAACATGTAAATGTGCTGTGCGCTTTCATCTCAGTAACAAAATAAACACAACAAAATTGAGAAAACAGCAAGCATTTTTTAAGAAGACATAAGAAAATCATCTGATTATAGCAATGTGGATATGTTTGCACGAGCAATTCGGCAGTAATGTAATGTCACGTTTACTTGTATAGCACTTTATAATAATATATTGCTTAAAAGCAACCAGCTGTCAGTATCTCATTTCATCAGAAGTACAACTTCATTTTCTACTATAAGGCAGCTTTGTTTTGGCCTGATTTTGTTCGAAATGACATCATGTAAGTTCATTCTTCGATTTCGCTTGAATATCGGGGCCTTAAAGGGATAGTTCACACAAAAATGAAAATTATCCTATGATTTATGCACCCTCAAGCCATCCTAGGTGTATATGACTATCTTCTTTCAGACAAACACAATCAGAGATATACTTTTAAAAAATCCTTAGTCGTCCAAGGTTTATAATGTGAATCTGGGGCCGCGTTTTGAAGACAAAAAAAAAAAAAATCCATCCATCCATTAAAAAAAAAAAAAAAAAAAAAGTAATGCATATGACTCCAGGGGGTTAATAAAGGTCTTCTGAAGCGAAGCGATTAGTTTTTTTAAGAAAAATATCCATATTTAAAAATTCAAATAACTTGCTTCCTGTGGACGAAAGGTGGTGAATAACTTTATAAAACTCATCAGTAATGTTTTGGCTATTATTCGGACGGGGTCCGCTACAACAGGCTTGTACTAATAGATTGTACTAGGGCTGGACGATTAATCGAAAAGTAATCGAAACCGAAATTCAGAACCTCTAACCGACGTAATTTTCCCATGTCGGTTATTTCAGTTTTTTAATCCTGTTAATACTTCCCCCTTAAAAACATTCTACCGCGTGTGTAGCCACGTGACTCTGCCCCGTCCAGGCAACACGCAGGTGAACGCCGAGTCAACACACAGAGATGGCGCGCGAACGGTGAGCCTTGCTCCTTCACTAAACTTTGTCAGTTGTATGTGTTTTACGGTTTGCCAGTTTGGACATTCAAGCGATTAGATGATCGGATGTGTATTATTATACTTAGCTACCATGCTCACGCAGCTGCATTGTGGCACGAACACTCATACAAACAGTAGCTGCACAAAACGTGAAGATCGCGCGCACAGAGGAACGCAGAACCTTATTGTCAGCGCTGTCCTGTGATTTATCACTAAAGTCGCTTAGAAACTCAAAAGTTATAGCATATATGTTTCTACTTTTGAAGTAACTATTTACAACCCACAGCTTCACAATTAATAGAGAGACGGTATGACTAATTCACACAAGCAATCGCTCTCATTACGTACTGGTACTGTGCTAATTTATCTTTATCTGATTTACAACGAGCAGAAATCTGTAAGAAATGTTACGAACCATAGATAAAATAACTGCTGAAAGTGAGCTATGATGTCAGATCACTCTTTCAATAGGAAAAAATATCCCACCTTTAATAGTCAAGCATATTTACAGAACAAACATTTTAGGTGAACTATGAGGGCAAAAAAAACCCCCAGAAAAAAACAAACAAAATAATCGTTCATTAATCATAATCGAGGTAAAATGTTCAATTAATCGAGGTTTTGATTTTAGGCCATAATCGTCCAGCCCTAGATTGTACTAACATAATTTATAACCGTAATTAAACTAAACTATATCTGTTCTATCTCCATCCAGCATATATTCTCTGGCTCTGTAGGCATCATTGTCCGACTCTGATTCGAACTGAACACTGCTACTGACAGTTTCTGACATTTTCAGTGTGTGAGATTGTCCTGTTTTGTTGTTGCATGAGCTCTTGAAGCTCCGCCCTCTTCCTGAAAGGGGGCTGGGAGCACAAGCTCATTCGCATTCAAAGGGACACAGAAACGGTGCGCTTTTGCTCACCCCCAAAAAGGGGCAATTTGAACATGCTATAAAAAAAATATGTGGGGTATTTTAAACTAAAACTTCAAATAGACACTCTGGGGACATCACAGACTTATTTTACATCTTGTAAAGAGGGGCATAATAGGTCCTCTTTAACATCATAAACATCCGACTAGTCGATTAATGGCTTAAATGGCTTAAATCAGCAACTACTAGTAGATTAGAAAAATATGGGGAAGCCCTACTCAAAACAAAGTATCTGGAAAAATATGGATATTTGAGACTGTATGTATGTGTACTTGTCATTTGGTCTCCAGAAGACCGTCTCGAGGGGTATGACTTGTTGTCGTCCTTGTGTATCATCATAGATTTTCTTGGCAGCAGATGTTGTTTCAGTAACCACACAGTCCATGTCACCCAGGAGATGCCAAGAGATAACCTTCGCTGCATCATCATCCTCCACCTGTGCCAGATGAGCTACCTACAAATCATTACACACAAACATCGCCACATGAACTAAAATGTCTCTGATAGGGTGATCCAGTGGTTGATCCAGTGGTTCAACCTTTCTGGATGAATGGGGTGGGCTGGCCCGTCTGCCTTGCTCACCCAATCAGAATTTAGCCACAGATAGTGTTAATCTGTAATTTACGATTTGTGCACTGATTATAAATCAATAAAAAACATTATAAATAAATAGAGAACTATCGCCAATAACGATGAGCCAGAGAAAAATACTCTGGCTCATCGTTACTTATTGAAAATTATGTTTCAAAAAGCTTGAAACTTTCCCAAGACTCATTTTACCCTGCTGATTCCTGGATGTGTACTTGTGATGGGATCACATGATACAAAAATCAAATGCACACCTTTCCCAGAACATGCGGACTGCCTTTGAAAGGGTCAGGAATGCTGCATTTCCGTCTAGGCTGAATCTCCATCTTGGTCAAAATTGCTTTCTTGGCATTTATTATTTTCTCTATTTCTGATTCCTGAACAGATTCATAAACAAAGAGACAAACAAAGAGAATAAAATGCATGTTTCTAGACAGACCAAACAACAATAAAACAGTAGTTATGTGTGAATGTGTGTGCATGTACAGACTCACAGTGGTTAGTTTTGAGATGTCTAAGCCACTTTTCATGAGCTCTGGTTTGAGCTCATTTTGTTTGTGGGTTGCATCTTGCACCTGACCTGTAGAAGAAAAAAAATAAAATATATGGAGTTACACCTAAACTTGAGCCTAAATAAAAGCATAAATAAATGCATAAACGTATAAATAAATGAATACATGCATAAATTAATGAATGTATAAGATAAATGCATAAAAGCATAAATAAATGAATTAATAAAATAAATGCATAAAAACCTAAATAAATGCATTAAAGCCTAAATAAATGAATGATTATGATAAATGCATAAATGAATGCATGCATGAATGAATGTATGAAGTGCCTACGCTCAAGTTCAGCTTTCAGTTCTTCATTGGTCTCAAAGAATTCCTTGTACATCAAAATGGTTCTGGAAAGACCATCTTTCTTCTTACTGAGAGTCGCAACGACTTTCTGATATTCTGCATCTGGAATAGTTCAAAAAAATAATTTAACAGTTTAACAGTTGTAGTTTCCCAAAATTATGACTTTATGGTGCCATTCATAGTTGTTCAACTCATAAATACAATCACTCCAAGAAAACGTTACACCATAATGGGAAGCATCACTCACAGTAACAATTTTTTTCTATAGCGCTTTTTACACATACACATTGTTTCAAAGCAGCTTTACAGAAAATCATGTTTGTGTTTATAAAATCTTAAGATCTTCCTGCCTTTTAGTCACATTTAGCAGATTAGAGCTGCCAATTATATAGTTCACATTTTGCGATGATATAAACAATCAAGCAGTTGAGATTTGCTTTATAGTAGGGGTGTCCAAACCTGCTCCTGGTGGGCCACTGTCCTGCAGAGTTCAACTCCAACTTAACTCAACATACCTGCCTGGAAGTTTCTAGTATGCCTAACGGTAGGTGTCCACTGGCGCGGAGTGGTTGAAGCAGAGCGAGCGTTTTCAATTCATTCCTATGGAAGTCGAGCTTCACGTTTGCAAGGTGCATTGTGGGATTGTGAAGCTCGACTTCCAAAGGAATGAATTGAAAAAAGCTTGCTCTGCTCCGCCCTCCCCACGCCAGTGGACACTCACCGTAAGACCTTGATTAGCTGGTTCAGGTGTGTTTAACTGGGGTTGGAGCTAAACTCTGCAGGACAGTGGCCCTCCAGAAGCAGGATTAGACACCCCTACTGTATAGTATATATTTAGATTTATAAGTTTTATCATTTATTTAATATTGATTTTATTATAATTTTATTATGATATAGACTGAAGTTGATCAGTTACAGCAATATTACAATTATAATGTCTAGTTCTTAACAGTGTAATGTAACTAATAATGGGCTCTTTGTCTGCTGACTAACCGTTGCAGAATCTGAAAGGCAGGCTGTATGGAGCGATGGTAAAGCTGGTCTGCTGAATCTCAGGATGAAACTGGAGTATGTACTCAGCTCCATCCACACCAGGACTGTTCTCCAAAAGAACCAAATCCTACAAGACACAAACAATAACAACCATTTCATATTCACAATCATCTTTAGGCTGCTTTAATAATCAGCATTAGGAAAAAGGAGGAATTTACTCATTTATATGTATCTTTCATCTGAAAAACATAAATTTGTTTGTATGTGCGAAGATTATTTAAAGG
Organism: Mylopharyngodon piceus; assembly: GCA_039654765.1. NCBI lineage: Eukaryota > Metazoa > Chordata > Actinopteri > Cypriniformes > Xenocyprididae > Mylopharyngodon > Mylopharyngodon piceus. The sequence continues at coordinate 40,455,563 of CM077442.1, forward strand.
GGTCTACCACTTTAACCACAAGATGTGAGCTATAACATGCAAAATAAAATTAAAAATAATTTTATAAATAAAATGAAAAGACTTTATTTGTCCTGCTGTATTTAAATTTAAAAATCAAATATTACAATAAAATCACAATAATAAAAGTGATATTACAAAATGTTTTTAACAAAAATTAACGCTTAACCATTTTTTTACTCAAATCAAGTCAAATCCAGGTCAATTCATCACCACTGATACAAGGTTAATGAAAACTAAAACTACTAAAAAGTATTTTCATTAATTAAAATAAAGCTGAAATAAAATAAAATAGAAAATACATTTTGGATAAAAAAAAAACAACTTAAACTTACAAAACATAGAACAAACTGAAATACTAACTGAAATAACAAAAACTGTATATAAAAAAAAAAACCTTATTGTAAAACCATTGTATAAAATTAAAAAGCTAATTCATTAGTGTATACAAACAAACACTCACAGTAATAAGAGTCTCCCCGTTAGTAAGGCTGTATGACAAACTTTTATCTCCATTCTCAAACAAAGGAACCACGATGTCTCCTGGGCCTTCAACTGTAACCACCACTTTCCCATCTATACCTTTACCAGCAGTGTTATTGTATTGGTCCTGAAAAGTAAGAAGCAAACACACAAATGCAGGCATGTTGCACATTTTAGGGATGTCCTGATCAAGTTTTTTGTGCCCCCGATCCGATCCAAGTCACTGAATATTGAGTATCTGTCAATACTGAGGTCTGACCCAATACTTGTATTTTAATAGTGGTTGGTGCACACTTCAAGTGCATTAAAGTTATTAAAATTAATCCAATGTATACAGGGATGTGCAGAGAGTTTCTCAGGGGCTCAAATACAAGGCTGCATTTATTTGATCCAAAATACAGCAATACTGTGAAATATTACTACAATTTAAAATAACTGTTTTCTATTTGAACATATTTTGAAATGCAATTTATTCCTGTGTTGGAAAAGCTGAATTACTCCAGTCTTCAGAGTCACATGACCCTTAAGAAATCATTCTAATATACTGATTTGCTGCTCAAGAAACATTTATCATTATTATCAATGTTGAAAACGGTTCAGAATTGAAACATTTTCAGGATTTTCTGATGAATCCTGTCTGCTCTCTAATCGCTCTCGTGGTATATCATACACCTTTTGGTCTGTGCAGCGCCGCCTCAAGTCTACCACACCTATCTTAATATGATGCATAGATCTTGAGAAAATCCTTACAGAGTGACATGACATGCTGCTTGGCTAAAGCTATAGGACTTCCAGGATCGTCATTTGAAAGTTCATCCAATGGAAACTGGATCTCAGTTATGGTGGGTAGGGACGATGTGTCGAGACCAATTGGACACTGTTTTACAGCTGGAGCGCGCTTGGATTAGATTGATCGCTCAGATTGACAGGTCTTATTTACCGTGCGCTATAGCATAAAAGCGCACAGCTGAAAAAGCTCTGGAAGATCATCACTCATCAACAAGGATCTCATTACTTGTTACTTATTCTATGTAATTATAAATATTTTTATGCTTTGTGGCATTTACATATGTAAGTAGTTCTTATGTTCAGTAAAACTTGTTTGGAGAGGTTTCTGGACTTTTGATAAAAAGTTTCCAAATGCCATAACTTTTGATTGCTTTAAGATATCAACACAAAATTTGGCCCAAATGCAGTTGTCATTATTGTGAAGTCCAAACTTTATTTTATGACCCGTTATATATACTTCTTAATTATCATCATGTCAAGCAAAATAATTCAATAAAATCACTCTTTCTGGGTTTTTCTCAGCAGTCTTGTAACATTAGAACCTCTAAATATGATCAATATCAGTTTTGTTCAAAATTTTCAAGGTTTTCTATTAAATGAGACGATGTACTTCATACCATTTTTTATAAGCCATTACTTTTAAGTATGACACTTAGATGTGAAATCATTAAACTGCCTTCAGGGTGTAAGGGGTTAACAGTGACAGGATCATATATGACATGATGATAAGAAATCGATAAGTCAGTATCGGTTGCAAAAATCCTGATCTGAGCATCCCTACTAGTTTATTTGATCTAACTGTTATTATTTGAGAATACAGAAATACCAGAAAACATTAATTGCAGAAATGCTCAAAATAAAGGAATAATAAATTCAAAATGATTTAAAAAATTTATAACACATAAAGAGATGACTTTATTTTCAGATTTGCATTTGATTTTAAAGCAATAAGGAACAAGAGGCTGTGTGTTCCTACAGGCAATAGGTGGTGTTAGGCATCACATGAAGTTCAACATCATCTGTTAACAGTAAACATGCAAACCCCAGCTCTAGATTGACTGAAACTCACCATGATCTTCAGATTCAAGCTGTCCAGCAGTGTGCGATTGGCCCGAATGTTACTATTGGAGACAACAGGAGTTGAAGGTGGAGTCTCAGGGGCTAATTTCATTGCTTTATTGGGAACAACATTTAGTGCAATCTAAGATAGAAACACAAATGAGCATCCTACAGTAAGAAACAGAAAATAAAGCAGCGTATACAACAAACTGGATAAAATAAATTGTATGTTCCCACCTGTTTGCTCCACAGACATTTGGTTTTGTCCAAAGCCAAAACAAATTGGACTACATACTTTCCTGCAAGCTCTGGAATCTGCTTATCCCTGAAAAAGATGGAAATAAAAACACATGGTACACATTATGTACATTAAACAATCTATATATAATCCATCCATCCATCCGATGTAATGTGCTCAGTTGTATCTATTACCTGAAGCAGAAGCACTCGTCCTTTTCAGTGTCCTTGCGTTTACTACACTTCAGAGTAGAAGCCTAAGATATAACACAAAACATACTCTGATTTACTCAAACTTTCAAAATCTCATTTCTTATTATGCATTCTCCTTCTAGCCATGCTATTACAAATTGGTCTGTTTGTCATTTAATTCCCCTGTTCAAAATTCAAGTCTCATCAAAATTGTATATTGTTTGTACTAGTGACGCACCAAAATGAAAATTCTGGGCCGAAACCAAAAATTCAGGATGCACTTGAAAACCAAAAACCAAAATAACTTATTTTAAAGTATATTTTTTGTATTTGTATTAGTTTAAGGAATTTCATTAACTTTACCTAAACTCCGACATAATTTTTTTCACTTTTTGGGAAAACGAATATAAAGTTTTAGTAATCAATTAATGAATTAATCAAATTTATTTGATCATCAACACTCAAAACTGAGCTGTACAAAAATTAATTGCACACAAGGCAGGTTTTATATTAACTTTTTATAATAGAATTATGTTTATACTTCAATTTGTTGGTGAAATACAAACATTTAAACAATGGCTGTAATAATTTGTTTTCAAGACAGATTTAATCAAACATACATTAAATAATGACAGGTTAAGTAAAAATATAATGAATATGTAATACAGCGTATATATTTTGCAAAATTCCGCTCTCTAGGAGTTATTTTTCTAGCTAACTAATGAGCTTATGGACATTGAATGGCTTTCCTGAGATAAATGTAATATAACACTGATTGAGAGTTTTCAAGAGACATTATCCATTTCAGTAAGTAATTCTGTATTTTTCAACACTTTCTGATGTTTATTTGTGTTTATTTAGTGCCATAACTAGTAGCAAAGAAAGAGGAAGAGATGTGCTTGATCCGTGCGCCACTCGAACTGATGCAGCGAGTGATCTGTCACGGTGTATTAAAGACCGCCAAAACGATATTTGTTTGAATTTCGTGATTAATCAGTATTGTTTAAAATCGAGAAATCAATATTGGCAACCCAGTCCACACCACTGGCATGTTTAACTGTTGTAGTTTTTCATCTATTTAACTAAATAGATGGCAAAAAAGTCAAAATGCACCATCGGAGAAGTGCTATTAAACGACATTGTTTCATCATTGATTTTGGCCCTTCAAAACCATTTCGGCACAGAACCAAAAATTGCTGTACCCCCCAAAATTAGCCAAATCAATGCTGATAATAGTATATTTAATATAGTTTGTGTATTTGACCAAATATTATGTAACCCAGGGGCGTAGTTTGCAGGGGGGGTGGAGGGGAGGTAACCCCCACCCCCAATATTTATAACCTACTGCAGTTAATGGAAACATAGAATCAGGCTATTAATTAATTAATTATACACATACTGTAGCATGTTCAGAGCTTTTATAAGCACTAAGTTCCTGTACAAACCGAATGGACTAATTTTCTGCGCAATATGACTGAAGCCCGGTTGCATGAGTGGTGCACAAATCATCATACTCTGCGCGCGTTCACCATCGCACTCCAAAAGTGTGAAAAGATTTGTGCTATTTCATTTCTATTGCGACGCTGATGATAAAATGTGCAACCCATTTGAATTCTATTAAGAATTTACCACTTTAAAACACTATGGAGAAAGTCTATTGTATTTACTGTGGTAAATTTTGGCTAACTTGAATAAATTTATAATAGATAATCTGTTAAGGGAATAGATTTTTCATTGAAGATTTATATTACACCTGTGGCATGTTGTAGCCATAGTTTCTAAATGTTTATGTTGATATTTTTCTTTACAAATGCTATAGATAAAAAAAAAAAAAATAGAGAAAAAAGTTAACATTGAACTAAGCATGGTAATGAGGAGCCATCAGTGGTCTTACCTATAATTATATCCTGAATGTAACAAATGCTATAGTTAAACAATTACAAGAACTATGTTACTTTTTCATAAGGGAAAGTACAAGTTAGAATCAAGAGGACCTTCTTGAATTATTGACTAAAGAATTGATTTTACCCATATGTAAAATGTGTTCTGCTAACAATGACAGATATTAGGAAAAACCTGGCTTTCAGATATTCCAAGACATGACAGGAAATTAACAACATAAGAAAAGTTTAAGTAAAGTTAGTTTGACCTACCATGATGGCACTTTGATTTAGAAAATTATGTCAAACTTAAAATAAAATATATCATAGCCTAGTTAATAATTACTTGTTACATAGGATATTACTTTATTTCAGTTATGTTATCAATGCATGTGTGGATGATACCACAAAAGACCATTTTGCAAAAATAAACAAACAAACAAATAAATAAATCTTACGAGGGATCCTGGGACCCTGCTAAATGGTTCACACTTCAACCCCAACCCCAATGTTCAAACCAAAACTACGCCCTTTATGTAACCTCTTTATAATCTTTAATAAAAATGGTTTCTCAATCTGAGTGGTTCAGACCTTTGTGACTTTAAAATATGCAATCTGAACAAAGTCTTGGTCAGAATTAAATATGATCAAAGAAAGCAGTAAAAATAAATCTGAACTGTTTATCCTTTTGATCTTTCATTCCAAAAAACAAAAAAACAAAAAATGGACTTCATTCGATGAGTCTAAGTGGTCATAAAAATAGTGAAAAAAGCTCACACCTTCATTGTTCACTTTCAAAATTGATTAATACAGCAATTTTTTTTAAATATGTGCTGAATAAAATCTATATTTCAGCCACAATGATGAACAAACACACATAAGAATGAAAGAGTCTATAAAACATCCAGAGTGGAAAAGATTTACACACTATTACAGATGTTATACTGCACTACTGCAAAAATGACACTTCAAAATGATTAAGATACCCAACTATGACAAAACAATTATAAATGTATAAATATATATGGGATTGTATAATTTCTAAGCATAAAACCGAGTCACTCACTTCAGGGGGTGGACAGGACCCTGATGCCATGCTTTTCCAGAGCAGCATTGATAGATTTGCTGGGCTGATGTTTCTCACCGGCCCACCCTCTTCAGACATCACAACCACTGTAAATACTTCAGACAGCAGAAAAATGTGATTTACATAGTATTCTATACTAATTTTACAATATAATATAGGCTTTACTGTGCATCCAACACACACCTGGGAAGACGTCTCCTGCACATAAAGTGGCAGCACTGTCATATTCGATACAGAGTTTAACAGGTTTGTTGGGATCAGGAATCACGTTTAGTCTTATTACTGGCCCTGGAATACCTTTCCTGCTAAAAGATCCCAAGAATTCCAATTCATGCTCCCCTCTATAAAAGAAAAAGAGTGAGAGAAAGAGACAGAGACAGTGAAAGAGAGAAGGACAACAGTGTATTTTTTTATCATTTGCTGTATCTGTTTCTACAGTATGCATTCTGTACAGTAATTAAGCATGTTAAAATAGTCAGATTTTTTTTTTTTAAATAAATAAAATGGAACAGTTTATTGAACCTTTAGACAAAATGTAAAAAAAAAAAAAAAAGTTTGCATGCGTTTTTTGTTGAGTATCATATTTGATACATCAGGCTTTTATGGCTCAAACAGTACGATATAGGATAATGTTTTTCAACCGGTTGGTCGCAACCCAAAAATGGGCCGCTTTGAGTGGGTTGCAGACTGTGTAATCAAAAAACAACAAAAAAAAGTGTTGGCGCAATGATATTACGCAACGCCTGTGACCCCCTGCTTGCACAGGGAGCGTGCCTTGCAACCATGGAGACATTTGTGAGAGATGCTGCGTAATATCATTGCGCCTGCTGCACCCATGGTACGGCAGCAAAGTTCCTTGATTATTACGCCGGAATGAGAGTATAGTTCCTAGCCATATCGGCCTAGAAAATCGCAACTTTTCATTTTCTGTCGGTCTTAGTACACGATGTAACTACAGAAGAGTCAAGTTTTAAATAGGAAAAATATCAAAACTCTCAGGTCATTTTTGAGCGAGATGCTAACGGTCTAATCAGATTCAATGAACTATGCTAAGCTATGCTAAAAGTGGTACCGCCAGACCCGGAGATCGGCTGAATGGATTCGAAAACGGTAAAACTCAACTGTTTAACTCTAGGGGAGTTGGAAAATGAGCCTATTTTCAGAAAAAGTGGAGTGTTCCTTTAAATATACAACTATGTTGAATTTCAGCCCATAAAAATGCAAGCCCTAAAAATACAATGCATTAAAATGCAAGCATGGTTAATGCAATGCATTTTTTTTTTTTTTTTTTTTTTTTCCCCTAAGTAGAGCAATTCAGCAAGCTTTTTGTTTCAAAAACATTTGCCATTATTTTACTTCCATAGCTTACTGCATGAGAGCTAACATGGAGGCGCAGACACGATAACTTGCATTAAAAATACTCCGTCATTTTTGGTCATACAGATAAGAGTAATACATCTTTTGAATCTGTGAAGTGTCTACTTTTATTTATGTGCACTCACAATAACAACAAAACGTAGTGCTTTTGTAAAATAATGAAAGCAAACAGGGGGCGCTTTCTGCCATCTCTCTCTGTAGACTTGAGTGCGCCAAAAAAAAAAAAAAAAAAAAAAAAAAAAAAAAAAAAAAAAAAAAACTCCATTTAAACTTGCCTCACAGACATGAAAAATATATCTTTAGAAAGTGAAATGTCTACTTTTAAATAAACCAATTCAAATGGAAAACAAATATTCTCAGGTTATGTAATCCATATGAAACGGGCATATAGGCGCGTCCACTACTGCGGAGATGACGAGTCAGCATTGTCAACTTCATCACTGCAGCCGAAAATACAGAAAACACTAGTTTATCAATTAATCATTAAAATGTTAAAGCAATCTCCTTGCTGTTTTCCCCCGGAGCATTCATAATCATTACCTCTGCCGGTGCACTGTGGCCAGCTTTATGTGTGTGCTTGAGTGCTGATTAGGCTATGTAGGCATTAAAGGCTCTTTATTATGATTTATATGGTTTACTAATAACAATACTAAATATGATAATATTACTAATACTAAAATGAACGACTACTAGTCGGCCAGAAAAATCTTAAGTCGAGGGCAGTCCTATCATGTTGATAATTTAGATACTGTAGAAATTTGTAAAGTAGGCTTCATAGGGTTAAATATGTACTTACTTTGCACCAGTTATTCTTTCTAATATGAAGCAAGCTTTTCCTTCTGAATCTACAGGCTGAGACATCACTGAAGATTTTACCTAAAAGAGAAAAATAAAAATGATTCAAAATTGCAGAGATGGAAAGTAACTAATTATAAATAATTTCGTTACAGTACTTGAGTTCATTTTTTTAATTTTTTCTACTTTCTTGAGTATAATTAAATTGTGGTACTTTTCCTTGAGTTGAATAAAACTAAAGTATTCAACTTCGCTACATTTAAAGCAACCTTTGACAAAGGTGCCGATGGAGCAACAGCGTGAGCTGGCATTTGACGTGCACCTTTCAAACTACTGCTTCAGCCAATAACAGACATGTCTGATTTGGGTGCAAAACCAATCAAATCTTCCAGTTCAGCTGAGGGGCTGGGCGTTCAAACCGCACTTAATCTGCCAGTGGGCTAAGCAAAATAATCTTATTTCAAACCGAAAACAAGATTATTTTGCTTACCCCATTGGCAGATTATTTTGCTTGTTTTAAGCAAAAACCCGCTTAATTTTGACTTATTTTTTCAGAAAACAAGACAATTTTTACTTGTCTAGAAAATGCTTCTTGATTTAAGTATTTTTAGATATTTGGACTGGAAACAAGACAAAAAATTTTAAGTAAGAAAATAATTTTTTTGCAGTGTAAGCAAGAGATACAGACCGATACACCTACAACAGGAAGACTGGATCACAGGCATTGATCAATTGATGAGTAATATGAAGTTGGAATTTCCCAAAAAGTAGTATAAAAGTCTGAGGAGTAAAAGGCCTCCTCAGATGCTGCCTGCATTAAGTGTAGAAGGACACCTGATACCCTAACGAGGGGCACTTAACAGCATCTCCAATATTGCTGGATAAAGCTAGGTTATAGAGCTTTTTAGCTTAAGCTGATTTAAGTTTTATTTTGTTTTATTTTGCATTAACTGCTTTGTATTGTAACCAATAAAAGAGATATTTTATTGTTACGATGTCCTTCTGTGAGACTTTACAACTACAAACTGAGCCTCAATAAAGAACAACTACAAGGTTGTCTTCTACGTCATTCTTGAAGGACTTCAACCTGCAGGCGGGTGAGTACTTGACTAACCTTACCCGACCTGAATAATCTTAGGGTTAAAAGGTGTACTATAAAAGGTCACACCGACTAACAAGTTATACATCATTCTTATGAAAATACCCAAGATGGCTTGAAGAACACAGATATATCCTCACAATCGTGTGTTTATTGTCTTCATGTTTCATCAGTCAAAACGTCTCTATCTGCATGTTATTCAGCTGTAGCAATATCTGATGTCCATATAAGGGATTTCCTGGAACGTCATAAGTTTAATACTTCTATGAATCTCACTTGTGGACTTTCTGGCTTCCAGTATGAATGAAACAGAAAATACATGAGAGTGTTTAGCACCCCATATTGCTAACATCGCCTCGTTTTAGGTAAAAATAAAAAAATAATACTGAAGTACTTTGTAAAGTAAAAACTTTTTTAGCTTTTTAGCAAACTACTTATTTACTCTTACTTGAGTCATTATTTTTCAAGTAAATTATTTCTTTAAGCGGGGGTATAATGCTATTTCATGTATTCTGACTTATTTACACTGTTAAAGAGTTGGATTCTCATGCTAAACATGGCCAAAGTTTCAAAACACGAGTTGGACGAATGACGGAGTATTTCTGTGCCAAAAATTCTCTTCCAAATCCTTACAGGATTCAGGATCTTTTTTCGAGTATGTGCCTGAGTGATGTCAACAAGGTCGGAATTCCTTGTACGGGCACTTCTCCCGGAAGAGCGCGCGCGCACACGTCGACCAGAGCGAGAGAGCAAGAGCACGCCCATCAACGCGCGTTCGGCTTTACGGAAGTCGTCGGCAGCCCTGCACAGGTCACAGGACTTCACGAAATCAACAATGTCACCAAAGAAGTGTGTTTTTGGTTGTGAGGGAAAGATAACCTTGCTTCCCAAAGAACCCAGCGTTAAGTGGAGCTGAGAGACTTGTGCTCACGCAATACATTGATGCGCTCTCGACATTTGTTATTAAAATAACCATAGAAACTGATAGTTGCAATCACTTTTTTATTGGTTAAAATGAATTGAGAATATCTCGTGTTTTTCCGTGGCTGCTCGAGCCCTCAGGATCGGCGCTTATGGTTTTATAAACAAGGGCCAGTTCCACGCTGGATTTACAGATCGTTTGAAACTGAAAGATGGAGCGGTCACAGCGATAATGATCCCGGTCATGAGTCGGAACCGCAGGTGGTGAGTAAAACTGCTTCAAATGTCTGTTTTGTTGGCAATAGGCGCCTAAGTGCATATAATGTAAACAACACGAACGTAGTGAATTCATAAATTCATTATTCATCATTCACTATACGCTATATTCATTATAGTGATTCAAAAGTTATCCAGGGATAATGCGATGGTGTATTGTGTGTGTTTAAATACATCTGTTTAGCTGACCATTGATAGCTTGCAGCCGATCTCTACACAAAAGCTGCGCGTGCTCGAGACAGCTCGTCACTATCTCCGCTCACAGGACACGGCTCCAGGCGCTCGGCTGTTTTCGGAAATACTCGGTACAGCGTATGTATCTTTTATAAATATGATTAAACTAAAGACTTTTTGGAGATATGAAGGATGTCTTTTGGCATTTTAGTGATATTGTATGGGGGTTTAATCACAGAATGTTCAGAAAAAAAGTACTTTCCAAGAACAGTCAAAAATAAACGTTTGTCGACACAAATCCACCAACCTCCCTTCCCTCAAGTATACCTTCATCTGTGAGGACCGATTCCTCATTCCAATCTCAACACGCTGGTCTGGTGAAGGATTTCCCCATTCATCACACAGCTGCATGACCAATGGTGTGTCCAAGCCATGGCCATTCATGACCTGGAAAGGCTAAAGAAACAAGTTTTATTCTAAATATTCTTACCCATGAATTTTTTTTATCATGTTTCGAATGTGTGACATACTATCTCTGGCTTCTCCAGTAGAATTATCTTTGCTGGAGGTCCAGCAGTAACTTCAATTCGCACAAATTCCTTCATGTCCTGATACTTAAAGCACAACTCTCTTGGGCCAAGAGATCCTGCCTTGAACCGGACACCAGATACAGACAATCTTCCAATATTGGCCTGCAAAAAGGCATACAAATAAATAATATGAAAACACTAAAATGAAAATGAAGAGGTACATTTTTGCTAGTAGAATATGCTATGATGGTATAAACCATGCAATACCGTTATTATTTTTTTATTATCTACAAGCTGACAACTATAGCTACGGCCCTATGAAATCTGTTTTAATTTTTCCCAAGTTCCATCTTATTTTCCCCTGAATTCTATTCTGGATTCCATTTGAATGGTTAAATTAAATGTCAGTAATCAAAAAGCATGTCTACTTAATTGAAATCATAAAAGTCATACAATTTATTACAAGTTTAGCAAAAAATACATTTCACTTACATTTCATAAAATTAATTGTATTTTTTATTTTCCCAAATTCCATTCAATTTCATTTTTTTTTTTTATACCAAATTCTGTGTTTTCAGTTTTAATATTTCTGGATTCCATTTTAATGATTTATTTCAATTTTAATTTAATTTTAATTTTTAATTTCAATATTCAAAAAGCATGTCTAATCAATTGAATTCATAAAACTTTAACAATTTAATAATTTATTAAATTTTTTACAATAATGGGGCCCTATGAAATGTTTGATTTTTCTTTTATTCTGTTGCGTTTTATTTTTTTCTAGATTTATGATTTAATAAAAATGTATTATCACAAAAGTTGGTAATCAAATGAAATGCATAGAACAATTTTAAAAATGTATCATCCTGTGTCATGTAGTACACAAAGTGACTGGCTGGAAGATTACATACTGTATCAAGAACAGTTTATGTCACATAGAAATTTCTATGACTATACTTAAAGTCAAATATATAATTATTTTACAATTTTTTTTTACCTCTGCCATTGTTCAAATGTGTCAAGTGTTTTTCATTACTGTATGTTACATCACTCAGAGGTTCTCCATGCCACAGGACACGATTAAAATATTACAATAATTATTAAAATAATTAGTTAATATCTAATAAAACAATTCCCAGGCAAAGTGACTCATGACACTGTAAAATTCACTGTCCAAATAGAAAATTTATCCGCATTTGGCACTTGGTGGGTGCCAATTTCAAAACCCTGTATTACACATACAAATAAAAATTTTGCATTTGCAGTAGTCTGATATGTTTTAATGTAATTTTAGTAATAAAAATGTTCATTTGTTAGTGCATGTGGTTGTGTATACCTTCCATTCTATGGCCAGAGCTTCTTTATCCAGGTCATCCGCAGACACACTCAAAGTCTTCACACTTTCAGCATTTAGACAGTCTGTTTTATTCCCGTACTGATCAATCACTTCCACATCTGAGAGGGAAATATAAGTTTAACAACGATCTTTTTTAAAATCACAGAACGGCTGAGTGATCTTCACATGGACCATCTGTGAAGCGACACACATGCCGTTTCAATAGAAATGTCATTAAAGCATACTTTATTTTACCATAACATTTAGTAGTAAACAATATTTCAAAAGACAATAGAATTCTAAAATTACATATAAAGATGTCAAAGTTCAGCTAACTGCATTTAATATAAACTTAAACTATAATACATTTTCATTCAAGTGCAATTAACATGCAATTAAGTGCCTGAAAACACTAAAAGAAGATACTTTAAGTGCGAACTGAATGTATATTATTTCGGTGATAAGTACTTTTTTTTTTTTTTTTTTTTTTTTTTAAGTATGCTACAGTGCACTTCTTTTTTATAAGTGTAAAGATGCATTCTTTCCAAACAGATGATTTTCTTTCATCTGTGGATCAACAGTTTTGACCAATGTACTCTTCTTCATTCAATTACAATTAACAACGTCTGATATGGAACTGTGTTTGAGAGCAAAAATAACTAATTAAATTGTAATTAAAAAAAAAAATAAAAGATTGCAAATAAAAAGTTGCCTTAAGACTGTTTTAATTGCAAAAATAAAGTAATTGATAGTAAAACTCTTTGCAGTGTGAGTAAATCTTTGTTTTTCTTTGTTTAGTTTTCATCACACTTGCACAAATTTGCTCCGTTCTGCTGTCAGTGTTTGCAACTCTAAAACCTTTGCTTGCGAGTTGAAAAGTTTTGAAACAGTAGACGGTACAACTTGAGTGCTATATCACAAGTTGCCTGAAGTCAGAGAATAGCTTTGTGTGACAAACTTTCACCACTGTTCATAAGAATGGGGTCGGTAAGATTTGGTAATGTTTTTGAAAGAAGTCTTTTATGCTCACCAAGCCTGCATTTATGTGATCAAAAATACAGAAAAAAACTGTAATATTGTGAATTATTATTACAATTTAATATAACTGTTTTCTATTTTAAAGGGGTCATGACATGAGAAATCAAATTTTCCTTGGTCTTTTGGCATATAAGAGGTCTTCGTTTCATTATTACATCCTGCAAGTGCCATAACTTAAAACGTCCTCATCATCAATAAAAAAAGCATTTATATAATCAAGCTGTAAAAACGCTTCGTTTGGAACAGAGGTGGCATGTGACGTCACAGGGGCACAATCATTTGCATACGACTGCCTCTGGAGCAAGACAACAACACCTACTTCATCGCATCTTTGTCTCCGCCCACTGATGTTCAGTCGATGAGCACCGTGTTGCTGTGAATCTAAAGTAGGTTGTTTATGATATGATTGTGATAATAACAAAATTGCAATGCCAGGCAGACGTTGTGCTGTTCCTGGCTGTGGAAACACATCATCTTCGAGTTGCCGAAGGATCCCGATGTCAGAGAAAAATGGATTTAGTTCATTTTAAATGAACGTCCTAGTCACATCAGTGCTGACCTGCAACTGCTTTGAGAACGAGCCACAATACGATACTGGCTTTGCCCAAAAACTTTTGCTCAAAGATCAGGAATCAACTGTTCTGGAATCAGCAAGGAATCCGCAAATTGTAACGCATTTCATTTTTAAACTGGTAATGACAGTTAAATTCATAATGAACAATCCTAGTATTTTTACTTCAAAGAACACTCTCTTTATAATGGCTGAAGCTGTCGATCACGCAGCGCGAGTTTATCTGGACACTTACACTACACAATGAATCTCTTAAAGTATTTAAATCCTGTTTGCATTGTTAGTTATGGTGAAAGCATTTCGTGAGAGAGCAGAAATTGCATTGCAATGATGAGATCACTGCATTCACGTGATCAACAGACTGTCATCTGCTCATTGCTCATCACTGCAACCTTCCATGCGATAGGAACAGAATCATAAATATAATGCAATAAACAACACTTTTCACGATTCGTTAATCTCGACAGCTGTAATAGTAAAAATGTGGTGAAAGTATTCGAAAGGATTCCACATGTAATACTTATTTCAATTGGAAAGATGTCAGCCAATCACAGCAGTCATATTAACATTGTAAGTGCACCTCAGGAAACATTATAAAAAAAACAACAATCTATTTCATGACCCCTTTAATATATTTTAAAATGTAATTTTTAGCATCATCATCCTTGCTGAATAAAAGTATTAATTATTTAATTATTAATTTAAAAAAAAAAAAAAAAATAATAATTCCTACTGACCCCATACTTTAGACCGGAAGTGTAAATTTAAGTTATTCACTGATAATCTTCGCCTCAAATAATTGTATTGGGTCGGTCAACCAATTTGCCGAAAAATTACAATAAAAAAAATCAAAGCTGCAAGCAGCGATGAAAGGGCCCTCGCACCTGTGCCACCGCCACCTGGTGGCTTTAGGAATAAAAAAAAAAGCATGGTGGGAAATATACATTTAAGTACGTAAATATAGGAGGATAATGTCAGTCATTTGTATTTGCCACACTTCCTGCTACCAGCTGGTGGTGCTTTGACTATAACTAAATTTTAGCGTGTAGATGTCTTCAGGCCAGGGCACTTATCAAACGTGAAGTTTGAGGCAGATTGGTCATTGCCTGAGTTACAACAACTTCCTGTTTCGTGGTGTTAATCACATACATCAGCACTTAGCCAAATGTTGCATGATTTAACGTGTTTCTAGCATGTTTGGAACTTCATGGCATATTGAAATGTGTTTCAGGGAGTGAATTACAGTGTAAAGAATGCTATTTCCTGTTTCCAGCTGGTGGCGCTATGACCAACTGAATATTGACATATAGATGTCTTCCAGCCAGGACTCTTATCAAACATGTGAAGTTTGGGGCAGGTCGGACATTGTATGCCCAACTTACAAAAGTTTCCCGTTTCATGGCGCCTACTTGAAATTTTGTAGGTGGCGCTATCGAGCCATTTTGGCACACCTAATTCTGAAACCCATATCAGACGTAAATTTTCACCACTTCTGACGTGTGTGCAAAGTTTCATGAGTTTTCAAGCATGTTTAGGCCCTCAAAAATGCGATTCATTTCAGAGAAGAAGAATTGACTGAGCAATTACAATAGGGTCCTCACACCATCGGTGCTCGGGCCCTAAAAATGAATTATTTCACCAATTGGACATCAACACTTCTAATAATATCAAGCCATATATTATTTCAGAAATATTTTAGAAATCTGGCTAACATTTGGAATCATATTACATGTTTCTACCAGTAGATGGAGAAACAAAAGGCCTGTCCATGCAGCAGTCAATACAAACCAAATTATTATTATTATGACAGACCTAAAGATGGTACTTACATATGTTTCCTGACAGAATTTCGCCCATTTTCACAGTCGATTCGCTGAGGTTGACCCGCAAACGCTCAGGCTCATCTGGACGAGGCCTTTAGAAACACACACATATAGAGATATGTTTCTGCAAGAACATTTAGGTATATAATGAAAAACAAACATACACAGGACATGCGTGTAGCTTACACAATAATGAACGACATGTTGACTGTGTGCTGGTCGTGGAAAGAGACATTGCAGAAATGCTCTCTCTGTGCTTGAGATGGGACACATAAATGTGGCAGTTTTCCCTGAGAAAGCTCTTCTGCGTTTAACTCTGCTGTCCAATTCACCTGCAAGACAAGCACAAATACACGCACATCATCGCACAACTGGCTACAAGAGTATATTAGTGCAAGCAGATCCCGTCACTAGAAATGTGATTCACAGAACTTGAATGAAACAATACGCAAAAACAAATCACATAGAATCAAACTCACACCTTAATCTTGCTGGTAAGTTTTGGCAGAAGGGAAACCAGCCTATTGCCCTCATCATACAGTCTGAAGTGAAGGCTTCCTAGTGTGTCTCCTGCCGTCCAATCAATGCGCTCTGAATTTTGTATCACCATGACATCATCAGAGCCCTCTTCCTGTCTGTAGACCTCCAAACGGGATATTCGTGAGCTAGGCAAGATGCGCAGCTGACGTTCCACACACGCCACTGTTCTATTGTTCTATGTGCACATAAAAATAATCATGTGAATATCAAGTTAAAAAGAGTTTAATCTGATTAAACAGTTTATATACTTTACTATTGTGTTATGAAAGATTCATTAACATCTTAACTCTGAGCAATGGAACAAAGAATCGTTTACAATAAGATGCATTTAAAAAAATAGATAGGGCGGATTTTCATTTCACTTTAGGACTGAGTCGGTGTTCCGAGTCAGCTTTCTGACGTAGAACCTGGAAGCGTAGGAGAATGACAGGGGAGAGATGAATTTGTTGAATAAAGTCGTAATTTTTGTTTTGTGTTTGCACACAAAAAGTATTCTAATCGCTTCATAACATTAAGGAACACAGTGTGGTCACGTTGACTATTTTAACTATGTCTTTACTATTTTTCTGGACCATGAATGACGTAATTATGTTGCTTTCTATGGGGGATAAAAAAAAAACCTCTTGGATCTCATCAAAAATATCTTAATTTGTGTGCCAAAGTTGAACAAAAGTCTTACGGGTATGGAACGACACGAGGGTCAGTAATTAATGACAGAAATTTCATTTTTGGGTGAACTAACCCTTTAAAGTAACTGCAGCCTAATAAACCTGCTGCCGTCTTTGTCCTTAATGTTAATTAAACAACAAAAGAAAACGAGAAAATCACTCACTGCTCTTGACTGAATGACTTTAGTAGCTTTAAAAAGAATCAAAGCAAGTTTAATTCTTACAGCGAAGACTACTCTGTGTTTTATCTTACATTTGATTTGAGTAGGCTGTTAGCTGAATACTTATAGACTTGCATGAAAAACTTAAAGCGCTGTTTGTTTCATTCATAACTTTTTTCTAGTGTATTTGTCCTATTGTTTTTACTTTGTTTTTTTTATTGTATTACTGTTCACTTATTTTTAATAATTGGAAGACTTTTTTTCCATACATTAGTTAGCCTATAGTATTCTGCCGAGTTATCGAAATTGGTATCAAGAATTGTGAAATTTTGCTGGTGTCTAAATTTTAGATGTCATAGCAACTTTATTTCCAGAAAAAAATATACTTGATATATTGTTAAAAAAAAAAAAAAATTACTCGTATAAGGTTTGGTCATTATCCCATTCATATTGTGACTGCTATAGTGATTACTATATTGACCAAAATAATCATGATTTTTGCCATAACCGAGCAGCTCAAAATTGAAATATCCGAATGTAGCTGGAAAAAAAAAAAAAAAAAAAAAAAAAAAAATATAGTCCATCACTACAAAACAGACACTGAAATTTTTATGTAAAGTAGAAAAGTAAATAAATAAATAAATAAAAAATAATGGAAAAGACCTGCTCTTATCTTCTTTCAATATCAGCCACATCAGACAATACTGACAAAACACTGACAGCAAATGATGATAAATAACATATATTGTGCATCCCTATTAAATATAAATTTTTAATTCAATATGCTTCTGAATATTAAAAGCAGAAAATTCCAGAGCATAAGGCAAATAAATTATCAAGGTGGTTATAAAATTAATATTAGAAAATAACAGATTAATATGTAGAAAATAAAGTACAGCAACTTACTGGAATGTTGAACTTAGCAGTAAAGATTTGTTCAGGGTTTACAGTCTTCAGCAATAGTGGTTTAGTCAGCATGAGTCCAGAGCCAGTGTTACTGCAGTCCACAACATCCACGGGCAGATCAGGGGCTCCCAGCAACTACAAACACACAATGCACCAATCAGATGATGAACTTTAATCCTGTGCCAAGTTAAGTCTGATACAATGTAATGTCTTTCACACAGTTAATTTGACAAAGGTTAAATTAAGTCAGGAACAGATGAAACATGCAACTGAAATGGTTAACGACGCTGTCTGTTGGACTAATATTATCTGCTCTGTTCTTTCTTTTGATATACTGCATGTTCAGATATTCATACAACAAAATATTTTGGGGGCCGTGAAAGTTTTGTGAAAATGATCAAAAATGCTGGCGCTGACTGGTGACTTTTTTAAAAAATGCTGGTGGGGAAAGGGTTAAGTGACTTAGATTTTAGACATATTTTAGGTCTTGACTACAACACTAATGTGTGCTAAGCAAATGTGTGTGTGTGTGTGTGTGTGTGTATGCATGCAGACCAAATGAAAAGAAAAAAAAAAATGCTGAATCACATATGCTATGTGTGTGTGTGTGTGTGTGTGTGTGTGTGTGTGTATGCATGCATGCAGACCAAATGAAAAGAAAAGAAAAAAAAAATGCTGAATCACTAAAATTAAGTACATAAGTGGTGTGCGTTTGTCCACAAGTACTACCTGGCAGCGGACTGTGAGTTTAGGATGAGTGGTGATATTTTGGTATTCGTCATGAACCTCCACTCTGAAGTTTGCTGGAGTCCCATTCTCAACAGAGAGCACTTCTTCATCCGGAAACACTAGCAGAGTGTGTGGCGGGCCTGGAAGATAAATTGCATCTGGATTTTACATTCTGATTTACAGATCTTCTGTTGCTTTTTCTGTGTCTTTTGTCATACCGGGTTGCAGAAGAATTTGAAGAGACTGGTTGTTCTGCTTCAGCCCTGGGATGTGCACCTTCAATGTGTACATCTGTTAACAACACACACACAAAAATATCACATGCAAATCCAAGTTCTGTGCTAATAATGTCACTGAAAAAATTATTACTGTTATTAAAGAGGTTTTCCAAACACTCCTCCATCATCTTCGTGTGATGAAACGCTCTCAGTCTCTGGGTTTTGATGCCAAAATAACATTTTTAATGTATTAAGGCTGAGATAGTCAGCAGTAACTGTAAAATCGGTTTCTACCACATTCTCTTATGCAGCCCATATTGATTGTTGAATGTTTTTGAAAGAAGTTTCTTCTGCTCACCACCAAGGCTGCATTTATTTGATCAAAAATACATTAAAAACAATAATATTGTGAAATAATATTACAATTTAAAACCTTTTTCAATTTAAAATATTTACATGTAATTTATTCCTGTGATGCCAAGCTCAATTTTCAGTATCATTACTCCAGTCAGTGTCACATGATCCTTCAGAAATCATTCTAATATGCTGAATTTGTACTGAGACACTTCCACAGAATAGCCATGTTTCATCTGGTTTACATGCAGTCAAAATTGTTTTTAAATGTAGGTCCAACTAAATGTACCTCAAGTTAGAAACATTTGTTCTTGTTCATATTTATGTTGAAGTTAGGGGTATTCATTTATGTGTTTTATTTTGGTGAGAATTTTTATGCTGAAAAAGTGAAGTGTGAATGAAGAAAAAAGATTATGTAGGCTATTAGTAATGGTCTTGACTGAGATCAGAAAATATCAGTTTTTCATTTATTGTATAAAGATGTGTTAAAACAATGTGTATAAAGATGTGCAAAAACAATAAGAATTGGGGAAGTGAAAGGACAAAACTAGCTTATAGACACAGCATTTTATGGATGTCCACACTGCGAATCACATCATGACCATGGGCCACAGTTGGTCAAAAGTAATCTGATCAGATTTTGGCTATCGGATTCGATCAAATCTTGAAAATGGGTTGTTCAAAAGGAAAAAAAGGATACTGAAATATATCACAAAATCCAATCTTGGTTTTTATCTGGATGATTGGGATACCTTTGATCCAAAAAATCTGGATTACACTGATCCCATCAGAAGGGTGGATTTCAGAAACAAAAAAGTAATAAAACTTTAAAACTGGTCAAGAAATACAACATTTTATCATGTAATATACACACACATTTTTTATTTTGCTCTTAATTAGTTTAACTGTTAAAGTAATAAATTAGAAGTAGACATTAGGCTACATATTTAGCCTTTCGGTAACCTACTGTAAAGTAAAGTACTGTAAAGTATTTGGGTGCCATAAAATAATCCCCAAACAGCTGTAAATATCAAACAAAAATATTCTATTTAATTCAAAGTGGGGGGTTTTTTGATCACCATTTGTAAACTACATTGGTACAATCATAAGAGACGAACCAGCCAAAAGTTCTTTGCGAGCGAATGCAAAGTGTCTTGGGTGAACGCAAAAGCCTTGAAATGTTTCCCCCCACCCCCCATCTCATATTCTTTCTATCACCATGTCCCTTTAGGGCCTCCATAGAGCACTAATAATCCAGATTTGGTAATCTGAAAAAGTGTGTATCTGGATCAGGGTGATCCAATCCACTTTTGCTTTGAAAAACCAGCACAAAAGTAAGATAGATTACCTGATCCTGGATAGCAAAACATGGGATTTCCAAATCCAGATAGTTCTGATCCAGATTAAACTTTTTGAACAACTGGCCCCATGTTATTATATTTATAGTTCACATTTTAAACAATTTACCACGCACAGTGCTGAAAATGAAAAACAAAGACTTTTAAGAATTAAAAGAACCAAATTAAAAAAAAAAAGGGGGGGGGGGGGGGTTGTTTACAGTGGACTGCAACATTTTCTTTTTCTGGGATCTCTTGTGGATTACATTTTGTTTTTCAGTAACACTGGGTGCGGAATTTCGAATCCCCAGAGTCCAAAAGCCAACGTGGGTGAGACTGTTGGTTATTTTGTTTCTTCTTACATATTTTAGCTGGGATTATTGGCTTTAGGACTGGCTTGTTTTTGTGTGGACTCTTATCTGCTTGGACTTTTATTTTTTTGTGTGTGTCTATAGATTATTCAACAGGGACTCATTTTATACCACATAAATTGTCTCATGGACCCAGTAATTCTTTAATGTGTTATGGGGGGATGTGCATTTTTTTAATTTTGCTGTTTCCGTAATACATGCTGCTACTGATGAGATTCATGTCTTTTGTCAAATCAAACTTATGGAAGGTATCTTGTACAATCCATTACAAGCCTAAAAGAACCTTGTTGTAATGATAAAACTTACAGAAAGTGTTGCATCTGTTACAGTACTCAAACATTTCATATTTTTTTCAATATTTAACATTTATATTGTTACAAAAGATTTCCATTTCAAATAAATGCTGTTCTTTTGAACTTTCTATTCAAAGAATCCTGAAAAAAGTCAGTTTACGCAAAAATATGTTGTTAAAACTGTTTTCAACATTATAATAATAAATGTTTCTTGAGCAGCAAATTCTGCATATTAGACTGATTTCTGAATCATCATGTGACACTGAAGACGGTAGTAATGATGCTGAAAATTCAGCTTTGCCATCACAATAAATTACATTTTTAAATATATTAAAATGTAAACTTTTATATTTGAAATAATTTCACAAAATAAATGCAATAAATGCAGTCTTGATGTGCATAAAAGCCTACTTTCAAAAATATTTGATGATTCCTAATGATTCCAAACTTTTGACCAGTAGTGTAGACTCATTCCTCTCTCCTCATCCTCCAAAACCTCTTCATGCATGTTTAGCAATAATATGCTCATTATATATTTTAATTACACAAATACATTCTTGACCATAGATTTCAGAAATAGCAGTACTGACTAACCCCTTTCTCTTGATTAACAAACACAGATACCTTCGTTTGTTGTGGCATCTGCCGCCTCTGAAGAATTCTTGGGTTTTGATGCCAGAAGACAGACTTTATTATCAGACATACAAAGCCAAGTTGATCTGCAGAGCAACTATAGAGTCTGTCTTCTCTTTTATATGGTTTTTCATATGCTCTCCTAAGGCGGGGTACATTTCAAACATGCCACTAATGTTTATCTACTTTTTACCATTTTTGGCCATGACTCCAGTCTGTTTAGGCCCCAACCTATTTATATCAAATGGAATGAGGCCACAGTTCACCTTATGTTTTCTATAATGGCAGGTCACCATATGTGAACACATACCTTTCTCTTACAAGCCTCTACACACACAGTCAATTACATGACAATAATAGCAGAATAACTAAAAGGGATAGTTTTCCCCCTCAAGTTGTTTCAAACTTGTATAAATTTCTTTCTTGTGATGAACACAAAAGAAGATATTTTGAAGAATGTCAATAACCAAACAGTTGATGGGCCCCAATAGTTTCCACTGTTGGGCCTAAAGCAGGCGTGCTAGTCTATGCCAGGGCCAGTTGCATTTTCCACTGTCACTTCCGGGGCTTGATCAGGCCTCGTCGGGGCTTCCTCGGGGCCAACGACCAGGGTTTTATGGCTCGCCGAATACCTTGGACTAAAGCGTACCAGCTCGGGCTTCAGAAGGTTTTATCTGAGTCTGGAGACGGCAGCGCCGTGGATGATTTCATATACCAGCTAACATCAGTATTAAAGACTTTTAAAACCATTTTATCTCAAAACTTACTTTCAGACTGCACTGTTTGAAATAACTTGTTTGTGATTCGATGTGAATTCTGATCACCGTATAAGGCAAAAATATTTATATGCAATGGAAAAGACTATGCGCACTAACCATTAGTAAATATGGTAAATGCGACTGCTTGAAGAAATAAGACAAATCACATAGGCTATCACAATCGTGTATTTATTTTATTTGTCTGGTATCTCTTTATACCAGACTGTTTGATGTCTATTTTTAACTCTGCATATGTCATAAAATAAAGCAATTCGAGTTTTTCAGGGACAGGTGGAATCTGGGTTTGCCGATCAGATTATTTTAAAACAAGATGCTGTTCACCTCTGCCTATTAACTGTTGCCCTTCAGACATATTTAAGTGTATGTTTGCATTTTCCCCACAATGCATTTAGAGCTGGAGTGTGATTACAAACACATGAGAAATATGACTGTAACAATATAATATGTAAGAACATGCAGAGCACACATGAGAGTGGTTTCAGCGCGGAACTCCACGATGAGTTTAACACTTGTCACATGGATTATATACAGGGCTCCAGACTGTGACCATTTTTTGAGAATGTGCAAGTTAAAATTTAACATTGTGGTCACGCACTCAATCGTGTCTGCCTACCTGCACTTGCATTAGGGACTTATCTAATCTTTATCGAATACGGCAAATCAGCTATTCTCCCGTATTTAGTCCCAAAGGACTTTTTCCCTCTACTGCACCTCGCTTTTAAATCGCTAATTCAAAAACGAAAGTAAAATGCGCACAGCCGCACGGGCATTTATAATGGTACGGAGCAGAGCGAGCGTTTTCGATTAATTCCTATAGGAGCTTCCATAGGAATGAACTGAAAAAAAAGGTGTGACCAAATCATGTGCTGGTGCAACCAACTGAGAAAGTTGGTAGCACCAGTGCAACCAGTGGAAAGTTAGTCTGGAGCCCTGATATAGTTCATATACGGACTGAAGTAAGTGTGTTTCAAGTTGTTATGGACATATTTCACATACTCTAGTGCCCTAAACATGAAACAGCACCGTGTATGTGCACATATTTCATTATGTCTTTTTCAAATGAAATATATATGTGCAAATATGATACAGTGGTACGTATGATCATAAACGCGATGGCATGACGAATTCTGATAGACAGAGGACACTGATGATGTGATGTGTTAAACTGGCGTGTGTCGTTCATAAACGTAATGAAAATATTATTAGAACATTTAAATGTTCTTCTGTTTCTACCTCGTTTGTTGTCATGCGATTATATTTTTACATCAAGGTGCCCTCAATTCTGTTTTCTTCTTCCACTCATACAGGTGCTGGTCATATAATTAGAATATCATCAAAAAGTTGATTTATTTCACTAATTCCATTCAAAAAGTGAAACTTGTATATTATATTCATTCATTACACACAGACTGATATATTTCAAATGTTTATTTCTTTTAATTTTGATGATTATAACTGACAACTAAGGAAAATCCCAAATTCAGTATCTCAGAAAATTAGAATATTGTGAAAAGGTTCAATATTGAAGACACCTGGTGCCACACTCTAATCAGCTAATTAACTCAAAACACCTGCAAAGGCCTTTAAATGGTCTCTCAGTCTAGTTCTGTAGGCTACACAATCATGGGGAAGACTGCTGACTTGACAGTTGTCCAAAAGACGACCACTGACACCTTGCACAAGGAGGGCAAGACACAAAAGGTCATTGCAAAAGAGGCTGGCTGTTCACAGAGCTCTGTGTCCAAGCACATTAATAGAGAGGCGAAGGGAAGGAAAAGATGTGGTAGAAAAAAAGTGTACAAGCAATAGGGATAACCGCACCCTGGAGAGGATTGTGAAACAAAACCCATTCAAAAATGTGGGGGAGATTCACAAAGAGTGGACTGCAGCTGGAGTCAGTGCTTCAAGAACCACTACGCACAGACGTATGCAAGACATGGGTTTCAGCTGTCGCATTCCTTGTGTCAAGCCACTCTTGAACAACAGACAGCGTCAGAAGCGTCTCGCCTGGGCTAAAGACAAAAAGGACTGGACTGCTGCTGAGTGGTCCAAAGTTATGTTCTCTGATGAAAGTAAATTTTGCATTTCCTTTGGAAATCAGGGTCCCAGAACCTGGAGGAAGAGAGGAGAGGCACACAATCCACGTTGCTTGAGGTCCAGTGTAAAGTTTCCACAGTCAGTGATGGTTTGGGGTGCCATGTCATCTGCTGGTGTTGGTCCACTGTGTTTTCTGAGGTCCAAGGTCAACGCAGCCGTATACCAGGAAGTTTTAGAGCACTTCATGCTTCCTGCTGCTGACCAACTTTATGGAGATGCAGATTTCATTTTCCAACAGGACTTGGCACCTGCACACAGTGCCAAAGCTACCAGTACCTGGTTTAAGGACCATGGTATCCCTGTTCTTAATTGGCCAGCAAACTCGCCTGACCTTAACCCCATAGAAAATCTATGGGGTATTGTGAAGAGGAAGATGCGATATGCCAGACCCAACAATGCAGAAGAGCTGAAGGCCACTATCAGAGCAACCTGGGCTCTTATAACACCTGAGCAGTGCCACAGACTGATCGACTCCATTCCACGCCGCATTGCTACAGTAATTCAGGCAAAAGGAGCCCCAACTAAGTATTGAGTGCTGTACATGCTCATACTTTTCATGTTCACACTTTTCAGTTGGCCAAGATTTCTAAAAATCCTTTCTTTGTATTGGTCTTAAGTAATATTCTAATTTTCTGAGATACTGAATTTGGGATTTTCCTTAGTTGTCAGTTATAATCATCAAAATTAAAAGAAATAAACATTTGAAATATATCAGTCTGTGTGCAATGAATGAATATAATATACAAGTTTCACTTTTTGAATGGAATTAGTGAAATAAATCAACTTTTTGATGATATTCTAATTATATGACCAGCACCTGTATGTTAATATTAATTAGTCTGTATGAGTGTGTTGTAGCTCTGTGTTTTATTGGTTGTTGTCTCCCCTCTCGGCGTGGTACCGTGATAGGTTGCCACCTGTGCAATAAGTCCATTCGTGAAATTTCCTCACTACTAACTAACTACTAACACTGTTCTCTGGAGTGACGAATCACGCTTCTCTGTCTGGCAATCCGATGGACGAGTCTGGGTTTGGCGGTTGCCAGGAGAACGGTACTTGCCTGACTGCATTGTGCCAAGTGTAAAGTTTGGTGGAGGGGGGATTATGGTGTGGGGTTGTTTTTCAGGGGTTGGGCTTGGCCCCTTAGTTCCAGTGAAAGGAACTCTTAATGCTTCAGCATACCAAGACATTTTGGACAATTTCATGCTCCCAACTTTGTGGGAACAGTTTGGGGATGGCCCCTTCCTGTTCCAACATGACTGCACACCAGTGCACAAAGCAAGGTCCATAAAGACATGGATGAGCGAGTTTGGTGTGGGGGAACTTGACTGGCCTGCACAGAGTCCTGAAATCAACCCGATAGAACACCTTTGGGATGAATTAGAGCGGAGACTTCGAGCCAGGCCTTCTCGCCAACATCACTGCCTGACCTCACAAATGCGCTTCTAGAAGAATGGTCAAAAATTCCCATAAACACACTCCTAAACCTTGTGGAAAGCCTTCCCAGAAAAGTTGAAGCTGTTATAGCTGCAAAGGGTGGGCCAACTGCATATTAAACCCTACGGATTAAGAATGGGATGTCATTAAAGTTCATGTGCACGTAAAGGCAGGCGTCCCAAAATTTTTGGCAATATAGTGTCTATATATAGTTTATATCTCACCATTCAAAAAAGTCAGAATTGTGAGATAAAAATTCGCAATTACCTATTTAATTTATTCAGTGGCAGAAACAAACTTCCATAAAAGTACATTGCCAAGTATGTCAGTAAATGTAGTGCGATTTGCTAAGGCAGCATACTCTGCACGCAACCTTTCATACGCACAATGCTTGTGTAGATGCAGTCAGTTTTGACCGCATAAGATGAGGTAATTTAATTGGATGTCTTGTATTTGACCTTTTACGGCATTTTGCCTGTTAGAAATACATGCTCAGTTTTAATGTAATTTTAAGGTGGGGGTTAATGAGCAGCAAAACTCACCTTTGTCATCTCACGTCCCCCAATTTGGGAACCACTACCATAGTGTTAAATTTTTACCATAATTCCGTTTAAAGAGTAGTCAAAGTATGATACAATTATCAATGATAAACCTACCCTTACAATAACTGTTTTGTTAATAACCCTGTCGATCTGAATGTCCCTGGGTGGCGATACAAAAATGCGGAAATACAATCTGTAGTTTTCACGAAAGCTAATAAACATTGTTCATTTACATAAACTACCAACACTGTAACAATACAAAGCAGGTTGAAAATCGGCAAACTTGCACTAACTAAAACACTCCATAAAAACAGATAATATTGGTTGAGTCAATGTTACAATACCGAATTGGTCGTAATTCTCAGAGTAAACTCTGCCCAGAATGATAAAACACTACTAACCTTGCTTTGAAGACTGATCTTTCCCATGACCCTCACATTTCTGATGACAGAAGTGGTCCCGAATGCGATCCCTTCATAACTCAACTTTAGTGAACTAAAGAGAGAGAGACATTTTTCCATCAGAAAAAACACAAGGAAATATCAATTCCAAGATAGGAAAATTATCTGTAGCCATCAACAAACACACATTTACACGCATGTATACAGTATGTATGTTTATGAAAAGAATAGTTCCGGTCCTTGATTCCGATTGGTTGAGCCATGTTCGAAGCCGTTGTAAATTACTCTACAAACACAAACCTTTCAGTGTGTGTATTTCAGCAAAATTAACTGTTTGTTATTTATTTAATGAAGTATGAGTGACTTCTTATGTTTGCGTCGTTCACCTGTAATTTTGAGACCACGCCCTTACCCCATCAAAGAAACTCCTCTCATGTAGTTTAAAACACTGATGTTTAACCTTATTAAACGTAAGTTTCATGTCAAATTCTTACATTTGATCAAATTCAGTTATGGTAAGACACTATAGGGTAGGCATGTGACTGTATCAAATTTTCATGTTGCGATAATTGCTGGAGCATTTTATCACGGTATATATGGTATTATCACGATATTGAAATAAGTTGCAAAAAAAGTGTTGTCATACTATAACAGGTTTAAGAATTCTTTTTCTTATAACAAATAGAACTCTGAATATTTAAATACAATAACACAATACAAAAAAAAAAAAAATCTAAAGTAAAATTTTTCAAACAGATTAATGTGCAAAAGAATTATAAAGAACAACAGGGTAACACTTTACAATAAGGTCTTATTATTTAATGTTAGTTAATGCATTAACTAAGATTAAGAATGAACAATAGCTACATTTGTTACAGAAGGTATTATTTTTGTTAATGCAAGTTAAAACTGATCATTGTTAGTTTTAGCTCAGGTCCATTAAATAATAGTTACAACTTTTGATTTTAGTAATGTTATTAAACTTTAACCAAGAAATTAACATTAATAATTGCTTTATAAGTATTTTTCATTGTCAGTTTGGTAATAATGAATTAACATGTTAACTAATGAAGCCTTATGTCACTAAGTGTTACTGAACAATAACAAATAATCAGAACATTTTCAATCATTATAAGGCATGTTGTAGTCCAGATTAAAATATAAAAATGTTTAAGTTTGAAAGTAAATAGCCTATTAAGTCTTTAAGTATCAAGTATTTGGTGCTGTGATGAACGACATTGCGAATAACGTGCACTTTCATTCAGTGCGTCTCCTTCACTAGTTCCGCCATGTGCTTCTCGTGCACGTCGGGCTTGTTTACATCTGAGTTCGCGTGTTCTTTTGACGCAGCATACTGCGGTGTTGTGCATTTTATACGGTTGATGGGTAAAGTATTCTCATAATGTATTATAAAAATGTTAAAAATTCATAATAATAATTATTCACGGTATTTTGAAGTTCCCACGATAACAATATCGTGCATATTCATTATCGTGATATATCGTATTACCGAATATCGGCACGTCTACTATAATCTATTAAATAATTTACACTGCAAAATTACAACTGCAATAAATAATGTTATGAGATTAATGTTTTAAATACATTTTTGAATATACAAATAAGAAATGTTGGGGAAAAAATGCAATGATACTCTTAATCATGAAATTAAACTGCCAATAGGTGGCGGCAAGTCACTTAATGAGTGAGTCCTTCATTCAACCAATTCACACTGGGTGTTGTTTTGAGAATGCGCAATAGTTCTGATGTGATCTTTGTTTGGAACTATTTTCGTTGGTGAAACAGAAGAGTCAATATTGTGTCTAAAATGTAAGTAACTTAATAGCGTTGTCACGGTACCAAAATTCCAGTAGTCGGTACCAATACCAGTAAAATTTTACGGTTCTCGGTACCAATTTCGGTACCACAGGAAAATCTGTTGGAACTATTTTGCTCTTTTATTTAAAGGGGCTATATGTAAGATTTTCACTTTAATAAAGCATAAAAATACCCCAATATGTTTGCAGATATTTAGGAAACATGCTAAGTTCACCTACTTGTTTCTCAGAAAAACAATGCTACAGCCAGACATTCTACTTTGAAATGTGCGTTCCGTGTCGGAATGTCTGTCTTTGTTTTGGTCTGTGTGAAACCGCATGCTGCCAGTTTATCCAATAGTATTTCGACATCACAGGTTGCCAGTTGGCGGAAAACACCGCATATTGCAGCCATGGAAACCAGCGAACAAACTGGGTCAGAGAATCGCAGATTCTACCTGACCTAAAAAGCCTCTGCATCCATCTAGCATATTAAAACACAGATAAATCAACTCATCAGCTTACAGTGTGTAAGTCTCCTCAGCTTTCATTGTCAATTGCGCTCCCTCTTGTTGCGTGTCCTCAAGCTGGCCACCCGCGTCTTTGAAGGAGGGGACGGGGCAAACAATATTTTGAATTTGGACTGCAGTACCTATTTTGACCACTGGGTGTCATTCCTACATATAGCCCCTTTAACTAGCCTATTTTTAAAAACATATTAAATATGATGGTTATCATACATATAAATATTTGGAGCATGTGTGTGTGTATGTATGTTTGTGTGTGTGTGTGTATATATACCTCAATGAAATAAAATTTGAAATATAAAAAATAGGCCTAAATAAACAAATCCATTTTGAAACAGACGTGCGTGTTTATTTTAGCTATTCCTTCAGTGAAACAACACACTACAGCCTGTAAAACTATGAAATAAATATCAGTAAACAATGGTAACCTAAATAATAAGAAAGTTAAATATTATTCTAAAAAACATTTGTTTTTTATTTCCACACAAAGATGCGTCATATAGCCGCTCTGCTCTTTGAGATGGATGAGGGACACGAGCAGGAAAGAGACCATCTCTTTAATAATATCTTCATGTTATCTCCTGATGTTACAAGCAACTGACACTTGTTGTAAAAGGTCTGAAGAGCTAGTTTTATCTTCAGGCATTCAGGCTATGTTTGATTTTGCGCTGCCAGAGAAAGTGAAAGTAAAAATCACCGGCGTGTGTGAAACGCGCTATACAAATAAACTAGACGCGCCTTATAAAGTATAATAACAAGCACAAACTGTGTTAAATAGAAATTGACGTGCAAGCAAAAAGGTTTCTGTCATACAGTGTTTTTTCTACTTAGCACAGTAAAGAATGCGAATATAATAGGCCTAATTAAAAGCGAACCAAAGGAAGAAACATTTATAATCCCCTGCATGAGTGAAGATTTGAGAAAAGAAACGGAGATTCCATGTCTAGTAGAATAACTAATGGAATATTGTTAAATTCTCTGATAATCGGGTGACCAGATCGCGATTCACAAAACAGAATACAAAGCCGAAAAAGCTTAAATGTATGGACTCACGTACCTCTCTCATTCGGCATGAACCAAAATGTTTCCATAGCTGCTATGTCGCATTTAATTGTTAACTATTTCTTCTGTAAACAAAGCTTTGTGCTTCACTCGTGTCATATTCACGTAAATACTGGCACAGCCCTATCAGTGGGTACCGAATATACCCGGATTCTCGGTACTACCGGTACGACAGAAATGCTGGTATCGTCACATTTTCAAAATTTCAGTACCGACTTGGTACCGAAGTACCGGTACTTTTGACAACACTATAACTTAATATTAACTACTTGTTTATTGAACTATTAAATCAATGTAACATTTGCAGTCGTGATAATATTTGACAAAATAGCTCCCTTGGTCATGTTGTGATACCTCTCGTTAAGGTTATATCATATGTTATAAATAAAAAAAAACTCAACATTTTGATTATTTATCTCAGTATGTTTCTACTGTGAGTTTCTTGTGTGTATGTGTGCCATTACACTCATTTGATTTGATTTCTCCACGAAAGTCTCTTACAAAGAGACAGGCAGCGTGAGCCTCAAAAGCACGATCTTGTTACAGAAATACACTATCAGGCTACTTGCTTGGTCAGGCAAGTAAAAAAAAAAAAAAATTCACTTGCCCCTTCAAAAAATATATTAATACATATATTTTGCCTTTAATATATGTATTGTGTGGTAACTGTTTTATAAAAGCAATAAGCCCCATGAAGCCTTGGTTTACAGTGAATTCAGCTTCGTTGTTAGGCACGACGTGGCTTCCTGGGGATTATTACAAGGACATTTCTAAAGTGTGTACTTGGATCTCTACAGAGCTTGTGTGTATCTATTTTGACCTACCTACATTCCAGCTGGGGTTTAATGTCACAGGGTGGCTGGGTGGGATATTCAAACTCATCCCTAAAGTTTAGAGGAATATTGAAGGGAACTCCCACGTGGACAGGAGAAGAAATTATGTCTAGCATAAAAGATACTGCTTCACCTTCTGTTGGAGAAACACAGAGACAAGAGACAAATAGAGAGAATAAAACATGGAATCAGACAGGAAATTATTTACTTTTGTATAAGTAATAATTGTATAAATTGTATAAGTATAAAGTGTATTTATTTTTGTATAAGTTGGATACTATTGTAGTTTTTATTCAAATTTTGAATGTTTTTATTTTTATATTTTCCATTTTCATTTTAATTTGTTAGTGTTTTTGTCATTTGTTTTCTTTTTTAACATGTCTATATAGTTTTTATTAATTTTTTCTTCAGTTTTAGTTTTAGTTATTTTAGTACATCAAGTTAAAATGGAAATGAGAAATGTTGCTTTGGCAACTAGCTGAAATAAAATATTTTTTTTTTTTACATTTTATTTATTTTATTTAGTTTATTTTATTACTAGAAACAAAAATGTTTTATTGTTTAACATTTTAGTTAACTATAGTAAACCTGATTTACTCATATCACAGAAGATTTTATAATTTAGCAATTTAAATTAGTTCAAAATGAAAATTCATTTATTTACTCGCATCATTCTGATGAACTGTGGTTCTTTGACTAAATGGAAGACCGCTAGAGGCAGTGCTGAAAGCACTAGTGGAAAATCCTTCGCGCTTGACCGAGAATCGAATAAACTTGTCACCTTGTGACTCATGATGTGTCTTCAGCTATTACAACCCATTAACATGTCAAATCGATCTCTACATCATTCTCACTTTACCAATTGACCAGAGACTATGGCGGTCTTCCACATAGTTGTAGAACCACAGTTACGTTCGTAACCAGCGTTCTATTTCCTTTTGCTCCAGACTGCCAGAGGCAGTGCTGAAAGCACTAGTGGAAGACGAATACCTATGCAGTCATTAGAAATCCCCTTGCAAAACGACCAGGCAGGCAGAAAGCACTGCAGCGCACCCTGCTGACAAGGGAGTCGCATTCAATCTGTAGAAACATGAAAATGTGCAAGCGGAACCCCAAGTTTCTGCAGCACAAATTTCAGAAAGTGATACTCCTCTGAACACTGTCCAAGATGTAAGGAATTGAGAACCATACCCAAGTCCCACGTCTCCGCGCGCCCCATGGAGGACACAGACGATTAGCTCCTTTCAGAAAAGCAACAATCAACCGGTCAGACCCAAGTGAAGAGTCACTAAACTCTGATCAGTGAGCTGCTAAAGTCGCCACATACACTTTTAGTGTGGACGTAGAACGCCCAAGTTCCAAAATATGTTGCAGAAAATCCAAAATGCATCCCACTGAGCAGTGCAATGGATCAACATCACGGCTAGAACACCAGTGAGAGAACACCTTCCATTTACAAGCATACAACTTTAGCGTGAATGCCACACGTGCATTCAAAACAGTGTCTCTGGTCCTCTCTGAACACTCCAAAAGAGGCCTCTTGAACAGCCAATATGAACAGGAGGTCGACAGCGAAACTGTATCCAGTACCCTGTCGACAGGGTATTCAGCAGCCACTGGTTTGTCATTATTGATCTCCAATGATCCAGGTGACTTTCCGTGAAACAGCCCACTGTCGACATCTCCGAGTCAATGGTCCCGTGAACGCTTTTCTGTAGAGGTGGGGGGACCATGTTGGGGGCCTGCGTCACGCGTGAAACTGATGTCCACGTGGCTGCGTCCCACCACGTCTGCGGGGTGGAGGAGCTTGTGGATTCCAATGTTTGAAATGATGAGGAGGCCTATACGTAGGTCTTACACCAACATTGTGATAACGAACACCAGAGGCTGTTGGAGGGGGCCTTGACCCTGAGGCTGTCCCCACATGATGCAAACTAGTTTCAGAGACTGACACGTGCCGGTCCAAAGCTTCCTGTGCAGCTGGTCGAAAAACTCGTCCAGGTACCAACAGCAGTCGTCGCAAATTATTCCTACATACCTTTGGTAAGGAGGATTGGGCCAACCACACCTGCCGTCGAGCTTGCACAAAACTGCCTAAAGCTGTGCCACAGTGATTGGCGATAACACCTATGGCCTGTAATGCAAGTTCAGTTAGATCCACCATTAATGGGTCGGATGAAGCTTCACTCCTCTGAGAAGATGTAAAGTCATTGCACTGAGGCATTGTAAAGGATGTTCTCCGTGCGCAACATAGAAAAATATTCTCAGAGCCCACCGCTGCTTGGGAGGATCCAGATTAATGCAGGCGTGCATCGCTTTTAATGATCCTTCCAGTGATGCAACAACTGAAGATGACCCTCCTGACTTTTTAGACACTGTCTCACTGACAGAGTGACACGATTGATCTGCAGGCAAATTTTTCTCAGCACCTGACATTACTGGAGTAGCTTCAAAAAGCGAGTCAGAGGCAGCTACTGACATCACATCTAACTCCTGTCCCGTATACATCATTGGCGACAAAGCGATAGCTGATTCAGGCAGAGCTTTCTCTTGTATCTCCATATTAAGCTGAGCTTCAGCCAGGAGAGGCAGTAACAACTCTACCGCAGAAGACAGCTGGTCAACCTTGCATGTTAAATCAGAAGATTTAGTCTTCTTTATCATCTTTTCATTTTGAGATGCTTGTTTATGCTAACGATCAACAGTAGTAATACTGAAAGAAATAAAAATAACCTTCCAATCCGGATTCCAGGCCCACCAGACATGCTCAATGCACAGCGAGCGGCATTATAGAGCATCTATGTGCATCCATGACGAACTAATACTCACCTCAAATCCAAAAGGACAATAAAAACCGTCATGACTCACGAGTCCTTGATATCCGCACAGCAATGAACGCTCACACGCTCTCAAGCCAAGGCAGCCAGGGCTTCCGAGTGCATGTCTTTACTGAGGCATTCAAACTTTCAGGTGACAACTTTGTTATTCGATTCTCAGTCAAGAGCAAACGCAAGGAATTGTCCACTAGTGCTTTTAGCACTGCCTCTGGCGGTCTGGAGCGAAAGGAAATAGAACACTGCTGACACACATTACTACCAGGTATAAACAGATCACTCGTATTACCCGGGACCGATCTTAAAACCAGGTGTAAAGAGGGCCAATGTGTGTTTTACCTTTAATCGAGAAATTGAGGGTGTAATTGGGTAGCCTTTTTCCAGCCCATTCATTGAAGAGGGTGTCACTCAGAATAGTCTGCAGATGCAGCGTGTACATCCCAAGCTTGGTGAGATTCTCTGGAAGAGAAAACACACTTAACGCATTAACTAATATTAACTAACAATAATTATATACATTTGTTGCCATATTTATTCATCTTTCTTAATACAAATACAATGACATGTACATACATGCCATATTTATGACCATCAGAGGGCTAAAGTAAAGGCAGTGAATTTTATCCACAATCCATATCTGTATGGCGCTATATGTGGAGATGGATTGTGTATTAAATATAGGGTTGTACGATATTGGAAATTTGTGAAAAACCATCATTGCGATATTTTAATATTGCGATATGAAAACAATTTCACCAGATGACTTGAACAGCTATATTCAGAAAGAATTAATCATTCTAGAATGACTGGGGTGATTTTGTAGGAAATAGGAAAGTAAGGAAATAAACAAGGAAATAAACAAATTACAAGCATAGAATAAATACGATTTTATTTGTGGATCAAATCCAATATTCAACTTTTTTCTATGCATTTCAGTTCATGTGCTTTTGTATTCACCAGCATTACTTTTCCCTGCTGATGGTCATAAATATGGCAGCAGAGTGGAAAGAGTCATGTGACTGAAACAGAAGAATATAAAAATATGTTATGATTCATTCATTTTTACCCATGGTCTTGAACCAGTATTCCCATTTGGCTGAATGCACACCAATGTAGGAGTTAATATGGACATCTCCTTTAGGAGCTGAAGGAAGAAAAGGATGCAAGCCCATTAAAATACTCTATGGCAGTAGCATATTCTACATGAACATTACATTATAATAACAATTGGATTTAATAGTTATATACGATAATGATGCAGCATTTAAAAATGCATATTATTTCATGTGCTTTTATGTGATAAATTAAGCGGCCTTCTGTAGGCGCGCTATAAGACCCAATGAAAGGGGTGTCCAATCCTGCTCCTGGAGGCCCACTGTCCTGCAGAGTTTAACTCCAACCCCAATTAAACACACCTGAACCAGCTGATCAAGGTCTTACTAGGTATACTAGAAACTTCCAGGCAAGTGTGTTGAGGCAAGTTGGATCGAAACTCTGAAGGACAGTGGCCCTCCAGGACTGAGTTTGGAAATCCCTGAAGTAAGGGATTTCCTGGAACATCATCGCCCGGTTTTACAGACAAGGCTTAAGCTAGTCCTAGTCTAAAATGCATGTTTGAGCTGTTTTAACTGAAAGTAACTTGCCCTGAAATATCTTAAAATATGCCAAAGCCACTGTTTTGTGGACTAAAAGCCCTGAGGTACAGAGTTTAGTAAGGGATTCTGATGAGAAGAGTACAGGAGTTTTATTTTCTCCACAGATGCATAAGAGGCTCATATTTATCACTCAGGGGTCGGGAAACACGCTGGCGCGTTTTGCTGGATTTTCTTCACGTAGCAGCAAAATCGACTTAAAATACTTCATTTTTTGTCATACAGACAAAAGTAATACATCAACTGAAAATACAGAATGTCTACTTTTATTTGTGTGCACTCACAGCAAAAACAAAATGTGCTTTTTGCAAAATAAAGAAAACTAACATGATGCACGATCTGCCATCTCTATCTGAATGAAGTCCATTCTGATATTCCCTCAGAAAATGAACTTAGTGAAAACTTACCACACAAACATGAGACATGTCCAAAGAAACGTTGAAATGTTAGGTTTTAAATAATGTAAGTCAAATCGAAAACTTATATTCTCTGTTTGTGTAATCTGTTTGAAAAGAAAGAGATATCAGTCGTTCGCAAGTCACCTCATTATCCACTAATGTGGCCACGCCCACAGACAGCGCACACTATTCAAACGCAAATTCTGAGGCGATCCATGTAAACAGTCAACGCCGCCCGCTGTCATCAACTCGGAAAAAAAAAAAACGCATGAAGTTTTGTCAGATTTATGTACTTTTCATCGCTTTGAGAGGTGGTGAGGAATAATGCTGGAAGAATTTACCTCAGAGGAAGAGTATGACTGGTTTCAGTTCCATTTTGAGGATCAAGCCGAGGATTGTGAATGGCAAGTTCTGTATTCTTAAATCCTTTATTCTAATCGCAATATAGACTAGTGTCTGTGAATATTAAACTGCAAAAAGTCTGTTTAAATATGAATCCATATAACTTACATTAGTAAACATGCCATATTGGCTTTCCCCAAAATATATTGCTATACTGAGATGAGTGAAATCGACTGATATGTAATAAATACTGAAATATGTGTTAGCAATGTATTAAACTGCAAATTAATTAGCCACTATGTGAAGTGCCACATCAATGAAGCTTTTGCTCACAATGAATGATGAAAATTCAGCTTTGCATCACAGAAATAAATTATATTTTAAAGTATATTCAAATAGAAAACTATCATTTTAAATTGTAATAATATTTTAAAATATTGCTGTTTTTTTTTTTTTAATTTTTAATCAAATAAATGCAGGCTTGAGCATGAGACTTCTTTCAAAAACATTAAAAATAGTAATGTGTCTTTTGACTGGTACTGCATATAATTTAAAATATAATAGGCCTATACAAAATTTTCTTTACATGATGCGTAATACGTGCATGCATGAGGTCACAAAAATCATGTTTTCTGTTAAAAGTGGACATTATATTAACGTTTATACAATAGTTGATATGATTAGTTATCAGCATGCTCAGAAAGGGTTTTTTATTTCAGATTTGAGAATCATAGTGACCAGATATTGGCCCACATCAGACATTCTGAATGAATATGATGGTGAGATCACTGATTGGAAGCAGGAAAGGTTTTTTTTTTGTTTGGTTGTTTTTTTTTTTCCCCTCCAGTGCATAGAAACACCAAACACCTTGGAATGCCAAGTAAGTGATGTTCACTTATATTTTTGAACAGGATTTATTTCCAGGTAAAACTGTACACTCAAAATGTGCCCTCATTTATTTAAAATGTGTCTCATTTATATTGTTAACTATATTCTAAATAAACTACAAAATAAGGCTCATTATGTGGGTCATTATGTGGGTCTTTGTCTCCTCAGGTGTGAATCACAGCATTATTCAGGATTATTCACGCCTCCACGGATACCGTCTTTCTAAACAAAAAGTGTCTTACAAAATTTAAATCAATATATTGTTTTATGAGTAGACAAGATGATTTTCACATCATTTTGAAACAAAAATTCTAGCCTTCAACCTCCAATACCCAGAAGTCTTGTGGACACATATTTAGTATTTGTTTGTGGCCTTATTTCAGTGACTTAAATTTTTTGTTTTTTCAATAACCACGCATAAACGTTATTCTCTCAAAAATACAAACATGTACATACATGTTGCTCACATATTATGGTAGCCTAGTTTGTGCTGTAGTTTATTTGTGTGTGTGTGTGTGTGTGTGTGTGTATGTATGTGTGTGTGTATGACCATGTTCGCCAGCCACCATCGAAGAGCATTTTTGATCCACTAAAAACCCTGACATCACAATAGGTTAGAAAAATGATCACAACTTCTGTTTCATGTGGACTTTAACGCTGCTGAGTGAGTGTTTCTAATACACCAGCTGAGGGAGTGACTCCCTTCTGACCAACTTAATCAATCAGTATTTTTTTGCTCTTGGAAAGTCACAGATGAAGCCATGGATTTTTTCTTTTGATAATGGAGCAAATAGGAACGCAAAGAAAAAAAATTATTTGTGGTAGTTTACCCAACTGCGACAACTTACGCTTCTGAGAACCTCTGAAATGTGAAAAGGGTCCATAACTGCTACACTATATTTGCATACTAGTAAAGTATATTATTAGTATACCTGTACTGAACTTAAACGTGTTTTCAGAAACACAGTATTTTGAAATGGAACGGAATACAAATAAACAATGAATTATAATACAGGGCTCAACGCTAAAGATTTTTTCTACTAGCCCGGGCGGGCCAGTGGTTCAAATTTTTACTCACCCCGCCAAAATTTTCATTGGCCCCACAGCAAAAAATTAATAAAGGAAAAGAAAAGAAACTGGGCCTATAAAATAAGCCTAGTTATTGTTTTCGTTGTCTTTGTGACATGTAACCTTAATAAATAGGGTTATGACACCAAAAGCTACTACTAGATTAACTCACTTAAATTTTAAATATTGTTAGACAAGTAAACAGTAAGTAATAAAATAGTAACAAAAAATCAAATTACGAGTAATAGCACAAATAAATACAACAGAACAAACATATAAATGAAACAAACAGTGCTTTTCAAGTTTTTCATGTATGTTTAAACAGGAGGTTTTCAGGTACAGAAATTGTAATCTAATGTATAACTATATAACTATAGATTAAACTTTAATAAAGTTAATCAGTCAAGAGTAGTTACAGATGCATAAATAATGGTTTGAAATGTTGAAAATATAAAACGTTAAATACGGTTATTTGAAATTATTTTAAAAATGAAAAGACACTTTAAACGCGAAATTAAACCCGCCAGTAGGTGGCAGCGAATCACTGTTAATGAACGAGTCAT
Organism: Mylopharyngodon piceus; assembly: GCA_039654765.1. Classification (NCBI taxonomy): domain Eukaryota; kingdom Metazoa; phylum Chordata; class Actinopteri; order Cypriniformes; family Xenocyprididae; genus Mylopharyngodon; species Mylopharyngodon piceus. Next base: position 40,494,698 of record CM077442.1, read on the forward strand.
TGAGTTTCAACTTCATTCAAACGGTAGTGTTGCTCAGAGACGCAAAACAATGCTGTGTGGACTTTGTTTGTTGTTTGTTTTGGTATCTCAGGTTTTCGTTGGCGAAATAGAGCGAAACAGACTTAAATGTAAGTCACTTGATATTAAGTTCATGTTCATTAAACTGTACACTGTATAAAATCAGTATCACATTTGTAATCATGCTGATATTTGGAGAAAAACGGCGATCTGTGTAATATTAGTTAACTATATTAAATGATATACAGGGACATTTTTGCCCTTTATCTTGAATTCTAGGGGCATTCTAAAGGCATTTTAATATATATCACGCAGTGAAAGCGTACACTCTAAATGTGCATGCGCACAAGTCTAACCTACTAGACTACGTCACATAGTGTATGCGTGCACTCAATTGGTGTGTTTTTGTTTGTTTTTTGTAAAGTGAGGGACATTTTCGATAATTTCAGATCTTTAAATCAACAATTACGATATCATAGACGATATATATCACACACCCTACAGCACTGGCCCGATCGGGCAAGTGACCGTTCCGTCTACTGTGCCGAGCGTCGTTCACACTGGCACGGGCCATCGGGCAGTCCTTATTATCGAGCCCTGTAATGTACTGACTACAAACAATTAAAAAATAAAAAATGTGACTCACAGTGCCAGATGATTTTCAGCTCAACCGACAGTTTCTTAGAATTGCCGGCCACAGGCAGTCGAGACATCGTCTCTCCATTTTTGTTCAATATATCCACCTTAATCGGACCTGGACAAGAACAGATTTATATTAAAAACTTAGTGCTGTTGGTAAAAGATAAGGGCATGGGCTTGTGAGAGTATATTTTGAGGTGTCTAAAGTAAAGGTGTGAGTGAATGCCTTTAGCTAATCTATATACTGTAAGTTTAGCACTGCAAAGTGTTTGTATGTGTGTGAGTTTCTTTACCTAAGGGTGTCCCAGCTGGACGAGCATCTTTCTCAGCCCAGTCGTTTCCCTTAGGCCACGTAACCTTCAACCGTTCTGGAAGTCTGATGAGAAGAAAAATTAATTAAATCACACACAAGGAGCCAGAATTACTAAACAGGGCAATCTACCAAGAGGTGATCTACGCAAATTAGCAGAGCCGCTGATAATCATTTGCAGGTGATCTGCTAATAACAAAGGTGCAGCAAATTAAAAATGACGTGGCTTAGCAAAAGATATGTTTGGATAACTATTATCTGACTATTGCAGCATGTCAAGTGCAAAATGGGTTAAGACATGCTTTTTTGGGGCGTTAAATAATAGCGCAAATAGGTCTTACTTTGCAAGCTCATTCTCAATGTGTTCCTTAATGGCTTTGGCTGTGGCCAGTCTGTCGATCTTAAAGATGGGAATGATTCTTTGCTCATCATACAAATCCTTCGGTTCCTACAGAAACACATCACAGAGACTTATACCACAGCAAAAAGCCACAAAAGATCCAAAATGTTCTGAGTTTGCCCACAAGTACAAAACATATAGTACAAACATTCATGTGGACGGATGAGTTCGAACAGCAGCACCTACTCACCTGTCAATTAACCACTGCGCTAAAACAAGGGTTTAAACTTTGCTGGTTATAAGCAGCTTTGAATAACTGACCAACTGGAAAAACACATGCAAACAGTATACACCAAATGTGGGCAACTCCGTCTTTAGTCATGACTTTAACTCTTTTGTCATACATTCATGCATCTCTATTTGATCTGATTTGGGGGAGAAAAAAAAATTGACAAGAATTGCAATAATATTGTCCAGGCCATTTTAGGATGTCTTTTTACTACAAATTTTTTTATTGAAACACTGATCGAAGGATCTAAGAATGAAGGTTAACAAAGCATTGTCAACTGTTTACAAGACCATCTCCAAATTACTTGATGTTCCTATGTCCGTTCCAAGCCAATTAAGTTCTGAATAAGACATCCATTGGACAGACAAAACAAAATGATGGCCCTATGAAATCTGTTTTACTCAATTCACTCCTGAGAATTAATAAATGGTAGTTTGTTAATGTTGGGGTTACAATTCTCCTTTACAGATTAGAGATTCTGCCTAACATCTGCTTTTGTGGTCTAAGGAAGAAGGGAAAAAAATACAGGTTTGGAGGGGCATGAGGGTGAATGGATGACTGGACAAAATATTCCTAAAAGAGAATTAATTAATTTCCTCACCAGTGCAATTTGGACATGTCCTCCTGTGGCGTACACATCATCTTCATAGTCTCCGTAAAGCAAGAACTGAACTACAGAGCCAAATAAGATGGGCTGAGTTTTCACTGACTTCACCTGAAAATGTGAAAGACATTTGAGAACACTAAAAAAAAAAACCTCTGCTTCATAAAATGTAATGATCTCATACACATATTTTTCAGGTTAATAATTGTTTACTGACAAAGTGATACTAATTACACACTTATACACATAGTATAATGTCTTACAACCCCTGACACTAGGATGATCATCCAGCTTTTTTACTTCATAGCAAATAAACAAAATCTGGGCGTGAGAGTAAGGTACATTAGAGAGAGAGAGAGAGACCATGCGACATCACCCCTGCAACTTGTTCAAACACAACACACAGAGCAATGGCTAAACGTTCTGAAGTGTGGTTACATTTCACAAAACTAGATGCAGACTGAGACAACGCCATTTGCAATATGTCCATAAAAACATATATGATCTATGATCTGCATTGCGAGCGTTGTTAATCTCATCGCGGCGTTCCGCGCAGAAACCGCTCTCATGCGCGCTTCACATGTTGTTAAATACCAAATATTGTCACAGTCATATTTTCCATGTGTTGTTAGTCAAACTCCAGCTCTGACAGCATCACAGGGAAAATGAAAACACTTTTGTGCTACTGTGCTGAGGAAACGTAACGGTCTTTTCGTGACATTTGAATTCTCCACTGTAATGTGATCTCATGCATACTACAGCGCACACACACAACAGTTTATTTTGTCTAGTGTGTAAAATTTCTAAAATAAAAAAAATGAAGAAATTGAGAGGTTTGGAAATGTTTTTGTTACTAAAACAGAGAGTAAAGTACCGAAAAAAGGTACCGTTGGGTACCAGCACCGAATTTCAGGTACCGATACTGGAACCAGTACCGGTTAAAAAGCGAACGGTACCCAACCCAAGTAGGATGTAGGAGTATCGTAAGCTCTTGGAGTTTAAACAAACAGGGCTGTGCAACAAACTCAAGCTCCTCTTCTCTCTATCGAAATCCTCTGACATTTCTCTTTAAAAATTCTCATTTTAGACTTCTAATTTGTGACCGATGTTTTGTTTTGCTCTATCCTCTGCGCTTCCGCATTCGTCCTTACGTCATGCGTTGGGTCAGAGGTTGCTCTTCCGCCGCAAATTGATGCATACTACGGCCGTCTGCCGGAAGCTAGTTATTATAGTTAATAAAGTTTTAAATATGGATATTTTTTTTTACAAAAACCATCACCATTTTTTGGGGGGACAATCCAAATCAATATTTTCACCCCTAAAAGTAACGTAACGTATCATTACTTTTTAAGGAGTAATGTAATATTGTAACATATTACTTTTTAAAAGTAACACTTCCCTACACTGGTGTTGTCTATGACTGTGTGAAAATGTGAAAACTACTAGATCTCACAAATTGTCCTTTCTTGTAAGTCTTGCCGTCCCACTTAATGGCTTGGAATTTAGCCCAGGGTGATTGAAGCCGTTTGGGCACATCTTCACGTGTCATCACACCCTGAAATCCCTGAAACATCACCTACAAACAAACACACACACACAGAGACAATCAATTGTTGCCATCTAAATGTGACGATAAAACAATACAGTGACACAAACTTTTGAAAACTATCTCTTGAAGGGTTAGTTCACCCAAAAATGAAATTTCTAGTTCTCACCCTCATGTCGTTCCACACCCATAAGACCTTCGTTCATCTTCGGAACACAAATTAAGATATTTTTGATGAAATCCGAGGATATCTGATCCACACATAGGCAGCAACGTCATTGCACCTTTTGACGTCCAGAAAGGTAGTTAAAAACGTGGTTAAAATAATCAACGTGACTATAGTTGTTCAACCTTAATGTTATGAGGCGACGAGAATACTTTTTGTGCGTAAAAAAAAAATAAAAAAAAAAAAATAGCAGGCTTCCTTGTTTACGTCCGAATGCCAGCTCATTATTGGCCAGATCCTGTGTCAGCATCACATGCATGTGTCGTGCTGCTCACGTGTTCAGCTTCGGCCAATACTGAGTATGCATTTAGACGTAAACAAGGAAGCCTGCACTGAGTTCACTACGTACGACAACGGTTCAAATTGTTGAAGTTTTTATTTTTGTTTTGTTTTTGCACACAAAAAGTATTCTCGTCGCTTCATAACATTAAGGTTGAACCACTGTAGTCACATTGACTATTTTAACTATGTTTTCAACTACATTTCTGGACGTCAAAAGGTGCAATGACATTGCTGCCTGTGTGGATCAGAAACCCTCGGATTTCATCAAAAATATCTTAATTTGTGTTCCGAAGATGAAAGAAGGTCATATGGGTGTGGAACAACATGAGGGTGAGTACTTAATGACAGAATTTTCATTTTTGGGTGAACTAACCCTTTAAGAGAAGGATTATTGCCTAGCAATAATAATAAAAAAAAATAAAACCATCTTGTCGGAGGTTTGCAGCTGTGTACCTTTAGAGAAGATCACATATTCAGTGTGGGGCAGGGGTGATCTGTTTTATAAAATCTGGAAACCCTTTTTGAATTATATAAATAGAGTGCCACATGACTTGATTTGATAGAGTTGTTTTTTAACGGTTTTACATGCATCTCAATTTTATTTCTTTTTGTTTGTTATTATTATTATTATTATTATTGTTTTATTTTTCTCCTTTGTGTTTTGTCAGATGTTCATTGTTATTGTTATATTTGAAAAAAGCAAAATAAATTTTTCAAAAAAATAAATAAAACCATCAAGATTAATGTCATTATAATGCAAGATTAAACTCGTTAAATTTCAAGAAAAAAAAGTCGAAATACAATGTTGAGAATAAACTCATTACATTTCGAGAATAAAGTCGTTATGTTTTCGAGAAAAAAAGAGAAAAAAACGCAATGAGTTTATTCTCGAAATTTAATGATTTTATTCTCAACATTGTATTTCGACATTTTTCTTCTCAAAATTTAACGAGTAAATTTAATCTCGCATTATAATGACTTTAATCTCGAGATGGTTTTATTTTTTTATTATTGCTTGGCCCTAATCCTCTTCCATACAAAGCACACTCTTGGGAGTCATGGGACTGCTGTAACTAAAATGTCTGAGCAATTAAAATCCAGAATGAAATAAACTAGTTTAAAACTATATTATATAGTAGTAACACAAACTGTATTAGTTGTATTTGGGCTAAAATTTGATATTTTGTATAAATATTTTTTGATATATATTAAAGGATTAGTTCACTTTCAAATGAAAATGACCCCAAGCTTTACTCACCCTCAAGCAATCCTAGGTGTATATGCCTTTCTTCTTTCTGATGAATACAATTGGAGTTATATTAATAAATATCCTGACGCATCCGAGCTTTATATTGGCAGTGAGCGATACCACCGAGTATGAGCTGAAGAAAGTGCCTCCATCCACATACATCAATCATAAACGTGTACTCCACACGGCTCTGGGGGGTTAATAAAGGCCTTCTGAAGCGAAGCGATGTGTTTGTGTGAAAAAAATATCCATATTTAACAAGTTTTGAAGTAAAATATCTAGCTTCCGCCAGACCGCCTTCCGTAATCAAAAATACGAAAAAAAATGGTACTGCCGTTGTGTCAGTTAAGCTTTTTTCGTAAGTTGAATAGGGAAGGCAGTCTGGCGGAAGCTAGATATTTTACTTCATAACTTGTTAAATAAGGATTTTTTTTACACAAATGCATCGTTTTGCTTCAGAAGGCCTTTATTAACCCTCCGGAGCCATGTGGAATACACGTTTATGATGGATGGATGCACTTTCTCGAGCTTCATACTTGTGGGTCTCGTTCACTGCCATTATAAAGCTCGGATGCGTCAGGATATTTATTAATATTTCTCCGATTGTGTTCATCAGAAAGAAGAAATTCATATACACCTAGGATGGCTTGAGGATGAGTAAAGCTTGGGGTAATTTTCATTTTAAAGTGAACTAATCCTTTAAAGGAGTAAGTGGATATAATTCATTTTTGTTACAACTATGGAAGTTACACCATTTTTGTATTTGTATTTACTGAGAACATATGCTTATGTTGAATATGATAACAATAATAAAGAACAATATTTCATGACTTCTAAAGCCACTTTTTTAAATGTCTAGGATTTAATGCTTTCATCTATCACAATAAATATAATGCCTTTGATTTGGAGGATTTTCTCAACAAATATTTATATGTGCCACAGTAATGCAAAAGCATGTTCAAAGGAACCAGACATAACGCACCGATCAAGCAGTTACATCTGCGTTTTTCTTTGCATACTTGGCCTCACATTAGCAGAAACATACCTGCTTATCAAATCGCTCATGACATTCTTTTAACCAGTTAGTAAACTCCCTCTCAATCTTCACTCGCTGCTCCTGGATAAAACAGAACAGAATGTGTATACTGGGCTTTTAATCAGGTGCATGTAAGCAGTGTTAAAACGTGTGTCTCTCAGAGTTCAGGAGTGTGTTTCTGTACCTGGCCATTGTGCACTCTGGTAAAAATGGTCTCTTTGTCACGGAGCTGAAGTTCCAGATCCATAAACGTAAGTTTGTTGGTGCTGACTTGGAACCGGTCATTGGCAAAGAGTACTCCTGAAATCCGGTTATAGCACTCAGACGGCACTGCACCTGGTTTCTTAGGCCTTTTACACCACTCAAACCTAACACACATACAAATTATCATTCATATTAAGTGAAAGTGAACATAAAAAATAGATAATTTTTCAAAACACTGTTACCTAGTTTTTTTTTTGTTTTTTTTCCAAGCATTTCGATATCATAGATATTTCTGTAAAGAATGTGTTCTTGTTTGCCTTCAGCACTATTTTTAAATAAAAAAATTATTGGTCTATATGTGCAAAGAATTTGCATATTAAGTTAAAAATACTTTTAAAGGAGACTCCTGCTCTGTTCTGTTACATTCCACTCCATCTATTTGTTTTTGAACATAAGAACGTTTCATCCACACCAAACCAGAAATGTGAATAAAGATACATTTCAGAGTCAATTTAAGTTCAATTGCCAGCTTTGTGACAATGTTGATTACCACAAAAAAATAATTTAAACTCATCCCAACTTTTCTTAAAAAAAAAAAAAAAAAACAAGATTATAGTGAGGCAATTTCAATGGAAGTGACTGGAGCTGTTTCAATAGTATAGCCAAAATGCATAAATAATATGCGTGTTAACATTATTTAAGTGTGATAAAATCCTTTGGTAACCTTTGTGAAGTTATGTCCAGTTTTTTTGAGTAAAAATAGAGAGAGAGTGCAATTTTAACCCAAGAGAAAGAGAGGAGAAAGGGGAAAAAAAAGAAAAAGAAAAAAAAGACTTTTTATTTGTTTTTGAAAGAAGTCTTTTCCGCTCACCAAGGCTGCATTTATGTGATCAAAACCACAGTAAAAACACTAACATCATGAAATATTATTACGATTTAAAATAACTTCTATGTGAATATATTATAAAATGTAATTTATTCCTGTCATGGCAAAGCTAAATTTTCAGCATCATTACCCCAGTCTTCAGCATTACATGATCCTTAATTTTATATATATATTTTTTCCATGCACATTTTACCAATTCCAAACAAGGTAAAAAAATGCCCTATATTCATTATTGTGCATAATCATTAGGTTTTTTTTCTACAAGTAAAATGGAACAAAAACAAGAGAGAGAGATTAAACTGACACAAAAATTATGAAACGCCCATAAGGAGGATTTAGCACTCCAGAAATTTAACAGTTAAAATGTGACCCAAAAATGTGTGATTTACTTAAGAATGAGAACAAAAAAAACTTACTCTGAGACAGAAGTGTAGGGAATGAGCCGCCCATTCCAGAAGCACTCAAAGATCGGTCGTTTGCCACGGCCTTCGGGATTCAAAACTACACAATCTTCATCCTCATCCTCTAAAGGACCTAAAATACAACCACACAGACATATTTAGAAAAAAATATCTTGGCATACACACTATCTCAGCAGTCAAACTGGAATCAGCTATTATTATATCAGCTCTTTCATCACTGCCATTAGCGCAGAATGGACAATTTATTATTTATTACTGCATTATTATTGGCATTTTTCTATGGCAAGCATTACCAAGTAAGTCTATATATGAACACCAGCAAAATGTTTATTGAAGCGGTGTACTAATACTTTTTGAAACAACAGGAATTACAATTTACACCCGGCAGATGATGAAATGGATGAAAAAACAAAGACAAAACTTTTATGCCAATGTTTCACCAAGATTAACGTGACAGCAGATTTAAATGTAAATGAAAACAAACTATCCCAAATAACCAGAAAACACTTAAAGAGGCCATATTATGCTCTTTTACAAAGTCTTGATTTTGTTTTTGGGGTCTATTAGAACAGGTTTTTTTTTATGCTTGAACATTTAAAAAAAAAAAGCCAGTCTGTCAGTAATGCTCTGTTTAGACCCAGATATACTTTATTTTCCCGCTCCATCTTGCACACAGTTGTGTTCATGCAGCTTTTTAAAGTACGAATGAGTTTGACACATGCACAGTAAAATTGCTTTTCTATGCTCTACAAGATGAGTCATGTCATTTACCAGACATTCGCTCAGAAGGATAGAAGAAAAAAGTAGCGGATCTGCCATTGCATGCAAAGTTTAGAACAAGAACCAAAACCAAAAACGATGGCAAATGATATTCTGCTTTGTTTACTGTTCTTGGAACAGCATGTTGTTTTGTATCGCTCTTTTCGCACACTTCTTTGACTACTACACAATACATCACAACTGTGTATTGCCACCTGGTGGACTCTTCTGTCTCAACATTCACCTTGCGCATGTGCTGTTGTATGCACACAATCCGCAGACACAAAAATTGTGCTGCATACGGACGGTGTGCATGGACGTCCGTGGACCCTCCTGATGACGAAAATTACGTCACGCGGAAAGTGCCCGGAATGTCGTTCCTGTCTCTATGAAGCCCCTCCTTCCGAAAAGCACAGTGTGCTCTGATTAGTCGGCTGGACCAGTGTGTTGTGATTGGTCAACCTCTTCAAGTGTGTTTGGAAAATGTCACGCCCCTTACCGTAACCATGAGTTTCAACACACTACTAACGGAACTCAACCAGGTCCTGCCACTTTTTTGGTGCATGCCTTGGATGGGAATTATTTAAATGAGGACTACTGTGAGGTGTATGTTCCCGGAAGAAAACTCAAGACTACAATCGAAGTGTTTCAGGGAGTGGACTTTGTGCTTTGTAAATCAAACAGCAACATTACACACTAAAGAAAAATTAAGATGTAAAAAAAAACATAATAGGTCCTCTTTAAATTTAATTCATGTCACTGATTCACAATACCTGCTGAGGCAGCATATGGATCCACTGGGTACGTTTCTCGATCGTAGAGGAACGGGTGATATCGGATCAATCCCTCCACTAAGGAATCTCTAGAGCCAGTGGCTTTAAATTCAAAAGTAGAAGCACTGGAATTGACATACAGAGTCTGCATGTCATTATCCACATCCCTCAGATTCACCACACGGGGGATTCGAGGGGAACGTTCAAACAAACTGATCTGAGAAAACAGAGAGAGAGCTTCAGAAAAAAAAAGGGTCATTCTGATGCATAAAAGCCACAACTACATATGCATGTATACCTGAATGTCAATGTTGGAGAAATGGTCAGTTTTTCTCATTTTTTTCTTGTCGTTTCCATCAATTCCGTGTATATAATAATGGTAAGTATGCCTGAAATAAAACAAACAGCATTAAATGGCCCATGGCTTGCCTTCAAGTAATAAACTGTAGCTTTTATCAGGGCTCGACAGTAATGACTGCCTGATGTCCTGGGGTCAGCGTAAACATCACTCAGAACAGTAGACGGAACTGTCACTTGCCCAGTCGGGCCAGTGTTGCAAAGTTTATCACTTGCACGTGCTTTTCAAGCGCAAGAAGACGCAAGTTCTTTCAAGCCTTGTTGCGCTTGAACAGACATATTCACACAAAATAATGTCAAAATGCCCGTATTTGCAAGTATCCTTGTAAACATTGTTGGTTATGCCTTAAGTTAAGAAATAAAACAGATGTGTGACAGTATATTAAATCTGTGCAGCTATTAAAGTGACAGCGGCCTAAAAAACCTGCTGCTGTCTGTTTTTAATGTTGATCAAACAACAAAGGACAAAGACATCTCAAAGCACAAGATGTAAAAACAATTTTTTTAAAAAAAATGTTAATTTACAATATGGTTTCATTTGTTGACATTAGTTAACTACATAAATTACATAACCTAAGAATGAAATAATACTTGTATAGAATGTATTAATCTTAGTTCATTTCAATTTCAACATTTACTAATACATTATTAAAAATCAAAAGTTATATCTTGAACTAACATGAACTAACAATAAACAGCTGTTTATTGTTGCATTGCCATTTGCAGACGACTGTGTACTCTTGTGTGTGCACCACTTGTAATACAGAACCAATGCACATCTCACAATTCTAGAGGACACATCAACTATGTAATATTATTATTATTGTAGTCATTAGTTTTTTTGCACATACCTGAATGAGTTTGAGACTAATTCATCAAAAAGAACTGGCTTATAAAAGATTCCAAGAGGGTCTCAAGATGACAAGATGTTTTAGCATTAAAATAAGCTAAAACGACTAAAAAGTAAAATTTCTGTTACACTTTATTTTAAGGTGTCCATGTTACAGTTTAATTATACACTTAAGTACTGAGTAATATTAATTAACTACATGTACTTACTATAGGGTTAGGATTTGGGTGTGGATTGCGAACAGATGACAACGTTGTCAAAACGATCCCCATTAACATGGAACGGGCGGAAATGACTAAAACGCTGTATTATGCTGCCAGGCCAGTAGTTGGCAACGTCACTTTGTAAAGAAATACTACGTGCATAGAGAATGATCACACAATATGTATGCGGTCACCATTTCCACAAATTCATATTTTTATAGTTTACACAGAGACGATAATGGTGTCATTTTCAAAAAACTTTTGCACTTTGAAACCCGTCTTCAAAAGTTTGCATTTTCAGGCCTCCAAAATGTCACTGTTGTGTGAATGAACACCCAGAATGGATAAAATGTTTTCAGTTTTAAGTTGAAAATGGTGTTGTTTAAATGCACCCTAAGGGAACAGTTTGTGTATGTGTTTTTAGGACGTACGCTAACTCTCTGGTCCACAGAGTGAAATACTGTTTGAGGTAGACAACGTGTTCTGGCTGGATTCCAGTGATGACAACTGCAGTAAAACTCTCCTTTCCATCTTCTTCAATCATAATAGACCGCAAAAACTGCTCCTCACTGACATTCACATGCGAGCAATCCCCAGGCTGCAAAATAAAACACATTTAAAAACAAAATCCAGGGTCCAACAATTGCATGAGATGACTTGTATTTCCCTCACCTTCCTGTTTCTAATGAAGCCAGAGTAAATGTCTTCCCTGTTTAACTCCTTGCGCTCAAAGTCTTCTTTAGACATGACAAATTCATGAACATCTGGAGAGCCTGCAGGTTTGCTGATCATCTGAAACACACATCACAATACAAGAATAGTTCACCGAAAATGAATATTTTAACATGCAACCAGAGTTATTAACTCAAAATTTTCACCTCTGCCACTAAACCATTGTATGGTTTCAGAAGACCTGGAAATCAATGTAGGAATCTACTTAAAACTACTATACAACTTTTATTACGCCCTTTTTTGGTGTTTCTCCCCTTTTTGGAGGTTGAAAGCCATAGGAGGCACTTTGAACTGTTATTGTATGTAAAGAGATGCATAGAAATTCTTTCAGAAAAAAGCATAAGAGTTTAGAGACAAACATGAGGGCGAGTAAATAATGAGGTCAACTATTCTTTAAATACATAATGTAAACTATAAAAAAAATAAAAAATAAATTAACCAATCATTTGTAAGATCACTAGATCCTGTTTTAAATACCCCATGGTTTGTTCAAGTTCAGCATGAGCTTACTGGCTGTCCAAGCAAAATCTCAAAAACAATTTATAAAGCTTTGCATCTACACTACAAAATAAAACTCCTCTGATTTACACTAACTTTGCCTGGTTGATTTTAACTGAAGCATTAACGATAATGTAAAACTCATGCATGGACAGTCAGTGAGCTCGAGCTGAACAAAACTCATGGACATGCAAGGATATCTATTCAGCTCATTTTAACGTGGCACAAAGAAGAGAAGTGAAACATGAAACCTGTGGATCAGACCATTTAAACCAACCTGGTTTATGGACAATTTTTAAAATCTATAACTTGCAATTTCTCAATGGACATATCTGTTCTGCTTTATTGAAAAGTGATGCAACAAATCTACTGTATTAATTTCCAAGTATTATACTTGTTGAATAAATGTGAACAAATGCATGCAAACATACTCTGACAGACTGGCCGATGTAAAACACAGCCTGTTTGCCTCCGACTCCAAAATATGAGATGTCACTGTTCAGACTGCGTGGAACTGGACTTGGTCGCTCATAACCGGGTTTTTCGCTACGTCCACAACAAAGAAGAGAAAAAAAAGCTGATGGTTATCAAGACAATCAGTGATGCATTTACATTACATGGCTCAAGTGACCCAATTCCGATTTTTTCCTCCCATGTGGCACAGATCGGATATGACCCATGAACATGTAAGCAGGAAAAAAAGCACATGGATTCCAATATTCTCAGATCAGTTTCAGTCCTCATTCATATGTAGAAATAAATCTGATATGAATCGGATACATGCATTTACGTCTAATGAGTCATATTGGTTTTCTGAAAAAACGACTACGTCTGCACATTTTAAGATACTGCACAAGATGTGAATAAATGTAACTCCTACACTCGCTGGGGTGGATAGGCCTACTTTATATTCAACGAAATAAAATGCACATAAAACGTGATGGAAACAAATTTAGAGAAGAAACTTCTAGTAAATTTATTATGTATTCATAATAAACGTGCATTAAAACGTGCATTAAAAAAAGTATGTAACAGAATTAATTAATTCATAATTGGAATAATCTTCGGACTCATCGCATCTGAAATTATGCTATGATCATTCTGAAATTCCAAAGCCAGAGTCTAATTGGTTGAATTCAAATGTAGACTGTGTTGAAAAGCCGTTTTTTGACATTTTTTGAAATAGATCTGCAATGCAAAGTCAAAATGATGGAGGAGCGCATATAGTACTGTAGTGCTGTTGTCATTCCTAGAAATGTTTTTTACCATTTTTCTCTGCATATTAGTGATAATATCTTATTCATATTAAAGTCCTGGGACTCATTCGCATAAGACGCAAAACCGAGGGGGGCCCGTAAAAAAATTTTTGCATATGGGCCCGGGGCTGACCACTGGATGGATGGATACACTTTTTCGGGCTTCAAAATCTCATCCTCTATTCACTGCCATTATAAAGCTTGGACGAGCCAGGACATTATTTAATATAACTCCGATTGTATTCGTCTGAAAGAAGAAAGTCATATACACCTAGGATGGCTTGAAGGTGAGTAAATCATGGGGTAATTTTCATTTTTGGGTGAACTAACCCTTTAAGAGACCAATGTTTTGCAGACCTTTAAAGATGGTGCGGAAAGCAAAAGCTTGTATTTTTCATTTCGTCTGTGTCCATTGCAAATCGCACTGTTTTTACTTCCTTTTTCGGCCTAAGCTTTTCCAGGTCAGTACATCTACCTTGGGTTGTTTCGCCAAGCGTATAGTGTAAATGCATATATTGAATATAAGTCACTTTTAAAAGAAAAAAATCAGAATTGGGCATCAAGACCTGCAGTGTAAATGGGGCCTATAATAGGCATCATACAATGAGCATAGTTCAGCTGGATATTATTTCAAATATTATGAAGAGGGCATTTTGGATGCAAATAGCCTTGTTCAACATTATAAGTACCAGCATGACTAGAATTATGAGCAGTTTTGGAGTAGCTCACATATCATAATAAAATAAGAAAATATGCTTTTATGAAAAGCACACCTATGAAACATGTCATTTTCTCTTATAAACTTCGACAGACGGTAAACGGCCCAGTTGTTCAGCTGTTTAGAAGTCATTCCACATCCATTATCCATCACCACAACAGCAGGTCCTCCCTGAGACTCATCGAACAGCTGAAAAACACATAGAAAGAACAAAACATCTGGATCATGAAGACTAATAGTAGGTCAATGTGCAATAAGTCTCACAAAAAGTACTGTTTGCCCATAATTCACTGCATGCTATTTTCCTCAGATAAAATGAGTAATATCTAATATTTTTTTAACAGCAGGAAACTCTGTATAATCGTGCAGTGTGCGCATGTCAAAAGATCAAATCCAATTGTAAGCTTGTGACATAAACGCACACATCAACCCAATCACTTTATTTAGCATTCATGTAAACACTATGTTCAGATTGAAACAAAAAGTGTCCATGTAAAAGTAGCTACTGAAAATTAATTACTTCTGGTCACATCTTTAGAACGTATGCCACTGACACAGTTCACTAGGGTTTGTAATAAAGACAGAGGGCCAGAGTTGAATTCTCACCAATCTGATTTCAATTCTCCTGATTCCCGTGTTCTTTGCTGTGGCTGACAGCGCATTATCAATAAGCTCAGCAAAAGCATAGGCTGCAACACAACAAAAAGAGAAAAACAATACACATCAAACTGGCACTGTGTACATTAGGGTTGTGCCGATAGACAATGATATTGTGTGTCAACGATAGCCAGAGATAGCATCAAATGCATTAGCTATCAGCAACATCAAGAGGATTTGGCATTTCCAATGAATGTATTAAATTATTATTATCAGGCTACTATTATTATTATTAAATTAATATTTCAATTCATTTTGCCCCGTCATGATTTCATAGCACATCACTGCATAACCTACGCTCTGCAAGGATAATAAAAACATTTCTATTTTCTATTTTTAGCCCTTCTATTACTGCAATTATCAATAATTCTCTAATGACTGGGCAGGATGCGTTGGCCTTTAAGACAGCGGCTATCACACCAGTTCCTAAAAGCCTGGGTGCGATGCTGAAGACTTATCCAACTATGGGCCTGTAACGAATCTACCTTTTCTAGCTAAGGTCCTCAACTAGGTTGCTGTTGGTCAGTTACAGAAATATCTGTCCACAAATAATCTATCAGAACCATTTCAGTCTGGATTTAGATTTAGCATTTTTGTTTTGTTAGACATTAGCACTGTTTTTGACACTGTATGTCATTCCATCCTACTTGAAAGGATGTGTGGGTGGTTAGGCATCTCTGGAGTTGTGTTTGATTGGTTTAAATCCTATCTCACTGATCGTTTCCAATATGTATGTTTGGGGAAAAATACATCTGAACCAACATTGGTACAGCAGGGTGTCCCACAGGGGTCTATGTTAGGGCCCATTCTGTTTAGCATATATATATGTTGCCTCATGGAGAGATCATTTGAAAGTTTGGTCTGGGGTTTTCTATACAATTAATTACATAATTGAAATAGGTTTCTGCAACGTATGGGCCACAAGAGAAATATTAACAAAATATATTAAGACTGTTATATACTGTTATCAGCATAAGTTTAAAGACTCCCTGTGGTGAAAATCAAGCTTTTAATGTTGTTTATATGTCTATGTGATGTTTTTAATATGCTTTAAGACAAACCATGTGCAAATTCATATGTCAACACCATTGCTGAGTATTTTCTATTTAAAACTGCAGTGAAAAAAAGTCTCAAACCTGTGGTTTGAAATCGCTGGTGTCTGTGACATAACAGACTACCTTGTAACCAATCACATCAACGTGCCGGCGGGCTTTAGCATATCATTAACAGCAAACTAGCAGGGAAGTCTCGAGAGAAGCCAGGTTATTACGGTATATTTTTCTGTTGATATGAAAAATCGTGTAGATTTAGCAATATGGCAGGTGTATGATGTATGTTACGATGTTATGATGAACTATATGCCAAAGCGTTTGTAAGGATGCTGTTTGTAAGGCAGCTTTCTGACTCTGACATGGTGAACGGGAACATGGTTTGTGTAACATTAGCAACACATTTTTAGCTGTTTGATAACATAGTCAAGCAAAAGGCTAATCATATTAATTTCCGTTATGTGTCCGATTGTAAAGAGCGATACCATTGTGCAGTGTTTACCTCAGTAAGTTGACCGAGTGGATCTCTGAGCTGGCGTGAGCGAGTGGGGGCGGGGCTAATTTGCAAATTCATTGATCCGCGTATATTAAATGAGTCAAGGGTGTAGAGTTCCATTCAAGCTATTTTAAGGCATAAGGAAATTTTTTTCACAGGAAAAAAACGTTTAAATATGTCATTTTGGTGATCAAAAAAGAGTTTTAAGGGATAAAATTATTGACTACAGGGGGACTTTAAGTAGATTCAGCTCTTGCTGTCTCTAAGAGAATATTCGCTGTGTCAGATGGCAAACATTATATTACTTTCACTTTCTGTAATGAATAATTAACTGTGGTTTGAGAAATCTTTACCGGCATAACTCTCACACAGAGTTTGCACATTGCTTGTGTGAAATCCACTGGCTCGTCTTCATGATTTAAAACTGACATTTTTCTTTATCACCAAGTCCATCTTTGCTCGCAAAACGATGGACAATGATTCACATTTCGTGAGCATCATTTCCCGTTATAATAAAATTAAATCAAATAATGAATAAATAAACAAGTAAATTAATGATAAAATATATGAGCATGTGCCTCAGTACATGATAATATTGTGTATCGGCAATCTCACACACTGACAATACGACGACTGAGGAGTATCGCCCAACACACGTGTTGAACATGTATGTGTACATGTATGCCAGAATGGCAGAGCTGAGTGCACACTTACGCAACGCCTTCTGTCCTTCACTAGCGTAGTACTCATACATGCCACATTGCACTAGAGTATGGTAGTGCGGCAGATACTCTATCCGCTCTTGAGTCGCCACAGACAGCTCCTGACTGACAGACTTCAAAAGGTGCAAGGTTTTCCCATCGACCAGCTCCTCTGTTTCATCAAAACACATACAAATCCATATCAGTACATGAAAGTCATTTTTAAAAACAGACCATTTTTAAATTTCTGTAAAACTGTAAACAACTAAATGAACGTCAATATTTTTTAAAATAATTATTTACTTTTTACAGTTTACATTTTGAAATAAAATGTAAGTTTCAGTTTAGCAATAAATTTTAGAAATTGTAAACTAAAAATTGCGCTCCAAATGGATAAAAAAAAATCCTTTTGCTTCAGGTGCGTAGAGCCAAAAGAGTGATTACAAACAAGCAAGAAAATTGCTAACCGCACACTTAGTTCAGTCCAGACTAAAAAAGTCTAGATTAAAAAAAGTCTAAAAAAAATATTTTATAAACTGCCTAGTAAAAATGTGCATGTGAATTACAAGCTAGACAGGCACGAGCAGAAGTTTCAGCACATTGCTTTCTTCAGTGCTCCTATTACAACAAAAATAATGTCAATTACCAATTTCGGGACAATCGGCTGAATTCAATTATCAAGAAGAGTAGAGCTCCAAGAGAGTATGGCAGTTAACACATGTGGCACAGAATATTACAGGTATACAACAACAATTATGCAGACAATACAAATATTACAAACATTACAAAGAAACCACCCCATATCTGTAATATTCTGTGCCATAACTCTCTTTGAGCTCTACTCTTGCTAACTGAATTAAACTGATTGTCCCTATTTGGTAATTGTACAGTTTTTAAATAAAATAAAAACTGTAAATAAAATTAAAATAAGTAAAATATATATATATATATATATATAATATTTATTTTAAAACTTTTAGAGTGCTTACTATAAAAAAGTGAAAACCTACTATTTTTACATTTTCATATATAAAACTGTAGACAACAAAACGAACATCAATAAAAAAATCTAATATTGCATTTACTTTTTTAGTTTTTAAATAAAATAAGTTATATGAAAATGAAAGTAAATATATTTCTTTAAAAAAAAAACTTTGAGAGCTCTTACTGTTTACAGATGTAAATACAATTCAAATATTCCATTTACTTTTTTACAGTTTTGAATTACAATAAAAAAAATAATATTTAAAAACTTAGCCACTAAAACAGCCAATAAAATGAAATCGGGTACGTAAATAAATATAATATGTAATAGCTTTTAGAGTACTTACTGTAAATTTCTTCGTCAATCTCTCTTCGGTCCGTCGTGCTTATAACGAAAGTCTCGTTTGTCGACAGTGAAAACTCCTAAAATGAAAAGAAACCCCTGTCACTGCTGGATTTAACTGTTATTAACAAGGTTTATGACAGGATATGCTATGCTTCTGGGTGCGGTAAACAGAGCGGCTGTTTTACCTGTTTCAGAGCCTGTAGAAAGCCCTTGTAATCGACGTTCGCGATGTCTAGCGTCCGAGCCAGCGCATCACTGCTGTCCGGTCGGCAGTCATACACATAAACCGATTTCGATGGCTTTTTCAACCGGTCTCTCTCCGTTTCGGCCTCGGTCATGTTCGTTTCGTCGCACATTACTGCGTAGCCAGCGACCTGTGATAGATACTCATTAAAACATATCCGAACTCACCGCTTCCACCACTGACATGTTTATCTTGAAATTTAGATTTGTTCTGTCGTTCACCAGGCTAATATATTTAGTCTAATAATCATGTGTAACTTGTTATTTTCATGGAGAGTGTACATTTAAAGATTTCGCGCCAGGAACATCACCCAAAAATCCCTTCTCACTGCAGCATCGTTACTTCTTCTTTAACATTTTGTGGCGGTTAGCAAAAAGCTTATGATGCATTACCGCCTCCTACCGGGATGGAGTGAAGAGAATAGAATTGGAATAAGAAGAAGAATTTAAAGGTACAATATGTAAGAATTTTACAGTAAAATATCCAAAAACCACTAGGCCAGTGTTATATATTTTGTTCACTTGAGTAGGCCTACTTACAATATCCCAAATGTTTCCAACCATTTGTAAATCGTGAGAAAATTGCAATTTTAACCAAGGATCCGGGACGTGTGAGGAGTCGCCTGTCAATTGCGTCATACCCGCATTAACCTCGGTTTCTGGTTTTATTTTGTAGAAACCATGGAAACACCAAAGACGCTTTGATATATTTACATGTTTTAATAGACAAGGGAACAAATGTTTTGATATATAGACAGAAAACGAATTATTGTTATATAGCTCAACACGTGTAGTCTTATTGTAACTAAGCAGCTTTATTTTTAGTAATAGTAATACAGAATTTTCTCCATCATACAATACGTTTTAAAATTAATTGCATGCCATTTATCAACACAAGCCATCCAGCATTTAATATGATATTCTAAAATCGATCTAGCTTACTGCAGTGTCTCTCAAACAAGTGTCTCACAGCAGCCACCGAGCGAACGCACAGAGTAATGTTATAACATCATTTTCAACACACTCAAATGTATCTAATATGATAAACAGAGCTGTGTTACCTCATACTCATGACCGGAAAAGCGAAAGCGGTGCCGGCAACTGTGGCATAATAAAAGTTCCGCTGCTCGCGTCGTGTGTTGCGCAATCGCTCCAGCAGCCTCGTTCAGCTCCCACAACACCCGGTCCTGCTCTGCTTCATACTACAGTAACATTAATAATTACATCCATGAACATGATTTCTTCCCGAGTCCTATCCCAAGATTCCAAGCTCAAACTTGGCGTCATCAAGCTACGCCTTTGTTTTGAATAGGCCTCTAGTGGACAGAAAATCTTATTGCACCTTTAAAGGGGTAGTTCACTCAAAAATGAAATGTATGTCATTAATTACTCACCCTCATGTCGTTCCAAACCCGTAAGACATTCGTTCATCTTCGGAATAGAAATTAAGATATTTTTGGTGAAATCCAAGAGGTTTTTTTATCCCCCAATAGAAAGCAACTTAATTACAAAGGCATCGTTAAAATAGTCGGTAACACTTTATTTTAGTGCTGTAGTTACATGTTACTACATGTACTTACTATAGTAATAACAGTAAATTATGCATAGTTACAAGTAACTAACCCTAAACCAAACCCTAACTGTAACTCTATAGTAAGTACATGTAGTTAATTAATAGTACTCAGTACTTATTTGAGTAATTACAATGTAACTACGGCACTGTAAAATAAAGTGTAACCAAATAGTCAACGTGACTACAGTGGTTCAACCTTAATGTTATGAATGAAAAAACTTGGATTTCATCAAACATATCTTAATTTGTGTTCCAAGATGAACGAAGGTCTTACAGATTTGGAATGACATGAGTAGCCTACAGAAATTTTATTTTTGGGTGAACTAACTTTAATATAATAATTTAATAATTTTTAATTTAATTTTATAATAACTTTAATAATAATATTTTGTACTCCCAAAATTAATTTCTTAAGACTGTTCTCAAGAATCTTTTTTCTTAAGTTTGTTCTAAAGACAAAACTTCAGAAGACTTTGAATTCCATGTTCTCAAAAATCATCGTAAACACCTCTTATAGTTAGGATAGCATCGTAAGGCCATCTTACATCCCTTTATCTTATAAGTACATGTTCCGGTTCATCGACATCCCATAATAACCACCAACATCCCACAAGTTGTGTCTACCTGACGTGTGTAAATAATTTTTAATTGGAAACATCTTATCTAACTCCCTAAACTTCTTCCCAGCTAACTGACCTTGACGGCAGAAAGAGTCATTATTCCCAAGTTGCTTCTCACAGAAATTTAGCATTGCAGCGTCAAAGAAAGATGGAAAAGGATGGAAAAGATTTCAATACATGCAATGGTTACATAGATAGGCTATATGTCAACAAACAAATTACATTTTTCTCATGATTTAAAGGTTATCATGTAAGGAAATCTATGTAACTAATGTAAGATTAACAAAATTAATCGTGTATAAGCAACAACATTGATTGAATACACATAAGAAAGAATATTTCTCTTGCATGGTAGCGTTCACATTTTCTTCTATGGACAATCGATTTTTCAGATAAACCAAACAGTCAGAAAGGAGCTTCATCAGAGAAAATAACTTTGGACCAGTCTTCTGTTGCCAATCCTTGTACTTCCTGCAGAATTTTAGTCTGTCCTTGATGTTTTTCTTAGAAAGAAGTGGCTTCTTTGCTCCCCTTCTTGAACGAATTTGTTGAATAAAGTTGTTATTTTTGTTTTGTTTTTGCGCACAAAAAGTATTCTCGTCGCTTCACAACTTTAAGATTGAACCACTGTAGTCACGTGGACTATTTTAACAATGTTTTTACTACTTTTCTGGACACTGAATGTGGTAATTTCGTTGCTTTCAATGGAGGATAAAAAAAAAAAATCCAAAAATCTTAATTTGAAGATGAACGAAGGTCTTACGGGTTTGGAACGACACGAGGGTGAGTAATTAATGACAGAAATTTCATTTTTGGGTGAACTAACCCTTTAATTTTGAGGACCCTTTTTGTGGCCTGATCCTATCCCACATTTTTCATACCATAGAGATAAAAAATGTTTTTCTCACCTCTGGACGTTGTCTCCAAACATTTACTCCAGGTTCTGCCTCCTGTACCCTCATGGCCTCTGGCTCCTGGTATAGTGAGTCTATGTCTGTCTCTCTTTCCAAAATCTCATACTGGGTTTCCTTGTCTGCCACTTGTGTAGCTGTGGTAGATCAGTTAATCAATTAATACATTTTCCAACACATTTAGATTCACCCCCCAGTGTGTGGTGTCACATTTTAATAAATGGACTGAAAATTATGTTTTCTTTTTCTAATATATATATATATATATATATATATATATATATATATATATACTCTCAAAAAGGATGTGTTAATTAATAACACATTTTTTGTGTTATTTTTTTTTTTTCATTTTGTGCACATAATTGACACAAATTGTGTAAATATAAGACATTAGTGTGTAGAAAATGAGCAGGAATAACACATGGTTGAGTTAAAAGTAACACAAAATGTGTTGTCCTTAACTAGACACACAGATGTGTTAAGATATAACACAGGTTGTGTTGTTTTTAACACATCTGTTTTAAGAGTGATATATATACTGTATATTTATTATAGATAAATAAAATATTAGGACCAAACATAACCTTTTTATTTTTATATATTTTATTTGTATATTTAATTGCTGAGCTCTCTGAATTGAGTTCCCACAGAAACCATGAGAACCTGCTGATTATCATGGCTGCTTGGAATTTTTTCCTAACAAAACAAAAATAACTCTCTCAAGCTCTAGTTCCAGAAGGCATTTGAAAACAATGTATGAAAATAACTGAGCATAACTAGCCTATTATTTTCAAATACTTATATTATCATCATCATATAAATATATTTCCCGGCTGGCTATTTTATATTTGTCCATGATTGTAAAAATGTGTGTATTGTGTTTGTAAATACATTTACATGAACCGTAGATATATGAAAGCCTGAAAATTATCAAAAAATAGGCCTTCATAGTAAAATAAAGAAAATACTCTTTGGCCAATAAGCCATAAATTATATTTTATGATTTTTTTTTAATGATAAATTGCCAATATCATGCCAGAGATTCATCAGGAAAAGGTTAAAACAGAACAGAAAAGTATTCTGCATATGTTTACTGTTATTGCTGGGGTTTTTTTTATTATTATTAGGCTTATTCCTTTTTTTTAATTTATTTATTTCCAATTTCTTTATTTAATGTTTTTGTCCAAAAAAGAAGCTTACCTCAGATATGTTATCACTGGTCAAAATGTGAAAAGGTTTTTTGTAAACTCTGTAACATGTTTATGAATTTGCAAATAAATTGAGCACAAGTCAGAAAGATTCAGGGCCCTATTTTAACGATCTGAGTGCATGGTCTAAAGCACATTGCGCAAGTGCGCTTAGGGCATGTCCGAATCCACTTAGGCTGAATCCAAATGGCACACTTCTATGCACTTTCGGACTTGTAGACTGCCGCATGTGCGTGTCCGTTAAGTTCACAAGACCATAGGGTGTCCCATTCATCATTTTAGGTTTCAGAAGGGTGTTCGCGAGCGCCCTCTTTGCGGCCACTATGCGCCCTCGATGCGCACTTCAGTTGAACCCGCAAGTCTGTGAGCTACGCAGAGGACTTTACCCGGCAGTCAAAGCGGCATTTCGTCATGAAAGTGCGGACTCGGAGGAAGACCGTGAGGGTTTAGGGTGCCATTTGGGATTCAGCTTTAGTTTAACAATTCGAAAATGGTCAGCGCGCCCGGCGCATGGTCTAAAACAGTTGTCCCTATTCTCTTAATGAGTCATGGGTGTGTTTTGGGCATAACGTGCAATAAACCAATCAGAGTCTCATCTCCCATTCCCTTTAAAAGCCAGTTGCGCTCACGTCATGGTGGATTCGCTATTTACATTGCAGAATTTTTAAGCGGAAAAACTGAACACTTCTCTAGCGAGGAAACGGATCTGCTCGTGCGCGAGGTTAAAGTGAGCAAGCAGACCATCCGGATTCCACCAAAACATTTTTATCTTTATGCACACAATAATAATCTTTTACATTGTAATCATTTTATTTTTAATATTTGGCATGTTTGTGTGCTGCTGCGCATCCCTGTGTGTATAATAAGCAGAGTGTACATGCGTTGTGCACCCACATATAGGCGCATATTACTAACGCGCTCTTTAAATAGCAACAAAAAAATATTGTGCCATTGACTTTAGACCAGGTTTCAGTTGGTCAACGACACAGTCTATTTTAGTTGCCTCAAAATAGCAACACGCCAACAATGCACCTGAACACACCTCGTTTTCTGACCAGCATGCCCATGGGCGCACAAATGGGCACAAATGCATTTGCTATTTAAACAACGTGGCGCAGGACGTGAAAATGATAACTGCGTTGGGCTGAAACTAGCAAAAAACACTTACATCACGCCTGGCGCCGCATTGGTGTATGATAGGGCCCTCAGGGTTGGATAATACACTTTGTAGGCTATATCTTTCAGGGCTGCATTTCCCAAAAGCTTCATAAGGCTATAGATCATAAAAATTATTGTATGAATCATCTTAGATCACGGTCCGTTTCACAAAAGCATTAAGCAGAACTTGAAAATCGTCGTAGATTTATGAGTGCTCTAAAGTCATCGTAAGGAGACCGATTTATAAGGTCACCTGCAGGACAACTGGCGAAGTGCACCTAAGCTTTACTCCTTTTCAATGTGACTTCAATATTGTTCTTATGTATTTATTAGTTTATATCTTTGCTTGTGTATTTGTTTAAATTAATTTAACATAATTAAATTCACACAAATTCAATGACTGAACACAAATTAAAGTATGAAAAAGAAATAAAAAATACACTGCTGTATATGGACATTGGAAGGCGAGTACAAATATTATATTTATCAGGGGAATGGTTAGTGTGCTTTACAGACTTAGAAAAATTAAAAGAGGAACTCAAAAAAAAACAAAAACAAAAAAAAACGTGTCAATGACTTTCCTGGTGTGCACGAAAACCAGACATGTATTGTAGGCCACCTGGAAATAACGTCTACTATAATTTATATTATTATATATAGTATATTAATATTATATATCTATACTATTATAGTATAGTCTAGTATTTTTTTCCTACTATGGTAGTCAATGGGGGCTGAGATCTGCTTGGTTCCAAACATTATTCCAAATATCTTCCTTTGTGTACAGCAGAACAAACTTATTCAGGTTTGGAACTACTTGAGGATGAGTAAATGATGACAGAATTTTCATTTTTGGGTGAACTATCCCTTTAAATATTAAATATGTAATATGAACATTTAGCTGTTCTTAAAAACATCACATAATATGTCAGTCTTTATTTTGAAGAATGTTTCCCATTAGTTTCCCTTCCACTGAATACTTTTGTTATCTTAAACAAATAATACAAAATATTTCAATAAATAACTACTAAGCCCACTGTAAAAACTTTTTATTTCTTTTAGAATTATGATTTAAATCTTTTACCTTCATCTCCTGGCTCCTTTTCTTCTGTCCCAATTTGATGGTGTCCACATTCCACACCTGCTTCTGCAGCCAGTCTTTCTCTCAGGCCATTGCGGTTTTTGGTCCATATGGTCCGAATCCAATGACGGTTTTTTAGTGTGTCATCATTAAAAAAATCTATGGCAAGCTGGGACCATATCTCTGAGGAATATTCAGTGTTTCTATTTAAAATATCAGCTTTCTGCAGCTTGTTTATTATAGAATCTGTCCCACCTACCTTTTCCCATAGATTTGATCTTACAAGTTTTTTGCCTTTTTTATATTTCCCCATTCTACAGTGTGAGAGATCCAAGTCTGACTATGCCAATCCTCGGTCCAGGTTCAGGTCCAGTTCACTTTAATTAGGTCTCATTAAACTCTCTTTCATCAGAGAAATGACTTTATTCATTATTCAAAAATCTTGCATTGTCTGTGGTCCTTCTGACTTCATCTGACCAGCACAGAGATAGTCAGACCTTGTTTCACAACATTGTCCTGGGAAAGTTTTGAGATGGACAACATTACCCTATCTCTACTTGTGAAAACACAGCAGTCTAAGCACCCAGTTACAAAAAAAAGATCACATGCTTATACATTAAAACACATACACACACACACACACACACACATATATATATATATATATATATATACAGTGGCAAGAAAAAGTATGTGAACCACTTGCAGAATCTGTGAAAATGTGCAAAATTTTAACAAAATAAGAGAGATCATACAAAATGCATGTTATTTTTTATTTAGTACTGTCCTGAGTAAGATATTTTACATAAAAGATGTTTACATATAATCCATAAGACAAAAAAAATAGCTGAATTTATTAAAATGACCCCGTTCAAAAGTTTGTGAACCATTGATTCTTAATACTGTGTGTGGTTACCTGGATGATCTACGACTGTTTTTTTGTTGTGTGATGGTTGTTCATGAGTCCCTTGTTTGTTCTGAGCAGTTAAACTGAGCTCTGTTCTTCAGAAAAATCCTCCAGGTCTCAAAAATTATTCAGTTTTCCACCATCTTTTGCATATTTGAACCCTTTACAACAGTGGCTGTATGATTTTGAGATCCATCTTTTCACACTGAGGACAACTGAGGGACTCAAACACAACTCAATTCATTTACTGCTTTAGGAGAGGAAGAATTGTCTAAACTTGTTAAGTCATCAAAATCAACAACATGTATGTTAGACCCTATACCGACTAAGCTATTGAAAGAAATGCTTCCAGAGGTTATAGATCCTCTTCTTAATTCTTCTTAAATCTCTTCTTAAATCAATTCATCTTTATCACTAGGACACGTACCAAAAACTTTTAAGCTGGCTATTATTAAACCTCTTATTAAAAAACCACAACTTGATCCTAGAGAATTAGTCAATTACAGGCCGATCTCAAATCTCACTTTACTGTCAAAAATACTAGAAAAGGTAGTATTATCACAACTATGTTCCTTTTTAGAAAGAAATAGTATCTGTGAGGATTTCCAGTCAGGATTTAGACCGTACCATAGTACTGAGACTGCTCTCATTAGAGTTACTAATGATTTGCTTTTATCATCAGATCGTGGTTGTATCTCTCTATTAGTGTTACTGGATCTTAGTGCTGCATTTGACACTATTGATCACAATATTCTTTTAAATAGACTCGAAAATTATGTTGGCATTAGTGGAATTGCATTGTCATGGTTCAAATCATACTTATCTGACCATTATCAGTTTGTACTAGTAAACAAAGAGATGTCATATCGATCACAAGTTCAATATGGAGTACCGCAAGGCTCAGTACTAGGACCGTTGCTGTTCACTCTGTACATGCTACCCTTGGGAGATATCATTAGGAAGCATGGCGTTAGTTTTCACTGTTACGCTGATGATACTCAGCTCTATATCTCTTCGCGCCCTGACGAAACTTACCAATTCACAAAATTAACAGAATGCATAGCTGATATAAAAAATTGGATGACCAGTAATTTCCTACTACTAAATTCAGATAAAACAGAGATTCTAATTTTTGGACCAAAAACTTCTTCACGTAATAACCTAGAATACTGTCTAACACTTGATGGCTGCTCTGTTAAGTCTTCGTCGTCAGTTAGGAACCTGGGTGTGCTCTTTGATACCAATCTTTCATTTGAAGGCCATGTTTCTAGCATCTGTAAAACCGCATTCTTCCATCTTAAAAATATATCTAAACTACGACATATGCTCTCAATGAAAAATGCAGAACAGTTAGTTCATGCGTTCATGACCTCAAGCCTAGATTACTGTAACGCTTTACTGGGTGGTTGTTCTGCTCGCCTGATAAATAAACTACAGCTCGTACAAAATGCAGCAGCTAGAGTTCTTACTAGAACTAGGAAGTATGACCATATTAGCCCAGTTCTGTCAACACTGCATTGGCTTCCTGTTAAACATCGTATAGATTTTAAAATCTTGCTAATTACTTACAAAGCACTAAATGGTTTAGCTCCCCAGTACCTGAGCGAGCTCCTAATTCATTATAGTCCTTCACGTCTATTGCGATCTCAGATTTCAGGCCAGCTGATAATACCTAGAATATCAAAATCAACCGCAGGCAGTAGATCCTTCTCCTATTTGGCGCCTAAACTCTGGAAAAATCTTCCTAGCATTGTTCGGGAAGCAGACACACTCTGTCAGTTTAAATCTAGACTAAAAACGCATTTCTTTAACCTGGCATACACATAACACATTACCAATTTATATTTTCAAATCCGTTAAAGGATTATTAGGCTGCATAAATTAGGTCAGCCGGAACCGGGAACACTTCCTATAACACCTGATGTACTCGTTAAATCAGAAGAAGAATGGCATCTACGCTAATATTAGTCTTTCTGGTTATCCCGAGGTTCACCGTAGTCAACCGGATCCGGGCCGTATCCAGGTGAGACCAAGGACCTGCGCCTTGACACGACCACAACGCAGCCCTGAAGTATCAGCAGAGATTGAATCAACTAGATCATCCACTGTGACGGCCTCATCGACACGACAGCCACGACACAGTTCCTCAACAACCGTCCATACCGGCGTGATGAATACGATCCTCAATTGGATGGAACTGGAATAAATACTTTGAATGTTGCGATCCTATTGGACTTACGATAGCAACCTGAATCGTAACAAAGCACTGTTGGCCAGAGGAGAACTGGCCCCCCGACTAAGCCTGGTTTCTCCCAAGGTTTTTTTCTCCATTTAAACACCTATTTGCCACTTGTCTGCCACCTGATGTCACCTGATGGAGTTTGGGTTCCTTGCCGCTGTCGCCTTTGGCTTGCTTAGTTGGGGACACTTGACATTTGACTTGACATTTGATATTCAACAGTGCTTTGATCTGCCTGCATTGACACTATTCTTTAAGAGCTGCTGTGCAGCCAAATAATGTACCAGTTATCAGTGTGAAGCTGCTTTGACACAATCTACATTGTAAAAAGCGCTATATAAATAAAGGTGACTTGACTTGACTTGACAACTATTAAAAAAGGTTCAAACATTCACTGATGCTTCAGAAGGAAACACGATGCATTAAGAGTCGGGGGGTATAATATATAAAAAATCTCTGAATAATTATTTTATATATATATATATATATATGTGTGTGTGTGTGTGTGTGTGTGTGTGTAACCTACAGGTTTTCTTTTCTTACTGGCTAAATGTTTTGTGCCCAAGATTTAATTAGATTGTTTTAAAATAGCCTACAGTTCTCTCTGGTTTTGTTTTGCAGCTGTAGTACCTTTTATGGTTATTAGAAGAGCAGAAATTAAAATCACAAAATCAGAAATTAAAATAAATATGCACAGACTAAATTTTAATTGGTAAGATGAATCTAAACTCAGTAATTGGCCTAAAGTATATTGATTTACCCCATTACAATAGTCCATTTACAGTTACTATCATAAAAATACACTTACTTGTAGGTTTAAAATTGTACATAAGGCACATTTAATGTCCAACATCAAATATTTTAGCAAAATGTATATTTTAGTCTTTAGAATTATTGCGCTTCTATTGCGTCCCGTCTGTTTAGCGCGCATGCGCGCAGCAGCACGCGTTCACTGTGAAGTTTAGCAGCAAAATGGAAATATTTGCATGACTTTCTTACATTTACAGATGGAGAATAAACTTGTGAAAAGTAAGTTATGCACTGAGGAAAACACCATGTCTCAAATACATAAAATAGCACAAAATGTATGCTGTTTCCTATGGTGGACCGATTTGATCCATGATCGACCTCTAGGGCTGCTTAAGAAAAGCGTGCACGCGCAATTATCTTGACTAGGTAAACCTGGATCAAATTAGCGGGACTGCGTGAACTTCAATTACCTTTTATGAAACCACTTTAGCCCCAACTCATTTGTTAGGTTCGTTCAAGTCAGGTTTTGGTGTTTAATCCTCGCTTTTCTTAGCGTCTTTTATGAAACAGCCCTCTGTTCAGTATCGCAACTTGACTCGTCTAAAATGTAAACAAGCTCTTTGCTGTTGCACATACTATACACTGTAAATTCTGAAACATTTTTTTTTTGCTGTAATTTTTCCATGGGTGCTTTGGTGTACATAAATGTATGAATTATATGAAAAAATGTCCTATTTGGTGTCCTTTTTTGGAAAGACATCTAAATTTACCTTGAAAAAAGCTGAAAAATACAGTTTTGTGAGAATCACACTTCAATCTGATGGTTTACTTTGCTGGATAGGCTATAGGCAATGGCAAAATGGACATGTTAAACAAGATAAATGGTGTATGCTTAATTTCAGGATAAGTGTGCGATTAATCGCGATTAAGGGTGCGTGATTAATGAGAGTTTGGTTAAAAAAAAAAAAAAAAAGCGCACCATTCCACGCATTGTAAACAGTAGGCCTAATGGCGGCGCTCTGAATACACCCAGCATCCTAGTTTTCTTTATCTAGCCTACTTTGTACTTTGTGATCAACAAAAACAGTCAAATGAATAATTTTGACAGCATTGATGAACCTGTGGTGGTTTCTGCGGTGGGTAAGAAACGTAAGTCATCGAAATGTAATCATTTACGTGAGGAGATTAAGAAGATGAGGCACTCGAGTAGGGAGGAGAAAAAATGCCGGCTGTTGCTTGTTCCACGACAGCATCAAACTTCTGTCACGGTCCCCAAAACTGAATCATGAACAGTTTTTAAAAGCCGTTTTTAATACCGATGTACTCGGCAAATGTGTTTATTTTAACCGTGCGGTGGCGCCAGATACTCTTTAATCGGTAATGACAAACGGAGACATAATTCATTTATAACATTAACAAGATGACTCGTTGGATTCATTTTGGGAGCGATGACTGAATGTATTTTTAGTCAAATGCCTGTATATAAGATTAGTATTGGCAAAGTTCAGAGGCTGTCATATATGTGGATCAACTTACTTTGTTGTGTATTTTCAATATGAAAAATAACTTTTATATTGATGGATTAATTGCATTTTGAAAAAACGTGTCATGGATTTATTGCATTTTGGGGGAAAAATAATCCGTTTTTATAATAAACCTTTGAAAATCAAAATCTAGATTTTAATGTTTTTATAACCAAAAGATATGTGAAAGTTTGAAACAGAAAATAGTGGTTTTCATCTTGCCGCTTTTTTGGTAAAGAAAACACATTTTTACTCAAATTAATCAAAATGGATTTATAGCGTTTTGGAACCAAACTCTTCATACATACATACATATATATATATATATATATATATATATATATATATATATATATATATATATATATATATATACACACACACACATACAAGTTTGATTAATTTATAATCAGTATTTACTGTCCAGCGTTAACATTGTGAAAATAAGTTGGTTAGTAATAATAATAAACTTGTAATCATTGAATAATTTCTGTTAAAATCATTTGCAGATTTTTAAAAAAGCGCATGATCATATTAATTGAAAGTTTAATGACATTTGTAAACATTTCAGTTTACAAATAATGATCTGTTAATCATTACATAGCCTAATGATTAACAAGCACATCATCTCTTATTTCTAGCAATGTGAATATATGTTTAATTAACTAATGATTTGTTAAGATTTACCAAAACGTGATTTTCCCCCTCTTATGCGGCGGAAATGGGCTCGACGTTGATGCTCCTCACTAGACCAGTCGGTGGCAGTAATGCGCCAAATGCAAGCTTGCCAACCGAAATCAAACATTTAAAGAAGAAGCAGAACTACTGTAGCAGCAGCAGCAGCAGCATTTTATATTTATTCTGAGATGAGATGATGAATCCTTTTTTTTTTTTTTTCTTTCTTTCAGTTTATGGATGAAACAGTTCGAATAATTTCGACGGCCATTTTACTAGTATTTTGTAAATGTCTATTGTGTGTGGTAACTCTTGGGGCTGGCTGTTGGACTCTTGCACTCACATAGATGAGGGTTTGCAGCGCTGTGTTTGTCATAGTGCTGGGCTTGAAAAGCCGACATACTTCAAATACTGTTTCAAGAGGGAATATTTTAATACTTTGAAGCCCCACGTTCAAATTCAACAAAACACAGATATCTTGACAAGCTACACGGCAAAACATAGCAATGGTGAACATGCAAAGACTGATCTACAAACACGAAAGGTATGCAAGGGGAAAAAAGCGACACAAAGCAAGACAGCCACATATTTATTGTTGCTGTTATTATTTTAATTGATATACTGTTTTCGATTATAAGGTCTCTGGAGATTGCTGCATGATACTTCACAGTTTGTTTTTATTTTCAGAAACGAAAGAGAAAGCAGCGTGATCTCAATACAGGGGAGTTAGATGCCCATATTTATCATGGCAAGGTGACAATGCTTTATTCATTTCTAAAATTAAACAAAACGTAAATTAATCTGTACAGATTGAATTCTATTGGAATTTCATAACGGTGTCATCATTTGGAACTAATCCTAATGGGAACAATGATCCAATTTGGCAATACTGTTTTATTATTATCATTTTAATTTTTTTTCAAGAGTTCTTTTGGATATTGTCTAATGTTTGTCAGAGCTTTACTGGGGGATATCGCCGAAAGCAGGTTATGTGACTTACCTGGCTTAAGTTTACTCAGAGTAAGCGGATAACCTCAACATTCTGTTCCAAAACCTGAGGTTACTTTTAGGGTAAGTAGCCATAGCAACTTATACTTAACCTGCTCCGATTGTAATGTTATAACTATATAATGTATGTCTTTAATACAAATACATATGTGATACATCTCACTTTACAAGAAGTGTGGAAGCAAAAATAAAACAATATAAAAAATATAAACTTGTATAGCCATGTTATCTTTGCAAACAGACTTTTTTTTTTACTTTAATCAATCTTTCTTTTTTTAATTTTACTTAACTTTTTTTTATAATTTGCATCAAACAATATAGCCTAATAATGTTCACAGTAATAAAAAAAAAACTGATTATAGATTAAAAGATAAGATTTAAATAGATTGCACAACTGCCCAGTAGTTGGTGATATGCAATAAGAATGTAAATCACCATAAACTAAAGAAAATAAGTATGGTGCACTTCTTCTTAGCATTCATTTCCATGATGACTCCTGGATTCACTGCTCAATTTACAATGTTTTTGTGTGGTCACCGTTAACTCTGAGTTTCATACTCCGGGTTGACTGAACTTTCACCGACCTGCATACCTCGAGTAAGCAATGTTTGGGTTAATCAACCGAGAGTTCAGGATATGTGATGGTAAGTTAACCTAGCTTCATTGTGCGCAAAAACGAAACAAAAATAACTACTTTATTTACCAATTTGAACTGTTGTCATACGCAGTTGACATTATGAATGCAGTGCAGAGCTTCCGTGTTCTACGTCCAAACGGCGGCTCCTGCATCAGCATCATCGTGCTGCTCATGTGAACAGCTGCGGCCAATACTGAGCCGGCATTCGGACGTAAACACGGAATAAACGTTTGTAACACACGTGCATCAAAACAATAAAGTTTCCATTCCTATAGGTGTTCTTCAAGGTTCGGTACTCGGACCACTTCTCTTTCTAATTTAAGATAATTCAGCAATTTGACTTAAATTTCCTTCTACCTCACTTTCATAACCAACTCCATTAATGATCTGAAAATGTGACTTTTTGAATCTAACATTTGAGTGACATTTGGTTCCTCGCTCATTTTTGAAGCCCATATTAACCACCTCATCAGGTCCTCATTGTTTTTAACCTTCACCATATTTCTTGTTTTCGGTTCCTTCCTCAGTCATAAGGAATGAGAAATTATTTATTAAATGTTGTAGATCTTTCATGTACTCTGTGCATACTAAAATGGATCCTTTAGGACTGCTTCCAAATTATGATAGAAATTCCAATAGAATTCCATCAGGATTTGGTTACTTGCTATTCTAGCTTACAAATTTCCTCTCACACACTCTTTTTCTGTGCATGTGTTGTTTTTATTTTTTTCCTCAGATCAGGTCAGTGGTTCTGGAGGGCTCTCGGGCTCTTCTGGAAGCTGCTCGTCAGTGTGGATACTTGACCGAAGCTCTGATCACACCACCCTCTGAATCCCTGACAACACACGAGTGCCAGCTAGCTGCCTTATGTGACATGGCCAAACAGCTCCCATTAACGGACGAGTCTGAGGTGGCACCAGTGCAGACGCTGAACGGAGATGGTCTGGATCCACCGCTTGACATATTCTCATACATCACTGAAAACCCATTTGACTGTGCTTGTGAGGTCACACTGATGAGGGAGAAGTATCTATTGCCCCCCCGCAGCCGATTCCTGTTGTCTGACATCACACGTATGCATCCACTTGTCAACAGTGAGTTTGATTTACTATTCTATTACATAATAGAGTATTTTGTTTTTATGTAGAGCTAAATGGCTTGAAGCTTTCAAGACCAGTGTTATTTTAGTATTATTTATTATATACTGTTATAGTATTTATTAATATTTTGAATTGGCTTTTATTTTTATATTTTCAGGTTTCATTTGAATAATTTTAGGGTAACAATAAGGTTTTATTTGTTAACATTAGTTAATTAGTTATCATGAGCTAACAATGAAAAATACTTCTAAGGCATTTATTAATCATAGGTAATATTAAATTTGTAGATGTTAATATTATTTAATAGACCTGAGCTAAAATGAACTAACAAACAGTTGTATTTTTATAAACTAACATTAACAAAGATTAATAAATACTGTAACAAATTTGTTGCTTATTTTTAGTTAATGCATTAACCAAAGTTAACTATTGAGAACTTATTGCAAAGTGTTACCAATTTTAGTTTAGGTTTTAGTAATTTTGTTATGCTACTTTAGATGCTTCCAATTTTGCATCATTTTGTTTATTGACCCTACAGGTTCATTATATTTTATATACAGTAATAATCCATGCTAAAACAGATCAATTTTAATTTAATTCAAATCAGATCAATTAAAACTTTGTTTTATGCTTTAAATATTTCATACATTAACCCAAGTCAACAAAACGTAAAGAAACAGGATTCTTACTGGAATTTCATAATAATGTCATAATTTGGAAATAATCCTAATGGGGTCAAAAAAAGAATTTGTTTATCTTCATCATTTTTTTTTTTTCTAGAGTGCTTTTGGATATTGTGGATATTTTAATTTATATGCTCCTTATGGGTCAGATTTCTCAGCAACACAGCTTAATTTTCCTCTGTGTGACTGTTGATCTGTGAGTTTTGCATATTGCAACGTTTTGACTACAGGTGGAGACAAATTCGACCTTATAGTCCTTGATCCGCCATGGGAAAACAAATCTGTCAAAAGAAGCAACAGGTAAAGTGACTCCACGTACACATGCATGCATACGTGTTCATATGGCTATGAAATGATTCATTTTCAGCCTACAATAAGAAACTGCTCTAGACTGAAGTCATATCATGGTATGATTGACAGATACAGTTCTCTGCCATCCTCTCAGCTCAAGCAGCTTCCTGTGCCAGCTCTGGCTGCTCCAGAATGTTTGGTGGTTACGTGGGTAACTAACCGGGCAAAGCACCTGCGTTTCGTCAAAGAAGAGCTCTACCCATACTGGGCAGTTGAAGTTCTAGCTGAGTGGCTCTGGGTCAAGGTAAACACAGAGCACAACTGCACAAGAAGAGGAAAAGTACCCTAAAACATTAATAAGGAGGAAAAAACACCATTAACCCTCTGGTATTCCTTACTTAGGGGTCACACTTAAGCTCAAAGTAAACTTTTAGTTGAACGCACAGCCTTGCAAATAATACTTGATTTGACTTGTACGCGTACACAGGCTTTAGACACATACGCAGTTTTGAGCAGTCTCTCGCCGTGAGTTACAACCCATGTAAACATCTTTGTATTTTTTCATGCTAGAGTTGTACAAATGAGGGTTCATTATAATCTCTTCACACAATCTCTCGTCTATTGCATGCGTTCCAGTCTGTTCTGTTTATGCAGTTTTTTCTTCAATTACCTTGTGAATCGACGGCCCCAGGGCACAGTTGCCACTTTGTGGGAAAACTTAATTAATGCAAAAAAAAAAATTCAATAAGCATGTTTGACCTGTGTGTACAAAGTACATGCGGTTACAAAAATCCAGCAGTACGCGCATACTCTTTAGATGACGAAATTCGCGTCACACGCACTGTACGCTGACCATCGCGTACACGTAAAAAGTGAATTATACTTTGAGCTTTGATACGCTGAGGTCAGAATAGACTGACGGCAATAAGTATATTTTAAATTTTTTAAAATTAAATGAATGTTTCATTAATATTTTTTCTTTAATTATTTTGTGTTTTCAGGTGATTTTGTTGTACTAGACAATATTCACCCCTAAATGATGCACCATTTATTTCTATATAAAATAAATATGTTTATTTGTTTTGCAGTATTTTCAATTAATTTAGTGTTTAAAGTGATAGTTCACCCAAAAATGAAAATTCTGGAAATCATCTTCGGAACACAAATGAATTTTTTTTTTTTTTTTTTTTTTTTAAGGATTTTCAAATAGTACAAACAACAGAGACAATCAAACAAACAAACAAACAAACCCCAAGCGCTGCAAGTTAAATAAAATGTACAAATGTATCTGTTTACAAAAAACGTAAGTCAAGAGAAGCCAAAACTCTCTCAAATTTCAAAATTTGTGTAGGAAGGATTGGAGAGGTTCCCAAAGACTCCTGAATTTGGCCTGTTTATGGTTGAGGTCATAAGTTAATTTCTCCAAAATAAGAAAGATTGACAACTGAAAAATCCACATGGAAATAGTTGGGACCTGAGATGTAGACCATTTTAATAATATATATTTCTTAGCCAGGAATATAAGGGTTGTAAACAGAGGTCTGAAGTCTGAGTCAAAAAGGTCTTTAGGAATGTCATTCAACAAAAAAAAGTGAGGGGGATAAAATAAAACGTTTTCCTATTATCTCCTGGATTGCAGAGTGAACCCCTCTCCAAAATGGTTGGATGTGAGCACAGGACCAAAATACATGAAAAAAATGTGCCCTTACAAGTTTTGCATTTAAAACAGAGGTCGGAACAACCTGGGAACATTTTATGCAGACAAACAGGTGTAAAAAAAAATTTTGTGAAAGAATTAAAAATTTTGTTCATGTATGGAAATCAAGGTGCATTTTGGAAAAATACCATCACAGATCTTGGTCCAATCATTGGAGTTAAACAAAACTCCTAGGTCCCGTTCCCACAGTGGTTTCAAAGAATCATAAACTGAGGAATCAGAGTAAGCTAGTAAGGCATAAAATTTGGAAATAAGCCCTTTGAAAGAACTGACTGACAATATGGTTTCTTCCAATTCTGATAATTTGAATCGAAATTTGTTTTGCTTTAAAAGAGACTCTATAAAATGCCAAATTTGAAGATATTTGAAAAAGTCTTCGAAGGGAATATCAAACTCTATTCTAATTTGTTCAAATGATCTCAAAATTTCAGAGGTAATCATTCCTGAGAAGTCAGACAAACCTTTAAAACTCCAGTCCAGCAATCCAATGCTCCTAATCTGAATGGGAAAATACGGGTTCAAAGCCAGAGGGGAGTGAATGGAAAGGAAATTGTATCGAAGAATTATGGGAGTAATTGAAAGACATAGAAACAGACTTTTCGATATTAACTTTATAAACCGACACAGTACTGAACGAAGCTAAGGAATTCAGAACTGCGGAAGTAGAGGTCTGCAAATTCTCTAAATATAAAAGGACGTCATCTGCATACAGAGATGACGTGTTTTTTCCCATTAATTATAATTCCGGATATATCAGGATTAGTCCTGATAGACTCTGCCAGAGGTTCAATAAATAATGTAAACAATAAGGGTGATAGGGGACATCCCTGTCTCCAACCTCTACGAACTGGAAAACCTTCGGACATCAAACCGTTTGTATTGACGGAGGCAATAGAATCTGATTAAAGATGCTTAATAACATTAATAAAATTAGAGCTTAATCCAAATTTTTCCAAAACCAAAAACAAGAAGGGCCACTCCACGCGGTCAAAAGCCTTTTCAGCATCCAAAGATAATAGCATTGATGTCTTTTTCTGAGTATGAAAATAATATATAGCACTCTTACTTGAGTTTTTGGAAACTCAAGTCAGAGTTTCCAAAAAGGCAGCGGCTGATTCAGGGGTATCAAAAAGACGAATTTGCCCGTTGTGAAGACAGCGAAGCCGCGCTGGGTAAGCGAAGCCACGATACATATTACGACGGGCCATCAATTTCCCCACGGAATCAAACTCACAACGTTTGCGCAGGACCTCCGCCGAAAGGTCAGAATAAAACCTTAATGTGGATTCGTTGTAGAGGATGTCACGCTTCTTCAAAGCTGCCCTGAGAACCGCTTCTTTCTGAGAATATCGGAGAAATCGCACTAGGATACTTCTTGGCGGCTTGTTCGCGTCCGGGCTAGGGACCAGAGCGCGATGGGCACGTTCAATCTCCAGAGGAGGAAAGTCAGCAGGTAGGCCGACTAAGGTTGGAATGGACGTTTGGAGAAAGTCAGCAAGTGAAGTGGAACCCTCCGCTTTCTCCGGGAGATTGACAATCTTTAAATTCTTCCGACGTCCACGGTTCTCCAGGTCGTCAACCTTCAGCTGTAGCATATCCACTATCTTTTGCGTAGCTGATATTTGGGCTTCGTGGTTATCGCAACTATCCTCAGTAGTTGAGATCCGAGTTTCGGCTTCAGCCATTCGCCTTTCCAAATCTGTTGCCCGGTTAGATAAATTAGAGAGAGAAAGCTCGATCGATGCGATGGATGTTTTTATGTCGCCCAAAGTACTGTCTATCGTATCCAAATGAGCTTCTCAGATTCATCCATGTTATTAACGCGTGAGGCTACAGATTTGATTTCAGTCAAAATCTGATCCATGGTTGCCGTGCCGATAGCCTCCGGGGTGCTAGTTTCGCCATGCTGATCCTCAGTAGCGGAGCACACGATCGGTTGAGTCGTCGCTTTCTTCCTCCCGGTGGATGGGCCAGACGTCGAAAATATAGGAAAATCTTTGTCACGAGGAGGTTTAGGCATACTCGAGATAAAAATTAACTGATTAAGTGACGTTTGTTTGAAGAAAAAAAAACTTTAAGCCGTGGTTTAGCAAGGAGCGAAGTCTCAAGCGTCCATCTTGCTCCGGGTCACGTGACAACCCCCAATGAAGATCTTTTTAATAAAATCTGAGAGCTCTTTGTCCCTCCATTGACAGCCTATGCACATACCACTTTAAATATAGGGCTGTGTATTTCCTAGTTGCTTGTCAGAGTATTTTCAGACATAATTACTTTTATTAGGTTTTGCATTTGGATATATATTTAGACTTTAATAAAGACTACTTCATCATTAATAATTT
This sequence comes from Mylopharyngodon piceus, assembly GCA_039654765.1. Lineage (NCBI taxonomy): Eukaryota > Metazoa > Chordata > Actinopteri > Cypriniformes > Xenocyprididae > Mylopharyngodon > Mylopharyngodon piceus. Next base: position 40,533,794 of record CM077442.1, read on the forward strand.
GTAGATTGTACCCAAAAAATTGCTCTGTATTTTTGTATTTTATATAGCAATATAGTAAGTCACCAAGTTTCAAACCATTCTGATGAAGTAAAAAATTTAAAATAAACCAAAAAAAGTTTTTTTGGTCTAACATGACCGAAGACCACCAGAGGGTTAAAGGCATAGTTTACCCAAAAATTAAAATACTGTCATCATTTTCATGTCCTCATGTTGTTTTAAACCTGTATGACATTTGTTCATCTTCAAAATACAAATCAGGATATTTTTAATGAAGCCTGAGAGATTTCTATCCTTCTATTGAAAGTTCATTCAAAACATTGACGCGTCAAAAAGTTCATAAAGTGATTGAGCGGTTTAATCTGAGTCTTCTGGAGTAACTAATGGGTTTTCATAAAGTAATAACAAAACTTAATTACTTGTTTAAAGACCCATTCACACCAAGTATGATAACTATAAAGATAACGATAAAAATATAGTTCTAAAAATTGTTCTAAATATAAAAGAATAGCACTGTCCACACCACAGCTATAACGATATAGAGAAACGATGTCGTTGGGATCACTTTCAGTACAATTTTTTTTTTTCCAACTGTTGAATGATAAAACACTGACAGCCAATCAGAATCCATTCTAATTTAAGAGCTCGCACATTTAAAATGGCAGACGACATTGCGGGGAAGTTAATCGCCGAGCTCCAGAAAAAGCCCCCTTTTCAAGAATACTTTAAAGAAAATGGATATATGGAAAACAATCGGTCATACCCTCGGAATAAATAGTGAGAAGTATTAATGATGAGATCATTATGCCAGGCTGGCAAACAGTGTAACATAAAATTACCTCAGGTATCCAGCGCTAGTTTCGACAACATTGTCTTGCTTCCTTTGAAGTTGCAGTGATAAAGACTAGGCATTGTTTTTATTCCACTATATTTACTTTGTCAGCTAAATTCACTGTTCGATTAGATCGATTACACTAGCTATTCACTCGAAACATAGCATGCTGAGGACATCTGCTGGTTAAAGCCATGTAAACGCAACAAGAATAGCAAAAACATGTTGTACACACTTTGAAACTGCAGCGCATGTTTAGAATAAACAGACCATTATCGTTAGTTGGTGTGGACGCAAATATAGTTATCGTCATTATAGTTATCTTTATAGTTATCGTTTTTGGTGTGAACGGGCCTTTAAGGAGGACTGCAATAATGTAACATGTTACTTTTGAAAGTAAAAGTCACCAACACTGCTCAGCTTGTGATCACAGTTTGTCTGAATCTCCAGGTGACCCGAACAGGGGAGTTTGTGTTTCCTCTGGATTCGCAACACAAGAAGCCCTATGAAGTGCTGGTGCTTGGCAAGTATCGCTCTTGCACTGATCACGCAGTCAGGTAATGTGTATATGTTTCGCACTGGTGTCTTCTTTTCTTCCTTCTTTTTATATTGTAAACTCCAAAGCTCATTGTGTGTTACAGGTCTACAGCAGTGGATGACCTTCCAGAGCAACAGCTTCTGATCAGCATCCCCTCAGTACTGCACTCTCATAAGCCTTCGTTGTCAGGTGCACACGCTTAAAACAGATCTGTGCTTCTGCAGTATAAGCAGCTACTTTTTTATTTGATCATTTGTGGTTCATATATCAGATTATACTTCATTTTGGTGTCTGCCTGCCTACCCTTTTGAAAAGGTCACACTTTTAAAAAAAAAAAGTACATATTACAGCAATAATATGTTTTAAAAGAATATACTTATTAATGTTTTCAGACACTTAATTAACTTAATCTGCATGTTAATGGAAATTAATTATATCTTAAATTTATATTAAATGCAATTAGCTGAACTTCAGAGTGCTTTTTGACCAACTTAAGTAGGACTTAAAGGAACACTCCACTTTTTTTGAAAATAGGCTCATTTTCCAACTCCCCTAGAGTTAAACAGTTGAGTTTTACCGTTTTCGAATCCATTCAGCCGATCTCCGGGTCTGGCGGTACCACTTTTAGCATAGCTTAGCATAGTTCATTGAATCTGATTAGACCGTTAGCATCTCGCTCAAAAATGACCAAAGAGTTTCGATATTTTTCCTATTTAAAACTTGACTCTTCTGTAGTTACATCGTGTACTAAGACCGACGGAAAATGAAAAGTTGCGATTTTCTAGGCCGATATGGCTAGGAACTATACTCTCATTCCGGCGTAATAATCAAGGAACTTTGCTGCTGTACCATGGGTGCAGCAGGCGCAATGATATTACGCAGCGTCTCTCACAAATGTCTCCATGGTTGCAAGGCACGCTCCCTGTGCAAGCAGGGGGTCACAGGCGCTGCGTAATATCATCAGCGAGATGCTAACGGTCTAATCAGATTCAATGAACTATGCTAAGCTATGCTAAAAGTGCTACCGCCAGACTCGGAGATCGGCTGAATGGATTCGAAAACGGTAAAACTCAACTGTTGAACTCTAGGGGAGTTGGAAAATGAGCCTATTTTCAAAAAAAGTGGAGTGTTCCTTTAAGTACATTTTTACATGTAATTTTATAATTACTTCTATTATTGAAATATATATACTGCTGAATGTACAAATACATGTCATGTTTTTAAATATATTTGTAATGAACGTGCATTTTAGTACATTGAAAATATATTAACTTTAACTGTAACACTGAATAACACACTTTACTCTTAAAATACAAAAGTGGCATTTTATTTCATTAATATTATATTATCTGCAAGTACAGTCTTTTAACAATATTCTTTTGAGATTTGAAGTACCATTGCACATTCATTATCATTAATTGCACGTCTTTTTCACAAGCGAATCTTCTGCATGGAAAACACCCAGATGTTTTGTTATTGTTATTATCAGTGCAATTGTCTGTAGTTGTAGTTGTCTGTTTTGTCCTGCTGATTTTGAAGGTTTAGTGTCCGCAAACAGGATCTGCTGTGTAAAAAAACTTGGAGAGTCCCTGATTTATAGCTTTTATGCTAATTCTTTCTTTTTTGTACTACAGCTGTGCTAAAGCCTTACATTAGCCGCAAGCCCAAGTGTTTGGAGTTGTTTGCCCGAAGTCTCCAGTGTGACTGGACCAGCTGGGGAAACGAAGTCATCAAGTTCCAGCACAGCAGCTATTTTACCAGAGAGAGGGCCGAGGATCCGGCCCGAACATCAGAAACTGCACTTACACAGTAGCTCATGGACTTTTTTACAAGTGGAAGTCCAACAATTTCTAGTGTAAGTTTTGAGTTTGTATTATATACATGGATATCAGCTTTCAGTTGACTGCATGTAAAATGCTTCACAATTGTGTTTTCATCTGAATAGTGTATTTTAAACCAAACAGAAACAACAATATTTTTGTATAAAAATGTATGCAAAGAATACTATCAATTGGGATTTGTACTTGCCATTCCGATAATTTGTCTGGTTTTAGAAATATTTTTTAGTATGCATGTCAGAAATGTAATGTTATTTTTATAAAAATTTGTGTTTTCACCACATTTTTGAGTTTGTAACCAATGGACCTGCACTTTGGGCACTAACTGTTTGACTTCCATTGTCTCGTGTTGGTTGTAGAAATTATGTATCAAAATGTTAACTGTACAACCTCTTTTACATGGGATATATAATGATATTTGCCATTAAACTTTAAAGATCTTAGCAGCTGTATTATTTGTGCTGTAGTTTCTTTAATATAGTTTCCACTATTTAGTTCTATTAATTTTGTTTTATTATTCTGTTTGTATACTTAAAATGTCTCATTACACCAGTCTTGGTTAAGGCTTATATACATTTTATGGTACATTTTATGGTACATTTTACAGTATGCAGAAAGGATGCCTTTGATTGAAGTATAAATATTTTTGATAAATTAATATACTTTTATTTGACCAGATTCCTTGAGATTAGTGTTGTCATGATACTGAAATTTCCAACCTTGATAGGATACCTTGAAAAATATCTATTCCATACCATTTTCAATACCTTGGGGGAAACTGTCATATACTGTATACCGCCATCCAGAGTTTTTTTTTTTTTTTTTTTTTTTTTTGTGATAATTTGGGGATTTTGTTGCAATAGTTTACACACAGCACAGGGGGGCTTTATTTGAATCGTTGACCTAAATTTACAACAACAACAAAAAAAGTAAGTAAACAGTAATAAAATAAGAACAAATAAACAAATTGCAAACGATAGCACAGATAAATATAATAGAATAAACAGAAAAATGAAAAACAAATACTACAGAAATTAATCAAATGTAAAATAACACTTCATTGTAAAAATGAAATACAGATTAATGCTTACAATTAAAGACAAAAGTTATTCAGTCAAAAGCAGCAAGTGATTTTCTCTGTCTTTTGTTCTTTGATTAACATGACAGACAGCAGCAGGAATATTAGGCTGCTGTCACTTTAAGAGCTTATGCACGGATCCAATATACTGTTACACAACATGCTTTTTCTCTCAACTTTTTGTTCCAAAACTGACTGTATTTGCCTGAATACTGGGCAAGATGGGCATTTTGACAACTTTGTATTTGACCGTTTAAGTGCAATAAACCACTAAAAAGAAGTAAATTTGGCACTCACAAGCTGTTTGAGAGGCAGCTTTGTGCATGCGCTTTTGGTGTGATCACAAAACCTGCGGGAATGACTAAAATTATGTGCAATACAAAAACTATTCAACCGGAGCAAATGAAACGAGGAGGCGGGTGTGTGTCAATTCGCCGTCGGAGAGAAGAGAGAGCGATAACATGCAGCTGCTAGCGATGTATTGATACTAGGGCTGGGTAAAAAAAATATAGATTTCTCGATTTTAGTCGATTCTCATTTTTACGAACCGATATCGATTCTTAAATCCCAAGAATCGATTAGTCTAGTCTGTTTTCAGTTGATGAATGAACAGAACATGCAGCGCGCCTCTTACCAATAAATCGCAATAATCTTTGTGCTTTGTTACTTTTGATATGAAGCAAAGTCTCAGATTTCAAATGATGTCCATCTTATTATGAGATTCAAAAAATAAATACCGTTTTGGCGCTGTTTAATGTGACGTGACAGATCGCTTTAGCGCCTCAGTTAAAGAGAAGCGGCAGCACGGAGCGCATGTGAACATCCTCTCCTCCGCTTTAATACCAGTTACAGCGCGAGATAAACATGACTAAACATCTGAAGGTATGTTAAAATATACAGTACAACTTACCGAAATCGTTATCATGTCTCGTGTAATAGCTCAATCAGTGTTTCAACCTCGGAAAGACGTCAATAAAACAGCTTGTAAACAATGTCACGTAACGTCACATTTACCTCAAAAAAACATATTCAGGGACCATAAACTCATTAGTCAGCTAGAAAAATGAACTCTAGAGAGCAGCATTCTGATAAATATATGCACAGTTACATATTCATTATAATTTTTAATGTTCTGCAATATTTAATGCATGTTTGAATGATTTAAATGTTTATATTTAAAAAAAAAAACGAATTGGAGTAGAAATATGATTATGTAATTCTAAACTTTATTTATTATAAAAAAACATCGAGTGTAATTGAAGTGTTTGTAAAGTTAATTTTAACCTTCAATATTATACTAAAGTAGTACCAACTGACTCCCATGTGTAGTTTACAGCATTAGTTGAGAGATTTTTTTCCTCTAGAAAATTTGCCATGTACTGTATTGGTATACTACATCCAAAATAATCGATATCGAATCGAATCGCAAAAATGTGAATAGAAATCGAATCGAATCGTGAAAATTGTGTCAATACCCAGCCCTAATTGACACTGCAGAAAAGGAGTACTGAAACTGCTTCAGAGCCGATACATATCGATATTTTTGACAACACTAGCCTACTTGAGATTATAATTTTTTTTTTTTTTTTTTTTTTTTTTACATAGCCTAAATAAATTACATTAAATATTACAAAAATAGGCATAAAACAAATGGGCAAATGTGAAAAGAGCAACTTGGTAAATTTACTAAGTACACATACACTAACACAAGTCTAAATTTTTATTGAAGTGTTCCAAAAAAGGGGCAGGAAATATGAAAGGCCTTTTCCTTGTATGAAAGCTCAGTCCTTATTAACCCCAGAAAACAAAACAATTAAAGAACCGTACAACTGAAAATATCATAGAAATAATACATAATGAAGGATACAAGGTTATTTTTCCAGTAGTTGTCATGTTTTTTAAATGAGCAAAATCCATACAGTCTATTTCATATTATAAAATGATGATGTTTCTTCATTTGTTGACTCAAAAGTCAAGTTACAAGTTTGTCATCCTATTCTTTCCTATTTTGTTTTTGGGCATTTTGGGATTATTTTTTATTTGTGACCATAGCACAGTAATAAGGTTCATCCACATTCCCTGTGAGCAGTGCATGACGATATATATTTAACAAACATTTCTTCCATTATTAAATTATCTTCAGAAATTCATAGCTATTAACAACTTATTCTTAACTTAATGTTTTCTAGTCACTATACGTTTCTTCTTTTCAATGATTCTAAATAAATCCAGTAGTGTGGAATTTTTGTTTTAGGGCAGGAGGCTGTAAGTTGGCAAATGCCATTATTCCTTTATTCTCAAAAACAATAAACAAAACAATGTGAAGTGAAAGGTAAATGTTTGTGTTTCTATGGGACTTGACATTCTGTCAAATGATGTGGAGACAGGTGGACATGGAATTGCAAGTTTAATTCAAATAAACAAAATAAATAAATATGCTGTCGACATGATCGACAGGAGAAGAAAATACAAGCCGACTTCACAATCATTGATGCATGACTGACATCCATTGCTTGACACTTCCACCTAAAATAACCCTGATTAATGAGAACAGGCTTTTTGTGTATTCTGCTGCCCTTTTTCATTAAAATAATAGAACGTTTTTTACATTTAAGTGTCAGTTAGGATTGTAAGATAAGCAACAATATTAAAAGAAAAAGATATGGAAAGTCACGACTATTCCTTTCAGTGAAACATACTCTAATAAGCATAACTTTAAGCTTCTTTTGAATTGTTAAGACTAAATGTAGTTAGCTTTCCCTTTATATTTGTTATTTTCCAGCTGGCTTGCATGCATGACATTTGCAATCTAAATGTATCTTTTAATTGCAATGAACTGTTCTGATAATTGGTATGCTGGTGGACAGAAGGTATAAATACTTGAAAGCAAGTATACAAATATTAAAGCCAAAAAATATGTATCAATGCAACTTTCATGAAGTAAAATCATTAAAAGCCTTCCGCTGGAAAAAAAAAATAGTGCCTGATCGTGAACAGCAACAGATGTTACATTTATTACGCCATTAGATGGCGGCAAAGATTGTCTTTATAAGCGAGTCACTCAGTCGCAGAGACTTTTGTATTGAAACTTGTTGTGAACACGGAACAAGCTATGGGAACAAGACGCAAATGACAAATGCTTTGATTAGCGCTGTCAGCGTCAGCAGGGCACGGAAAACCCATTAACTGTTAAAAGGACAAGATCGCAGCGGACATTCAAATGGATTTTTTTATTATGAACATAGGACTGACCTGAAGGAAAATGCTAAATCTGAATGCAGGTAATACACTCGGTCACTCGAATATCTCTCTCACAATACTCTTCTACATAATGCAGTAAGCTTCAATGAACAAAATCAATTGAGAACAAACACATGTTTACGTTAAGAGTGGTTGATCAGACAGATACCAAAGCCACTGGAAGGCAAGCCTGCAACCTTTAGCCAAAAAAAATCGGCTAATGCTAACTGGCTGTAGGAACCATAGACATTATTATAATGTCTATGGTAGGCACTGGCGGTACGCAGGGAGGAGTTTTGAACGGCGACACGATAGGTTGAGAGGTGCCGCACGTGATTAAGTTAGCCGTTACGCTTTCTCCAATGGTAAGAGATACAGACCCTCTCATCTCCCTAGTACTATCTCTGGATACACATTCAGTGGAGCAGCGATACTTATGTAATGCAGTCAGCTGTATGTTTTCGGGAATTTTACAACGGCTTCGAACGCGGCTCAACCAATCAGAATCAAGGGCCACTCGTGTCTATGATCGCTACACTTGTTTTTCCTGACTAGCCTACTGCGTTTCGAATTATGGGTTGCACTTCCGGTTTGGGGAACTTCCATTTAAAAAGACTGAAACGAATCGTTTCAAATCATAATGTTGCCCTACAAATAAAGCTTATCCGTCAGTTTGACTGAATGAGCTGTCAGTTTTTCTTTCATGTTTTATTTTCAGACATTATGAGAATAATGTAACCCTTGGTATTTTAACGTAACATGTTTTAACAAGAATATCTATGGCAAGAGCTCTTTTCAGTCGCTGCTTTCTATCCTCGTGATTATTTTCTTTTGTCCCTTTGCATACCGCTGTAATAGTATGAAAAAGTACAACATATACTGCACATTTGTGGTCTGTTCTCCCGATATAATTTACGATATATCCCATTAATTCACTGGAATGCACGAAGAATCTCTCGTTTTTCTCCTCAAAGCCTCACGTCTCTTTCCAGGTTTGTTTTCACAGGTAAATACAATTTATTATCTGTAAAAATGATGGAAATTACTTTGAAATAGTATCACGCAATGCTGAAGTTCATGAACATTTTTTAAGGCAACGTATATTACATAATACAGATCACTATAGTTATATTTAACCCGTCCGTTATTGCTGTGGAAAGAATCGCGCTTTTTCATTTTCTGTTGAAAGTACCTTGTTGATGCTTTTACACTTTTAAATGTACTTTTAATGTTCGTTGGTTGAAGGGTGAGTAGAATAATGTCATCTCATTGTACCCAGTTTAAAAATAAAACGTATTATTGCGTTCATAGAGCGAGCCTTTCACTGACTGTTTACAGCTTAACGGAAGTTACACCCATAATTCGCGCAAAGCGTCATGGGTCGTAGGAATAAGGTGGATTGGCATATCATTGGTCTACACTACAGCAATCCATTTTGGGCAAGCGAGTTTTTTTAGTGTCTTTCACAGGGGTAGTCTCTTAATAACAAGTTTTAAAACTTATTTTTAAATAACCTTGAACATTTACATACAATAAAACAATATACAATATAAATATGTAAACAAATTGCTTCAAAGAGACTAAAGTGCAAAAGATCACAACTATATAGAATAATAAAGAATAAGAACTTTTTCAACCAATATCTATCTTTTCTGGGAAGGCATGTTTTAGTCCAGATTAAAACATTTTTGGTCTTGTGGACTATATGTTAACATGTAAACTGTTATGTTCAGGGAAGTAGTCTACTAAATAAAAAACAATATTACATTTTTATGATCCCTCTTTTTTTAATAATTAATATTTTGCAGATTCTAGAAGGTGTAAACTTTAAATATTTTAAATCCCTTTCAGACCAAATACTGCATTGGGTGGAGTGTCACAGAAATGATGTGTACATCATCTATATGTGTGCAGTTTTGGGAGAAATGAAGATGACAAGGACCTTTATTAAATTTGTGTTGTGACTGAGATGTGTGTGATTTGTGAGTGTGTATCTACCCACAGTGGCAACAGGGGTTCTTTCTCACTATGCAGAAGGGCAAATGTCCCAGAATGCCTCTCAGCGAGACAGGCTTGTCACTCCTGTTGACCTCCAACCCCATGGAGCTCTTTCTGCTGACAGAATCCAACACATCAGACGCCTCTTGGTTCCAAACACTATTTGACGTGCCCCTATGGAGGTCAAGGATACATTTTCTCTCAGAATATCTGAGTCACTTTGGAGTAAAATACTTGCAGTGAGCACATGACGAGAATACATGACACACAAAGTAAAAAAAAAAGTCCTTGTTTGTGAAAAATTCACCATTATAAAGCTATCAAAGTTAGTCTCCTATAGGGTGGTGGACCCGTTTGAGGTCAAATATGGATGCAAAAACACCTTGTCATAGTTTCTATTTCAAACAGAACAATTGAACACTTCATCACATCCTTTAATTCGATACATGGTCTCTCACTTGCTGATCACATTTTTATGATGCGAAAGATGTGAGTGAGGGTGCTTACACCGTGAAAGTTATTGCACATGTACTCATATACTCCACAGCGGCAGCGGTCTCTCAGTGTCTACCATCCAGGCTAGACTGAAATAATATCACGGTTACACATGATTGATTTACATTACAAAAACAAGTTGAAAAGTAGGGCTGGGACAATATACTGATGCATCGCGATTCATGGATCGATTCTGATACTTTCCAAATGCATCGCAAATCGATTCTGAGCTTAGTTTTTAACAGCAGATGGCGCTTTAGGCTATTCATGCTCAAATGCTCACGAAGAAGAGCGATCGTGCGTTCGGCTGAGTCTGAGAATGCATTTGCACCTCAGAATGTTTTTATGACGCGAGATTAATGTAAACAGCCCGCTGCAAACACCTTTGTAATTCACTTCAACCTTTTCAAACTTTATGAATGATTATTTTATAGAAGGTTCATGTGGTGTGTGTAAGGAATTGGAAGGAAGCAGAGTACGGCTGTTTCTAAAGCACGTAGTGTCATCTGCTGTTGAAAACTAAGCTCAGAATCGAATCGAGAGAGAATCGCGATACATACGGAAAATATCAGAATCGATCCAGAATCATTTCTCGATTCGCAATGCATCAATGTATCGTCCCAGCCCTATTGAAAAGATAAACAAACTTTAGTGGTCCCAAGTGCACTTTAATATACTTTTGAAAAGAGTACTTATTATAGAAATAATATACTAGAATATATTTCAGTGAAAACTGAATGTAATGTTTTCAGACACCCTGCAAGCCATCCTAGGTGTATATAACTATCTTCTTTCAGATGAACACAATCAGAGATATATTTAAAAATATCCTGGCTCTTCCAAGCTTTTTGAAGCCAAAAAAAAAAAAAAAAATGCATCCATCCATCATAAAAATAATCCATACGGCTCCAGGGGGTTAATAAAGTCCTTCTGAAGTAAAGCAATGGGTTTTTGTAAGAAAAATATCCATATTTAAAACTTTATTAACTATAATAACTAGCTTCTGGCGACAGCCGTCCGCATCGATTTGCGGCAGAAGTGTAACCCCTGACCCGACGAACATGGAAGCACAGAGGATAGAGCATAGATAGAGCGGTCACGAATTAGAAGTCTAAAATGAGAAATTTTAAAGAGAAATGTCTGAGGATTTGATACAAGTAAATCATGTGATAATTTCCATTTTTGGGCCTGTCTATATGTAATATCAGAATTATTTCTAGTTCTATTCTCCTATGGTGAAATATGGTTAAAGTGTACTGCCAAATGTACTGACAAACATTTATGGAAAACTAAAATATGCTTTAATGTCAATCAATTCTATTGAAACTTGTGTGTCATGTATTTAGGCTATTTGTAATCACGAAGTTGCAATTTAATACATTTAAGATATATTAACTTTAACAAATGTAATCAATCTTTTATGTATTTTAATCATTTTAGTGTGTTAGTCAACACAATAAGTGTACTTATTGAATGCACAACAAAAGATTAAAACATTTAAACTTTTAATTTGACATTATTACAAAGTGCACTTAAGTGTTAAACAGTCATGAAAGTGTACTGTAAGTACACTTAAGTGGCCTTTTATATTATATTATCTGCAAAGTACAGTTTAAAAAAATAATTTAAGACTGGAAGTACACTACAAGTACACATTTAATACAATTAAGTGCACCTCTTTTTCACAAGGTTGTCTCTTAATAACAAGTTGAATATCTTTTTAAAAATAGCCTTGAACATTGAAATAAAATAAAACAATACACAAAATAATGTGTAAATGAAATATTTCAAACAGATCAAAAGAACACAACTATAAAGAACATTTTCAACCAATATCCTTTCTGGCCATACATGTTGTAGTCCAGATCATAATGTAAAAGTTGTTGGCAGCTTGTTAATATCATTCGAAACCATAAAGTCCTAATAAAAATCACTCATAAAACTCACGTCAAATACAATTTTAAGCACAGACGGAGAAGAGAAATCTGCTTTGATGTTACATTCCAACTCCAATTCAATAATTCAGTGACAAAACACAGCAAATCTTGTGGTTATGCATGTTGATCAGGACGTGTGCTTCCCACTGGAGTCCCAGACGCCTCAGAGTGAGGAAAGCAGTCAATATTTTATCTGCATCTGTATGCCAAAAGATTTGCGTACATGCATAAATATATGCCAGGATTTGTTCTTAATGTTTAATGTTTCTTGCCTGTTTTAATTCACATATTACGGAAAGACATATTATGAAAAGAAAGAAAGTTCATGCTCAAATACATATAAACGCACATAAAATCAAGTCTGTTTACAATACACATTTCAAAGCAGCTTTGAAAGTCATATTATTGTCTATACAGTATGTATCCTGGTATAAGCAGTTTTGTGGATATTTGTCTATAGGTAATTTATGTGCAAGAATGTGATTGGATACAAAAAATGATGTCTGTGAAGAGCAAAAGGAGTTTCTGTGTTTACCATATTTGATATGCTTTTTGTGGATCAGTGTTTAAATGTAAATAAAAGCCTAAATTAAATCTGTTCATCATATAAAGCAATTGTATCTCTTTAGAAGACTAAACCACTCGATTCATGTGGATTAATTTTACAATGGCTTTTTGCACTTTTTGAAGCATGAAAATTTTAGTTGTGTGGGCTTTTTTAAATGGACAAAAATGATGGGAGAAATATTTTCATTTTTGGTGAACTATATCCCTTTCTATATCATGGTCATACTAGACTTCACAGTCCATTAACTTCCACTGATGCACACCATGGTGAAAAAGCAATACACTTTAGCACATAAAAAAAAAGAATACTTATAGAAATTATATTCTTTAAAAGAATATACTCAAGTGAAAACTGAATGTAATGTTTTCAGACTTACTTGCGTTAACCAAGGGGGAAAAAAGTACACTTCCATAATGTACTTAAAGTGCTCTATTTTCGCGCAATAATTTCGTACTTAATATACTAAAAATTCTTCTTTAGTACTTCTTAAGATAATATTAAGAACAACTAAGTGTACTCAACTGTGCTATTTTAAGACACCATGGAATATGAACGAAAATGTGCTTTTAATATACTATTTCTGTTTTTAAAAATATATATTTCATTACCAGTTGTAGTACACTATGGGTTCAAGTGTACTATAAGTGACATCTAAATACATTTTTTAAATACAGAGATAGTATATTAAAAGCACATTTTAGTTCATATTTCATGGTGTCTTAAAATAGCACAGTTGAGTACACTTAGATGTTCTTAATATTATCTTAAGAAGTACTAAAGAAGAATTTTTAGTATATTAAGTATGAAATTAGTGCACGAAAATAGAGCACTATTTTAGAAATGTACTTTTTTTTTTTTCACCTGGGAAATAGCACTGAAATTAAAATGCAGTTTAAATTTATAAATGCAATTAGTTGAACATTAAAATTCTTTTTTGGACCCACTTAAGTTGGATTTAAAAGATTAGTTCACTCAAAAATGAAAATTTAGTCATTAATTACTCACCCTCATGTTGTTCCACACCCATAAGACCTTCATTCATCTTCAGAACACAAATGAAGATCTTTTTGATGAAATCTGAGAGCTTTCTGTCCCTCCATTGACAGCCTACGCAACTGACACTTTCACTTCAAAAAGTTCATAAAGAGATCGTAAAACTAATCCATATGAATCGAGCGGTTTAGTCCAAATTTTCTGAAGAGACACGATCACTTTATATGTTGAAGAGATTGAATTTAGGCTTTTATGCACATATAAACCTTGATCAGCGAACATAAACAGAAGCTCAGCCGAACCTGCTTGATGCGCGAGAACAAACCTCTTGCAGAATCTCAAATGTGTTGCGTAACACAAGAAAATGCGTCAAGCAAACATGCTTGAGCTTCCGTTTACCACAACTGATGTGTGAGTTGATGAATGTTCTCATCTTTGAAACCAGGGGTTAGTCATAAACGTGTGCTCTTTAAGTATTAGTTTATTTCATTAATATTATATTATCTGCAAGTTCACTATTGCAAGTTTCACATTAAATACAATTAAGCACACTTCTTTTTCACCAGGGCAGCTTGTGCAAAGAAGTTTCCTCTAACTGCAGCTTAAGAATATTTGGGAGCCTGACAAATAGGACTTGTTCTTGTGCTCAAGTGTTGCTCAACGCATGAATAAGAAAGGACAGGCATCTTATAAAACTGAACTACATGTAACTTACTTCCACATACTTCCATGTGAAAAGCCCTTCTTATACAGCAGCTCCATGCAAGCCATCACAACACCTCCAGGATCCTGTAAAAGAGGAAGTGTCTTTGTTTTAGTGCCAACCATGCCTTTTAAGTAAATTATGAATATGTTCCAGTTCTTCCTACAAGACGACTAGGAAAGACATCAGCGCACTAGATGACAAGATGATGTGAGAGACTTTACAGCAATTTACAGGATTTTTCCATTGGCTTTTGGATTATTGCTGAAAATAAGCTCTGTGATGAACAAAACGTTTATGATTCTTACATGTTTTGTTCATTATGATAATCTTCACAAATGAATACAACTTTTATAAATCTTGAAGCCTAAATACAAACGGCAGAAGTAAAAAGCTAAATGTAGGCTATATGCAAACTAGCCTACACTAAGGTCAGATGATTTCAATGTCACCATCGCTAAGCTTTCAGTCTTTAAAAATATAATAGTTTGCAAGAGAATGATTATAAACACAACAAGGCCATAAAAGTGGACTAGTGAGTAGATGAGTTTGATGAGAATGGTGTGATGACGGTTAATCAACCGCATAGTCAAATTTAGCCACTTGTTAGCAACTGCCTTTTACAAGACGCGTAAAAGATTTTAAAAATCACAAGGGTATTACTGATGTTGTAGAATGAAACATGAATATATATTGAGCTTGTGTTCACCACAAACCTCAAGCATTTAAAATCAAAAACCATTCAGAAAACCCATTGACTTCAGGACGATGGGACCGGAAGTGCTAAAATGCTAACTCGTTTCTGGCTTTTGGCTACAAAAATGCATCATCCCTGCAGCAATAAAATAATGGTGCAGCTGTCATTCTGCAGAAAGTCTTTGTTATTATTTATACTTTATCCATAATTTATAATAATAATATGTTTTATAAATAAGTTATATACAGTAAGAACATCTCTCAAAAAACGAAAGTTACAAGGGAACTATTACGTACCTGGTTAATTGGTATAACATGAAGATGTCCTGATGGTGGTAGTGTGTAAGTCAGACCGATAAGTGTTACTCCCAGCATGCACCTGCTGATCCTATTTTTGTGTTCCAGTATCCCACAGTGAATTCATCAGCTCATTCTGAACACTGTGTTAAATGCCAATTAGCCAATTAGCCTCCTATAGGCTGAACTGTCACACAAACACAGTATGAGGGTTTAAACTCACCATGAAAAAAAAAAAAGACAATTCTTATTTTTAATGGAATATTGCAGTATTTCTTATACGTGATTTATCCGTGCATTTTTTTAAATTCATGTTATCTTTAATCAATATAATTCCCCTCCCTCTTGCAGCGACATCTCTTCTTTGATGATGTGTTTACTGGTGCGAGGGCGGAGCAATCTGTCACTCACATGAGATCCACCAATAGGAAACCACAAACTTCCAACCATCCAATAAATTCCTCATGGACAAAATCAACCCCTGCCCTATTTTGTCTTGTTCGTGAACATGCATTACAAGTATCGCAAGTTATGTAATCAGATTACTTTTTTCAAGTTACTAAAGAAACGCATTACTTTTAAATTTACAGCAAAATATCTGAGTAACTTTTTCAAATAAGTAACGCAAGTTACTTTATTTTCCCATTTATTGACTGACACCTCACCTCTCCATCTTGAGAGAAATCGGGAGGCGTTGTGTAAACATGACGGTTATTGTAGTTCTAGACTAAATGAGCATTTACTCATTTACTTCTTTTCCTGCGTCCTATTCTTCTGTATTCCAGAACGGCAGCAGCTGAAAGGTTTGTTTGAGCTGCGCCCTCTACTGTACAGGCATGAATTTGCATTTCCTTCAGCCTGAGGCTCATTCATTTCACTTTTGGTGTGAAAGGGCCTTTACATTTGCCAAAAATAGATTTTTTTTGTTGTTATAAAAACAAACAAACAAACAAACAGCCCAGCCCAGATGAGAAAAAGTAACACAAAAGTAATGTAACGCACTACTTTCTATAAAAAGTAACTAAGTAATGCAATTAGTTACTTTTTTAGGGAGTAACGCAATATTGTAATGCATTTTGTTTAAAAGTAACTTTTCCCAACACTGCTCAGGGATATATCACAACAGGGAAGAAATATAATATTTCTAATATTTGTATTCCATTTAGAAATAAATGGTGCATAATTATTTCATGGTGCTATGTGGTGACTGTTAATTTGAAAGAATAAGCTTTGATGTGGTTCTTAAGAAATTATTTTCAGTTTCATTTTATTGTTCCATAAAATAAAATAGTTGTTCTCAACTGTCTTTTACATTGGACATCAAGTGGCCAGCCCATTACATTTCATGTCAAAGTCACTGACACAAGGAGAGGAAAAGAATCAAAAAGAAGAACCTGAGATGCGGCCGTATGTTAAAACAAAACCTCAGTGAGAAAAAGTAAATCATGGTGAAAAATCTAAAGGAAAGAAAGAAGTTAAGGGGCTGACAATTAGACGGAGTGAAAGTGTTACAGAAGAAAGAGTACTTCTCTTTGGATAAGGTCTCGGTCATTAGAGCTTGTTTCTCTCCTGCAAATGTTATACCATTGACATTTCCAGCAAAATGAGTCTTTTATTCCTCTATAATGACCTCCTAAAGGTTAATTATCCTGTTAAATCTCAAATCCTCCCCCTTTACTGTCCTGAATCAGCTATCTTTTTATAACAAAGCTTTGCTGACAGCAAACCTTTAAATTTATTTAAGTCTAAAAGCAAATTACTGTCTGATAGGTTATATAAAAATCAACTGAGAAGCATATTGCTTCTCATATCACCATGTAAACACTGATACTGAAAAGTATAAACTTTTCAAAGAGTTTTTTTTTTTCTTTGTTTATGCACACTGATATAAGTTTGTTTGCTTTTCATTGGGAGTCGTTTTATTGTATCACTGCAAGGATTTATTGAAGTGGACTTTCTGTGGCCATAAAAATATTGTCTCTACCATAACAGGATATTACATTTAGATATATTCAAAAATGGTTTTGTAGTTGTGTGTACACTAGATTTAATGTAACTTTGCTGAGTAAATATGTATAGCCAATCACAGATGCTATAAAGTGTTTATTGAAAACTTAGTATTGCAGTATTGTAATATTGTATTGTAAATGTAAATACCAAACAAAGCTCCTTCAGTCCTGACCCACAATTACAGTTTTTATCATTAAACGCTGTCCATGTTAATCGTAATAGCCTTTGGTAAAGTAATCTTTTAAAATCTTGCGTCAATCACAACTTTCCTATAATAGAATTAGAAATCTCTATACGCATGAAGGTTAATGCACACACCCACACACTTTTACACACACGCGGCATGACCATCTGATGTGATGCGGAGCTACGTCAGTAGATTAAAATACTCTGATATTTTTAATATGAGATTCACACACTCATTCACACACACAGGGGTCTTGTTTTTAATATATGAAATCAGGCACAGATATTCTATCAAAGATGTGAGTGTATAAGAGAAACAGAAACAAAGAGAGAAAGATATACAGAAAGAGATACAGATGTAGCTAATTAGATAAGTTGAATTGTCTTTACAGAATCTTGTTTCTATAGACAAAGTCCATCAGCTGTGTATGCATATTCATTCCTGAAGCAAACCTGTGAACACAAATTTATCAGAAAATACAGAAGCATTAGAAAACCTTTAGCTTAGATTCAAATAGTAAACAACAATTTTACCTGAAATACAGTTTACTGGGTTAAAGGGTTAGTTCACCCAAAAATGAAAATTCTGTCATTTATTACTCATCCTCATGTTGTTCCACACCCGTAAGACCTTCGTTCATCTTCAGAACACAAATTAAGATATTTTTGATGAAATCTGATGGCTCAGTGAGGCCTGCATTGCAGCAAGATAATGAACACTGTCAGTGCCCAGAAAGCTACTAAAGACATATTTAAAACAGTTCATGTGACTACAGTGGTTCAACCTTAATGTTATGAAGTGACGAGAATACTTTTTGTGTGCCATAAAAACAAAATAACGACTTTATGACAATATCTAGTGATGGGCGATTTCAAAACACTGCTTCATGAAGCTTCGAAGCTTTATGAATCTTTTGTTTCGAATCAGTGGTTCGGAGCGCGTATCAAACTGCCAAAGTCACGCCCCCCAGTGGTGAACCATTGATATTTCGAAACACTTATGACGTAATGAAGCCTCGTTTACTGAAATCACACGACTTTGGCAGTTTGATACACACTCCGAACCACTGATTCGAAACAAAAGATTCGTAAAGCTTCGAAGTTTCATAAAGCAGTGTTTTGAAATCGCCAATCACTAGATATTATCATAAAGTCCTTATTTTGGGGTTTTTTTGGCGCACAAAAAGTATTCTCGTTGCTTCATAACATTAAGGTTGAACCACTGTAGTCACAAGAACTGTTTTAAATACGTCTTTAGTAGCTTTCTCGGCATTGAAAGTGTTAATTGTCTTCCTGGCAATGCAGGCCTCACTGAGCCATCGGATTTTATCAAAAATATCTTAATTTGTGTCCCGAAGATGAACGAAGGTCTTACGGGTGTGGAACGACATGAGGGTGAGTAATTAATGACAGAATTTTCATTTTTGGGTGAACTAACCCTTTAACTCTTTCAGCTGTTCAGAAAAACAAGTTGAATGATTGCACCAAAGTGAGTGGTCTCTCTCAGCAAACTCAAATATTTGACTCATGTTTTTGCAGCGAGCCTGTTTTTTTTTAAATTTTTGACTTCATATAATTGGCTCGTACACTCGTAACATGTCCTTGGTGCAATGCTGTACCAGATGAGCTTTACTACATCAGAAAAGCCATACATATAGAGCTGGTAATGTGATCCACACATCAAAATGTATTAGTTCAAAATGTTTTGAGGTCGTAATCAATTATTATGCAAGGAGCTGTGCAGAAAGAGTCTTAATTAATCGATCATCTGCCCGGTCATCAAAATGTGTGTGAAAAGGAATTAAAGTTATTGGTGTTTTAATGCCACTAGTGTTCATTTCAGCTGGAAATAACTGTAGCTAATTGGTCCTGCTGGACAAGCGCAGTGAAAAGTGAGATCACGCTAGCATTGAAGAGCCACAGGTAGCTCTAAAGCAAGAGCGATATTAAATGAGATGAGTGTAGAGAGGATGCCCTCGTATGAATATTTCATAAGGACGTGCCAACTCTTGTAAATAAAAATTGAAGAGTTTGACAGTGACACCTCATGCATTTACCCCACTGATCAATATTATAGCATAGAGCCCAACACAAATCCACCCACTTAGCTGCATTTGCACAGCCCACAAACACACACACTGGCTGTGGATATTAATAATTAAAATGCTCATTAAGTTGGGGATTTAAAAGAGTAGAGATAATGGAATGGGAGAGCAGGAAAAGAAGAAGTGGAGGATAAGAAAGAGACAAAGGAAGAGAGGGAAAAAAAGAAAAGGGATGCTGTCTGTCTTTATTTAAAAAAATTTTTTAAAAAAAAACCTATAATGTGAGGGTCCTGATAAAACTCTCAGGTATCTCAGTAAAATGTTTGTACAGTAATTGGGACAGGGAAATGAAAACATTTTATAAGGGAACCTCTCAGATAGGCTTGCAGTGATATGGTGATGGAAACCATAATGTGTTTCTCAATAAAGAATCCTGCTGACGATATAATGTAGTCTCCTGGTCTTCACTCATTTAAGCAAAATTAAAAGTATCTCCAAATGTCTTTCAATTTATAATATTTGCATTGTCCATAGTAGCATTTCAGCTGGGTTGCTGTGGTTGTGAGGTGAGCTCTTTTGTGCCATATTAAAGTCACCATGAAATCAAATTTGGCGATTCTCGTTTTTAATGGAATATTGCTGTATTTATTATAAATTATTAATCTGTGGACATTTTTAAAATTTAAAAAAATAAAATAAATTTCCCCTCCCTCTTGCAGCAACATCTCTATAATGACGTGTTTACTGGTGCGAGGGCGGGACAACCTGTCACTCTCATGAGAATGACCAATAGCAAACCACATCCATCAAATCAATTTCCCATGGACAAAAGTCCTGCCCTACATTTTTTCTTGTTCAAGAAGCAATTTCACTCAGATATTGGAAAGACTATCACAACTTCCCTTCATTCTGGCTTTAAAAGCATCCTAAATTAATACCCAACAATGGTTAGCAGATCAAGCTACATTAAGATCACACTTTTTCTTTAAATTTAGAATAAGGGTGTGTTCACATTTGTAGTTCAGTTCTCTTGGTTCTTTTTGTCCAGACCAAAAGAAAATGATACATTTAGTCTTGGTTCAGTTAGCATTCACACTGTCATTTTTAAGACTGAACCTAAAGATACAAAACAAAATAAAAAACGGCTTTTATGACATACACCGATCAGGCATAACATTATGACCACCTTCCTAATATTGTGTTGGTCCCGCTTTTGCTGCCAAAATAGCCCTGACCAATCGAGGCATGGACTCCACTAGACCCCTGAAGGTGTGCTGTGGTATCTGGCACCAAGATGTTAGCAGCAGATCCTTTAAGTCCTGTAAGTTGCAAGGTGGGGCATCCATGGATCAGACTTGTTTGTTCAGCACATCCCACAGATGCTCGATTGGATTGAGATCTGGGGAATTTGGAGGCCAAGTCAACACCTCAAACTCGTTGTGCTCCTCAAACCATTCCTGAACCATTTTTGCTTTGTGGCAGGACGCATTATCCTGCTGAAACATTATCATGGTCTGCAACAATGCTTAGGTAGGTGGTACATGTCAAAGTAACATCCACATGGATGGCAGGACCCAAGGTTTCCCTGCATCCTGGTGCCATGTGTTCCCCAGGTAAGCGACTCACACGCACCCGGCCATCCACGTGATGTAAAAGAAAACGTGATTCATCAGACCAGGCCACCTTCTTCCATTGCTCCATGGTCCAGTTCTGATGCTCACATGCCCACTGATGGCTCTTTCAGCGGTGGACAGGGGTCAGCATGGGCACCCTGACTGGTCTGCGGCTATGCAGCCCCATACGCAACAAACTGCGATGTACTGTGTATTCTGACGCCTTTCTATCAGAACCAGCATTAACTTCTTGAGCAATTTGAGCTACAGTAGCTCGTCTGTTGGATCGGACCACACGGGCCAGCCTTCACTCCCCACGTGCATCAATGAGCCTTGGCCGCCCATGACCCTGTCGCCGGTTCACCACTGTTCCTTCCTTGGTCCACTTTTAAAAGATACTGACCACTGCAGACCAGGAACACCCCACAAGAGCTGCAGTTTTGGAGATGCTCTGACCCAGTCGTCTAGCCATCACAATTTGGGCCTTGTCAAACTCGCTCAAATCCTTATGCTTGCCCATTTTTCCTGCTTCTAACACATTAACATTGAGGACAAAATGTTCACTTGCTGCCTAATACATCCCACCCTTTAAAGGTGCCGTGATGAAGAGATAATTAGTGTTATTCACTTCACCTGTCAGTGGTCATAATGTTATGCCTGATCGGTGTATATTATGTGACAGAACATCCAAAACAATGCTGTGTTCTGGGCTAAACGTGCTCGTTGTTTGTGCATACATATGGTATTTTTACCAGCTGAGACTTCACAAAGAGTTTACAAAATGTGTAAAGGTATCAAAACAGTGTCAGGAATTCCTCTTTTGCACATAAACGAAGATCTGCTGCAAGAAGACAGCGGTTCCGACACCTGTACTGTAATGGGCAACGTAGCTCTTATGACAAGAAAAATCAGGTATGCTTGAGCATTCTGTCCTTTTTAGGGTCGCATCTTATGACATCACGTACAGATTTTGGTTCTTTTAGATGTCTTTGGTCAGTGTTGCATTCATATTTCAGCAAACAGCACCAGAGTTCATTTGGAAGCAGATCGAGACCTATCTTTTTACGGTTCGGATGGCTGCGTTCACACTTATTCAAATGAACCACACTGCTCCGCAATAAACGGAGCAATCGCACTGTTCGAACCAAATCTGCCAAGTGTGAACACACCCTAAGAGTCTTTGTGAATAGTCCTTTAAAATGATCGATTTATCATGTGAAAATACATATATTTGATCCAGTAGGCTGGTTTATTTACTTGAACAGCCAGTGTTTGAAGAGGGGAAGAAGGAGAAAGGCAGTAGAAAGAGCTTGTTTTCCCTTAAGACACTTTAAGTCAATCACATGCACTTTTGTTTTCAGAAAGAGCCTAATTTTTGTGGAACCATCTTTATTTATTATTTAAGATTTGGAAATGGTGCCTGGACCAATTTTTCTTTTTCTTTTTTGTAACCACTGTAGTACTCTGCTTCACTTTATAATCAACCACTTTTCAGGGAAGTTACATAATTCTAGGATTCACACACAGTCTATGTGACTCTGGCTAAATTTCTGAAAAACTCAAAAAACATACATACAATTCACTGCAGTTTCCAGCTAACATGAACACTAGAAGCAGTAAAACACCAACTTTTATTCATTTTCAAACTAATTTTTTTATTTACAGGGGCAAATTATTAATTAATAAAGACTTCACGAGTTCACACGTAATAATCATAGAATAAAACGTATGTGTATTTGGCGTGCTGTCCGAGGCGAGGGCTCCGAGCTCAGAATTTTGGCCAGAACCCAGAGTACTCCTGTACCTCTGGTTAGGGTATTAACCAGGCGAGTGTGAGGAGAAGGGGTGGTGTAGAGATGCAGAAAACTGTCGAGGAACGTAGGTGAGTTGGCTACAGTTGCAAGAAAAAGTATGCAAACCACTTGCAGAATCTGTGAAAATGTGCGAAATTTTAACAAAATAAGAGAGATCATACAAAATGCATGTTATTTTTTATTTAGTACTGTCCTGAGTAAGATATTTTACATAAAAGATGTTTACATATAATCCATAAGACAAAAAAATAGCTGAATTTATTAAAATGACCCAGTTCAAAAGTTTGTGAACCCTTGATTCTTAATACTGTGTGTGGTTACCTGGATGATCTACGACTGTTTTTTTGTTGTGTGATGGTTGTTCATGAGTCCCTTGTTTATTCTGAGCAGTTAAACTGAGCTCTGTTCTTCAGAAAAAATCTCCAGGTCCCAAAAATTCTTCAGTTTTCCACCATCTTTTGCATATTTGAACCCTTTACAGCAGTGACTGTATGATTTTGAGATCCATCTTTTCACACTGAGGACAACTGAGGGACTCAAACACAACTTTTAAAAAAGGTTCAAACATTCACTGATGCTTCAGAAGGAAACACGATGCATTAAGAGTCAGGGGGTGAAAACTTTTGAACAGGATGAAGAGTTCCAAATTTTTCTTATTTCGCTTGAATATCATTTTTTTTTTTCATTTAGTACTGCCCTTCGGAAGCAACAGAAGATACTTGCATGTTTCCCGGAAGACAAATTAAATACAATTTACCTTGATCTTCAAATTCCAAATGTTTTCACCCCCATCTATTAATGCATCATGTTTTTTTCTGGAGCATCACTGAATGTTTGAACCTTTTTTAAAAGTTGTGTTTGAGTCCCTCAGTTGTCCTCAGTGTGAAAAGACGGATCTCAAAATCATTCAGTCACTGCTGGAAAGGGTTCAAATATGCAAAAAATGCTGGAAAACTGAAGAATCTGCAGGACCTGGAGATTTTTTCTGAAGAACAGAGCTCAGTTTAACTGCTCAGGACAAACAAGGGACTCATGAACAACCATCACAAAACAAAAAAACAGTCATAGATCATCCAGGTAACCACACACAGTATTAAGAATCAATGGTTCACATACTTATGAATGGGGTTATTTTAATAAATCCAGCTATTTTTTTTTTTTTTTGTCTTGTGGATTATATGTAAACATCTTTTATGTAAAATATCTTACTCAGGACAGTACTACATAAAAAATAACATGCATTTTGTATTATCTCCCTTATTTTGTTAAAATTATTAATATTTTCACAAATTCTGCAAGTGGTTCACATACTTTTTCTTGCAACTGTATATAGGCCTTATCTCTTGTTGATTGGTTAGGCAATTTAGAAAATGCACTTTATATTAACCGACTTTTTTAATGCAATACAGTGAATGACAACCCTCTGTGGTCTCTGTGTTTTTTTGTGTGAATTGGAATGTGTGCAAAGGATTGTGGGTGATTGAAGGATGCAAAGGATACACTGTAAAAAATTATTTTCATGATTTGTTAATAGAACATTTTTTCTTTTGTCAAATCAACTTAGATAATTAATGTGGTTCAGATAACATAATAGTTTGAGTTTCTGTCGATTAAACCAATCGCCTTAATTGTATTAACTCAAATTTTTAATTTCAATGAACTCAAAATTTTATGGCAACCAGGTAACTTACTTTTTTAAGTTAAACCAACAATTCTTTTTTACAGTGTACACTTGATGCATCCTTCAAAATGAGCTGAATAAAGGACGCAAAACGAAGGCAGCCTTCCAAGGATCCTAAAGGCCTTGATGACGTGACAGCTGAGATATGAAGCATTACTAGCACTCCACTCCAAATTTTTATGCCCTTTACTCACTAACTTCCCTCCGTCTCGTGGACCCGGATGTGCGTCACTTACGTTGCACGAGTGCCCAGACTTTTCTAGGTAAAAATTGCACATGAACACCCTCCCATTTTGAAACTTGAATGCAGCATAAGACCTAGATCACTTGGAATTCACTATGGAGCTGATTTATATTTAATAAGTCACTTGTTGAGTGTTTAGAAGAATTCAATCACATTGGCGAACCTTTTAAAAAAATTACAGACTTACAAATTTATGCCTGGTTTCACAGACAGGGCTTAAGCCAGGATTATGCCTAAGTTCAATTAGGACATTTAAGTACTTTTTATAAATGTGCCTTAGAAAAAAAACATTACATGATGTTTTATTAACAAAGTTCGGGAGGAGCATGTTCAGATAATTAACCTAAGTAACACAAGTGGAGAGCATTCAGTTAATCAGCTCAATTAACGACAAGAGGTACATATATAGCACACTTACCTCTGTTCGTTTGACAGTTTATCAGCATCCCTCCTCCACCCCATCTCCTCACTTCTAGTTCTAACTATTCTTACCACAACCGGGGCGAGTACTCTGGGTTCAGGCCAAAATTCCCAGCTCGGAACCCTCCCCCTGGACAGCACACCAAATACACATAACCTTTACTCTATGTAATGTGAACTCGTGAATGATGTGCATCTTGAGATAAAACAATGGCACTGACATATTCAATAATGAATTTTATTGTGTATAATGAATCTGGGACTAAGCTTAAGCCTTGTTTGTGAAACTCTGGCTAATTTTTTTTAATACCAATCATCCTGTTTAACCCACATTACAAAATTCTGACATTGTGTGCAATGTATGTTTACATGCGATCAGTCAACTAGATAAACGGACATGTAATAGAGATTGTAAAGGTCAGTGTTTTTGCCTGCTGTGCTACAACGATGTAGGGGTCCAATGTGAGATTATTAGCTCTGATCTGTTCTGACGGGAACTAAAAGGTTCTCCTTATCCTGGTGTCTCTGCACCGTATAACACCAGTCACAGCCTGAGAATAAATACAAATACACATACAGTAGAAAAATGTACTTTCTCCTTCGCCTTTCTTTGTCAGCTATACTTTCGGCTCCCACTCTTGGAAAAAAAGGTTTGGTGGATTTCTATATAGGGTTCTTGATATTAAAGAACCCTTTATGCCAAAAAGGTTCTATATTAGGAGAAATGTCTTAAATGACACTTTAATGAGTTATTAAATTTTTTTCTAGTGATGAAGAATGTTTACGAGCTGTTTAATTCATAAAATATAATTAAAGGGTTAGTTCACCCAAAAATAAAAATTCTGTCATCATTTACTCACCCTCGTGTTGTTCCAAAGTTTTTGGGATTTTAGTATAAATATGTTAGCCTTACTGTTATCTATAAGCTAGTGTGCTCCAAAACAATGAAGTCTGGTTTTTATGAATTTTTATGAAGTGACGCAAGTGCTTTGTTTGCGCAAAAAACATAATTTACCACTTTTTACAAATGTTCTCCAACGCACATTCACGAGAGCAGACTCGCACGTCACGTCAACACAACACACATGCACGCGTGTTCACAAGAGCACTACGACGCAAGCGTGATAATATTTTGTAAATAAAGTGGTAAATTATATTTTATTGCAGAAAGAAAGCACTCGTCGCTTCATAAAATTGAGGTTAAACAACTGGAATCACATGGATTACTTTAATGATGTCTTTACTATCGTTCTGGGGCTTGAAAGTGGTAGTTGCGTAGGCTGTCAATGGAGGGGCAGAAAGCTCTCAGATTTCATTAAAAATATCTTAATTTGTGTTGCGAAGATCTTGAGGGTTTGGAACGACATGAGGGTGAGTAAATGATGACAGAATTTTCATTTTTGGGTGAACTAAACCTTTAACATTAAAACAAAATTAATTAATTAAAACTAAATTCATAAAATGATCCCATAAAAACAATCCTTTAAGGTTCAATATAGAACCTTTTCTTCTAAGGGTGGTAAACAATTAAATATTTCTTTGTATTAGACAGCATTAGTATTAAAACCATCATTTTCACCAAAAGAAATGTAGAAATAAATTTAGAAATGTTCCTGCTTATATGGTTAGTGTCACTTTTAACTTTATTTTTGCTAATCTTATAATATTTCTGCTTTTTTGTTATCTGACACATCATATATTTTCTGGACTTTTGTTGATGGCATATTACATTTTGATTGTGAAGCTGTGCGATCTTGCAAGTGTGTTATATTTACTGTACATTATGTTCCTCTCCAAGGTTTGAAGGGTGTTTATTGAGGACGTTCCCCATAACGTAGGAAGAGTTTCAAAGATTAGACAAAATTGTATTGTTTACAAAAATTTATTCATACAAATCTTACAACACAGTTTTTTTTTTTTGTTTGTTTGTTTTGTTTTGTTTCTTACATATATAATGGTGACCTTGTGTGGCTCCCATGTGTTATACTGTACTAATGATCAACACAAGACAGAGATTTATCTTAACGTTCAAGTAAGGCTTTGGGCACTATCAGTCTCTGCACACAAAATGCATTTCAAGATTGAGAATGTTTAATGAATGCTGTACAGATAGCTACAACACACTATGCATAAAGAAGTTCAATCGAATAACCGGAAAGGCAGGGCCAGGTGGCATTTTAACAAACTATGTTATGTGAGAAATAGGAGGTGTGTGAGCAGGTGATTGCAGCATTTGGAGGGCCACTAATGTGCCATCTGAAATTGGTGGCCATAATAAAGATGAAGCAAAGGCACCCAAGCCGCTTAGCTGTCTCTTGTGTCACAAAGCCTGCAGGAGAATGCAGAATTAAACACAGATTGATTTCACATGTCTGCACATACTAACAGGCATATGCAAACAAACATGTACATATCACTGACAAGTTTAAGCATATATAACGTTGTCAAAAACTTTACCTCAAAACGTATTACCTTTCATTTGACCTTTGGGAATATTCTTTGTCTTGCATGCATAGATGGATCATTACAGAATACCTCTATATATGTCATACCCAACAAGCTCCTATACAGCTGTGAAATTACTGATATTTATAACCACATAGATAAAAATGGTAACTCTGAACTTCAAGAGGCAGAGACACATCTTCATTGATTAACAGCTTTGTGGACAAATAACAGACATTTGACACTGATATGAGAAGAGTGCAATATGAGAATGATAGAAAACTGAGAAAACAGAACAAAGAAAAGAGTGAAATTCGATGAATTATTTAAATACCATATACAATACCATTCAAAAGTTTGGGGTCAGTAGGTTTTTTTTTTTAAAGAAATTAATACTTTTATACAGCAAGGACCCATTAAATTGATCAAAAGTGATAGTAAAGACATTTATAATGTCACAAAAGATTTCTATTTCAAATAAATGCTATCTATCAAAGAGGATTCCTCAAAAATATGAAGCAGCACAACTGTTTTCAACATTGATAATAATAAGAAATGTTTCTTAAGCAGCAAATCGGCATATTGGAATGATTTCTGAAGGATCATGTGACACTGAAGCCTGGAGTAATGATGCTGAAAATTCAGATTTGCATCACAGGAATAAATTACATTTTAAAATATATTCACTTAGAAAACAGTAATATTAAATTGTAATAATATTTCACCATATTACTGTTTTTTTTTTCTGTATTTTTGATCACATAAATGCAGCCTTTGTGAGCATAATAGACATTAACAAATCTTACCGACCGCAGACTTTTGAAGGTCTGAACCACTGTAATCACAATCATTCATAGACAGGAACTTCAATTTCTTTTGTGAGATTTTAGAAGAGAACAAATGCATGCTCAGTGAAAAGCAGGAAGGACTGGACAGTGTTTCAAAAAGAGTGTTTGAAGATGTAGATTTAATTTAAGTTCATATGCACAGGAAAGGGCTAATTTTTTCAAATACATACAGTATATAGAAGTTAAGGTATGTGCAAGAAAGGAAAACGTGTTGAACGGCTTGTGAGATTTTAGCCATAGATGACAGTGGGAAGAACTTGACGTGAGTAAAAGAGCGTGGAAGGGACGAGAGACATCCCTCAGAAAAGCACTATTGCACCGAGCCATAGAAACTCACCGGGAATTCAGGAGGAAACTGTCTCAGCCAATCCAACAAAAATGCCTCAATCTCATCCCCATCCGGGAGCACACCAAAGTCTATGTCTTGTAGAAATTGGTGCAAATCTAAGTCGTCAGGGCTGTTGTAAATAAAAAAACTTCTTTCTTAATTTCAGGAGTGAAAGAAGGAAGGTATCATTCAATGTAATGATTGTCTTTGAGACTATTTATTTACTCATATTCAGACTAATAGACAAAGTATTCAAGCAAGCATGAATTAATAAACAAACAGTTATTTTGTTCAAACTAAACGACCACAAAGCATATCGTTGCATTATCAGGTGCTTCAGTACAAAAGAAAAACAATATTATTATCAAAATATTCGTTTTAATGTCTTCACTTCATACATAAATACATGTTTATAAAGGACACAGGTGCGATCAAATGATCATCATAGTCTTAATAGTGACTAACTTGCTACAAGAGCTGTACATGTACATGATAATTATAGAGACGAATTTGAAAAAGGCTACAAATTGGCGAGCCGCCGTCCTTTGCTTCTATATCTCTGTCTATACCTTTTGCCCAGGACCGTGGCCAGATACTTCTTTACGGCCATTTGCTTCCGGTAGCGGCTGTAGCTGTCCGTGAAAACCCCATCTGAGTGACGCTTTGAGAGCGGCTCATTGTCGTCATCTATTGTGTTTCCTCTGTATTGGAGAAAAAGAACAAAGCATTCTAGAACCCAGGAACTTAGAACTTAGTGAAAAAAACTCACATTTGTTTGAACTTAAGTTCAAATATTAATTAAAGAAAATCATAATGTATTTGTCGCAAAAATTTTTGTAGTTTAGTTTCATTTAGTAAATAAGTTATGTTGTATAAGCTATTATGTAGGCCTAGTTGTATATAAATACGTTTTATGATATGTGACCCTGGACCACAAAACCAGTCATAAGTCGCACGGGTATATTTTGTAGCAATAGCCAACAATACATTGTATGGGTCAAAATTATCGATTTTTCTTTTACGACAAAAATCATTAGGATATTAAGTAAAGATCATGTTCCATGAAGATATTTTGTAAATTTCCTACCGTAAATATATCAAAAATTATTTTTTGTGAGTGGATATGCATTGCTAAGGACTTCAATTGGACAACTTTAAAGGCGATTTTCTCAATATTTTGATTTTTTTGCATCCTCAGATTCCAGATTTTCAAATTGTTGTATCTCAGCCAAATATTATCCTATCCTAACAAACCATACATCAATGGAAAGCTTATTTATTCAGCTTTCAGATGATGTATAAATCTCAAATTCAAAAAAAATGACGCTTATGATTGGGTTTGTGGTCCAGGGTCACATATAGGCCTATAAATTAGAATAAGTTTTGTAAAAAGTGACAATGGGCTGTTCACACAGGGTGCATTATCCCAGCTAACAAAAATGTTCTAAGAACGTTTTGATAATGTTACCATTAAGTAATGAAAACTTTATTTCTCATCGAGTTTTTTTTTTTTTTTTTTAAATGTTGTAAAATCTTTTTTTTCTGTGGTTATGCAGTCTTTCTTTAAGGAAACATTCAATTTTATCATTCTGCAAACATTTACTTTTGAATGTTCTTTGAACATTCTAAAACCATTAGTAACATTTAAAAACTTTTACACGAATATACAGCTAAAATGTTTCAGGGGGGAAAAGTTGTAGGCCTATGTGTATGAATAATGTTTTAGTGCTAATGTTTTGAGAACATTATTAAAACTTCGAACAAACGTTCTATTAACGTTACTGGAAGAACATTTGTTCATAACAGAGAACCTTTTCCAGAACGTTAGTTTCACGTTTAAACACGCATCGCGTTGCGCTCCATAGAGCGGTTTTTAATGTAAGAATTCACGCGTCCTGTGTGAACGCGCCCTTATTCTTCCACAGATAGGCTAATGAATGTTGAGAATTGGACATATAAACCCTGAAGAGACATTCACAGCAAATGCATGCCAATGTAAACCATGAAAAAAACATTGTTATATAGGCTATAGCGTTTGTTGGTAGGCTATAGCGCAGCTCGAAAAAGAGTTGGAAGTGAAATTAGCGATATATATTTTCCGAGAGAGCAAGATATAGGTGGAGAGAAAGGGATACTGTTCTTACCCCACGCGTTTTGCCATCAGTGTATGCAGGTATTTCCGCGCTGATAATTGACCAAGCGCTTTCCTGTAGGCTTTATTAAACATCCCGTCAGCATGCCTTTCCAATCTGCGTGACAAAATGCCAAACAGATTGTACAACGATGTATCAGTGGATGTCTACAAAAGAGGTCAGTTTTAGCTACGCAATGTTGCCTAATTATTGTAATAGCCTATCACTCTTATAACATCTTCAGACCGGTCCAGAAACACGCTATTTCGAAAAACTCAACTCAAACAAGCACATGCCTCGAAATGTCTTAGACAATGCAGAATGTAACCAGAACAATCACAGTAATAAACAAATATAGAGTAGCCTATCCCATTTTGGGAATGCTTAGAAAAAGAATGGGAGACCGGGTGAGGGAAAAAGTGTTATCACCTTTTCGAGGGAGGACTATATAACGTGTATGCGTCTTCAGTATCTGATGGAGAGCTTCGAATAGTGATCTGGTCGCTGTCAAATGTTAGATCCGTTAATGCCTTGCCCTCCTCGTCGAATCCTGCAGTCTCCATTCTGTAACAACACATGAAGTCATTTCATTCTCATTCTGAAGTAAGGGCACTGCACTTTCAACACTTAACCTGATTCATATAAGTGCTCTAAATTTTTTAGTATATAAAATGCATACTATATCAATATAACCTTTAATAACAAAATAGCCTATAGGGGATATTTCTGTAAAATTGCTTAAAAATCTAATTAATATTAGGCTATTAGCCTATACCTTTTTTTTCTTGTTTTTGCAAAAACCGTCATAAATATTTTATAGGCCTATTACACTTTATATGTCAGAAAAGAAAATCAAAGGATTATAGTCTTATAGAATTATTTACAATCATAAAAATTAAATCACTAAAAGAAAAAATGGCGTAGCCTAATACATTCTAAGCGCGTTCACACTTTTGCCTTTTCTTACAACTCGATTCTACGCGAAAAAAAGAATGCACATGTAAATAATGAAACTCGTAGCGTAGCCTATTATTTAAATTTGCTCGTAATAATTTCATATTTTGTACACTCTTAAAAATAATGGTTCCAAATCGCGTTTCCACAGCGATGCCTTTGGGTTCCCCAAAGAGCCTTTCTTTTCATTTCATATATTTCTTATTATGAAGATCATTTTAATAATCTGAAGACCCTTTTTCGACTATAAAGAACCTTTTGTGCTTTGAAAGGGTTCCATGGATGTTAAATGTTCTTCATGGAATCAACAATGCCAATAAAGAACCTTTATTTTTAAGAGAGTTACAGCCAACAAAACAAGGTCTGTTGAAAATTTGTGACACTTGTCAATAAAACGCATACATTTTTTTATTGATCCAATAGCCTTAATGGCCAAATCTTGTTTCGCCGTCCAACTACACTGCGCAAAATCGAAATCCTCTCCGCGTGTTCGGTGAGATGAATGTGCAGTTTCCGTACCTGATGTTCGGATGGCTCAGAGGCGAACACACGTTGCATTGTACGAGGAGCCCGTAGATAAGGAAGGCAAGAGTCGTTTTGCTGCTCGTCATCATTCTGTAGAATAAAGACATAAATTAGTAGGAGACATCATCGATTGGAACCATCATGTCTAACCGCACACAGAGAGGTCTTTAAAACTTTCAGTCTTTGATGCTCTAAACTGTTATTTGTTACAGTATCAGGTGTCTCAGAGATGACACTATAACTGGCTGACTGATTTGCAAAAATGATGCTTCAAGTGCTCCAACAGATGCACGCTCAAGACACTTTTATCTCAAACTGAATTATTTCACACCTAATACCGATTCCCACAAATTCACGTTCCTTTCAGAAGTGGTCCACATACCTACGGCTGCTGTCCAGTGGAGGCTGCAACCACAAGAATGAGATGAAAATCTCACACTCGCTCTAAGACTCTCTCCAAGGCTGCTCTTTAAACTTTTCTACGCGTCACTTTGTTATCCTTATGAGCACAGCGTAGATCCTATTTTTTCCCCTCAGATCCCCGTATAATGACAGTCGAACGGATATGAAACGAGTTATCATTTGTCTTCATCTCTCATTATATTATCGCGAGTTTTATTCCTCCAGCCCTTCCTTCTGGACCCTTTTCACTCCCCACTTTAGAGATCTCGTCGACGTCATCCTCCCTTACTATGGAGAGATGGAAAGATCACTGTACTTTTCCTTCCTCCATATATGGAGGAAGGGAAAGTACAGTGATCTATCCATATAGGGCCTAATATTTTATGAAATTATAAAAATATACAAAATAAGTAGCCTATTTTCCTGATTGTAATTAGTAAATACGTTAGGTTGTAGTTTTAGCTTTTTTATTGGCATTTTAATGCGACATAGTGCATAAAAATAATTTCTTCAAAAAATTGCAGTAATTTTATAATCATCAAACATTTATTGGTTTATTTTTAATTACATTTAGTTTAATTTGAACTAAATTTTCCATTTCAGTGCACATTAAATGTATCATTCAAAAGGTGTTAAAATCAAATACATGATTTAAAGTCACCATGAAACCATGAAAAAGTAATTATTTTTAATCAAAATAACTTCCCCTTCCTTTTGCAGTGACATCTCTTCTCTTTACTAGCACGAGGGCGGGACAACTTGTCACTCACATGAGATCGACCAATAGCAATCCACAACCATCCAATCAGTTCCCCATAGACAACATTAAATCCTGTCCTACATTTTTTCTTGTTTGTGAAGCCGTTTTTGATGTACATCATAATAGGGAAGAAAAGCTGTTTCATGCTGACTTTAGATCGTAGAATCATCTTAGAATTACAGGCTGTTTCCCAAAAGCATTTTAACTTAAGAAGTAGGGCTCGAAGTAGGCTACGTCGTAACGAAATGTACTTAAGTTATTTCACACTGTCAGAAAAAAAGGTACGGTGCTTGTCACTGGGGCAGTACCCTAAGGTACAAAAGGGAAAAGGTACTAATATGTTCTTTTAAAGTACTAATATGCACTTTTACCCCCGGTTTCACAGACAAGGCTTAAGCTAGTCCCAGACTAAAATGCATATTATAGCCATTTTAACTGAAAGCAACTTACACTGACATATCTTAAAATATGTCAGTGCCATTGTTTTGTCTCAAGATGCACACCAGTAATGTTTTTTTCTAGGGTATGTTTATAAAAGCAACTTAAATGCTCTAATTGAACTAAGGCCTAATCCTGGCTTAGTCTAAGCCCTGTCTGTGAAACCGGGCCTTAAAGTACTAATGTGTACCTTTAAGGTACTAATATGTACCATTTAGGGGTAAGTAAGGTACAAAGATGTATCTTTTCACTTTTGTACCTTAGGGTCCTGCCCCAGTGATAGCGGCGTACCTTTTTTCTGACAGTGCATGGTGACTTAAAGCTAACAAGGCTTTTGGGAATTGCAGTCGTGGGTAAACATTCAGACATATTTAGGTTTATTTTGGACTTTGTTTTTTTTTTTTTTAGAAAGAGCTGAAACACCGTCACTTCAGATTCGAGGCCAGAGCTGGTGAGATCAATAAGACAGACTTATGTTTCCCTCCCATTTTCATGAACCCAGAGGAGAGACACACCTTTGATGCGTGATTAAATATGTCATTTTTAACCAGTTCAGTCCAGGGGCATCACAAACCCTTTTTAATGGGAAATGAGTCCCAGTGAAATACCAGTGCCCCAGTAAAACATTACTGATAAATCCATGTGTCAATGGAGATTACATACACCCACCTGAGAATAATTTCCTCTGATATTATTTCAGCAGTCATATATGTTTTTTATAAGCTGTTCAGATTCATGAAGGAATCACTGTCATCTAAATCTGTCAAAGGGGTTTGCAAAAAGGTCTGAAATTGTTTGCATTTGTATCATTCTGACTCATTAGGACACTCACACACTGAATCATTTGAAGTGGTTTCTTACACTGAAATAGTAATTGGGACATTTTAAAACAGAAAACAAAAAAGTGCTGGATGATGTAGGAAACAAAAGTTGCAAATGTCTTCTATCGTTTGTCATCGTTGAGGCAGCTTTTTATTGCGTGTGTAGCTTGTTAAAGGCAATTTGCTATATATCCATTTATATTCACATTTTTTTTTTAAAAAAGTATCAAAATATGGGCACACTTTTTTGATGAGCGGGTGGGGGGGCTGTGCCCCCCTGCTTGATGAGCGCGGTAAAGTTAGTTTGAAGCTGCATTCATACTTCCAGCAACTTTGTCACTGCATGTCGCCAGTGGCTAGCGGATTTTTAAGCCCCATTTACACCACCACCGACACACAGCGACAAAGCAACATGATCCCATTCACTTCAATGTAGAGCTGGCGATCTTCAGCAACACGAGCGACAGTGACCATTGGCGACAGGATTTAGGCGTGTCCAGCAAAGTGACAAAGTTGAGATATGCTATTACCCTATTACGTCATAACGTAACAAAATCCAAAACGAGTTGTTTTCAGAGCCTGACTTTAATAAAAGCTGTTTTTAGACTAAACAAGGAAGTTTTGAGTTCTGAAACTTAAAAAAGGGTTAGTTCACCCAAAAATGAAATTTCTGTCATTAAGTACTCACCCTCATGTCGTCCCAAACCCGTAAGAACTTTAATTAAGATATTTTTTTGATGAAATCCGAGGGTATCTGATCCACACATATAGGAAGCAACATCATTGCACCTTTTGAGGTCCAGAAAGACATCATTAAAACCGTTGACGTGACTACAGTGGTTCAACCTTAATATTGAAGCGATGAGAATACTTTTTGTGCAAAAAAACAAAACAAAAATAACGACTTTATTCAACAAATTCGTCTGTCCCTAGTGGCGGCGCTAGGCCGGGGCTTGCTGGGGCTATAGCCCAACCTGAAATGTGCTTAGCACCGGCGCAGCCCCCCCAAGGATTTCCTAATGATTTTCCTGTTTTTTACTATGTGTCACTTTCATTAAACACCTAAAAAATAAAATAAGAGTTAATAAATGTTGTAAATGTGCCTATAAACAACGGTTTTAATCATCACACGCTCAGGTACGACGCGCGTTAGGAACAGCGATCAAGCGGCTCGTCAACAGCCATCATATTTGAGAGCAATGGAATATGAAGCAAAAGACCGCGGGCTTTAGACACATCTCGGAATAGTTCAGAAGATAACAACAGAGATATTGTCCTCTTGTAATCTGCTATTGGTGAGTAGCTACCCTGATCTTTTTGAATATTCACTCACGTTATAAACGTCAAATAATATAGATTTTAATATAAATTCTTGCACTTTGTTCGCCCTAGCTAGCGTAATGGTGATGAAAAAATAAAGAGAAAATGTCGTTTTCAATCTAAACATATAGATTAATGTGTTAAACAGGCGTCTTTGACCGTTACATCTAGTCTGCTTTTACAGTTTCTCGCGCCGCGTTTTACAACGCCGTGTCAAGTTAAAAGTTCAACATCTGAAAACACGTCTTGACATCCTGCGCTCTTTTCCATGTTTTTTGCGTTTTAATCACAAGAGCGTTCCTTCATTTAGCTCACTGCATAGACGTACGTACGCCTAAGATATGGGACTATAGTAGACAATTTTCAATAGGCCTAAACCATTGTTGATTCAAAGATCTGATAAAGTAATAATAAAGGTGTTAAGCAAAATCGATAGGCTAGCCTACTGTGTTTAGTAACTGTAAACACTTTACACTGAGACCTTGTAAATGTACAGTTTAAGGTAAAATGGAAAATTAAAAAAATAAAATGCAATAAATGCAGGGTATTGAAGTTATTGATGTGTAATACTTTTTTTTTTTTCTTTCTTAGCACCCCCTTTGAACTGTTAAGCCCCCCCTTAGCACTCCCAAGAAAAAAATCCTGGAGCCGACTGCTGCGCTATTTTCATTGCAGAGCTTCAGTGTTTATGTCTGAATACGGGCTGAATGCCAATACTAAGTAAAGTCGTTATTTTTGTTTTGTTTTTGCGCGCAAAAAGTATTCTCGTCGCTTCATAACATTAAGGTTGAACCACTGTAGTCACATGGACTATTTTAACAATGTCTTTAATACCTTTCTGGACCTCAAAAGGTGCAATGCCGTGGTGTGTGGATCAGAAACCCTCAGATTTCATCAAAAACATCTTCGGACAAAATTTGTGTTCTGAAGGTCTTACGGGTTTGGGACGACATGAGGGTGAATACGTAATGACAGAAATTTCATTTTTGGGTGAACTAACCCTTTAAAGGATGTTATGATAGTACAACAACCTCTTACATGTCACAAGATCAAGGAAAATTTGATTTCTAAAAGTCATTTTAATTAAAACTTGGACAACTAGAATTGTCAGATGGTCCTTTTTTATGAATCATGCACTGTGATAGCGTGTCAAAGCATACTCAGCTATAAATAATATGCAGCTATAATAAGCGTTGTCGGTTTTGAGTGATGTTTCATGTCGATATGCAATAGTTGCATATTGTTAAAAGTAATTGTGGTTTTAATATCTTTGTAAGAATGTCAGGTCTATAGAAAAGGGGAAAGGGAAATCAAATGTCTGGCGATGGTAGATTCTGGAAACTGCAGAGAAATCCCCTAAAAGAATTATGTTTATGCTCCACAAACCTCTAAGGTCAGCTCTAAACACACACACTAATTTATATTTAATTAGAGTTGATTGGTATACTGTGTCAAGTAGAGTCAGTCATAACCTATTCAGTTTTGTCCTGTGCAATAACCTGTTTGCTTTTATGACTCATTTGAACATATGTCTCTGTTTGCCTTAATTAGTAAAATATGCTTGTGTCTGTTCTTTATGAGGTAAATATGACATTAATTTTATCCAAGAGGAAGTGTGCATAACATACTCAACCTGAGTGCAACTTGTTTAAGCAAATAGTGGGGTAATATCATTGTTCAAATTAAAAGGATATTTGGATTCTACATGCTCAATAAACCATTAAACTCTCATTTTCTAGCATGTGCTCATTAGCATCTTTGAGCTAACTCAAAAGTATCTAAAATTGTCACAACCGAAACAACATTATTGTTTTTTGGGGGTTATTCGATAAAATTTAGTTTTTTTGTGTGTGTACAACTGTTCAGAACTGTGCTAGCTAACCATGTGCTGATTATCATCTTTGAACTAGGCTTAAAAGTATATTAAAAAAAAGTATAAAAAAAAACAAAAAAAACTTCACCACATGTTTCGGTCGTGACTGTTTCGGTAGTGACATTGTTTTGGTAGTGACAAAAGGGAACACATAATTGTTTATTTGGGGGAAATAAACAATTTTAGTACTGTTATGTGAATCATTAGAATTTTATTATGTTTTATTATGCAAATCATTAGTGTTTTTAGTATGTGAGTTAAAATTCTGTAATGCGATGTGGTCACTATACCAACACATTACTATCACTACAGAAAATGTGCAGTCACAACCGAAACATGGGATGTTTTGTTAAAAATAAAGTATATTGAATTATCAACTAAGATGTTATTATAGTGTTTGGTTCAATGTATAATCAAACTAATGAATCCTTAACTTTGAAATCAGTATGATTAACTTTATGCCTTTTACAAAGAAAGATTGGATTCAAAATACAACAAATCTCATAAATTACACTTGAAATATTGCTAAAATTGTTATTGATTTACCTGTGAAACTTTTCCAAAAAGTAACAAAAAATATATTTACAAGGTAGACATAAACAAAATCTTAATAGGTCAATGTAACCCTTCTTATTAAATTATTTATTATTTAGTGACAAATTTGGGGAGAGGAAAAATATTCCAAAATTTTCTGAAAATACAATATAAGAATTAACTGTACAATTACTAAAAATATGTACCTTGGATATTATACAATTTGCGTACATACAAAATTTGTGGAAAAGACGTTTCCAACTCTGACTTTGCACCAATTCTGTAGAATGGCCCATACATATATATATATTCAAATTCAAATTCAGTTGTGCAGAGATTAATTAACCTTAATGTGAACCTAGTGTGAACATTTAGTGGTTTAGAGCTGGTTGATAGTTTATATTTGATGACGATATAAACAATCAAGCAGTTTACATTTGCTGTATAGTATTTATTTTGTGTGATTATTTGAGTGTACTGTATGCAGATGAAACTCAATATACTTGTAGTTGTGAGTTGGGGTTATTAATTTGTATATACTGTGATATGGAGGATTATGAAATCTGTAAGGTTTTGTACAATAACAATTTGGTGTACTGACAAGCTAAATTACCACTACCACTGTTAAATGATAAACAACAGGATTTCAGATTTTGGTCACCCACCTGTTTAACTGAAAAGTTAATTGAAAGTCATGGCATATACTTAATACATAGTACATAATACAAAATAACTTTATTGTCCATACACGCTTAAAGGTGCCATTTTGGGTTACCAAAAGAACCTCTAAGTAAACAGTTCTTGAACGATTTTTTTCTTAGTGTGAAGAACATTTTAATAATCTGAAGAACGCTTTTCCACTATAAAGGACATTTTGTGCAATGGAAAAGTTCTTGGAGTCTGGGAATAATCTTGTCATCCAGTATTTTGGTACTGACTCCTTTTTCTGGGCCAATCTATCAGTAAGTTCATTCATTCCAGTGTACATGAAGTCTTGAAAGTACTGAAGTACCTGTAATCGGTGTTGTAGATGAGCATTTAAATGTGTTGAAAGTTTAGCATTATGTTTACTTTTGTGGACAGCATATGAAAGTTATTACATTCAAATAATGCATAATTTCTCTTTTAAATATATTGGTAATAGCCAAAAGGGGGCAGCAAAGTAGAAGTAAAAAAAAAAAAAATTCATAATAGTTTAATAATACAGTGTTCAGCACATTTACATTGTCCCCTTGCAAAAGTACATTGATAAAAAGCATTTAGAACTCTTTTAATGATTGCTTTAAAATATATATTTTAAACCAAAACAGCCCAAATACTGTCTAAGAACATAAAGAGTGAAAAGTGAGTGTGAACACAGAAAACAACTGTCTGTGCTTTTGGCTGGTATGTGTTTGGTTCTGTTATAATCATACTCATTAACCAAGATTTGCTAAGCATGTTTTGCCTCTGCTCTGAAGCACTTGCCCAAGGATGAACTAGATTGAAAGTGAAGGTCGAGGCTGATTTGCAAAATGACATTTGTAGATGCAACACCTTTGTGTTTCTGAGTCAAATGGTATTGACTAATAAGTTAAATGTGAAAATGTAGATTTTTCAACCACATTGGATTTCACTTCAATTAAAACATTAATTTGGTCCTAAAGGTGATGATACTTGGGGCAACTTTTTGAGCAATGTCACCAGGCGATTTTGCTGAGTGATGTTGCTTGGGCACTTTCCCATTGAGAATGGGCAACAAATTTCTATCTGGATACTTTAGATAGAAATTTGTTGCCCATTCTCAATGGGAAAGTGCCCAAGCAACATCACTCAGCAAAACTGCCTGGCGACATTGCTCAAAAAGTTGCCCCAAGTATCATCACCTTAAGAATATGGCTGCATATGGCTGGGGGTTTACAAGACCTCTGATCTGTCCAATGATTGATGCCAGCCAATGATGGGATTTTAATGAAGCAGTTACTTGAGTAACCAAGCTGGCAGAGTTTCATGTAAGGGGTTGTTGTACTATCATAACATACTTAAAGTTTCAGAACTCAAAACTTGTTCCTTGTTCGTATAAAAACAGCTTTTATCGAAAACCAGGCTCTGAAAACAACACGTTTCGGATTTTGTCACATTATGACGTAACTGTTATTGAACTCTGTTTTGTTCTTTGTTATCTGTCAGTACCATTTCAAAGGAATAGTTCACCCATAAAGTAAAATTCTGACATCATGTACCCTCATGTTTCAAATCTGTATGCGTTTCTTTCTTCTGTGGAATATGGCAGGGGCAAACCTACATATACAAACCATTAACTTGGTTTGTCTGAACAACTAATCAACTTTAAGGAATCCCTATATAATTTGGCTGGCTCTGGGTTCACATTCCAATCAAATATTTATGGGATATTCTTCAATTGAAGCGAGGCAGAGAGTTTTTTTTTTTTAAATTATTGCTATGTATTTAAAGTCAATTTAATTTTGTATAGCACTTTTTCACAATACACATTGTTTCAATGCAGCTTTACAAAAAAATCATTATATTAATGTTTACAATATTTTCATGCCTTACATTGTGTGACATTTATCCGATTAGAGCTGGGCGATAATAGAGTTTACATTTTGCAACGATACAAGCAATATTTTTGTATATTCAGTAAAATGTATGCTTCAGGAATTGTTTGTTTTTAAATCATTTTAGGCAAATACTTATAATATGTGACAAATTAAATGGTTTTTAAATTGGAAAATTTAGCAAAATGTTTGAAAAAATTAATAAAAAATTAACTACATCCAATGTAATGACCTTTACACACAGAAAATAGTCCAAAGTGACATCCGTTATAACACCATAGACAAAAATTTGGGGGGGACAAAAAGTTTTTTAATATTATTTATAAATTAAAAGTATTTATAAATTGTAAATGTTAAATTAAATCTACATTTACAATATAACCACTTTATGTGTGTTAAAATGTTATATTGCAATTAAATCCCAGGATACCTCTCATGTATGGTGGGAACATGCAGACTATTACACATGAAATCTCAAAATCAATTACATATGTATTTTGAAACAGAAATTTTCACCCTGCGTTAGAACATTCCAAATAAGGAAAAATATCAAATTCTTTTATTTTTTTTAAAAGATGGTTATAAAGGTCTAAACAGCCATTTGCATTTTGATTGCAGGATGGGGGTCATAGTCATAGATCTCAAAATCCTCTGCAGAGAAATCATCAATTTGTTCAACTTTGCGTTTGATCTTGAGTTTGGGGAATGGACGTGGCTCTCGCTGAATCTGTGGGTACAGGACATGTTAGAAACACACTTTGAACACTGTAGATAAGCACACATCATTATATCATGATTTCCCCTGTGTCTTGTGTTCTAGGACTTTTATTTTGAAGTGTATTTTCCCTTTCCATTGTTCCCTTTGTTCACTTCCTGTT
The DNA here is from genome assembly GCA_039654765.1 of Mylopharyngodon piceus. Classification (NCBI taxonomy): domain Eukaryota; kingdom Metazoa; phylum Chordata; class Actinopteri; order Cypriniformes; family Xenocyprididae; genus Mylopharyngodon; species Mylopharyngodon piceus. Next base: position 40,575,833 of record CM077442.1, read on the forward strand.
TGCCTTTGTTTTTATAGTTACCCTTGTTTGTTTCCTTGCCAATTTATTACCCACACATGTTCCTTGTTAGCCTCTTGTTACCCAGTATATATACCCCTGTGTCTCAGTTGTCTTTTGTTGGTCGTTGTCTTTACATGTATGTTTATAAAGCTGTTGCGTTTCCGTTCCCTTTTTGGATTATCATCACCATCTTCCCTGTTTGGATTTATGTTTCACTGTTTAGATTTTTGTTGTCATCATGCCTGTTTGTGTTTGTTTAATAAACTATTGTTGCAAACCTCTCCTCTTCCCTGTGCAACCGTAACACAAAAATATGTAGAAATATTGATACTGTAATTTTATTAGCTATTGATGGGTGAAGATGATATAATTTAATCAAACAATGAAAGTTTTATTCAAAAATACCAACAGAAATTCAAATGTCTACTAAAGATAAGTTCATCCCCAGAAATAACTTCCTACAGTTATTTTATTTTATCATCAGTCTCTAACATGGACATGGAATTTTTCTCCTTTTCCAATATCTATATGCCCTAATATTTTGAGAAATGAGAGAATAAAACACACAATGCACTTTTATGGTGTGTACTTTGTCTTTCACACATCACTGTAGATTAATGCAGATAGACTAGTTTTATGGAATTTATGCAACATACCTGCTCTTTCAAAGGCTCAATGTGATTGGTATAGATGTGGGCATCACCTATTGTATGCACAAAATCTCCAGGCTAGGAAAAAAAAATAATAAGAATGAGTACAAAATATATTCAGCGAGTTCAAGTTTAGTTAGTATGTCCATAAAATAGCATGGATGCAGATTTCACAAGCTTTGATACATGTATGAAACCCTAAGGCACACGTTAAATACAATTGAATTTTTACTTCCTTTGTGAACTGGATGTGCATTTGTAGTGAACTTCAAATACAGTTTTTTAAAAAAAAAAAAAAAATATATATATATATATATATATATATATATATATATATATATATATATACACTTTTACTAAATTGCAACTTCATTACAAATGTATAATTACAAATAACTGCTTGTCATGCTAAAGTTCAGCTAACTGCATTTAAATTGCATTTAAACTTTTCATTTAATTAAAATCATAGTATACGTGAATAAAAGCCTAAATTCAATCTGTTCATCATATAAAGCGATTGAGTCTCTTCAGAAAATTTGGACTAAACCGCTCAATTCATGTGGATTAGTTTTACGATCTCTTTATGAATTTTTGAAGCGTCAAAGTGGTAGTTGAGTGGACTGTCAATGGAGGAAATCTCTCAGATTTCATTAAAATATCTTCATTTGTGATCCGAAGATGAACTAAAGTCTTAGGGGTTTGGAAAGACATGAGGGTGAGAAAATGATGACAATTTTCATTTTTGGGTGAAATAACCTTTTAAATTTCCATTTGCTTAACTGACAAGAATAGCTATGTAAATGATTTTACGTAGATCATGCATAATCATGGATTGTGCAATGATTACCAGATGACTGTACATTATCCCTTATATTTACATTATGCAGGAAGATGTACTTTCACAGATCATCAGATTTTGAAATATGTTCACCTTGAGTCCAGTGATGTGGGCAATCATGTAGGTGAGTAGTGCGTAGCTGGCAATGTTGAAGGGCACACCCAGACCGATATCACCAGAGCGCTGGTACAGCTGGCACGACAACTCACCGTCTGACACATAAAACTGGCATAACGCATGGCAGGGGGGCAATGCCATCATAGGGAGATCTGTCAATAAAATGGATTCTTTTGTCATCATGCATAAATGTCAAAACAATATTAGATGAAAAACTTACAACTAAAAAAAAAAAAAAAAAACTTAAACTCAAAAGGCAACTAACTGAAATAAGTTTAAGTACTTAAACTATTACAAATAATTTTTGATAACTAAAATAACACTGAAATAAAATGATGAAAAACAAACAAAAATTAGAAATGTTGCATTGGCAACTAACTAAAAAAAAAAAAAAAAAAAATACTAAAATTACTAAAACGTAAATAAAACAAACTTAAAAATAAATTAAAGCTAAGTAGAAATATTAAAAAACAAAAACTAATAAAAATGATAAAAGCAAGTTAAATGAAAACTGAAAATATATAAATAAAAGCTAATTCAAAATATTAATAGATACCACAGTAGTATATAAATGATACTAAAATAACACTGGTGGATGGTAATGAATTTGACTGAGACCTTTGGGATTCCAAGCACACATGATGATCCTCCTGTCTTCTGGGTTTGACTTGATAGTGTCAATCACCTTCTGTAACTGGTCAACACCTTGCCCAGAGTAATCTTCATGGAGAGATGAAATCAAAGTCTAGCTTAGACACAAATTTCTTACTATACACACATTAAAAGAAAAGCGTTTTAAAAAGCTTTTCAAATTTCACGAATATCCCAAGTAGTCTCTCTCAGTTAATACTGCATGAATAATAATCAATGCCTACAGTCACCTACACTGATGACAATTATACAACAATTTTAAAGTGCCCCTATTCTGCTTTTTCAGATATGACCTTTCATGCAGTGTGCAATATAGCGGTTTGTGAATGTAAAAGGTCTGCAAAGTTTCAAAAGGTCAAAGTGTAGATAAATGGAGTTATTGTCTCCCAAAAGAAAAAAAACTATTCTGAACTGCCTGAAACAAGTCGTCAGTAATTCCAGTCTTACTTCTTGTGTGAACCTACGTAGGTTAACAAATTTGCATAATGCGCACCTATGGTCTTCACTGGCTGCCCGCGAACAACGTCTACTTTGACCCGCCCTCTAACACTGTAATTCTAGCTGAGGCCTGGAAGAGTTTGGTTTGTGTTGTTGACATGTCGAGAAGACGCTGGTAATACAATATACATCGCTGCTATGGTATGTCAACTGTCTATATAAAAAGATGGGCAGTTACCAGTGTGCATGTCTTTGTATTCAGCTCCAAAGTGCCTCCACTGAAAGCCATACACTGGGCCCAGGTCTCCTTCCTCACGATCAGTAAAGCCATTTTTATCCAGAAAATCCCTGGAGCCATTAGCATCCCAGATTCTCACACCCTTTTCTGACAGCTCTTTAGCATTTGTTGAACCCTAAGTTGGAAGAATAAAAAGCAAATTCAATAAAAATGCAAAATTAACAAAAACAAAGAAAAAGATATATACAGAAATAAGATACCAAAGTTTGGGATATTTTTCTACTGTACCTTGATAAACCACAGCAGCTCCTCCAATATGCCTTTCCAGAAAACCCTTTTGGTCGTCAGCAAAGGAAACTGATCTGTGAGGCGCAGGATGAAACCGATTTTGAATTATAGTTTAGTAACTTTTCTACAGTAGTTGATCCAGTTAAAGTCTTCTCTATCACGTGATACACACGTCACATTGTGAAATCTTTACTGATTTTTATAAAGCAAACATAAGAAAAAAATTATATATTGTTAATATTTCAAGATGAACACTACTGGACTGAAGCAACTAAGGAAGGTTTACTTGATCAACATTTTTTGTAAAAAGCCTGTTAAAATGTGAGTATCATATATTGAGGAGCATTTATTTGTTCATCTCTTAATCATCACTGCATTGCATTGTATGTTTTAGCTTTAATCATAAAACTATGCATTTAAATATCTTACTAAGACATATTGTTGGGAGATATACAGTGACAACTGATATTTATATGAGTAGTCTGCTATACTATTACAAATCTCATTGATTTACAGCATCTCACAGAAGTGAGTACACCCCTCACATTTTTGTAAATATTTTATTACATCTTTTCATGTGACAACACTGAAGAAATGACACTTTGCTACAATGTAAAGTAGTGAGTGTACAGCTTGTATAACAGTGTAAATTTGCTGTCCCCTCAAAATAACTCAACACACAGCCATTAATGTCTAAACTGCTGGCCACAAAAGTGAGTACACCCCTAAGTGAAAATGTCCAAATTGGGCCCAATTAGCCATTTTCTCTCCCCGGTGTCATGTGACTCGTTAGTGTTACAAGGTCTCAGGTGTGAATGAGGAGCAGGTGTGTTAAATTTGGTGTTATCGCTCTCACTCTCTCATACTGGTCACTGGAAGTTCAACATGGCACCTCATGGCAAAGAACTCTCTGAGGATCTGAAAAAAAGAATTGTTGCTCTACATAAAGATGGCGTAGGCTATAAGAAGATTGCCAAGACCCTGAAACTGTTGTCACATGAAAAGATATAATAAAATATTTACAAAAATGTGAGGGGTGTACTCACTTCTGTGAGATACTGTACATTACAGGCTATCAGAATTTCATATTTGTGACCCTGGACCATAAAGTCATAAAGTCGCAAGGGTATATTTTGTAATAATAGCCAACAATACATTGTATGGGGCAAAATTTACGATTTTTTTATTCTTTTATGCCAAAAATCAGTAGGATATTAAGTAAAGATCATGTTCCATGAAGATATTTTGTAAATTTCCTACCGTAAATATATCAAATTTATTTTTGTGAGTGGATACGCATTGCTAAGGATTTTATTTGGACAACTTTAAAGGCGATTTTCTTAATACTTTCATTTTTTTGCACCCTCAGATTCCAGATAGTCAAATAGTTGTATCTCGGCCAAATATTGTCCTATCCTAACAAACCATACATCAATGGAAAGCTTATTTATTCAGCTTTCAGGTGATGTATAAATCTCAATTTCAAAAAAATTGACCCTCATGACTGGTTTTGTGGTCCTGGGTCACATATTTTTGATCATATAAATATCAGCAACTGCACCAAATTGCATATTTTTGCTCAGTTTGGGTCTCTATAAATTGAGGTGTTTTTTTCCTTGAGTATGAGCTCCATATTCTCACTATTTCATACTATATGAGCCATAAAAGTCTGATGTATCAAATATGATACTCAACAAAAAAAACACATAAGCAAACTTTTCATTCATTTCATAAAAATTCATTTTTATATTTGGTCTAAGTGATCAATAAACGGTTCCATTTAAAAAAAAAAAAAAAAAAAAAAAGTTATTTTTTTTTAATATATCTTTATATTTAGGCTCCGAAATGTTATGTTTAGGCTTGGTTCTTTATGTTTAGTCTCCGAGGACATTTTTGATTAACCGGTTGCTTTCAATTCAAGCTTTTAATTCGTTCATCTGACCTAGAGAAACAACAGTTATATATTATCTGTTTCCCTGTTGTATCACACAGTAGGTTCACAGAATTGTATTTGTACACCATATCAGTCAGATAGTCATAGCATAAGAAAACGCATGGCTTTTGTCGATGTTTTTATACCTAGGCTCTCTAACACAAAACAGAAGTCATTTATTTTCACATTGTTCTCTGTTTTCCAGGTAAACTTGCATTTATAATCATTTGTCATGAAGTTAAATGCCATGAACCGTTGAAGAAACTGTTATTTTCATATTTGTCTTACCTCTGAGACTGTATCTGGCCTGTGTCCCGAACACAGAAATCACTCCGGTCCCTGTTCTGTCGCCTTTGCGCGCTCCGTGCTGCAGAATGTACCCGACTAGGTTCAAGTAACCGCGCTCGTCACAAAACAGAGAAAAGTCTTTTTTTCCTCCACCTGCACCTTTTGTCTTGTTTTCTACGTTAGTACAATGGCCATTTGTCATTTGCTCTGCGGCGTTGGGCATTTTCTTCAGTATAAGATTAAATTAAACGTTAGAACTATCGCAGGCAAATCCTGTAGCGCGCAAAAATCCACATTTATAATTCCCGCGTTATTCTTCTTCTTCTTTTGTTTATTTTTGGGCGGTTTGCAGACCATCGTAAAAGCTGCATACTGCCACCTACGATACTGGAGTGTGTAAAATCAAGGCTTCATTGATCTCTGCTTATTTTCTCCTACAGTTTTTTACAGTCGCTAGGACACATTTCTCAATACTTAGGTCACTTTTTCAAAACTCTTCACACAGTGAGCACAACAGAAGTCTATGTGGGCTAAACTGTGGATCATTTATGATTGCTTTGGCACAAAATGCATTCAATGACTACATCTTTCAAATGACATGAATTCTTTTCTCACTTTGACACAACCACCGCCCAAACTCTGTATACCTACATGCCAATTTGCACATGCTTACATACTGTTTTCAAAACTGTTAAACTTAAGTTCAAAACAGTAACATAATACAAAACTGAGTAAGACAGAAATTTGCTACATTTCTACAGTAATACAGTTCAAAAATCAAATACTATCAAAACAGATGAAACTGAACACCTACACAAGCATTAGTCTTTCAATTTCATTGCCATCCATTCAAAAGGGGAAACTAAAGGGGAATAATTTTGTACTGTAATGTAAACATGGACCATGTAACATAAACTGCAGTGAATTATAAGCAGTAAGAGAGTGTCATTCTTGTTTTGTAAAGAAATTTTACAAAAGAAAACGTATAATGCTAACTGATGTTAGTGTTTTTTGGGTTGAAGTTTTATGAGTGACAAAGTGTGTTTGCTTGGTGAAAACCTTTGCTAGTGTTCTGAAAGTATGAGTTGATTTGAGACATGAATGAAGTGTTTTGGTAGATTTAGTGCATTTTGAATGTGAAGTTAACTGCTGTGCCAAGATGATAGTTGGTTAGGAGAACTGTGTGAAGCGTTTTGAAAAAGTGACCTAAGTATTGAGAAATGTGTCCTAGCGATTGTGAAAAACTGTAATAAGACCATCAGTTTCATGTAAAAATTTGACTAATGCCCTAACAATTCCCAACTGATTTCTTATTACTTGTACATCTTTAATATCCCATTTCCTTTCAGTTATGATAATACATTCTTTAAGTTCTTTTCTTTCTTCTGTATACATCATGAACTAACAATAGCCTGTTTTTACTACATTTATTAACTTTTTAATGTTAATGTATACAGATGTTCACGTTAGTTCACAGTGCATTAACTAATGTTAACAGATTCAACAAAAATGTGAGATTAGATTATCATTAACTAAGATTAATAAGTGCTGTAGAAGTACTTTTCATTGTTAGTTTATTAACTAATGTAGATTTACCTTCATTTTTTAATTTCCTTGAATAGGTTGTTTGCACATGACGTCATTGCTGCACGCGAAATGCGGCTGGAGGGCAAGGAGTGATTTTTCTATAGGAATCCTATCACAAACTCAAAATTCCTTTGTTTTGCGTCGTTTATGGTTGCTCAAATCTATCAAACAAAGAAACCACAATGAGCTTTTATTGTTTATGTAACTTGTATCGTTTTTTAACTTTAAAAGTTGTCACCTTCTATAGCGTTTTGCGTCTGCCGATACTGAAATGAATATGGATACCTGCTTACCATTTTTGTTTTAGACTTGGTTAAATCACATTCTTCATGGTATCGTTTGCAGGGAAGAGAAGATATTTTATCCCATTGCATGATCATTTGGTGTTTTCACTTCAGTTTTGTAGAATTCTGTTTACAATGTTGATCTGGTTACCGTGAAAACAGTGTCACGCGCTGGGCACGTGCTGCTGCTTCAGCCATCATATGGTAGAAAATGTCCAAATAAAAAAAAATGTGTTCAAAAAGCTGACGGAAGTCGATCCATTTCTTTGTTGGAAGGGTGTAAATGTAACTGTAGTTTTAATGTTTTCTTTGTAAATATTCACTTTCCCATATGACCACGGAGGAGAATCGGAGGGGCATTCAGTGGACAGACACCCTTTATTACAGTCTATTACAGACACCGACACACTGTATTTTTTTTTTTTTTAATTTCAACAAATGACAACCAAAATCAAACCCATAGAAGCTTGTGAACAGTTTTGAAGTGGCTGCATGCAAGTTATACTCATTCACAAGCCGAGTGAGGGTCATACTTGCAAATGTAATGTTAATTATTAAACCAAACAAAATACAAAACTTTCAAAAACACTCAGCTATGTGATTATTTTATTGAGTGATAGGGAGTGGGTTCAGTCAGTGACATTATTAGATTTGATGTACGGCGTCTTCCCGTCACCTCCTCAACCTGCTTCCCTTTGTGAGCTTTTACATGTAGAAAAGGCGAAAATTGTATTACACCGTCCAGTTTTTTCCCTGAACGATGATGTGAGCTCCTGTTGCAATTCTCGATTCAGCTTACAGTTATTTACAATCGCTAGGACACATTTCTCAATACTTAGGTCACTTTTTCAAAACTCTTCTCCTTAGTTCTCCTAACCAACTTTCATCTTGGCACAGCAGTTAATTTCACATTCAAAATGCACTAAATCTACCAAAACACTTCATTCATGTCTCAAATCAACTCATTCTTCCAGAACACTAGCAAAGGTTTTCACTGAGCAAACACACTTTATCACTCATAAAACATCGACCTAAAAACACTAACATCAGTTAGCATTATACAATGTTTTCTTTTTTTTAAATTTCTTTACAAAACAAGAATGACACTCTCTATTGCTTATAATTCACTGCAGTTTATGTTACATGGTCCATGTTTACATTACAGAACAAAATTATATTGAAAAAGTTTCCCCTTTTGAATTGATGGTAATGAAATTGAAAGACTAATGCTTGTGTAGGTGTTCAGTTTCATCTAATTGTTTTGATAGTATTTGATTTTTTAGATTCAGAATATATTTCATAACTATATTACTGTAGAAATGTAGCAAATTTCTGTCTTATTCAGTTTTGTATTATGTTATTGTTTTGAACTTAAGTTTAACAGTTTTGAAAACAGTATGTAAGCATGTGCAAATTGGCCTGTACGTACAAAGAGTTTTGGCAGTTGTTGTGTCTGAGTGAGAAAAGAATTCATGAAATTTGAGAGATGTAGTCATTGAATGCATTTTGTGCCAAAGCAATGATAATTGATCCTCAGTTTAGCCCACATAGACTTCTGTTGTGCTCACTGTGTGAAGAGTTTTGCAAAAGTGACCTAAGTATTGAGAAATGTGTCCTAGCGTCTGTAAAAAACTGTAAATGACCTACAATGGCGACATTTTTCACAATCACGACAGAAAATCAAAAATACTGCCCTAACTTCACTAGCAGAAAGTCAGCGCGATATAAACAAAACCAGACTAGAACTGAACATGGCGTGACGGCAGCTTCACATTCTCTATATCTACCTCCTTGATGGCAGTCAAGTCTTTCAATTCAGTAGAAAAATCGCTCCTCTTCATAACATAAGGTTCACGTCCAAAATATGTTGTAATTTTCTGTTTATACCTTTCTAAACCAGCACAGTACGGACTTTTCCCCATCTGTTCCATTATAATTTTCACTGCTTGCCCTCCACATTAATTTCGCGCGTCACCAGAACCACGTGATTGCAAACAACCTATTCCTATGAGCTGGTATCCAGCAGAATTGAACATTCATTCCAATTTTTTCTAAATTCAGAAGTAACGTGTATGTTTCTGTTAAATATCATGTTGTTTTTCTTGTATTGATGCAGCTGCTGAATCGGCATAAATCAGAATAAAACCACTCTGACTGGTTTAACTTCCTCCACCCACTGTAAAACCATGCAGTGGCATTGCAACTTCTGCGGTGTGTTGCATTCCATCTAATTTCTCTAACATTCTGTATAAGTTATTTTTAACCTTCCTGCAACGTTCTGGGAACTTTATTTTATGGTTGCAAAATATTAATCTAAAAATAACCATTAGGGAATGTTCTGCATAAGTTATTTTTTAGGTTATTCAAAAAATAACCTTCCAGCAACGTTTAGAGAACATTATTTTATGGTTACAAAAATAAAACCTAAAAAGAATGTTCACCTAGCGTTAGTATTTGGTTCACAAAAAAACAAACAAACAAACAAAAAAAAACGACTAAACAGGAACCAAATACTAACGTTAAGGGAGTGTTTGTTAGGATGTTGTTTTACTTGTATTAATGTAGCTGCTGAATAGGAATAAATCACCACTCTGACTGGTTTAACTTCCTCCACCCACTGTAAAAACATGCATTACAACTGCTGTGGTGTGTTGCATTCTATCTAATTTCTCTAACATTCTGTATAAGTTATTTTTAACCTTCCTGCAACGTTCTGGGAACTTTATTTTATGGTTGCAAAATATTAATCTAAAAATAACCATTAGGGAATGTTTTGCATAAGTTATTTTTTAGGTTATTCAAAAAATAACCTTCCAGCAATGTTTAGAGAACATTATTTTATGGTTACAAAAATAAAACCTAAAAAGAATGTTCACCTAGCGTTAGTATTTGGTTCACAAAAAAACAAACAAGCAAAAAAAAAAACGACCAAACAGGAACCAAATACTAACGTTAAGGGAGTGTTTGTTAGGATGTTGTTTTCCTTGTATTAATGTAGCTGCTGAATAGGAATAAATCACCACTCTGACTGGTTTAACTTCCTCCACCCACTGTAAAAACATGCATTACAACTGCTGCGGTGTGTTGCATTCTATCTAATTTCTCTAATGTTCTGTATAAGTTATTTTTAACCTCTCTGCAACGTTCTGGGAACGTTATTTTATGGATGGAAATTATTAAACTAAAAATAACCATTAGGGAACGTTCTGCATAAGTTATTTTTTAGGTTATTTAAAAAAAAAAAAAAAAACCTTCCAGCAACGTTCTGAGAACGTTATTTTAATGTTTTAACTTCCTCCACCTACTGTAAAACCGTGCAGTGATATTGCAACTTCTGCGGTGTATGTTGCATTCTATCTAATTCCTCTACATTTGATTTGGCTGCAGCTCCATATCATACGTTCATAATCATTTCTCATCAATGCAGTAGGCTATATTCAGTATATTTCTTTTCCGGTCTCCATTCAAAACCAGTGATACATCTTATTAGATTTTGCACATATTTACACTTTGTTTCAAAAGGCCCATGTTTATGCTTTCTCCACTTTCTATCATTTCAGGTCATGGTTTTACGTGCCCCAGCCTATTTCTTGACCGGACAGAAGCATAATCATGCATAATTTTGATATTTTGGTAATTTTGGAATTTTACCCTCAAATTCAATCATGACTGACAATGTCTCACTTTTGTTTTGCATTCTTTCTTTGGTTAGTCTTTTGCTGCACTCACGCCATGTCGTAACCATATAGAGTGTAAAAAAAGATGGACAACGCACCTTCCCTCTCTACCATTGTTGAAAAGTGAAGCTGCCAATGTCCAAATATGGTGCCGACATCTTGGAGCCCGAGTCTGCGCAGTAGTGAGTATGAAGTGGAGCCGTGGTATCAAGGCCCCGCCCACACTCCCGCAGAATCGGTTAGTTTACTGCAATAAGTCTGTATGAAATAAACAGTTATGGAAATGTAGAAATTAAAGTTGAAGCTCCAATCTCCTCCCGAAAAAAGTCTGTTGGTTGCTCAGTGACTACTTCGCTCAGAGAATCTGTCAAACTCAGCTGTCAATCATGATATCAAACCCTCGTTTTTATAGCATCAACTAACTAGACCCAAACTTATTTAAAAAAACTGGATTTTTCAAATTTTGGAAAAAATTTATTTGAAGTGTAATTTGATTGTTTTGTTTGTCTCACGTCCCATTCGATTATATGGAGAAGGCGGGGTTTATGAGCTATACCGTGTCCAGCCACCTGGAGACGATCAAAATGTTTTGGCTTCACTTTTCGGGACTTGTGCAGCACGCTTGGGCCCTGTCCCAAATGGCACCCTAAACACTCGTGGTCTTCCTACGAGTCTGCACTTTCGTGACGTAATGCCGCTTTGACTGTCGGGAAGACTTCTGCTGCGGAGCTCGCACCAGTGCGGGCTCGACAAAAGTGCGCATCGAGGGCGCATATCGACCGCAAAGGGGGCGCTTGCAAACACCCTTCTGAGAACTAAAAATGACAAATGAGACACCCTACGGTCTCATGGCAGCCATTGTAAGTCCACAAGACCGAAAGTGCTATGAAGTGTGCCATTTGGGACAGGGCCATCGTCGTAACCGTAATTTCGAGATGACAACACGTGACGTTCAACTCGGAGCTGTTCACGTCCTCGGAATTATAGCTACGTTTCTATGGTAACACTATTAACGCCTAAATGAATCTGCAGCGGTCACATATACAAGTCAGAGCTCTCAATATATTCCCAGTTTACAAGTTGTAATTAATAGTTCTACAAGGATGTGAATGCTTTTTACAAGTTGGAATCTCGCAATTACGGTAATTACTTACATTTTACATTCCCCACTCTCAGTTCTGCCCATGGACCCCTGGTTCTTGATGTAAAATAGGCCTAGCCTATGTCATATTTGTGAAATAGTTAGGCTAGTATGTAATATTATGTTTTGTCATATGAGATATTCCCATAAAAATAAAAAGTCAGTATGTCTGAGGATATGGCAAAATACTGGACAAGTCAACTAACTTATTGAATGTTACATTTGGTGGACATTAGTAATAGCTTGCAATAGATTGCAACAGTCGGGTTCTGGAAGTCAAAACTCAATTCATTTTCTTCATTGGGAAATTTATTTTTAACGATAACTTAGAAACCTTTAAAGACAGACCTACTGTGAGCTACGAGGTTGTTAACTGGTGGTACTTGCTTCTGCTGAAGCCATCAACCAGCATTATTTTAATTTATTCGTAAAATAATCCTGTTTAACAGATGAATTTGTGGTGAAAAACTACATTACTCATGATGCTGTGCAGAAAATTCCACCAATCAGAGAGCAATGAAGCAATGCGAATGACGTAATCGACTTAAATGTGCATATTTTGTAATAAGCTTAATATAATCAACATTTTTAAATGAGCAGTTTTATATTTCTCTATTGTTTTTAATTCGATTCTGCTTTTCGCAATGCTTCATGGGATTGTAGTTCTTTCAAGTCGTTAAGTACACAGTCTTGTATCTTTGTATTTTTGTCCGATTTTCAAATTCTTCTTTGCTTCAAATCAAAGTTTGTTGTGTTCTGATTCACCTCGTTGCTGATTGGCTGGGTTCATGGCCTATAACGCTTTAAAAAAGACTGTTTAAAATCCGCATGGTAAAAACGAATGGAAAAAAATACTTCCAGAAAATTGGGCAGGCACTGTTGCTCTCTATGAGCCTATTTTGTTTTATGGGTCCTTCAGGACATTTATTTTTCATCAAAGTATACATTTATTTACATTTATCTATTTAATAAATAAATGTATGCCTATTTAGTTTATAAATGTATTAAATTTATTTTTGGTTTCCATAATATAGTGAATACCCTTGTAGACCACAAATTTACCTGAGCAACTGGTGAAATGTGACGGAGAAATATTGTAAATATTAAACTGTCCTGACTCCTTGCTAAAAGGAGCTGTGTGACTGAGCGCAGGAGTGCAGACCGCTCTGCATGCGCATGCGCGAATCACATGTTGCTCTGTTGTTATTGCCAGAGCCGTACAGTCAGTGAAGGGCAGAAAGCGGCACACGCGCACACTGGCGAGCTGGATTAGACTCGGACTGGATGGCAGGATGACATGCTCAGATAAGAAGACTACACATGAGTCACTGATTAAAACAAACTGTCGCCGCATTTGTATGTTACAGCTGTCGACAGCGCTTTGTGTAAAGACATTCACTCAGTGTCACGGTCGCATATAGTTTACGCGCAGAGATGGACGCGCATCTGTGGGATCATCTCCAGGCTGGCAGCTCGGAGGTGGATTGGTGTGAAGGGAATTATCTCATCTATCCTGGAATAGCGGAATTTTACAACACGGTACGTCGGTCGGCACTCTCTTTGTTTTGTGCCATATTGTGGCATGCACATGAGCGGCTGGCAGTTCGAAGTCTATAAACTTTAGGACTGCTTTGCCTGTGCTCTGCTCACATCAAATAAGATTTTCAAACATGTTTCTGTCTCTTTTCAGATCAGCAACGTGCTGTTTTTCGTCTTGCCTCCAATCCTCATGTGTCTGTTTCGTCAGTACGCCACACATTTCAACAGTGGCATCTATCTCATATGGACTCTGCTGGTGGTTGTTGGTAAATTTCATCCCTCATTATTTCCAGCTGTTAGTGACCGTGCCCGAAAGTAACTTCTTACACAACACAAGTATGCTGGAGGTCAGGTTTTTAAGCACATTAGGAGGTGGCAGTTAGCGAACTCCCTTCTTCCTCCTTTTCTGGAATATTGCTGGTCTCCAGGAAATAGCTGAGCAGTGCAGGAAGGGCTACTGAAGGAAATACGTTATCTCAGTAAAATATACGGTATTACAGCACAATTATATTTCAGTGGTGTTCTGAAATGAGGAGGCAGAGTCCTCACAGTTTTGTAATGTTTTTTTTTTTTTTTAGAAATCAAATGTACATTTATGTCCCAGTTACACATAATGTTGTCACATTTTCCTGGTTAAATAAACATTTCTTTACATTATGTATATATAAAAAAACAAATACAATTCTATTTTGTGTCTTTACATCAATAATGTAATTAAAGGGATAGTTCACACAAAAATGAAAATTCTGTCATCATTGACTCACCCTCAAGCTGTTCCAAACCTGTTTGAGTTTCTTTCTTCTGTTGAACACAAAAGAAGATATTTTGAAAAATCAGTCAACTGATATAGTCAACTGCCTGGTTACCAACATTCTTCAAAATATCTTCGTTTGTGTTCAACAAGAAAGAAACTCATACAGGTTCGGAACAACATAAGGGTGAATAAATGATGACAGAATTTTCATTTTTGGCTGAACTATCCCTTTAATGTTCATTAATTTATTAAAAACCAAGTATAAATCTCATCAAGTCCCCCTTTAGTCAATAATTTTATCCCTTAAAACTCATCTTTGATCACCAAAGTGACATATTTAAACATTTTTTCCTGTGAAAAAAAAAAAAAAATCTTCATGCTTAAGAATGTAACTCTACGCCCTTGCTTCATTTAATATACGCGGATCAATGAATATGCTAATTAACCCCGCCTCCACTCACTCGCACAAGCTCAGAGATCCACAACTTTCTGAGGTAAATGCTGCATAATGGTATCGCTTTTTACAACGTTGTACACATGATGGTAATTAATATGATTAGCCTTTTGCTTGACTAGGCCTACATTATCAAACAGCTGCTAATAATGTGTTCTTAATGTTACAAACCCTTGTTCCCATTCGCCATCTGCCTTCTAAAAATCAGTAATCTATAGAAATGCTTTGAACAACTCAGAATGTCAGTGGAGAAAGGCATATAGTTCATCATACCATCGTAATATGCATCATACACCCACTATATGGCTAAATCCACCCGATTTTTCATATCAACATGAAAATATACCGGGATATATTCTTTTGAGACTTCCCTGCTTCAGAGCGGTCATGGTTAGTGTCGTGGTATGCTAGAGCTTGCCGGCACGTTAACCTGATTGGTTACAAGGTAGTTTGTGACGTCACAAACACCAGTAATTTGCATTTTTGAAACTGTCTTTAGATCACTGCAGTTTTAAGGAGAAAACACTCAGCAATGGTGTTGACATATGAATTTGCAGATGGTTTGTCTTAAAGCATATTAAAAACACCACACAGACAAACAACATTAAAAACTTGATTTTCACCACAGGGCGACTTTAAGCATTTTTACATTTATTCCAAAATAATAACTGAAGGCAGTAACAATTTAAACAATATATTTTATTTGTGAACTGATGTTCAGCTGTCCTTTTTAGTAGGCAACTTATTTTCGGATTATCAGTCATCAAGCTTGGTAAACATTGGTCACAGACACGAAGATGTACCTTTAATTTCAGCAAGCTGATTGCTCAATAAAAACCCCCAGAGTCGTCATGTTTTCAAGACATTTCAAGTTTGATTTTGACGTGACATAAAGCGGTGATATCTAAGTGGGTGAGCTGTTTACTTACTATTTAATTAGTCTTCAAATTAACGCCATCATTTTGTTCATTCCGACTGATTCACGAGTAGTGCTGTCAAACGATTAATCGCGATTAATCGCATCCAAAATAAAAGTTTGGGTTTACGTAATATATGTGTGTGTGTACTGTATATTTAATATGTATATATAAATACACAAACATGCATATATATAATTTATTTTTTATTACACACACATGTATACATGTAAATATATTTTTTAAATATATAGGACATGTATGTGTGTGTATTTATATATACATAATAAATATACACAGTACACACACACATATTATGTAAAGACAAACTTTTATTTTGAATGCGATTAATCGCAATTAATCGTTTGACAGCACTATCACGAGTGCGGAACACGCACAAAAACAGTAGGCAGGATTTATCGCACAAACCAATCATATCCAAGTGCTTTTTGAGGAGATACTGCATCCTTTTCCTCCATGGAGAAAACGCCCCTGATCCCATCTATCTGACATATTTCACAAACATAGGTGCTCTGAGAAATCACATCTGTTGTTTCTGTGACCACAAACAAGTGAGTGACCTGCATATCAGAAACACTCTCTGTCTGTCAATCATTATGCACATTCAGAACAGCGGACATTGGGTTTGCTCTGATCTGGATAAGTGTGAAACATTTCATTACCCAGGGTTAAAAATGACCCTAACCCAGGGTTACAAAAGACGTTAATCCTGGGTTAAGGACAGCGTGAAAAGCTTCTCTCTTTCTCTGCTCTCAGTCAATCCCTTGTCATTGGATCTTTTTGTTCATTTTACAGAAGGCCACACAGACCACATTTCACTTAGTCATCTGTAAGATGTGTTAATATTCACATGACCCAAGTGCATTCACAAGTCTGCATTTGTGAAGCTTAACATATTTTAAACAATGAATCTCTATGTTCCTGTCCGTTTTAGGTTTACAGAAGCTGCCCTTCTCACACTTGTGTCACCCTCACTGCTTACTGACAACCAGAGCTGCAGTTTTATCAAGCTTCTTCCTTTTTACTTGCTATTTGGGGCTGCTTAATATTCTCTCCTGTGACCGCCAAGGTTAAGACAATCACTTGGGAAACTGGTCCAGGATTTGTGCAGAAGTGTGACTTGTACCCAACAAACCGCTGGTGTATTTAAAGCTCGCTGGCAGTTCTGTCTGTGGAGCAGCATGGGAAAGTAGCCAGCTCAGCACAAACAGTGCTCTGTATAAATGTCTTCAGAGTTTTTCCGCTCTAAAAGAAGCTGCTGACTTAATTAATCCGGGTGGGATTTTGAGACAAAATCCTTCTTGCCGTCATATAATACAGTGAGTTTAGTCAAAGGATTAGACACAGACAGAGCTGAATTTTTTCACGACAGACCTTGAGGTGATTCAGCGCTGTTTGTGGTGATGGAGATATGTTTTAAGAACACTTTGAAGAGTTTTTAACTGGGATTTAATTGGCGAAATATTGTGTGCTGTTGGGTAAATAGTGACTGAACTATTGACATCTTCTAAGAATATAATTATAGTCAAGTCTCTGTTGTCCCCAGAATGTGTCTGTGAAGTTTCTGATCAAAAATACCCCACAGATCATTTATTATAGCTTGTCAAATTTGACCCTATTTGGGTGTGAGCAAAAACGCGTCGTTTTAGTGTGTGTCCCTTTAAATGCAAATGAGCTGCTGCTCCTGGCCCCCTTTCCAGAAGAGGGCGGAGCTTTAACAGCTCGCTCTTTGGTTGCTCAACAACAACAAAGCTGGCGAATCTCACGCAGCCAAAATGACGATTGTTAGTAACGGTGTTCAGCCTTACATTGTTCAAACCGGAGTCGACACTGATGGAGAGACTCAGGAAGAAGTTACAACTTTTAGAACGCAACTGGACATTTATGTAATTATGTAGTTGCTGTGGAGTTGATTCAACTCATCGACTAGCATGTACCGTCATGTTAATCTTTTGTGCAAATCCAGCGTTGAATTGACCCTCGTTTGTGAAGCAGTCCGGCGTAAAATGACGGCATGGCAACAACACTCTACTACAACAACTCTTCCTCTTCACTAAAGCAGCCCAACATGGCCTCACCCCCTTTGTTGCATGTTCTCGGGGGCAGGGTTTATGTAAATTTTAGGGTTTGTGATGTCACCAACCCGGGAAGAAGCTCGTTGTAGTCCCTACCAGCTGTTTGTTGTAGTCCTTAAACAGCGATATCTGTAAAAGAAAATATCTCCCTTTGCACTGAACTTTGAGCATTGTAACTTTGCAGATGTTGTTTATACTCTAACAGCAACATTACACACTAACTAAAGTTAAAAAAAAAAGTGAAATCATAATCCACTACCCCTTTAAAGTATATTTTAAAAAACCAGGGGTATATGATTAAATTAAATATGTTTTAGAAATCTTATTAATAATAGTATGCTAAAGTGTAGTTCACAAGGGAAGTCAATGAAACTGAGCACTTTACTTCAAAATTCACAAAAAATTAAATTCTAAACATTATTTATTTGTTTGTTTGAATGTTTATTTGTTTGTTTGAATGTTTTTTTTTTTTTTTTTTACATTCTTCATTGTCATTACTTTTCATACGTCTGTTCTTTAGGTATTGGCTCCACTTATTTCCATGCTACGCTAAGCTTCCTGGGGCAGATGCTGGATGAATTGGCCATACTGTGGGTGCTCATGTGTGCCATCGGCATGTGGTTTCCCAGGAGATATCTTCCCAGGATATTCCGTAGAGACAGGTGTGTCTCATATCCACAAGCTCACAAATTTTGATTAAAATTTACTTGTAGGTAGTGATTCTGCACAATGACTGCACTGCTTTTCTCTTGTTTCTCCATGTTTTTCCTTTTGTCTTTCCCTGTTTATTACTAGGTCGAGGTTTAAAATGGTCATCGGCATTCTCTCAGGGATCACCACCTGCCTGGCCTTCATCAAGCCAGCGATAAACTCCATCTCTCTCATGACGCTGGGAATCCCGTGCACTGCTCTTCTCATCACTGAGCTAAAGAGGTCAGTGCGCTTGTAGAAATTCAGCATCAGTCCTCTAGTGCTTTCCATGTTATCGCATTACATATTTATTGCTGTGCACATTCATTTCAAATCACAGTGACAGCTCCTTTTAAATGGCTGTCTCTCTTTATATGGCAATGTCCCTATACGAAAAGCATATTTTAAAGGCAGTCTTGTATTTGTAATATAAATTGGATTTAATGTATAGGAAAGCACATGGTTTCCAGTAGAGATGCACAGCTCGACCGGCCAGGGACCAGAATCAGCCGATTTTTTGCATGCTCTGCCAGGACCGGTAACTGACCGATCAGTTTCTCATCTTTCAGATTCTGAGCCGGTCCGTTTTGTTGCCAGCGGTGCAGGCAGTGATGTCACAGCCACGCTCACACTCACAGACACACATAAACTTGTCGTTGGCTTGGAAGTTCTTCACTGCAACTTGTAATACTTGTAAGGCCAAAGTAAACCGTGGGAGAACCACCACGAAAACGTTCAAAGCAACAAACCTAATTAGACACTAGTGTTGTCAAAAATATCAATATTTTGATATGTATCGATACTGAAACATCTGAAATGGTTCCAATACTCCTTTTCTGCATTATCGATATACCGATACCAGCTGTGCGTTCTCACTCTCTTCTCTTCGACGGTGAATTGACACACATCCGCCTCCTCTCACTTGTCTCATTCACTCTGGTTGAATAGTGATCGTATTGTGCATAATTTTAGTCATTCCCGCAGGTTTCACGCTCACACCAAAAGCGCACGCACCACAGATCTATATAAGTGGCGCGCACATAAAGCCGCCTCTTAAGCAGCTCACGATTACCAAAATGAGTGGCTTACCGCGCCTAAACGATCAAATACACACAAAATGCCCATCTTGGCGAGTAATCAGTTAAAAACAGTCAGTTTTGGAACATTTTGGTGTAGTTGGATCCTTGCATAAGCTCTTAAAGTGATAGCAGTCTAATATTCCTGCTGCTGTCTGTCATGTTAAAGGGTTAGTTCACCCAAAAATGAAATTTCTGTCATTAAGTACTCACCCTCATGTTGTCCCAAACCCGTAAGAACTTTGTTCATCTTTGGAACACAAATTAAGATATTTTTGATGAAATCCGAGGGTATCTGTTCCACACATAGGCAGCAACGTCATTGCACCTTTTGAGGTCCAGAAAGGTATTAAAGACATCGTTAAAATCAAGGGTGTCCAACCCTGCTCCTGGAGGGCTACTGTTCTGCAGATTTCAGTTCCAACCCGAATCAAGCATTTATCATTTTATCAAACACGTTATTTTTGTTTTGTTTTTGTGCACAAAAAGTATTCTCGTCACTTCATAACGTTAAGGTTGAACCACTGTAGTCACGTTGACTATTTTAACGATGTCTTTAATACCTTTCTGGACCTCAAAAGGTGCAATGACATTGCTGCCTATGTGTGGATCAGATACCCTCGGATTTCATCAAAAATATCTTAATTTGTGTTCTGAAGATGAACAAAGGTCTTGCGGGTTTGCAACGACATGAGGGTGAGTACTTAATGACAGAAATTTCATTTTTGGGTGAACTAACCCTTTAATCAAAAAACAAAAGACAAAGAAAATCACTCTCTGCTCTTGACTGAATAACTTTTGTAACTTTAGTTGTAAGCATTAATCTGTATTTAATTTTTACACTGAAGACTATCCAGTGTTATTTTACATTTGATTACTTTAATTTCTGTAGTATTTCTTACCTGAATACTGTTAGACCCACCTGAAAAACGTTTATTTCGTATCGCTCTTTATTCCATATCGCTCTTTATTCTATTGCATTTATTTGTGATGTCGTTTGCAATTTGTTTATTTGTTCTTATTTTATTACTGACTTTTTACTTATGTTTTTTTTATGTAAATAAAATTTTGCATTGAAGAAAAGTAGTTTTTTGTTTGTATGCTGTCAATTATAGTTCTTAGAAAGAAAATCAGAATCAACCAAAAATTGGTAATGGCAGGCCACACTTAAAAAAATAAAAAAAAATCGAAATCGGCCAAGAAAATTGCAATCGGTGCATCTCTAGTTTCCAGCTTCAAATGAGCTGTTCTTCCCTATTAGTATTGCTCATAATTAAAGTTAGAGGTTTGTTCAAATCCATAATAACCCTATGGGTCGCTTAACTTGTCCCTCATGTCTTGTGTGCTGCTCCTTGTGAAAAGTATACTTTAGAATACTTTATTTAAAAAGAGTACTTATTACGAAAATAATATATTTTAAAAGAGTATACTTAAATGCAAACTGAACATAATGTTTACGCACCCCTAACTGCATGTTAATTGCAATTAAATGAAAATGTATTATAGTTTACATTTATATTAAATGCAATTAGTGCTTTTTTGACCAACATAAGAAGGACTTAAGTACATCTTTATATGTAATTGACAAGAATTTATGATAAACTAAAATACTTTAATGTAATTTTGTAAAAGTAATGTAAAAGCGCACTTTTTTTCCACAATGGGTTACTTTTCTAAGAGGTCTGACTTATGATTTGCACCTGGCAGACCATAAAACAAGTAAAAAAAAAAAAAAAATGAGATACCATAGAATAGATGTACATTAAAGTAGGGACCCAACTTGAGGGTTGGCCACTCACATTTTCTTCAGAACATGCAAAATATAGTTTAAGTTCTCTGGCCCATATTTTCAACTGTCCATTGACCTTTGAACATAAAAACTTCAACTAAACAGACCGTCCTAAAACACAACACCACACTGATACTTTTTGTGCTTAAAGAGAGTTAATGTGACATTTGTTCTTTAGCACATATGCTTAAAAATCCTCTGACCTCAGGAAACCCTTCCCTTAAGCTGTCCAGGTGTGCATAGAGTTCATGTGCTTTGCTCTGTAGATGAAGAAACAGGCTTAGAAACTGGCTTCCTGAACATGAGATGCACCGCTGTGGTTTTCCTGATAGCGTTTCTCTCAGACCGTTCAGACCAGTTAGATGTAGCTTTATCTAACAGCAAACCATGTATGAGTTTGTAGTTTTAGTTATGTACAACATATCACCTTGTGCTTATAAAGTAGGAACTAACACATGACAACTGTTAAATGTTAAACAAAGATTAAACTTTTCTCTGTTGACAGGAAGTGAAACTGAATTGAGCAAAATATTGCTCAGAATATAAACACATATATACATTTAGGGTGTTACATTTTTTCCGTTCTTGTCACTCTCCTTAATAGCTTGGACATTGTGTCTCAGTTCAGTTGTATTTAATGCTGTTGGTTTTGGCTCTAGTCTTCATGTGTCATCCTGCTTAATGGACAGTCATAAATTAAAAGAAAGAAAAAATCTTGCTGAGGTCAGGATTGTGTTATTAATGTCCAGAAACTTAAAACTAGTAAAACTAACACAGAAAGTACAACAAGGCGTTTTTCACACCGTAATGGTTTGAAATTGAATACTTGATTATAATTTTAACTGCAGTTTGTTATTCGATATTACATTTAAAGTTAATATATTTTAAATGTACTCAATTGCAACTTCATTGTTACAAGTGTGTGATTACAAATATTTAAAAATACATGACATACAAGTTTCAATAGAAATGGCATTAAAGTATATTTTAGTTTACCATAAATGCTTGTCAGTACATTCAGCAGTATAGTTTAACCATATTTCAAAGACAATAGAAGTAATTATGAAATTACATATGAAGGTATGCCTAAGACATACTTAAATGGGACAAAAAGCACTCTAAAGTTCAACTAATTGCATTTAATATAAATTTAAACTCTATTACATTAAAATATAATTGCAGTTAAGTGTCCAAAATCCCTCAATTCAGTTTGCACTTAAGTATATATTTTTAAAGTATATTATTTCCATAATAAGTACTCTTTTTAAAAGTATGCTGTAGTGTACTTCAAGGCTTTGTTTTTTTGTCTGAGTAACAGTTTGCACTTCCTGTCTCTTTCTAACTCGCTCTCTCTCACTCTCTTTCTCTCTCTCTCTTTCTTCTCTCTCTCCTCACTATTTTTACACCCCTGCTAGCGCTCTTTTTTTTCATTCTCAACACAGTGGCTTCAGAATCGTTTTCATCACTCAAAAGACTTGACATTTTTATTACATAGCTCATTTTAAAAGTGATTTTCATTGGCCACTGCATTGATCATTGTTATTTTAGTATTATTTATATACAATTATAGTATTTATTAATATTTTGAAGTTTATTTTAATAAAAGTTTTAGTAATTTTGTAATCCGCTAGTAAATTTTAAATATTTCTGTTTAGCTTTAATTTATTTTTATTGCAGGTAGTTGCCATGCAACTACTAATTTTAATTTAAGTTTTTTAACTTTAAAAGTACACTATGTAACTCTGAGTGACTGCAGATGAATATGTTTATCCTACTGCTCATAAAACATTCACTACTAGGCTTAAAGGATTAGTTCACATTCAAATGAAAATTAGCCCAAGCTTTACTCACCCTCAAGCCATCCTAGGTGTATATGACTTTCTTGTTTCTGATGAACACAATCGGAGAAATATTAATAAATATCCTGATGCATCCGAGCTTTATAATGGAAGTGAACAGGGTTCACGAGTATGAGCTGAAGAAAGTGCCTTCATCTATCATAAAATACATCCACACGGCTCCGGGGGGTTAATAAAGGCCTTTTGAAGCGAAGCGATGTGTTTTTGTAAAAAAAAATATCCATATTTAAACAAGTTATGAAGTAAAATATCCAGCTTCCGCCAGACCGCCTTCCGTATTCAACGTACGCAGAAAGTGTAAAACTCTTGCAGTTCACAAAGCTTACGCAACGTCCTACGCCTTCCCTATTCAACTTACGGAAAAAGTGTAACTGACGCGATGCCAGTTTACACTTTCTTCGTAACTTGAATACGGAAGGCAGTCTGGCGGAAGCTAGATATTTTACTTCATAACTTGTTTAAATATGGATTTTTTTTTTACACAAACACATCACTTCACTTCAGAAGGCCTTTATTAACCCCCAGAGCCGTGTGCAGTACACGTTTATGATGGATGGACGTGGATGGAGGCAGTTTCTTCAGCTCATACTCGCTGGTCCCGTTCACTGCTATTATAAAGCTCGGATGCGTCAGGATATTTCTAAATATATCTCTGATTGTGTTCATCAGAAAGAAGAACGTCATATACACCTAGGATGGCTTGAGGGTGAGTAAAGCTTGGGCTAATTTTCATTTGAAAGTGAACTAATCCTTTAAAAGGTATAACCAGTTTAGATGGAAAGGATCTCAAACTGACTACCTGAAGATGTTACTGTAGCTATACTTATTAATAGACACAGTACTTCCTTTAAAATAAATTCCAGCACAGTGCTACAACGACAATAATGAAATGACCCTTCACAATAGATAATGCTTTACAATGAACTCTGTAAAGTTGGTAATTTGCAGTAACCAGCGCAGCTTACAGTAAAATTATGCACAATAAAGCTGAAATTCAGGCCCTGAAAATATTGATACTTGGCATCCTTGTATCAATACAATATCCCCACGCAAAATATCGTGATACGATGCTGTTTGCTGTATCGATTTCTCCCCCACCCCTAGACGCGCACGGGAGAGTTATATACCCGCGAAAACCATCCCACCCTGTCTAAAGCATAAACACTTTTAATAGGCTTACCATAGTGAATCTGGGTAAGACAAAAATACGTTTTGGAAGTAGGATTGATGTGTTGATTGACTCATTATTTAAATTTTGTTCGTTTTTGTTAATTTTGAACAAAGTTACATAGTGTACCTTTAGGTTTTTCATCTAATATTTATTTTTTATTTTATTTTGTTTCAGCTTTATTTTAATTGACGAAAGTAATTTTTAATATTTTTTTAGTTTTAATAAACAAACACTGCTGCTGATGTCTGCAATTATGGCTGTGCGTGTTTGTTTACTGTTATAACAAGACAGATTTGGTTGGTTCTGTGTGGGCAGGACTGTGAAAATGATCAGCAGCGTGATCCCATCTGGGAAAAAGCGTGACTAAAATCACTCTCGAATGAAACAACATCATTTACAGTTTTTAATGTCAAGCAAACAGTCTGTTGGCTATTTTATCCAATGCTAAATTCAATGTACTAGATATAATCGTAAGTGCAATCACTTGTAAAATCTCTTTCATAAGCTGTTCTATTTGAGTGGTTTTGTGGCATGTTATATTAGTATCATTGAGATACTGTTATAGTTTTAAATATTTATTTGAATTTTAATATCTATTTAATTAGTTTTTATTTTTGTATTTTCCATTTTCTTTTAAATGTTAGTTAATTTTAGTTTAGGTTTTAGTAATTTAGGTTTTTTTTTTTTTGTCAATTTTATTAGTTATTATTTTTTAAAATACGACTATAATTTTTGTATATTTTTATTTCATTCTTAGTTATTTTAGTACATCAAGTTAAACTAAATGAACATAAGTTGCTGAAATAACATTTATTAAATTTTTTTTTCATTTTGGATAACATTCATTTTATTTCAAATAACAATTTGTTAACATTAGTTAACTACATTAGTTACCATGAACTAACAGTTAAAAATACTTCTAAAGCATGTATTAATCTTAGTTAATGTTAATTTAAACATTTACCAATACATTGTTAAAATCAAAAGTTGTATCTGTTAATATTATTTAATGGACCTGAGCTAAAAATGAATAGTTGTACTTTTATTAACTAACGTTAACAAAGATGAATAGATCCTGTAACCGGTGTTGGGGGTAATGCATTACAAGTAACGCGAGTTACGTAATCAGATTACTTTTTTCAAGTAATGAGTAGAGTAACGCATTACTTTTACATTTACAGTAACATATCTGAGTTACTTTTTCAAATAAGTAACGCAAGTTACTTTGTTTTCCCATTTATTGACTGACAGCTCCCCTGTCCTCATGTTGAGAGAAATCGGGATTAAGTGCAGAGGTGTTGTGTGCGCTGTGTGAACATATTATAGTTCTAGACTAAGAAAAAGTTACTCAAATGTAACGTAGCACATTACTTTAAGTTACGTAAAACTTTACTTTACATTACTTTACGTTTTACGTTATTACAAAAAAGTAAGTAACACAATTAGTTACTTTTTTAGGGAGTAACGCAAATTTGTAACTCATCACTTTTAAAAGTAACTTTCCCCAACACTGACTGTAACAAATGTATTGCTCATTGTTAGTTGCATTAACTAATGTTAACTAATAGGACCTTATTGTAAAGGGTTTCCATTTTAGTTTACTATCCACCTTATTCCTACGCCCCATGACGCTTTGCGCAAATTATGGGTGTAACTTCCGTTAAGCTGTAAACAGTCAGTGAAAGGCTCGCTCTATGAACGCAATAATACGTTTTATTTTTAAACTGGGTACAATGAGATGACATTATTCTGCTCACCCTTCAACCAACGGACATTTAAAAGTGTAAAAGCATCAACAAGGTACTTTCAACAGGCCATGAAAAAGCGCGATTCTTTCCACAGCAATAACGGACGGGTTAAATATAACTATAGTGATATATATCTGTATTATGTAATATACGTTGCCTTAATAAAAAATGTTCATGAACTTCAGCATTGCGTGATACTATTTCAAAGTGATTTCCATCATTTTTACAGATAATAAATTGTATTTACCTGTGAAAACAAACCTGGATGAGGCTTTGAGGAGAAAAACGAGAGATTCTTCGTGCATTCCAGTGAATTAATGGGATATATCGTAAATTATATCGGGAGAACAGACCACAAATGTGCAGTATATGTTGTACTTTTTCATACTATTACAGCGGTATGCAAAGGGACAAAAGAAAATAATCATGAAGATAGAAAGCAGTGACTGAAAAGAGCTCTTGCCATAGATATTCTTGTTATAACATGTTACGTTAAAATACCAAGCGTTACGTTATTCTCATGGTGTCTGAAAATAAAATATGAAAGAAAAATTGACAGCTCATTCAGTCAAACTGACGGATAAGCTTTATTTGTAGGGCAACATTATGATTTGAAATGATTCGTTTCAGTCTTTTTAAATGGAAGTTCCCCAAACCGGAAGTGGAACCCATAATTCGAAACGCAGTAGGCTAGTCAGGAATAAGGTGGATAATAACTCTGTTGTGCACCAAAGTTTAAGTATGCACAGTAGTACCTGTTAATCATGTGTTTATAATGTCTGTAGGTGCGACAACCTGCGCGTGTTCAAGCTGGGTCTGCTCTCGGGGCTGTGGTGGACTCTAGCACTCATGTGCTGGATTAGTGATCGCATTTTCTGTGAGATGTGGTCATCTGTCAACTTCCCATATCTACACTGTGCCTGGTAAGTGCACCCTGCATCTGATCAAGTGCACTTATCACATAATACAGCACCTAGTGCACATGCTCAGTGTGCTGGACATACAAGTAAGCCACAGTAAGCACTGTCAACACATTGAAAATATTGCTTTACTCAATGTACTTTTCCTATAAAGCACGGTTTCCCAAACTGGTGTTCGTGAGCGCAGTGAAGGGGGTTCGTGAGTAGCTAGTAAATTAATGAAATCACAAAAGTGAAAAATTAAAATAAAGGAATGTATAAAAATGTCATGTGTCATGTGACCAACATTTGAGAACTGAGAATGTGTTGTTGAATTATTAAAGTATTAACTTAAAATTCAAATTCTAAATTTTGAATATTTTTAGTAAAGTTTGTTTAGTTTACGTCAAAGGGGTCCTGGTAAAAAAAAGTTTGGAAATTCCTGCTATAACGTTATTACAGTTACCAGTTATTACAGTTACCAAACTGAATGCAGTTTAGGGTTATTATACTACTAAAACTAAAACCATGAAAAAACATTTTCGTTACTTGAAAATAAACTTTAAAAGCACAGTATGTAAGATTTTTGGATTAAAATATCCAAAAACCACTAGAACAGTGTTATATGTTTTGTTGACTTGTGTACTTACATTATCCCAAATGTTTCCAAGAATGTTTAAATCCAGAGAAATAAGCTATTTTAACCAGGACACGGATCCGTGCGCCGCCTATCAATGACATCATACCTGCGTTACCAACGATTTCTGGTTTTATTTTGTAGAAACCATGAAAACACCAAAGACGCTTTAATATATTATGTGTTTTATTAGACAGGCGATGGATACATTCATCGAAAGAAAACTAATCATGTTATATAGCTCAACACAGTAAGTCTTATTGTTTAATCTCGTTTTCTTGATTTACCGTGAGTACCATGTTTTACCATGACTAATATCAATCTAGCTTACTGCAGTGTGCAACTGTGTCTCATAGTAGCTGTCGAGCAAACGCACAGAGTAGCATTTTACCCCACATATGCATGACCGGAAGAAGCGGAAGCATAATAAAGTCGTCTGCGGCATAATAAAAGCTCCACTGCTCTCAAGCCAAGTGTCGCGCTAGTCTCTCATTAGCAGTCGCTCCAGCAGCTTTGTTCCGCTCCAACAGCTTTCAGCCACACCCTACTTCATACTACAGTAATGTTAATAAATCTTTAATACATTATTTTTTTTATATATATATATATATATATATATATAACAGTAATTTATTATTATTTGACCATTGTTATAATATATTATCTGCTCTACATTTACCTCTTTTATGTGTCTTTTTAGGCATATCCTCATCTGCCTGGCGTCCTACCTGGGATGTGTGTGTTTTGCTTATTTTGACGCGGCGTCGGAGGCTCCAGAGCAAGGGCCAGTTGTCAAATTCTGGCCCAGCGAGAAATGGGCTTTTATTGGGGTGCCATACGTCACACTTCTCTGTGTGCACAGGAAGCCCTCAATTAAGGTGACTTAACCTGTGCTTCCTAGGGTATTTGACTACACTTCAATGCACTTTGTAATAGACATTTACACAAAGGAGAATCCTGTTTTTGCATGGGGATTTGTAAGGTTTTGTTTTTGGGGAAAGATGATGGTCAATCAGTGTAATTCATGAGAGTATTTAGTGTCTTAACAGCACAAAATAAGCTTTCAGTTTGCTTTGGGATAAATTCTGAGTGATTCAGGATTTCATATTATAACTTTACATGGTGTTATTCTACCGGTCAAAAGATTGGAATGATTAAGATTTTGTTTTTGTTTTTTTATGTTTTTGAAAGAAGTCTCTTATGCTCACCAAGGGTGCATTTATTTGATCAAATATTATTACAATTTAAAAAAAAAAAAAAAAACTGTTTTCTATTTGAATATATTTTAAAATGTAATTTATTCCTGTGATGCAAAGCTGAATTTTAAGCATCATTACTCCAGTCTTCAGTGTCATGTGATCCTTTAGAAATCATTCATGCTGTTCTTTTGAACTTTATCAAAAAAATCATGAAAAAATGTATCATGTTTTCCACAAAAATATTAAGCGGCAAAAACTGTTTTCAACACTGATAATAATAAGAACCATTATTAATAATTGGGCACCAGTTATTTTAAATTGTAATAATATTTACTCAGTTTTTACTCAGTAATGTTTACTGTTTTTACTCAGAAATAAAATTTGGGATTTTTAAAACAGATGTACACACTAGCAATTGAACCTGAAATTAAATATGAGGATAGGAATGTTTTTTGTACATTAACATTGTTAAAATCTCATTTAAACTTCACCTATAATAAGGCAGCACAACCATAGATGAGATAAGTAAAGCATGTCATTTCACAGTAGTACTACTAGTTACCTTTTTTGACATAACAGTCAATACATTTAAAAATGAAAAGCTGCACTAAGTGATTTTCTTTGTTTCACTGGCTGATTTGACAATATGGTCTTGGCCATGGATACTGACACCTATGGGTGTAAATGTAGCGTTACGCAAAAAAAAAAAAATTCAGTTACCTATTATTGTAGAAATTCTCTATTCATAAACATTTATTTCATGACATTGATTTATTAACAATTAATTTATTTCTATTTAGGAGGATTTTTTTTTTTTTTTTTTTTTTTTTTTTTACAGTAGTATTATTCAGCCGATCATGTGATCCTGCAACCTGCATAATTAAAAGGTTACATCATTCAAAATTGAAAATTACCTCATGATTTACTCACCCTCAAGCCATCCTAGGTGTATATGACTTTCTTCTTTCAAACTTACTGTATACAGTCAGAGTTATAATAAATAATGTCCTGGCTCTTCCTAGCTTTATAATGGCAGTGAATAGAGGATGAGATTTTGAAGCCCAAAAAAGTGTATCCATCCATCATAAAAGATATTCACATAACTCCGGGGGGTTAATAAAGGCCTTCTGAATCGAAGTGATGCATTTGTGTAAGAAAAATATCCATATTTAAAACTTTAAAATAACTAGCTTCCGACAGACGGCCATAAGCATTGATTTACGGTAAAAGAGTGAACTCTGACTCGACGCATGACGTAATGACAAACGCGGAAGCTCAGAGGAGAGAGCAAAACAAAACACCGGTCACGAATTAGAAGTCTAAAATGAGAATTTTTAAAGAGAAATGTTGGAGGATTTCGATATAAGAGAAGAGGAGCTTGAGTTTGTTGCCCAGCCCTATTCGTTTGAACCTTGAGAGGCGTCAAA
The DNA here is from genome assembly GCA_039654765.1 of Mylopharyngodon piceus. Taxonomy (NCBI): domain Eukaryota; kingdom Metazoa; phylum Chordata; class Actinopteri; order Cypriniformes; family Xenocyprididae; genus Mylopharyngodon; species Mylopharyngodon piceus. The sequence goes on from CM077442.1 coordinate 40,606,218, forward strand.
GCTTACGCTCCTCCTACATCACGTCAGGGGTTACTCTTTTGGCGTAAGTCGACGTGCGTACGTCTGCTGGAAGCTAGTTATTTAAGTTTTTCATGTTTTAAATATGGATATTTTTCTTACACAAATGCATCGCTTCGCTTCAGAAGGCCTTTATTAACCCCCTGGAGCCGTGTGGATATCTTTTATGATGGATGGTTGCATGTTTTTGGGCTTTAAAATCTCATCCTCTATTTACTTCCATTATAAATCTTGGGAGAGCCAGAACATTATTTAATATAACTCCGATTGTATTCGTCTAATTTTAATTTTTAGGGTAAACTATCCCTTTAACAGCTTTACTGGGCCACTGACATGACTAGAGTCTTCATCTCATGTTAAGGTACATCATTTTAAACATATTTGCCAAAAAAACAATAAAAATAAATAATAATAATAATAATAATAATAATTTAATAATAAATTTAGGTTTAAAATTTTAAGTGGGAAAAAAAAATTACTTAGTGCACCTTTTATTATGAATAGCTATAGGACACGCAATCATCTTCACCAACTGTCAGAATTAATACAGGAAAAAACAGTACTTTTTCTTTTCCCTGTAATATGGAGGTTCTTTACACCAGTGCACCTCAGACACAGGCCTGATACCTCTATACTGAGTTTATGATGTTAAAGTTTAACGCAGCATAAACTGGATGTTTTTATCTAGGTGTTCTAAGCTATGTTGCACTACTGTGAAAATGAATGCAGTGTATTGGACAAAAGACTTTAAAACACTGCATGAAATAAGTTTGGTGAACTGAATGTAAAGGAATGTACTCTTGAGAATGAAAGTTTGTCCTTTACTGAATGTCTTTAGACAGAAATGTATATATCTATATTTAGCCTATTATTAGTATTTCTTTCTCAAATACAAACGTTAATTTTACCTTTATTTCTTCATTTAGTCTAACCTTACAACACTGTACAAAGGCCTTTTGCAGTTTGTATCTTTATCTGTCAAAGAACAAATTGCTGTTGATCAGTGGATCAAGAATTTGTACTGCAGAATATCTAAAATCTAAATCAGAGCTGTCCAATCCTGCTCCAGGAGGGCCACTGTCCTGCAGAGTTTAGCTCCCAATTAAACACACCTGAACCAGCTGATCAAGATCTTACTAGTCATACTATTTGGATCAGAGATGGTCTTATTATTGGGAGATATGAGGGTCCGTGGCTCAACCATTGGAGAAGGCATAACGGCTAACTTTGATCACATGTGCCTTGATAACCAATCACATTACAGCCTTGACATCATTGAATTTCATTCAGAGTTGTGCGACAGTCAGTCACTGTTTGCGGATACCATAGAAATGAAAGAGAAGTGCCGTAAACTGAATCATACCCGTCTCGCAATTGTCCGTGACTTCTCTTATAAAACAGCATTTTTTTCCCGGTGTAAACCCTAAAAATAGATCAGTCCAAAATGAATGGTTAAGAACAAACATGTTGAAGATTAGCTGATGGGCTGTCGATTCATTAAATAATAAGCTATTTCCTCACAAAAGCAGTTCATTCAGCGTAGTGAAGCCTCTCCACCATTGACATCCATTTAAAAAAAAAAAAAAAACAGCCTCTTGTCTCCTTCCCTGCATACCGCAGCGCTTTTTTTGGCTAAGGCTGCAGGCTTGCCATTTAAGTGGCTTTGCTAGAAACTTCCAGGCATGTTGGAGCTAAACTCTGCAGGACAGTGGCCCTCCAGGAGCTGGATTGGACCCCTGATCTAAATGATTTATTGAGGGATAAAATACCAAAAACACAGTATGCAATAAAAACACAAATTCAGTTGGTTTATACACAAATGACACGTTCTGTGACTTCTTGCTGCTTTTTTCCAATGCCACAAAATTGCATCAACATTTTTAAGAGAAACTGAACATGACCTCAGTTTCTTAATGTTTTTGCTACTCATCCAGGGTTTTCTAAAGGAGCAGCAGAGTGATTTTGTATTTCTGTGTAACTTTCTGCTCAAGCAATGCACAATATGTACTGTAAGCCAGTTCAGTGGCTGTAACTTGTGTGAATATGTGTGTGAGTGTGGGTGTGTGTGTGTGTGTGTGTGTGTATGTGTGTGTCACCCGGACCCAGATGCAACACAGGGACCAAGTATACAAAGACTATTTATTTTTGCGATTTAACCAATTAATAATTTTGTAACTACCACTGATTCATGATTTTGTAACCAAATGAGTTTGATTGTATTTTTACACTGATTTAATAAAAACATGCTGCCAATTAACACGTTTGAACAACGCATGTCTTTCTTAATATGTTCATGCTGAAACAAGCACCTAACCTTATGCACATTCCCTTCTAAAGCGCTTTCTAACATGGACATGTACTGACCCCTTGAATAATTTAGCAGCTCATTTTTAGTAGACATGTATTGATAGTGTTGGGGAAAGTTATTTTTAAAAGTAATGTTACAATATTGCCTTACTCCGTAAAAAAAAAAAAAAGTAACTATTTGCATTAATTAGTTATTTTTTTATGGAAAGTAATGCATTTCGGTACTTTTTCTCACCTGGGCTGGGCTTGTTTATAATAACAAAGTTATAGTTTTGGCAAAAAGTGAACTAATAATCCCCAGGCTGAAGGAAATGCAAATTCATGCCTGTACAGTAGAGGGCGCCGCCCAAACAAACCTTTTCAGCTGTGCTGCCATTCTGAATTGCAGAAGAATTGGATGCAGGAGAAGAAACTTCAACACTCTTACTTCAGCAATAAAACCAAAAAATGAAACACAAATTTGATGTTTATCTAAAGTCTTCTTTTGTTTCAAATGTGATGTTTATCTAAATTCATCATGTTTACACAGCGCACACAACGCCTTTGCACTTACTCCTGGGGCCTCATTTATAAAATGTTGCGCAGAAACCGTCCTAAATTTGTTTCATTTCTCAGATGTGTGTATGTGTGATTCATAGAATGAACGTACACACAGAAAACAAGTGTACGCCTCTTTCAGATGTGAAATCTATAAATCGCAAATGATTTTGAACTTGCGCGCAGCTGAATGGTTTCAGTTCTCCGCATTGTAAACGACACCTAATTAATGTCATTTACATATAAAAGATCAACAGTCATCGCCCAAATCCTTAGCGAGCTGCAAGAATAGCTTAGATTTCCAAAAGCCTGCAGTATTCTGACAATGAAAAGTGCGTACGTCTGCTTAGACCCTGACGTGGTGCTAAGCACTTTTCCACGTCAAAGACCGTTTTTATAAATATGAGCGTTGGCGTGGATTTAAGCGTACGCACACTCTAAGATCAAATCTGTGCGTACGCACGCTTTATAAATGAGGCCCCTGAAGTAACTTGTTACCTGCTTGAAAAAGTAACTCCGATATTGTGCTGTAACTTTAAAAGTAATGCATTACTAGTTACTTGGAAAAGTAATCTGATTACTTGTAATGCGTTACCCTCCAACACTGTTGATACTATGGTGGAGAACTGACATTGTGAATGGCTGCATAAAATATTTCTATATTTATAGCAGACTGACATTTTCTAACAGTGTCAGTAGTGTAACATGCTGCATCTCACAAAAAAAAAAAAATTATTTGAATTATATTTGAAATACTTAATGTACATTTTCTTTGTATAGTACATGCAAACGTGCATTTGAAATATTTAAGTTAGTGTATTGAAAAGAATACATATGCATAGAAAAATTAAACTTGCAAACAACACAGGATAAATGTTGGAAAAGTTTAATATTTCAGCTGCCACTGTATATAAAATGCAATGTGTTAGAGTTTTGTAGTACTAAACATATAAAATTAAACCCCAATATGACAAAGACCCACAAAAATAAAATGCACCACAATATTGAAACAATATAAATAACACAGTAAAAAAAACAACAACTACATTTAGTGTTCAGAGTCAAAAGCACCAAAAATTACACCATATTTCAAACATCTAGTTTGACTGCTACATTATGTTAATAATACTGTACATCAAGCTGGAGTATTACGACAGTGTTTTTCTCTGAAGTCTCTCCCACATGCTGGCTCTGTGTTCAGGTGTCAGGCAGGGTTTAATGACATTCTCAATGTTCTCCACTCTTCTTCTGAAACGCTCTCGGTCTCTGGCCATCTGCAGCCAACAAGAGCCGTCCCGTGCCGCCCTGCTAGCAAAACTCCAAACCACCAGGGGGTGTACAGTCACTTTATCACTGAAACACACCTGAAATAGACAAAAGCATGTTTACAGATAAGAGTACACGGAAGAGTTTCTATTCAAGACTGCTGTAACCTTAAGCCTGTTAGTCATGCAGCACGAGTTATGTGTCACATGACATCCTGAGTTACAGGAACTCGTTTGACTACTAGCTATCGTCAGCTGTCGTCATGGAAGAGGGATGATTTAGTGTTTTCAGCCTCTTATAGCAATCACAATCTGAACCCATGTTTGTAAATCTTTTCTTATGGCCATTTTATTTCTGGCCTATCTTTTTTTTTTAAAATGATGTATAATTTAGAAAATATTATATATCCATCTGTGTTATTGTTAATTAAAACCTAAAAATCGCTTTCTTTAACTGAAATAAAGCTGAAATAAAGTATAAATATTCAATGAAAAACTTGTCAATTAACTGAAATAGAATAAGTTTAAGAACTAAAATGACTTTATTACTATTAAACCAAAACTGAAATAAAAATAAATGCTAAATATAAATATTAAAAAACAAAAAGCACATAAAGTTACTAAAATTAACATGAAGACTGAAAAGAATTCAAAATATGAATAAATCCTATAAATAAAACTGGTTTCCATGAAATGTTTACCTTCTTCTCCCCTTCCTTTGAGTTTGGTTTTGGATGACACTCCTCTGGCCTTGTAGCTGGTGTAGGTTGAGTTTTGATTTGAGTTAGTTGGTTCTGTTTAGAGTTTGTTCTGGAGCCGATGGACGAGCAGAAGCTCAGAGGGTTGTACGGGTCACTGCTGTTGAGGAAGGATTCCCAAAGCTCAAGGCTCTCTGCTGATGCCTCAGAGTCACCTTCATCATCTGACCATTCAGAATCCACATCCTGTGGCTCACAGTCTTCCTCTTCAGTGTCCTCATCATCTTCCTCCTCATCAGTTTCTTCATCAGACTCCCATTCTGAGAGCCTGGCTTCATCATCTTCCTCTTCATCCGAATCAATCATTGACGATTCCCGCTCAACAGCAGGCTCGATCAACTCCTCATCATCTAACTCCATAACGACCTTCATCTCTGGATCCTTCCCATCCCTGATTTCCCTTTCCAGGGCCTCCATACCACACTTCTTCAACTCGCCGGTCATGGCCATGTTTTTTCCAACACAAATGAAGAAAAACATCTTGGAGCAGAAAAGCTCTGCCACACTCATACAGCAGTTCACAACTCTTCGGATGACCTGCCACAGATGGAGTCTGATCTTCATGATGGACGTTTTGTGGTAATAATTAAGAGGTAGATCTTCATGCGTTCCAGGTTTACTGGACGAACGCTCAGGACTCATCTTGGATTGCATGAATAACGCTTCCTGAGGTAGACAGCACTGAATTGGCAGTGGATGATGTGGGGAAATGGTGAATGGTGCCATAATCACACTTAATCTGTAAAAAAAAACAATACATATTTTTAATTACATAAATATTAAAACCAGTGATTTCAGTGTTGACCAGTGAAGGGTGTTGTTTGCACTGTTGCTACAACATACTATGACACATACCAGTGTGACATGTGCTGCCTTTCATTATGTGGTGTCTAATACATAATAACAATAAAAAAATACCCATGGTTACCTCAGTATTACCATGTTTGCTGTATTTAAAACATTTTTTGGACATGGTACCAAGGTAATACCATGATTTTTGGACATATATTGTATTATACAACTATTGTAAAAGTACCAATAATTGGAGCAATTTGGCTGAACACTTTCATAATGGTTTATATGTCCAAAAAACATGGTATTACCACGGTATCGCATTGTTTGCTGTATTTTTTGTCATGGTACTATGGTAATAGTATGATTTTTGGATATTATGTAAAAGTATTTAATGAAATTGCTTCAATTATTGGTACATCGAATACAAATATTTTCATTTTCCAGCTTCACGTTACATACCTTTGTGAGTTTGGTCAGCCTGTCGCTTGGCAGTCGCTCCAGTGATGATTTGGTTCTCCAATGTTGAATTTACTAACGTACTCAAAAACGCTGTTTGAGCAATACGACGACGACTTCAATTCAAACATATACTCCATGTTCGCTTTGTTTATAAACATTTCGCGCTCGGTTCGTATTTCATGTATTTCATTCTTGTTTGCCGTAAATAGAAATGGTGCTGCGAGTGACGACGTGTGTTTATATATACTGTAATGACGTTGCCGGAGGCGGGACTTGCGTGTTACCGTCAATGCCTGGGAAATCACGTAGCCAACGTTTCGTTACGTTTCGAGAAACTCCAGTGGCGGTGGGCGGTGGGCAGGGCTTGGTTAGGAGCTTCTGGTTGAGACTGGATTGCATCATTCCCTAATATAGAAAGTGAAGTCCAGAACAAAACATTCTGGAGGGAGAAACTGTAAACAAAAGCATCCAGATCGAGGGGACTTTCTTGGCGACGACATTAGGATTATAAAGTAAAATGGAAATTAAAATGGAAAACACTGAATAAACCAACCCTTAATTTTCTGTATACCATAAAATATATTGATAACCATCATAACAAAAGAGGTAGTAAAACTGAATTCCACATGATGGGTCAAAGTAACTCACATGCACAGTGCCATAGACACACATGATACTAGAATAATAATGCAATAAACATGATCTCAACAACATAAAATGTAAGCTAGCATAAAAACTCCATAATGAAGGATACACAACTCATGACAAACATATATAAGGTCTTTTGAGAACACCCTTTTGCACTGTAAATTATAGCCTAATGTGACTTTTTTTACTGACATATATAACAAAATTTATGTAAAAGTATATTATCTTGTTGGAATTTCATTTGAAAATTATATGACAATTAATACTTATTACTTCCAAAAACCAATTTACAGTATTCAACAGTACATTTAATGTGCTAAGCCTATCTTTTTCAATATAAAAGAAAGCATAATAGGCTATATATACACACTGTAAAAAATTATTTTCATAATTTATAACATTTTTTCTTTTGTCAAATTAACTTAAATAATTAATGTGGTTCAGATAACATAATATTTTGAGTTTCTGTTGATTAAACCAATCGCCTTTATTGTATTGTATTAATTTTTAATTTTAATGAACTCAAAATTTTAAGGCAACCAGATAACTTACTTTTTTTAAGTTAAACCAACAATTCTTTTTTACAGTGTGTGTGTGTATATATATATATATATATATATATATATATATTTATATATATTACAGTGTTATGCGAAAGTTTGGGAACCCCGTGCAGAATCTGTGAAAATGTGAATAATTTTAACAATACAAGAGAGATCATACAAAATGCATGTTATTTTTTTATTTAGTACTGTCCTGAGTAAGATATTTTACATAAAAGATGTTTACATATAGTCCACAAGACTTGTGATGGTTGTTCATGAGTCCCTTGTTTGTTCTGAGCAGTTAAACTGCCCAATATTCTTCAGAAAAATCCTCCAGGTCCTGCAAATTCTTCAGTTTTCCAGCATCTTTTGTATATTTGAACCCTTTTCAGCAGTGGCTGTATGATTTTGAGATCCATCTTTTCACACTGAGGACAACTGAGGGACTCAAACACAACTATTAAAAAAGGTTCAAACATTCACTGATGCTCCAGAAGGAAACACGATGCATTAAGAGCTGGGGGGTGAAAACTTTTTGAATTTGAAGATCAAGGTAAATTGTACTTAATCTGTCTTCCGGGAAACATGCAAGTATCTTCTGTTGCTTCCGAAGGGCAGTACTAAATGAAAAAAAATATTTCAACAAAAAAAGAAAAATGTGGACATCTTCATCCTGTTCAAAAGTTTTCACCCCCCAGATCTTAATGCATTGTGTTTCCTTCTGGAGCATCAGTGAATGTTTGAACCTTTTTTAATAGTTGTGTTTGAGTCCCTCAGTTGTCCTCAGTGTGAAAAGATGGATCTCAAAATCATACAGTCATTGCTGGAAAGGGTTCAAATATGCAAAAGATGCTGGAAAACTGAAGAATCTGCAGGACATGGAGGATTTTTTCTGAAGAACAGAGCTCAGTTTAACTGCTCAGAACAAACAAGCGACTCATGAACAACCATCACAAAACAAACAAACAGTCGTGGATCATCCAGGTAACCGCACACAGTATTAAGAATCAAGGGTTCCCAAACTTTTGAACGGGGTTATTTTTATAAATTCGGCTATTTTTTTTGTCTTGTGGACCATATGTAAATGTAAAATGTCTTACTCAGGACAGTACTAAATAAAAAATAACATGCATTTTGTATGATCTCTCTTATTTTGTTAAAATTTTTCACAGATTCTGCAAGGGGTTCCCAAACTTTCGCATAACACTGTATATCAGTTAAGACATAACTGACTATGTTTACAAGGATACTTGGGCCCTTTGACATAATTTTGTTTGAACATGTCTGTTCAAGCGCAAGAAGACATGAAAGAGAGCTCAATTCAGTATTCGCATCCTGTCTGAGACGCAGGTTTCTGGGTTACAAATTGAGTTCCCTTTCACATCTTCTTGAGCTTGAATATTTAAATTGGCAAGGCTTAAACTTTCATGGCGATGCAGCACTGGGCCGTCAATTGTCCCGAGCGTTGTTCATGTTTATTCACATTCATGTCCAACACAATTTTACATTGTTAGAATTCATAAAAATGTGAAATTGTGATTCTGGGAGTACTTCCTCAGACAGTGGTAGTAGTCGGTTTGCAAGAACACGAGCAAGGACTTTGCCTGTTGTTGACAGGAGCGATATGCCCTTGTAATTTCCGCATTCAGCCTTGTCCCCCTTCTTGAATATGGTCACTATTAGAGCATTCCTGAGCTCTGAGGGAAGTTCTTCTTTTTCCCAGACTTTGAGGAGTAGGGCATGAATGTGGTACAGGAGCTCTGATCCACCCTCCTTTAAGATCTCAGCTAGGATCCCATCTGGACCGGCGGCTTTGTTGTTCTTAAGGCTCCTGATGGCATCTTGAACCTCTGTTATAGTTGGAAGTTCCCCCATGTCTTCTTTGATGGGACTTTGGGGGATGTGTTTGGTAATGTCAATTTCAGTTGAGCTGTCACTGTTGAGGAGTTCTTGGAAATGCTCCTTCCATCGGGCATTAATGGACTCGTTGTCCTTCAGCAGCTTCTGACCGTCCTTTGTGCGCAGGGGGTTTAGGCCATGGTAGCTTGGACCATAGACGGCCTTGGTAGCACTGAAAAAGCCCCTGGTGTCACCAGAGTCTGCCATTCTCTGGATTTAAAGAGCCCTTTCTGTCCACCAAGAGTTTTTTAGCTCCCTTACTCATTTCTGGACATCTGGAGTGAGTCAACCTTTTGGCCTTGCAGGTTACATCATTTTGCCAGGCACAGAAGGCTTTCCTTTTGGAGATGAGTTGTTCTATCTCTGTGTCATTCTCATCAAACCAGTCCTGGTGTTTTCTGGACTTGTACCCAAGAATGATTTTGCAGGTAGCAAGGATGGTAGACTTTAACAGACTCAAGTGCCCTTCGATGTCATCAGGGTATTCTTGTTGGAGGCTTTCCCCAAGAGAGGCCTGAAGTCGCTGCTGTCAAGGTTCAGTCTTGGTCGGATCTGCTTTTTTTGAGTTCTCCTCTTCCTCTTGAGTTTGATTGACATTGTGGAGCGGATGAGGCGATGATCTGTCCAGCAGTCATCTGCATTGACCATGGCCCTTGTGATGTTCACGTCACAGCGGTCCCTGGCTCATACAATGACATAGTCAATGAGATGCCACTGTTTGGACCGGGCGTGTCTCCAAGATGCCTTAAATTTGTTTTTCTGGCGAAAGAGAGTTTAAGTGATGGTGAGATCATACTTAGCACAATTGCTGAGAAGCATAACTCCATTAGAGTTGATGTTCCCGATGCCTTCCTTTCCTATAGTGCCCTTCCAGAGGTGTTGATCCCTGCCAACCCTGGCATTAAAGTCTCCAAGGAGAATAATCTTATCTTCCTTGGGGATTCTTGACAGTGTCTTGTCTAAGCAGGCATAGAAGGTTTCTTTTACTTCCTCTTCAGAGTCTAAAGTAGGGGCATAGGCGCTCACAACTGTTGCTATCTGTTTGTTGGCAAGCACCAGATGGATGGTCATGAGACGCTCACTAATCCCCACAGGAAGTTCATAGAGGTGGCTGATAAGCTGGTTCCTAATGGCAATTCCAACACCATGGATCCTGGGCTCATCAACAGCTTTTCCTTTCCAGAAGAAAGTGTAGCCACCCTTCTCCTCTTTCAGTTGTCCTTCGTCTGCTAGTCGGGTTTCAGAAAGGGCAGCTAGGTCAATCCGGTATCTTTTCAGTTCTCTAGCAATGATTGCGGTTCTCCTCTCTGGTCTATCACTGGTTGCACTATCCATCAATGTGCGCACATTCCAGGCTCCAAAAATCGTTTTGTGTTTCTGACCGCGAATGGTGATCCCTCTGGATGCGGTAATCCAGTCAGGAGGTTTGAGGCAGGCTATTTATAGGGCACTTTTTCTAGCTCCTTCCCCATGTGGGGTGAGCAGAGTGGATCCTAAAGAGAGCTGCTCAGTCATGGGTGCAGCTGCTGAAGGGCTCTTTCAAGAGCCCAGCGACTGAGTCTAGCATTCACCGCCTAATGTGCCAGTTTATGACTAGGGGCTTCCAGATCTCACAGTCCTGCCCCCATCGCCACTTTCTAGTCGCCATAGGACTTAAACCGGGATGTTAGGGTGGTTTCCCAAAGAGGACGCCTGTGCGTGATTTTGTTTAGCGTGGGGAGACTGGTGCACAAACAGCCACCACACGGTCCTTGACAGAAATGGGTCAGAATCCAGTGGCATGGAGTCCAAGACGACTGGGGACCCTTTTCTGCTGCAGCCTTCATCCACCTTCCCAGCCATTGTGACACTCCCGTAAGGCCAGCCGTCATCCTCCGCCTGCTCCACCGCTGAGGTCTTGGTTGGATTGCTCTTTGTCAGGGACCTCCCCCTTGACCTTACCGCCATGGGTGGCCCTACCAAGAGCATAGCTCCAGACGGCATTGCTCTTGGGATCACAGGACCACACAAGCCTCTCCACCACGACAAGGTGGCAATCCCCCGGAGAGGTATATATATATATATATATATATATATATACACCGATCAGGCATAACATTATGACCACTGACAGATGAAGTGAATAACATTGATTATCTCTTCATCACGGCACCTGTTAGTGGGTGGGATATATTAGGCAGCAAGTGAACATTTTGTCCTCAAAGTTGATGTGTTAGGAGCAGGAAAAATGGGCAAGTGTAAGGATTTGAGCGAGTTTGACAAGGGCCAAATTGTGATGGCTAGACAACTGGGTCAGAGCATCTCCAAAACTGCAGCTCTTGTGGGGTGTTCCCGGTCTGCACTGGTCAGTTTTTATCAAAAGTGGTCCAAGGAAGGAACAGTGGTGAACCGGCGACAGGGTCATGGGCGGCCAAGGCTCATTGATGCACGTGGGGAGCGAAGGCTGGCCCGTGTGGTCCGATCCAACAGACGAGCTACTGTAGCTCAAATTGCTCAAGAAGTTAATGCTGGTTCTGATAGAAAGGTGTCAGAATACACAGTACATCGCAGTTTGTTGCGTATGGGGCTGCATAGCCGCAGACCAGTCAGGGTGCCCATGCTGACCCCTGTCCACCACCGAAAGCACCAACGGTGGGCACGTGAGCATCAGAACTGGAACACGGAGCAATGGAAGAAGGTGGCCTGGTCTGATGAATCATGTTTCCATTTACATCACGTGGAACTGAGGAACACATGGCACTAGGATGCACGGGAAGAAGACAAGCCGGCGGAGGCAGTGTGATGCTTTGGGCAATGTTCTGCTGGGAAACCTTGGGTCCTGCCATCCATGGATGTTACTGGATGTTACTTGTGACACGTACCACCTACCTAAGCATTTTTGCAGACCATGTACACCCTTTCATAGAAACAGTATTCCCTGGTGGCTGTGGTCTCTTTCAGCAGGATAATGCGCCCTGCCACAAAGCAAAAATGTTTCAGGAATGGTTTGAGGACCACAACAACAAGTTGGAGGTGTTGACTTGGCCTCCACATTCCCCAGATCTCAATCCATCTGTGGGATGTGCTGAACAAACAAGTCCGATCCATGGAGGCTCCACCTCGCAACTTACAGGACTTAAAGGATTTGCTGTAAACATTTTGGTGCCAGATACCACAGCACACCTTCAGGGGTCTAGTGGAGTCCATGCCTTGACGGGTCAGGGCTGTTTGCCAGCAAAAGGGGCACCAACACAATATTAGGGAGGTGGTCATAATATTATTCCTGATCGGTGTATATATTTTAGGCCCTGTATATATATATATATATATATATATATATATCAGCCAACTGGGGATTGACACTATTTCATATACTAATATATATATATATATATATATATATATATATATATATCAGCTCAGCCAGCTGGGGATTGACACTGTTTCATCATATACTTGCCATGGGTGGCCCTACCAAGCCTATATATAAGCCTATATATATATATATATATATATATATATATATATATAGGGCCTAACAAAAATCGATAGTTTTGACAACACTACATTGCACTTAGTTTATTATTTCAGATGCTTTTTTAAAAGACTACAACTGAAAAATGTATATGTTATATATAAAATTCAACCCATCAAAGTGGCTAGTAGGAGTGACTGCGTTACACACCACTGCTGAAATCCACCCGCATTTGGTGGGTGTTAATGTCAAGCCTATATATACAACTTTCTCTCCTAAAACCTGGTACTGTTAGATATTTATTACCTGTACTGTTTCAGATCCATCTAACTGTTAGTAAAATAAATCTGTTGTAGTTGTAAAACAACTACAAGGTCATAAACTGTTCAAGAATTCATTCTCAGGCCATGCTACACAAATCATTCATTGTGAAAAGATTCAGCTATGAGTTAAAAACTGGCACACCTTTTAGAATCAGCTGATTCATAAAAGCTGCTGACCTATTTTAGACACTTTTGTGACGTTCATGTAAACCCCATAAGGAAAGGGTTAACAGGCAATGTGATTATCCCATCTTGTGATCCCATTTCCAGCCATGAAAGAAGGTATTTTATTTGTGCAGAAAGGAACGTATGCACACACACTCACTCACCACTTCAGTACAGACACTACTGGAGAGCTGCTAACCCTGGTAAGTGTTAAGATTCTGACCTATATGAATTCCAAATGCAGAACTCTTGTGACTGTATGAAAAATGTTACTTACCACTATTAAAAGTAAAGGTTTATTGGCATCTCTGGTTCCATGAAGAACCTTTAACATCCATGGAACCATTCCATTCCACAAAAGGTTCTTTATATTGGAAAAAGGTTTCTTACATTTTTAAAATGTTCTTCTCAAGGGAAAAAAAAAAAAAGTTTCTTTTAAGAACTGTTCACTGGGGAACCCAAAATTGCTCTTCTATGTGATCACTCTTTTGGAAAAGTAAATATCACTAGGGGTGAACTGAAATGACTGCACTTTTTTTCTGTAACCCTACTATCTTCATTATTGATTCTTTGTAACAGAAGGGATTTTTGCATCTGTGTTTTGGGGAAATTCTGATGCATGATGCATACAGTTAGTTTCTGATTTAAAAAAAACAAAACAAAACAAAAAAAAAACTAAAGTGTGCTCCAAATTTTAAAAGAGTAACTTTACATTAAATTATTCATTCAGTGGCCTTGGTGTTTTGTCTGTGCTTTATTTGGCCACTATGTTAGCTTGCCATGTATTTTTCAATTTGTTCTAAGCATCTCATTATATAGGATTTGATGGGAATTGACTAGTTTTATATTTGAAGATGACCTCACATCTATGGATCAGTTTTTTGTTTTTTTTTGTCACATTTCATATTATAATACTAAATCTTGGCCTATTTTGATTTCTTGGACTGTCACACAGTTTAAGCAGAAGAAGTTTCCATTGATCTTAAACAATCTTCATGGAACCAGAGATCTTCATGGAACCAGAGATAAAGACCTTTTATTTTTAAAGGGATAGTTCACCCAAAAATGAAAAATCTGTCATCATTTACTCAGCCTCAAGTTGTTCTAAATCTGTATCATTTCTTTCTTCTGCAGAACACAAAAGAAGACATTTTGAAAAATGTTGGTAACCAAACAGTTGCTGGTCCCCATTGACTTCCATAGTATGAAAAAGAAAAGGAAAAAAAAAAAAAAAACCCTATGGAAGTCGATTTGGACCAGAAACTGTTTGGTTACCAACATTCTTCAAAATGTCTTCTTTTGTGTTCTGCAGAAGAAAGAAACGATACAGATTTAGAACAACTGAGTAAATGATGACAGCAATTTTATTTTTGGGTGAACTATCCCTTTAAGAGTGTAAAACATGTAATTTTGAAATAGAAAGACTGAAACAGTATTTTCTTGTAAAATGTACAGTACTCCAATAATTATTTACAATTTCGAAAAAAACTATTTTTATAGCGTAAAATGTACACAGACTTCTTGGCATAAGCTACCAAATATATCTACCAAAATAACTGAAAACGTAACATTAACAAAACATATTTTTACAGTGTTAAGAGGTTGATCAGCTCATTATGTGTCCTGATGCCGTGGTGGTGGGCTGCCGACCGCATCGAAGAGTGTGAGAGCAGTGACATGGAGGCCGGGCCCCCGACCTCTGGTGGTCCTGCTGTGGTGGTGGGTCCCCAGAGGCTCTCTTTTGCCTACCAGGGCCTCTTGGAGATTCCCTATGACACCATCCTTCAGCAACAGGACACTCTGGAGGTTCTGGACCTCAGTTACAACTTGCTGGATGAGTATCCTTTTAGGAATCAGATATCTGGTCATATGTTTAAAGTCTTACTAACATTATAAGGATTTCTTATGTAAATATGCTGGTAATATTCACTAGGGCATAGTTTTTTTTTTGTTTTTTTTCACAGATTATAAAATTGAAATATTAACCCTGTAAAGCTATTTTTAAAAATTGAACATTTTATTAAAATTTTAAACAAAATCTAAAAAGTGTTTTTTTTTTTTGTTGTTGAGTATATCATATTAGATACATCAGGCTTTTACGGCTCATCCGATATAGTGAAAATATGGAGCTCATACTTGAGGAGGAAACAAACAGCTTAATTTGATTTAGATCCCCAAACTGAGCAAAAACATGTAATTTAGTGCAGTTGCCGATATTTATATGGCCAAAAAATGAAAATGAAATTCTGACGGCTTGTAATGTACAGTCAAACCAAATATTATTCAGACATTTTTGATATGTTTTTACTAGTGAGTGCAGGACACTATAGTTCATTTATGTAAGTGAAGATAGCAAAATAAAGTAAACTGTGACATATTATACCCAAAAATTCTTCATACAGTGGACTACCAGTAAAATTGATAAAAAATTTGGAACCAAAAATTATTCAGACACTTTGACCTGACTGTGTTTTGCTTAAGTGTTATCTGACATAATTAAGATTCACGTTTTCTGACACAGTTTAACTCTGAGATCTTGTCATATTTTATTACCATTTTTTTAAACTATAGTGAATAAACTGTATTAATGAATGAAATGTTCAAGGTGTCTGAATAAATTTTGGTTTGACTGTAAATAAATCAGATCTTTATAACAGTATAGTAGGGAACATAAAATGCATATAAATATCAGTTGTTACTCTATATATCTCAATAATATAGTCTTAAAAAAGATTATATTTAAATGCTTAGTTTTATGATCAAAACTGTAGTTTTTATTGTTTGTGTGTGTGTGTGTGGGGGGGGGGCATATAATGCAATGCAATACATTGATGATTGAGAGATGAACAGCTAATTGTTCTTCAAAAGCCTAATGTATCATATTTAATACTCACATTTTAACATAAAAAAATGATGCATGTATTGATGATCAAGTAAACCTAAGTTGCTTCAGTCAGTAAATTTTAATCCTGAAATATTACTAACAATATAAAAGTTATTGTTACATTTACTTTAAAATCAGTAAAGATTTCACAGCAAAAAGACACGTGAATCACGATCTGAAGGGGGATATTTTTACAGTTACACTAAAAGGTCTTTTACCTGCTAAAAATTAACTATCAATCAGACGACAGAAGGTATGTAGTATTGTGTGCATCAAGTTTTTCAGCAAAGTTTTGATCACATTGATCATTTAGAGGCCTAAGAAATTTGTGTTTCAAATAGGGATGCACCGACACCATTTTTTAAGGACCGAGTACCGATACTTTTTTCTAGTACTCGCCGATACCGATGCCTATACATTTATTAATTTCTCTCTCTCTCTCTCTCTCTCTCTCTCTTTTTTTTGGTGATGTTGCAGTTTTCCAAGCACAACACAGTGAGACTAATGAATGTAGGACAGCTTCTTTATTATTACTCTAATGAAAAAAGTAATAATTTGTATGTGCTTGTCACAAACTTAAAGAACAAAAATTTCACAGTGTCCAATAACCTTCAAAGGGCATAATTACCAATATATATAATTGTTATATAAAAAGAAATTTACAAACAAATTACAAACAATACAAAAAATACTATAGAGATAAAAATTAAATAAACTTGTTTTTCAGATACAGTATAGGTTTATTTACCATGTATACATTAATTTAACATATTTTGTTGTTTTATTAACATTGATGACAAATATAGGCTACGGTCCCTTTAAGACCGAATCCATGGATACTGACACATATCCTGTTTTCACCCAAATGTTTACGTCGACTTAAGTAATAATTTGTAACCGACTTTATTTACGTGAGATACTCCACACGATGGACATTTTGACAACTATGTGTGCATTTGACCATTCAGGCGCAAGGAGAACTGATCGCGCGCTGTCTGAGAGAACTGGGATCGCGCGCAAGAAAGAGAGAGAGCGCGTGCGAGAGAGAGAGCGCTTCTAGTCTGTGTCATTCAGCGCGATTCCGCCTATCCCGCCTTCACTAATCGATAACGAATTGTGATTGAAAGCATGCAGTTCGCAATGTGTGGGTTGTCATCATTAATTTTTAAGTATTTCCACACCTCTCTGAGGCTGACATTGTTTCTGCTGCTGCCGTCGGTGTCTCTGTGCACGGAAAATTCTGTCAGTTACGTCACGTGAGGTATCGGTCTTTGGTATCGGGAGTATTTTTACGAGTACGAGTACAAGTACATGAGCTTGGTATCGGCCCGATACCGATATAGTATCGGTATCGGTGCATCCCTAGTTTCAAACATGAGACAGTAGGCTTTATATGATTAAAAAGAGAAATATTGGCATCTCTGGCATCACCATAGAACCTCTCGATTGCAAAAAAAGGTTCTTTATAGCAAAAAAGGTTCTTCAGATTATTAAAATGTTCTTTACGTAAGAAAAAAAAAAAGGTTATTTTAATGTATGTTCACTGAAAGGTCCTTTGAGGAACCGAAAATGGTTCTTTGCTGCGAAAACCCCCTTTTGGAACCTTTATTTTTAAGAGTGTACTAGAAGAAAGGCTTTTCAACAAGAACACACACAAACTTTTCAAGCGATTGCCCTTAACCGAGCTGCTAACGGAACCCTGCTCTTTTGGGGGGGTTGGAGAAGCTCAGCACACTCATCCTGGACTGCAACAACTACAACGCACATGTCAAATTCCCCTACATGCCCAGCCTCACCACCTTGTGGATCAACAAGAACAAAATCAGCAACCTGCCAATTATTGTGGAAGAGATCTGTTGCAAGTTCCCAAATATCAAGTGAGTTAACCCATTCACCCAAGAACATCCATTCATGCATTAACTCGGTAGACACAATAATATTTTTACACTTCCAGTGATTTACCTGTTTGGTTTCATTGTAGAATTCTTAGTATGATGAACAATGAAGCAGCACCCAGTTACTTTAATGGAGGCAGTCTCACGCAGTATATTGATTACAGGTAAGCATGAGAAGAACTGATGTATGAAATCTGCTTGTATAGTAAACATTCAGCCTGTACTTTTTGGTCTGTTTTTAGAAGTCCAGATGGTACATACCCTTGTGAAAAAGAAGCGCGCCGTAGCATACTTTTAAAAAGAATAGTTGTTACATAAATAATATACTTAAGAATATACTTAAGTGTGAACTGAATGTACACTCTAAAAAATGCTGGGTTTAAAACAACCCAAGTTGGGTTGAAAATGGACAACCCAGAGGTTGGGTTAAATGTTTGCCCAATGTGCTGTTTTATTTAACCCAACTATTGTTTAAATATTTCTATTTGGCTGGCTTAAAATGAAACCAAAATCAAAAATCAGACACATAATTGCTAGAGGCAACAATAATAATCAAAAGGTGAACATTTATTAAAAAACAACTTAAATGTTTATTGTTTAATTATTATTCATTAAACTTGTTAATAAATGGTAATTTCCAGCATACTTTGGGTTCATTTTAAGCAAGCAATACAGTCATTTTTAAACAATAGTTGAGTTAAAAAAAAACATTTAACCCAACCGCTGGGTTAAAACACCCCAATTGCTGGGTTTGTCCCTTTTCAACCCAACTTGTTTTTTGTTTTTTTAACCCAGCATTTTTAGAGTGTAATGTTTTCAGACACTTAATTGCAGTTAAATTAAAATATTATAGTTTAAATTTATATTAAATGCAATTAACTGAACTTTAGAGTATTTTTTGACCCACTTAAGTAGGACTTAAGTACATCTTCATATGTAATTTAATAATTCTATTGTCTTTGAAATATGGTTAAAGTGAACTGCTGAATGTACTGAAAAGCATCTGTGGGAAATTAAAATATACTTTAATGTCATTTTATTGAAACTTGTATGCCATTTATTTAAATATTTGTAATGACACATTTGTAATAATGAAGTTGCTATTTTAAAATATTTAATCTATTAAACCTTGTAATATCGAATAACACACTACAGTTAAAATTATAATCAAGTACTTTACATGCGTTTTAGTATGTTAGTCAACACATCAAAACAAGTGTGCTTCCTTACCATGTGACAAAAGATTATTAAAACATAGTTAATGTACATTAAAGTAAAACTTTTAATTTGACAGTATGAAGTGCGCTTTTTAAAAGTGTCATGAAAAAACATTGTCATGAAAGTGTACTCTCTTTAAGCACACTTAAAGAGTTAGTTCATTAAAAAATAAAAATTCTGCCATTAATTACTTACACCCATGCCATTCCAAACCCGTAAGACCAGTTTATCTACAAAATTGTACCATTTTATTTACAAAATATTAATCTCCAATGCGTGTTCAAGAGAGCACCATGACGTATGCATGTTGTGTTGACACGAAAGCAGACGTTGTTGCGTGTTGGAAATAAATATTTTGTAAATAAAGTGGTAAATTATGTTTTTTTTTTTTTTTTTTTTTTTTTGCGCAAACAAAGCACTTATGTCATCACCATAAATATTTTTTAAATAAAGTGGTAAATTATGTTTTTTGTTTTTTTTTTTTTTTTTTGCGCAAACAAAGCACTTATGTCATCACCTCATAAAATTGAGGTTAAACCACTGGAGTCACATGGATTACATTCTTAACCTGTCTGGGCTTTGAAAGTGGTAGTTACGTAGGCTGTCTATGGAGGGACAGAAATCTCTCAGATTTCATTAAAAAGATCTTCATTTGTGTTCCAAAGATAAACAAATCTCTTACAGGTTTGGAATGACATGAGGGTGAGAAAATGATGACAGTTTTTCATTTTTGGGTGAACTAACCCCTTTAACTGGCCTTTTATTTCATTAATATTATAGGCTATATCAGCAAGTACTATTTTTGATAATATACTTTTAAGATTTGAAGTACACTACAAGTGCACATTTAATTAAGCACACTTCTTTTTCACAAGAGTATACTACCATCTAGTGGTCATGTTTTGCTTAAGCAGATTTCAGTATGATAGTATTTGTGCCAGTAAGTTTAACATTCAGTTACAATCTGAACAATCTGTCCATACTAACTATATACGTATATTTCTCTATGACAGGCAGTATGTGATCAGTCAGATACCCAGTCTGGAGGTGCTGGATGACACAGAGGTGCAGGGAAAAGAGCGTGAACTGGCCCAAAAGACCTATAGGATGCAGAGAATCAGAGAAGGCCGCAGCAGGAGGAAGGAGCTTCATCGCTAACAGAGAATTGTTAATCATATCACACGCTTTCCTGGACTGGATGCCAAGACACTTACTATCCCACAACAATCCAAGCAGTCATTCCAGACTTCATGAGCTTCAAAGCCTGTTGACAGGAAGTGAATTTACTCATCCACCAGATCATATTTAAACTTGGATTTGAAGCCACAACAAATAAATATGAAATGGCATTGGAAATATTTTTACTGCTTTTTTTTTGCTTTTCAAAACAATGATCTGATCAACAATAATGATCTGATAACAATGAGTTTTTAATACCTTTAAGAGTCAAACTTAATACATCGAAGTAACTGACACACTTTTTATCAAGAAAGATCTTTTAATATTATATTAAATCATAAAAATCTGATTGAATGAGCCACATTCAAAGCCACTGTAAATACTGCACACAATTTGAATTCTATATTAATGTGACAAGCTTACGGTTAGGGTAAATGAACTATATTACATGGAAGAATAGAATGTAACTATTAAACTATTAAAGTCACCATGAATTCAAAATTGACATTTCTTGTTGTTGTTTTTTTAATTGCAGTATTTATTACATATATTTTCTGTGCACATAATTTTTTTTTTTTTTTTTAATTCTTGTCTTTAATAAAAATAAATTGCCCTCCCTCCTGCAGCGATATCTCTACTCTGATGAAGTGTTTACTGGCGTGAGGGCGGGACAACCTGTCACTCACATGAGATCCGCCAATAGCAAACCACAGATCTAATCTATTCATGGACAAAATGAAGTCCCGCCCTACATTTTTTTTCTTGATCAAGAAGCCGTTTCACCACAGTAAATCTTCCGTTTCATGCCGACTTTAATGTGACAAGTTGCAACCGCGAACACCTTATGGCAAGGATTAATGAACTATGATGTTGAAACTATTTTATTTGAAGCAATAAACCAATAAAATAGTCTAGTTTATTGCTTTGATATAACTTATGCTAAAGCAGATTATTGATAGCAAATAAAAATCGCTTACAGTAGGCTCTTGTGATAGGCTAACTCAGGATGGCAAAATAAACTGCAGTCAACAATTTTCGCAACAGCCTTCGACTCGGAACCGAACCGCTTTTGTAGAACCAAATGTAGGCTGCTAGCCTATGTTTATCTCTGTTGTGATGTTTTAGTATCTTCATGTAGAGTATGTTCTTTTTTTAAAAGAAAACTGCCCCCTCACAACATTTAATAGCCTACACTATGCAGGAAGTTTTGTAACTGGATCATGCTAACAGACCTCAAATTATGTTTGTACCGAGTTCATGCACATCACCCAGACCCTCACTAAATTATGCAAGTAGCCTATGAAAACGGATGTTACATGTGCTTTGTAGTGTTTATTACAGTAGCAATGAACTAAATATGACCTTTTACCACACTTTCATAACAGTAAAGAAACAGGCGCAGAAGCGCTGAATCATTACCGTAATACACATAATAAATATACACAATTGTTGAACGTCTTTATCAGTCAAAATGTCAAACGTTATCGTGT
Organism: Mylopharyngodon piceus; assembly: GCA_039654765.1. NCBI lineage: Eukaryota > Metazoa > Chordata > Actinopteri > Cypriniformes > Xenocyprididae > Mylopharyngodon > Mylopharyngodon piceus. The sequence continues at coordinate 40,628,057 of CM077442.1, forward strand.
AGAAATGTAAATGTATTTTATGGCCAGCCGTTTTAACATTTCTGTTTAAAACTCAGTGCTATCTGTTTTTTTATTATTATTATTAGTAGTAGTATAGCCTACTTTCTAATAAGAAATCAGGCCTATTAATAGGCTACTTCATTAGCTGCTAGTATTTGTTCCTTCGCTAGTCATTGTAGCCTACTACGTCGTAAAACCGTCTAAAATTACGAGAAACGTAATAATTTTAAGATAAAATAAATTATGAGAATAAAGCAACACGAGAATAAAACCTTAGCAACACAAGATTAAAGTCATAATATTTTGAGAATAAAGCCATATTTAAAGTAATATTTCGAAAATGATGTCAAAAGTACAATAACAAAGTCATAGAAATGAGAGAATAAAGTCGAGAATAAAGTCATAATATTTAAGAATAAAGTAGAAATTATGAGTCAAACTTATGAGAACAAAGTCGTTGCAGTACGAGAATAAAGTATTTTATTTATTTAGGCTATCTATTATAAAGACTTTTTTTTTTTTTTTTCAAAATTTTGACTTTATTCTCAAAATATTATTTTATTCTTGTAATGATTTGTTTTTTTTAAGTGGCACTAAAATACTATTGGATATTCAAGTATCTATTGAAAAAATATAACTATAAAGTAGTGATTCTTTAATATATGACAAGTATAATATATGACAGGTCTTCAATTGTGTAGATGCAGTAGGTGTAGTAGGCGAGGCTGCTATTAGAGTAATTACGGTAAAAACATCGACGCCGCTCTTAGAGTTAAAGAGGCCGAACACTAGGAACATCCAGTGACAGCAAGACTCAAATCTACTCTAACACTACGAGGTAAGCTGATTGATCAAACTGTTACACAGTGAAATTGTGCTCCATGCAACATCTACTTCTCGTCGGCATGTCTCATATCATTGCTATAGGAGTTTGAGTTCATAGTGTTTGTACTGTTTTCTGTCAAGCTAATAACACTGCTCTTGCATATTAAAAGGATGCAATTGAAGTTATTAGCACGAGGACCATGGCAGCTTGAATGCTTGTATGTTAGACCGAGATCGAGTGGGGAATATTTGCAGTTTTGGCTCTTATTTGGTTGACTTTGCTAATCAGCTATCTGCCCGTTCACAATGAAATAATTGATACTGCACATGCTAATAGAGAAGTTACTGATGTAAAATTAGCGCACATGTTCACTTATACATTAATTTTATTTTCTCTTGCGTGTTGTCAATCAAAGACGGAAAACGTGGACTACTAGCTTCAGTGAATCATTCTCTAAACAAGTTCCTGGAAGACAGAAAAACACACAACCTCATTTCATAGTCCAGAGTCTATACACACACAACCACAGAAAATGGCCTTTTGGTCACAAGACTGGGTGGGAATGTACAGATATTACTTCAGATTATGTTTCCTTTAGTCTGTTATGCTTGGCAGTTGGCACTAAGTCTCACACTTTGAGATATCAGATACTGATTCATTGATTGGAGTAACTTAAAGCGGGTTCCTGGTGATTTTGCATTCATATATGTTTTATTCTTAAAGTATCCTACCTTTCTAAATCACGGAAACATATAAATTGCTACAGAGGAATTACATTTCTTATGATGTGAACTTTGCCAAGTCTAACTGTTTAAATCAGGGGTTTTCAAACTGGGGGCCACAAGAAAGTAATAGGGGGCCTGTGGATAAATAAATGAATGAATGAATGAATAAGTAATCACATATACATGCATATATATATATATATAATATATAATTAGGGGTGGGACGGTTCGCTGTAAAAAATCGAACCGTTCGGTTCTCCACCCACGGTTCGGCACGCGCTTGCACCGCGGTTCATCCCAAATCTGACGACGCATCTATAATATGGTTTGTTGAAAACGACGTGCAAAACAGACAGACAGATTCGGCTAATGTATGTTTCAGTCGATGGATATGCATTCTAGTTTCCCAATACGTTACAACAGCGATGATCAAAAGAACATGGACAAAACAGTAACTCATTGTAAAGAAATGTTCAATGACGTGCCGAAAGCTCTATGAGCAGTCATTTACGCCGTCATCACCCGGGTGTTGATAGCGCGCGACGCGAGCGCAGGTGAGACCTGAACATCTCACGTTGCTATCCGTTCAAACTAAACTCATTTAAACCTTGCCAATTTAAACATTCATCCGTAAGACGCGAAAGAGAAATTGCGCGCGCTGTGAGGAGATTTGTGTGTGTGTACTTATCTGAAGCGCATACAGAGAGCTGCTTCACAGCGCGCAAATACTCTCGCGCAAATTCTCTTTCAAGTCTTGCACTTAAACAGACAAATTCACACACAAATTATGTCAACATGCCCATCTTAGCGAGTATCCTAACAAACATAGTAGGTTATGTCTTAGGAGAAAAACGAGACCGACAACGCATGTGTATCAGTATCAGTGTACTGGATCTTTGAATTATGTCTTAAAGGGACAGCAGTCTAATATTCCTGCTCTCTGTGTTTTTAATGTTAATCAAACGACAAAGCACGAAGAAATCACTCTTGACTGAATAGCTTTTGTAACTTCAATAATGTTTCATCTTTAACTATTCAAAGAAGTTTATATGCAGTGTTATTTTATATTTGATTACTTTATTCAATTTCTGTACCTGAAAGCTGTTAGATAGCTGAAAAACCTGTAAAGCACCTGTAAAGCATTGTTTATTTTATTTGTTTTATTTCCATCTTTCTCATGTATTTATTTGTGCTGTTTCTTGTAGTTAGATTGTTTGTTTGTTTTTATTTTCTTTATCTTTATTTGACATTTGTTCTATTTTTTTTTTTTTTTTACTGAACATGGCACATACCGAACTGTACCGAAACCGTGACACTAAAACCGTGATACAAACCGAACCATGAGAAATCTGAACCGTACCAATATATATGTGTGTTTATATATGTGTGTGTGTGTATGTTTATATAAATGTATATGTTAAAAAAAATAAAATATGTAATGAATTTAAAATAAATTCTAGTACAGTACTATAATGAGTAGAAAAAAACTTAATTTAACTTCCTAGAAGCTAAATATTTTTCAAATATATTTTAAACATATTTATAATATTAATTTTTCACTGTATAAATTGAGTCTTTAAACAAAAAACTATATAGGTGCCATTTTAAATTTTAGGATGGGTGTCTCTTGCACCAGAATGATCATATTCAGGGGCGTGTGGCATCTAAAAGATTGAAAACCCCTAGTCTAAATCATGGTAATGGCTTTTATCATTTAGTGTAAATCTACCTTCCCCCTCGGGGTGGCTGGAGAGTTTAGTGGCTCACCCTGTTTGGTCGGTTGTGTCTTCTTGTCTTCTGTTTGATGTGTTGCACAATTCTGCTGCCATTATTGTAGGAAAAACCCACTTTGCTTGCTGTACAGCTTTGTCTCATTGCTTGCTCATATCCCAGGAGCACTGAGTTAAACTTGTTAACGTGATAACATGCTGGGATGAAGCATGTTGGGCTCTTAGGGGCCCTTTTGCCCTCATTTTTCCTCTAAGGTTTAAATGTCTTTGAAATCCTTTGATTGTGAACTGCTGCTTTCTGCTTTAATATGAATTACTGCAAAATCAGAAATGGTTAACAGTGAATATTCAATGGTTGTCTTTTTTCATTGAATCCAAATGATACCGCCTCAAAAAAATGAACATCTACAGTATTTTGTATTCAACATTGACAGATTTACAGTATCAGCTGGGCCAAATAATCGGCTGATATTTGGCTATTGCTGGATTTTATACAAATCAAAGCATTCATTCTTACCACACTATTTCATCAAGTGGTTAGAATGCTTATACCTTCTGGTCAGATATTGCGCTGCAAACATCAATGACAGCTTTAACTTGTGAATGTTGGCAAATGACCATGGTATAAGCAGGATAATCCACGGCTAGCTGTGCATTAAATGATTTGAATGAATACACAGAATAGCCATGGATTATCCCTTACATATAGTGTGTCTCTTTTAATATTAAATTGTCCAGACCTTTGAGTCCAGACCTTAAATACATTGAAATATACATTGAAATACATTGAAATATTTTATTATATCTTTTCATGTGACAAGTCTTTGGGATGTGCTGGAGTAGACTTTACAGAGTGCTTGGCTCATTGTCGATACAAGATCTTGACCAGAAATCGATGCACCTCTTGATGGAAATAAATGTTATTGTAAATGTATGATGTTAATGAATTTAAGGTCTTGACTCAAGAGGTGCCAATTCATGTGTGAAAATGGTTCTTCATGCTCCCTCCCAACCATTCTTTCACAATTTGAGCCTAATAATCTTCGGCTTGACATTGTCATCTTGGAATATGGCCATGATGTTTCTTCCTACATGGTTGTTTAAGAAATCAAAAGCTACACACTAGGGCTGCAACAACTAATCGATAAAATTGGTAATAATCGATAATGAAAATCATCGACAATGAATGTTATTATCGATTAGTTGGATCTGCCCAGCCTGCACGGAAAACTTTCGCCAGTCGCGTCAAATTACAGTACCGAATAACATGTTATGGACAAAATGCATCTAAAAATAGTGGAAGAAACAGAGTGAGCTGCAGCGGGAAAGGTATGTGATCCAAGCTGCCGAAAACATGAATTCTTTATTTTAAGCTTCAAGCTGCATTAGCATAATGTTTGACAAGGCTTGCCCTGTCAGGCACTTTGTGTGATCTGTTTCCTCAGCGCAAACTTTAATTTTACGGTTATATCCTTATCTGTAAGTGTTACAAATTAGGTTTAGGGTTGGGGTAGGTGTGGATGTTAATAAAGCCTCAAACCACATTAATATCAAGCATTTTTCTTTGTTGAATTATGCTTGTGCATGTGCGTCAAACAGATACTTTAGAAAGGGAAACAATAAATATTCAGCGCAAAAATATTCATTTTGCTGAAATATGTTTTTTGGACGTTAAATTTAGGTTTAAGAGTCAACGAGTAGCAAGTTTTTTATGATTTAAGATGAGAGTGGTAACTGTAAAGGGATAACAGCGTGTAATTGAATATAAATGTTAGACGTTTCTTACATTTACGGGATAAAGAAATGACAGTAACCGGTTACTGTGTCCAGAGTGAATGTGTGTAAGTTCCTGCAGAACATTCCTCTTATCTGTTAACACTGAATGTGCTTTTGTTGATTTAAACTGTCCTTTTGCTTTATAGCTCTTTTGCATAGCATAGATTATAGCATATAGTATAGATATATTCACTATATGTGACCCTGGACCACAAAACCAGTCATAAGTGTCTATTTTTTGAAATTGAGATTTATACATCATCTGAAAGCTGAATAAACAAGCTTTCCATTGATGTATGTAAATCTGGAATCTGAGGGTGCAAAAAAATCAAAATATTGAGAAAATTGCCTTTAAATTTGTCCAAATGAAGTCCTTAGCAATGCATATCCACTCACAAAAATACATTTTTTTTAATATATTTATGGTAGGATATTTATAAAATATCTTCATGGAACATGATCTTTACTTAATATCCTAATGATTTTTGGCATAAAAGAAAAATCGATAATTTTGACCCATACAATGTATTGTTGGCTATTGCTACAAATATACCCGTGTGACTTATGACTGGTTTTGTGGTCCAGGGTCACATGTATGTTTTCAAAGCATTCAGTTGGCACATTTGTTTGAAGGACAGCATTGGGCAGGACGTTATTTTGAAGGACAGCATTGGGCAGGAGTTAGTAGAACTTAAAATTTTGTGACAAGTGGGGCAGGGCTGAGAGTCGTTAATAGTCACATCACCAGCATCCCTTCGCTCCCACAGTTCTCAACCTCGCCCAACTCATCATAATGTTAATTACATGGGTAAGTGTACCTATTAAGCCCACTAAAATCTAAGTTTAGGTGTTTTTCATAGATAATGAAATGGTTTATAAGAAAAACAATTTGTTAAAATGCAAGATTAATCTCTCATTTGAAAATGCATGAATTAGTTGATGTACATTTTAGAATATAAAATTAAGATATTTTATGTATGAAGTCAGAAGTTTGGCATGGGCTTATTTGGTACTTTTGACACCATTTAAGCCTGCATGTGTTCCAAATAAGCCCACATCATGATTGATTCACAAAATATAAAAATCTATTGGTTTTAAAGAAGTAAAACATCAATATATTTATTCAGTGAGAGGAAAGTATTTTAAAAAAATCCTTTTACAAATGTTTGATTAGAGCCCTGGGTGGGATGGGTAGGTGTTAGTGGCTGGGGGTCCAGGCCGGTGGTCTGAAGACTTAAGTCGGCTTGACTCTGGAGTTGTAGCTGGAGTCAAGCTGGGAGTTTGACCGGGTGTATCCGGGAGCCAAACCGAGTTGGGGCTCCATACTCTGGGCTTAGGGGGGTCTCCTAGTGGGCCCCCCACACCTGGAGTCTGGAGCCTTAACTCGGCTTGGATCTTGGGTTATGCCCGGTTATACATAAGGAACTTTGCTTAATTTTTTGCCAGTCTATCTTTCAGTAAGGCTAATGATTTGACCTTGAGATTAGCTTTGTGCGCAAGCTAATAAAACACATCTTTCCATCTAAAGGAAAATGATATAAAATAATAAAGTGCTATTTGTCCATACACAAAAAACAATAAATGTATCTCTTATTTGACATAATATCAATGTACTTGCCAAAGAAATGGCTGAAAATTGGAAAAATGTGTTGATTTCTGAAGGGTCCCGAAACACCAAAGTTTTGGGGTATCTTTGCGTGAAGTCCCCTGAGACAGCATGCACATAAGTGGGGCTAACTCAACGTTGACAAATGTGATTGGTATGTCAACTTCAATGACTTCAATGTCAGGGAAGTAACAAATCACTGGATTTGCTAAAATAATGAGCAGCATAAAATATGATTTCCTCTTTTTTTTTAATTTGACTTCAAAGTTGACAGTGGGCTTAAAGGGTACATGGGCTTAAAGGAACACTCCACTTTTTTTGAAAATAGGCTCATTTTCCAACTCCCCTAGAGTTAAACAGTTGAGTTTTACCGTTTTCGAATCCATTCAGCCGATCTCCGGGTCTGGCGGTACCACTTTTAGCATAGCTTAGCATAGTTCATTGAATCTGATTAGACCGTTAGCATCTCGCTCAAAAATGACCAAAGATTTTCGATATTTTTTCTATTTAAAACTTGACTCTTCTGTAGTTACATCGTGTACTAAGACCGACGGAAAATGAAAAGTTGCGATTTTCTAGGCTGATATGGTTAGGAACTATACTCTCATTCCGGCGTAATAATCAAGGAACTTTGCTGCCGTACCATGGGTGCAGCAGGCGCAATGATATTACGCAGCGTCTCTCACAAATGTTTCCATGGTTGCAAGGCACGCTCCCTGTGCAAGCAGGGGGTCACAGGCGCTGCGTAATATCATTGCGCCTGCTGCACCCATGTACCCATGGTATGTCATTTTTTCAGTGTTGTTACATGAAAAGATATAATAAAATATTTACAAAAATGTGAGGGGTGTACTCACTTCCGTGAGATACTGTATGTCTCCCTATGTTAAAAACACACAAAATAACACTTAATTTCAACATTTATTTATACAGTCTGATGCAAAGCATTCTGGGAATTAGAAATCTGCTGCAACTCAACTCAGTCATTTTAAGTTCAGCTTACTACAATGAAATTGAGTTCACACAACTTTTTTCTATTAAGTACAATGAACTTCATTTAATTCATTTCACTGGTTGGTTTTACAGTGTAGAGCACATCAAATATTTAAACTATCCTGTTCAGAGGTTAAATATAGTAATTTCACACAGTAATCATGATTCATGACCTATGAGCAGACATGACTTGGATAAAAAAGTATTGATTGAAATATTAGGAAATTGCTGTGAAGAAATAGAGTTGGCTTTACTTTTGACTCTTGCAAAGACTTATTCAACATCATGGCCCGAACACTCACCTGATGCATCACTCCACAACCAGTCCAAAACCTTTCCAAATCTCCAGACTCGTATGAGTTTCTTTTGACTCTTGTGTGGAGTCCAAGACAAATACCATACAGTTCATTATCTGTGACAGTTTTGGAGAGGGCCATGTTTATCTGCAGATCAAGCAGATTTCAAGGCTGTGATGTAAACTGTAGATTTGTCAACACACAGCTTCTGTATAAACTAGTCTGTGTGGAGGCAGTGATAAAGTTTTGCCTCCTTGATCTCTTATGCTGTGTGCTGGCAGCTGCTTCAGATGGTGTCGTCCCGGCTGTCACGTACCAACCTCTTAATTCTGGGAAGTTCTCAAGCCTTTGGTGTTGAATAGAGGCGGAAAAAGTGCCAGGTCTTCCTATTGCGAAGCTTGAACTGAACTGGAGAAGATTTACTGGAAATTTTATTGCCGTTCAGCACAGGACTAAAGGTGTAGTTATGAGTGTTTTTTATTTAATAGTGAACTACAAATGCTGGTCAACCTTATTAAATCTCTTAAATCCTTCCGACAAAGAAGTACAGTTTAGCTTACTTTTAAAAAGAGTACTTATAATGGAAAAAATCCTTTAAAATAATATACGCAAGTGCAAACTGAATGTAATGTTTTCAGACACTGAATTACATATTAATTGCTATTAAATGAAAATGTGTTATAGTATATTATATTACCTACAAGTAGTTTTTTTTTTTTTTTTTTTTTTTTTTTAAATATACTTTTAAGATTTAAGGCTCTCTACAAATGTACATTCAATACAGTTAAGTGCACTTCTTTGTCAAAAGGGAATGTATGCATAATGCCATACTTTGGTTTTAACATTTATGGATTCCAGCCCTTACAAAAAAGTACTGTGGAGGTACCATTTTACAGTGATGATATCAGATAGTAATAGCCTACCATGCTACATGTTCAAAAAACATGGTATTACCATTGTATCATGCCCAAAATGTTTTAATTAGTAGATTACTACTTAAATTACTTACTTTCATTGTTTTCTTCCTCTCAATTTAAGGTTCAAGAGTGTGCTGTAAGGAAGCGTGTTTTTAGTTATGACGAACCCTTATGCACACACTATTGAGCCTCTGGTCTCCCAGAAGCCTGACCACAAGTTTTTCAACCTTAAAAAACTTAAAGACCCCAGATACGGTAAGACAATATTTTTATGTTTGCCATGTTGAATTGTCTAACCCAGGGATGTCCAATCCTGTTCCTGGAGGGCCAACGTCCTGCAGATTTTAGCTCTAACCAGCTCCAACACACCTGCCTGGAAGTTTCTAGTGAGTCTGAAGACCTTGATTAGCTGGTTCAGGTGTGTTTAATTGGGGTTGGAGCTAAACTCTGCAGGACAGTGGCCCTCCAGGAGCAGGTTTGGACACCCCTTGTCTAACCATTCAAGTAATGAAAGTTACATCAGCTGTCCTGGGTTATTATGACTGGAGACATCTCTGTACCTTTCTTTGAAGACCAACTTCCCTTCTCCATCCGTGTGCTGTTGGAGTCTGCAGTGAGGAACTGTGATGAGTTCCTGGTGAAGAAGGAGGATGTGGAGAAAATCCTCAACTGGAAGGTGACGCAGAGTCAGACTGTGGAGGTGCCTTTCAGACCTGCCCGCGTCATCTTGCAAGACTTCACGTAGGTTTTAACCCTACTGGATCATATTTGATATGCAGATTTATAAGAACTCTAAATTATGAATATGATCAAAACTTTGCTGAAAAACCTGTTGTACACAATCTACTGATTGATCAAAGGCCTTTTGGTGTAATTGCAAAAACTTTCCCCTTCAGGTCGTGATGCACATGTGTTTTTGCTGTGAATTCTTTACTGAATTTTATATAGTAAAAGTAAGAATAACTTTTATATTGTTAGTAATATTTCAAGATCACTTACTGGACTGAAGCAACTTTGCTTTTACTTGATTATCCATTCATCATTTTTTTTTTTTTTTTATGTTAAAATGTATAAACAATGATGCATCAGACTTTTGAGGAACATTAATTTGTCTCTCAGTCTCTCTATCATCATTGTACTGAATTGCATTTTATGTTTTGCTTCCCAGAGTCCCCACAATAAAACTACAGAGCTTTGATCATAAAACTAAGCATTTAAATATCTTAAGGCATACAGTAATAGAGTGACATCTGAAAATTATTTGCATTTTATTTTAGTCTGCAATACTGTTGTAAAGATCTCATTGATTTACATTACAAGCTATCAGAATTTAATCTTACTTTTTGGCCATGTAAATATCAGCAGCGACTGCACCAAATAGCATATTTTTGCTCAGTTTGGGTCTCTGCATAAAATTGAGGTGTTTTTTTTTCCCTCCTTGAGTATGAGCTCCATATTCTCACTATATCATACTACATGAGTCATAAACATTTGTTGTAACAAATATGATGCTCAACAAAAAACATGCAATTTTATATATATGTATATATATATATTGTCTAAACTGTTTCATTTCAAAAAATTATATTTTTTTGACAACTTACAGCTTTTTAATCTGTCTGTTACATATTTGTCTCATTGTTTATTGCACAGGGGGGTTCCTGCAGTGGTCGACTTCGCAGCTATGCGTGATGCAGTGAAAAAGTTACAGGGCGACCCTGAGAAGATAAATCCAGTTTGTCCGGCAGACCTTGTCATAGATCATTCCATTCAGGTTGACTTCAACAGGAAGTAGGTTCATTTGACAGAAATGTAAAATTGCTTTTTATGTCTTAGTAGGACTTAAGTGCACCAGAACACCATTGTGCTCACACGCTCAACATATATGTCTGTGATTGGCTACAATGATCAACGCACGAAAGCATTTGAAACCACACGGAAGTGTTTGAAACGCTCCCGTGTGTATCTATGTACGTGTTTGGTGAAGAGCGTTATTGATGTCTATTTACAACATGTTTTTGAAGCGTTGATCATTGTAGCCCATCACAGACATATCTGATGAGCGTGTGAACACAAAGGCCAATCAAAGGCGTTTACAAATCCGCTCAACAGCGCTCAAAGCATCACATTTTTAAAATTTCAGTACCGACTTGGTATTGAAGTCGGTACTTTTGACAATACTACAAGGGAGTCTTGTAGTTGTGACCAAAGAAAATTTTAAAATATTCAGTTACTTTTAATGTATTTTCAGTATATTGTCATGTTTATCTGTTTGAATTATTATTTTTATTTATTTATTTATTTATTTATTGGATGGACCCGGTCCTTGTGAGCTCCTAAATGTCTCTGTCACAACAAAATGAAAACTAAAACTTAAATGTCACTTGGAGCACTTGTCTTGGTATTTACAGTCTGGTGATAATTTAAATGGATAGTTCTCCCAAAAATGAAAATTCTGTCATCGTTTAATCACCCTCATGTTGTTCTCAAAAAGAAGATATTTTTGAGAAATGTCTGTTTGGTTACCAGCATTCTTCAAAATATCTTCTTTGTGTTCTGCAGAAAAAAGAAAGTCATACAGGTTTGGAACGACATGAGGGTGAGTAAATGATGACAGAATTTTCTCTTTTGGGTGAACTATTACCATAAATACTCAGTTCAAAAGTTCATTTCATTTAAGTATACATTTTTTCATACTTTAAGGTCTGACAGTGTTCAGAAAAACCAAGACCTTGAATTTGAAAGGAACAAGGAACGATTTGAGTTTTTAAAGGTAATTTTCCCTCTCTGTTTTGATATTGTTTGTGTCTTCAAGAAATGAAAATGATGATTGCTGGTGAACTAATTGTATCGGTTCACAGTGGGGTTCTAAAGCATTCCAGAACATGCGGATCATTCCTCCGGGTTCAGGAATAGTCCATCAGGTCAATTTGGAGTACCTGGCCAGGGTTGTGTTTGACCAGGATGGTTTCTTCTACCCGGACAGTCTGGTGGGAACAGACTCCCACACAACCATGATTGATGGGTTGGGTGTGCTGGGCTGGGGTGAGTGAAACTCCTTGAGAATCACCTGTAGTTTCATTATTTTAAGTAATTTACAGTTATCGTTATAATTATGACTTATGTATTATGACTTACACCGTGTCCTAACCAGACGCGACGCGACAAGCGATAAAAGGTATATTTTCCATGTTAATCGGAGTTTTTGTCCTAACCTGGAACAGCAACACAAAGTATGGCAATGATATTATCAGGTACTGTTTATGTGCTTTATTTAATGTTAAAAGCATCTAACATGAGTTTGAATATCATTCTGTGTTCCTAGCTTTTTAGCTGTAATGAAAACAACACTGGCTAATTCACCTCAGATCTTGAAAATAAATAAATGGTCACAAGAACGTTCAACCTGTCAACAAACAAGTGTATTCTATGACAAAGATTGGTTCAGTCACTCCGTATCGACTTTAAACAATGTTTAAATTGTGTTATATTTATGAATTTTACTATGTACTTGCCCATTTCATTGTGTCTGCTGTGCTCTTGCCAAGAGAGCCCGCCCACACTCTCTTCTGATTGGCTGTGGTTTTTGATTGATTTTATCGCTTCTCATTGTCGTGTCGCGTCTAGTGTGGACAGTCAAATTGCTCGTTGCTGGAATCTTATCGCTTTGCGTCTGGTTAGGACACAGTGTTATGCATAAAATGTCAAAATTCAGTCATAATGACTTGTGTATTATGATATGACTTGCATATTACATGTTTATATTATGTATGACTTTACACAAAATGTTGAAATTATGCGATACTGTCATAATTATAATTATTTATCTCATAATTATTAATTAGTATCTTATAATTTTGACATTTTATGTCAGTACAGAAGTAATAATTATGACAATTTCAACTTTCATGTTATAATTTAATCTTAGTATCATAATTTTGACATTTTATGTATATGTATAAGTCACACTACATAAGTCATAATTATGACACAATTTCATCTTTTTATCTCATAATTATGACTAGGTATCTCATAATTTTGACATTTTATGTATGTCATTATACAACGTAATTATGTCAATTTCAACTTTTTGTCTCATAATTATGTCTTAGTATCTCATAATTTTGACATTTTATGTGTCATAATACACAAGTCATAATTGACACAATTTCAGCTTTTTATCTCATAATTATGACTTAGTATCTCATAATTGTGATTTTATGTGTCATAATTATGTCACAATTTCGACCTCATGTCATAATTATGACACATTTTAAGTCATAATACAGAAATCATAATTATGACAATTTCAACATTTTATCATAATTTTGACATTTTTATTTATAAATCATAATACACAAGTCAATATTATGACACATTTTAAGCTTTTTATGTCATAATTATGACTTAGTATTTCATAATTTTCATGTTATATATTAGTTATACACAAGTCATAATTATGTCACAATTTCAACCTCTTATGTCATAATTATGACTTGGTATCTTATAATTTTAACATTTTATGTGTCATAATAGAGAAGTAGGTCTTATAATTGACAATTTCAACTTCCATGTTATAATTTTGACATTTTATGTATAGTTATGTCATACTACATAAGTCATAATTATGACACATTTTAATCTTTTTATCTCATAATTATGACTAGGTATCTCATAATTTTTACATTTTATGTATGTCATTATACAGAAGTAATTATGACTATTTCAACTTTTTGTCTCATAATTGTGCCTTAGTATCTCATAATTTTGACATTTTATGTCATAATGCACAGGTCATAATTGACAATTTCAGCTTTTATCTCATAATTATGAGGTAGTATCTCAATTTTTACATTTTTTGAAGAAGTTTATGTATAAGTATATTTAATACATCATTTTAAGACATCATTTTTACTTTCATGTCATAATTATCATTTATCGCATCATTTTGACTTATCCCAGAACTATGACTTTGTATCTCATAATGGTATAACTTTTTGTTATATTTTTGTTATTTTAGGCAAAAAGAAAGTTAAATTGTGTATCATTGTTGGACTAGTAATCAAAGAATAAGAAATGAGAAATTCAGTAGTAAACACAAAATTTCCAGCTGAGATTTAACCTCAGATCTTTTGGAGCAGGTGTGGGAGGTATTGAAGCAGAGGCGGTCATGTTGGGTCAACCCATCAGTATGGTGCTGCCAGAGGTCATTGGCTACAAACTACAGGGGACACCCAACAAATTTATCACCTCCACTGACATAGTCCTTACTGTCACCAAGGTATGGATGCCTTGCCATATTTGAATTTTATAGTGACTTTGGTTTGAAAATATTGGAAACGTTGAAAATATTCTCCCTACTAGAAAGAACTTCATGAATAAGTGGATGTTTACAAACTAAGTTGCTTTCTATTACTATATTCTTTTTCTGCCCAGCATTTACGGCAAGTTGGTGTGGTTGGGAAATTTGTGGAGTTCTTTGGCCCTGGTGTTGCCCAGCTGTCTATCGCTGACCGTGCCACCATCGCCAACATGTGCCCAGAGTATGGAGCCACTGCTGCCTTCTTCCCTGTAGACCACATCAGCATTCAATATCTGAAGCAGACGGGTGTGTTAACCTGTCCCTGATCAGTTTTGAAAAAGAAGTACACTTAAAAAAACTTTAGTTTAGGGTCCAAATCTCACTATTAACTAGTTGCATATTAGCATGCATATTACTAGGATATTGGCACTTAATTGCATGTTAACTTCAACTAAATGAAAATATATTATAGTTTACATTTATATTAATTGCAATTATCTGAGTGTTTTTGACCCACTTAAGTACATATCTGTGTAATTTCATAATTAATTCTATTGTCTTTTAAATACGGTTAAAGTTTACTGCCGAATGTACCGACAAGCATTTATAGTAAACTAAAATAGACTTTAATCTAATTTCTATTGAAACCTGTATCTCATGTGTTTAAATATATTTGCAATTATACATTTGTGGTGATGAAATTGCACTTTTGTACATTTAAAATACAATGTTTAAATGTACTATCGAATAACACACTACCATTGCTTTACACATGCTTTAGTGTGTTAGTCAACACATCAAAATAAGTGTACTTCTTTAAAGCATGACAAGATTATTAAAATGTACTTAACAGTAAAACTTTTAATTTGACATTATTAAAAAGTGCACTTTCTTTATACAGTGTGTTAAGAATCATAGTTACAAAAGTGAACTCTTTAAGTACACTTTAATTTAATTAATATTATATATAGTAGTAGAGTTTTTATTTTTTATTTTTTATTTTTTTTTAGAAATACTTTTAAGATTAGAAGTACACTACAAGTGCACATTCAGTACAATTAAGCGCACACTTTTTCACAAGGGGAACTATATTCTCCTTTGGTCAGGAAGGTGGAATTGCTTTACTGGATACAAGAAAGTTGGCAACTGTACTCTCATTGTTTATATGTGTTTTATACATATTTGTTTTTAAGGGAGAGACATGGAGAATCTCAGTTACATAGAAAAGTATCTGAAAGCGGTGGGCATGTTTAGAGACTACAGCAACACTGCTCAAGATCCACAGTTCACTCAGGTATCTAAACCCAACACAAACGTGCTGTTCACAGATATGTTTGTACTAGTCACTTCTGTCTGCACCACTATCTGCAAAATGTATGTATGCCTCTTATTCTTTCTCCTCCAGGTTGTTGAGTTGGACCTCAGTACAGTCGTCCCCTGCTGCAGTGGTCCTAAACGGCCACATGACAAAGTGGCTGTATCAGACATGAAGCAGGACTTTGAAGCATGTTTAGCAGCCAAGGTACATGCCACAGTAATACCTGGAAAAACACATGACACACATTCCCTTGGATTCTTGAGATAATGCAGTAATCTGTTTCCTCATAAATCCCTTAAAAGTAATCTCTCTACATACATTTTGAGGTCTTTCCTAGTTCTACACTTTGTTGTGAAAAGGCAACAGATAGTTCAGCTCCACAGCCAAAATTGAATATGAAATACAGTTAGGTTTGTTCAATCATAATATATTGAACTCATTATTTTAAAGAGTGAATGACCACTGTGCTAATCTAAAAGTTTATCAATCCCATGAAATCATATGATGAGCAGAGATCTCATTCCTGTGAAAGCCCATTTCTGCTTTGGTAAGTCATATTTATGACATTAGGCATAATTGACATAAAACGAAATTGAAATAAAAAGTCATAACTGTCATAAAAAAAAATATGACTTAGTCATAATTGATAAAATGAAATTGACAAATTGAAATTGACAAATAATTATTACATAGTAATTATTACATAAAATTATAGTTGACAAAATTATATATAATTTGACTTTTATATCATAATTTCAACATCTCATAATTGTTTATTTTGTCAGTTTCTTATGCAGTAATTAAGACTTTGTGTCATAATTTCGATTTAAATTGAAACTGACAAAAAACAATTTTGACAAGTCAAAATTGACAAAAAGTTGAAATTGACAATTTTTGCATAAATAAGTTAAACAAGTTAAAAAAAGATAAAAAAAGTCAAAATTGACAAGAACAGTTGACATAATTGTTTTTGTCAATTTCGACTTAAATGAGAAAAAGTCACAATTATGACAAAGTTGAAATTATGATTTACATAATTACATATACAATTACATATTTTTGACTTTTTATCTTATTACGACTTAGTATGTCATAATTTCATTTTTCCCCCTCATAATTGTGTATATCATAATTTTAACATTTAATTGTTTTAATTTATGTAATTTTAATTTTATTTATTTTAATAATTAATTTTAATTTATTTAACTTATTTTAAGTTTTTTAATTTAATTTTTTTTTAATTTCATCTGGTGGAAATGGGCTTCCATACATTCCTGTATTGACGTATTCCCTTATAAAAAATGTTAAGTGTGTATTGCTAAGTTCATATTGTTAGCTTTTAGGAATACACTAGCCTAAAGATGATCTCAGAGCTAATTTATGGACATAACAGTCTTAAAATCCATAAAAGTCAGATTTTGATTTTCTTTAAAGCATTGCTGAAGCAGCCATTCATGTCTAGAGAAGTATTCCTGCACCGCTGTATCATCCATTATTGTCTGTTGTCTATAGCAAGGCTTTAAAGGATTCCAGGTGGCTCCTGAGCGCCATGATGTTCGAGTACCATTCCAGTTTAACGGTGCAGAGTATTCACTCTCTCACGGATCTGTGGTCATCGCCGCCATTACAAGCTGTACCAACACCAGTAACCCCTCAGTCATGCTGGGAGCAGGTACATGTCTGCCCACAGGGATCATTTATCTCGAAGTATAAATTCATCCACTCATCTTCATCTCACTTCAAGCAAGTCCCCCCTTTTCTAACACAAAGAATGGTTAGCAGACTATACAGACTGTATATTTTAAAAGTGTATGAAAATGGATAGAAAAAACACCATAAAACTAGTCCATATTACTCTCTAGAATCGTTTCAATGATATCCTTTTCATTTTTGTTTAAACTTTCCCTTTAATAACAGATTTTAAGTTAGTACTTTAAAAAAAAAAATCCTTTAAATTAAACATTTAAATTTAGTGTTATTTCCATGAATTGTCCAACATTGTTATTTTAGTATAATTGATGTATAGTTTATTTATAATCTAATATTCTGAATTAGATTTTTTTTTCTTTCTATTTAATTCATTTTAAAGTTTTAGGAATTTTGTTGTGTTTTTGTCTTTTTTTTTTTTGTTGTTGTTGTTGTCTTTTTTTTTTTTTTTTTTTTTTTTTTTTTTTTTTTTTTTTTTTTAAAAATTTAGTTATTAAAGTTTATTTATAAAAATCTAATATTTTGAATTAATTTTATTTTACTATTTTCATTTTAAATTTAAAGTTTTAGGAATTTTGTTGTTTTTGTCTTTTTTTTTTTATTTTTTTTTTTATTAGTTTTTGTTTTAAATTTCTTTTAGTTTTTAGTATTAGTTTTAGTTATGTTAGTACTTTAACTTCAACTTAATTTATTCCGGTTATTTGTCATTTTCGTTTTTTTTTTTTTTTTTTTTTTTTTAAATATGTCATTACATTTCAGTTAATGTTAATTTTATTTAATTTAATTTTTTTTTTTTTTTCAAATAATTAGTGTTTTATTAAGGTTTGTTTTAGTTTTAATTAACAATAATAACCCTGCTGTGCAAAAATGCAAAGCTGACATGACAGGCTGAATAGGAATTTCTTTTTATTTCTATTTTTTTTATGCCACTTGAATTTCAGTGGTTTCATGAAATCACATAAAACACATTGTGGTCAACACAAACTATGTGTATTGTTGCTTCAAGTGAACCCATATTTAACACATTCTTTTTATTACCTTTCATATATTTGTTTTTGAAGATGAGGGCATGTCATGCAGCCTGTCTGAGTTGGCATCTTTCTAATTTGGGAGCTTCTACCAAATGACAGATAAATTTGTGCCAAAATACTGTGGAGTAACAAAAGCTATGATTAAGCCTATTTATTTTGAAATCCTAACTATATATGACCATATTTGGCATTGTTTTTTTTCCATGCTTTACATGACATGATCAGTTCAGGCCTGTGACAAATTCTTAGTTTGAGACCCACCAGTTGAGAAACACTGACTTTATAAATATGCTGAATGTATTTTTGTCACTTTATAGTTAGATTTGTATTTTTGTCTATCGTAATGTAACATTGCTCTTTATTTCCGTCAGGTCTCTTGGCCCAGAAGGCAGTACAGTGTGGTCTCAGTGTCAAGCCATACATAAAGACCAGTCTGTCTCCAGGTAGTGGAGTGGTCACCTACTACCTTAAAGAGAGTGGAGTCATGGACTTCCTCTCACAATTAGGGTGAGAAACTCCATTTCCTAATAATTTTTTCACCTAGAAAATGAAATATTTCAGTGTTCCTTCATATAAATGTACTTTTTAGTTTTGAGGTTGTTGGTTATGGCTGCATGACCTGCATTGGAAACAGTGGACCCCTTCCAGAGCAGGTTGTAGAAGCGATTACTCAGGTAAACAAGCTTTTACTTTTCATTTTATAATGTTTTTGGATAATGTTATCATATAAAACATATTTTGTTAATTTTTAATGATTTTTTTGTCACAGGGTGATTTGGTTGCTGCTGGTGTTCTGTCTGGAAACAGAAACTTTGAGGGTCGTGTCCATCCCAACACACGTGCCAATTACTTGGCCTCTCCTCCGCTGGTCATTGCCTATGCTATTGCGGGCACTGTGAGGATAGATTTTGAAAAAGAGCCTTTAGGTGAGTAACATTTACCAGCTATTTAATCTCATTATTTTACATGACAATGCTTGGTTCTTCATCAAGAGCATGAATAGTCACAATGTTTCTTGGTCTGTCTTAATTCAGCTGTGAACTCTAAGGGAAAAGAGATTTTCCTAAGGGACATCTGGCCCACACGAGAGGAAATCCAGGTGGTGGAGAGACAGTTTGTCATTCCTGCCATGTTTAAGGAGGTCTATGAGAAAGTTGAGGTACTTTTAACTTGTATACTCATCTGTCATAAATCAAAACAATGTCCAGATACTATAAAGTGTGCAGTAAACACCATAAGTTCATTATTTTAGGAGTAAATATAATAAATTAAACTGTTTTGTTTGTTTTCATATTTAGAAAGTGAATGAACGCTGGAACGCCCTGAAAGCCCCCTCTGACAAACTGTATACCTGGAATCCCAGTTCTACTTACATAAAATCTCCACCTTTCTTTGATGGACTGGTATTGTATACTGTATTTATTTAATATGTGTTCAGTGTCATAACTATACCCTTATGAAAAAGAAGTGCACTTTAGCCTACTTTTAAAAGGTATACTTATTATTGAAATAATATAACTTTAAATTAATATACTTAAGTGCAAACTGAATGTAATGTTTTTGGACACTTAATTGCTAACTCTAACCCTAAAAATGTATTATAGTTTGAATTTATATTAAATACAATTAGCTGAACTTTAAAGTTTTTTTTGACCCCCTTAAGTAGCACTTATATACAGTACATCTTTATATGTAATTTTAAAATTGGTGCTCGGACCCCAAAAAGTGTATGGGCGTTAGGGACCCCAAAATTGGCAGGAAGGTCCCAGTCGTGCACTGCTACTCAGGCACACAGACACACACACCTGTCCGACACTAGGTGGCGCTTTAACAAGGCAATTTGCATTTTGGACCGTAACTTTGGAATCCTAAGGGCCAGAAACAAAATTGTGCCATACAGTATATATATATGTATAACTCCAATTTCCATTTCCGATCTTCACCAAAATGGCCGCACAGCAGCTAAGGACAATGCTGGCAAAAAGTTATCAAAAGAATTTTGATTCATCAAAGCAATGCAAAGTTATAAAGTAAATTAATTGGTCAGGCAATTGGTCATAGCTGCTGACCGCAAAGTTCAAGCTTAACTTAAACTTGACACAGAAAGGCCCGGTTTCACAGACAGGGCTTAAATTAAAGTCGTCATGAAATTAAAATTGACCCTGTTTACTTTGCTAGCGCATATTACTAGTCTTGTGGTGAACAATTAATCCGTGCAAGTTAATACACAGAAAAAAATTTTTGTCGTGGTAATCTTTAATCAAAATCTGAAAAGTTACTTCCGGTCTGGAATGGCGTTCCTTCTCTGATGACGTCAGTTTGACGGCTTGGGTTGAAAACACTGAGCGAAAGATGGGAGAGGAGGAGCGCTAAAGTAAAACCCTGCCCTCTATTCAATATTCTGTTTCACTTGGAAATACGTCACAACACTGGAGAAAAGTCGTTTGCAACTTCTGGTTCACAGGGATTTTAAGCCAGGATTAGGCCTTAGTTCAATCAGGACATTTAACTTTTATAAACATGCCTTAGAAAAAAACATTACTAGTGTGCATCTTGAGACAAAACAATGGCACTGATATTTTAAGATATGTCAGTGCAAGTTACTTTCAGTTAAAACAACTCAAACATGCATTTTAGTCACCAGGGGACAGACAACAGGACATTCTGAGGATGCACACCAAGTTTCGTAAAATTCCACCAATAGGGTGCACTACAACTACAAAAACCATTATAACTGCAACTGTATGATCAATAAAGTTGAAAATTAGTATGCATCTTCTTTGGTGGATGTCCTAACATATCCTCTATGACTCAGATACTTAAAAAAAAAAAAAAAAACATGGCTGCCACCAGCCAATCAAATTTTAGCGGCTAATAACATCAAATCTGTATGGCCTACCCATACAAAAATGTATATATTTATACAAGGAATATGTATTTTTGTGAAAATCAGCCACAAGGTGGCGCACATGTAGTTTGAAGTAAAAAATTTAATTTGACACTATTACAAAGTGTATTTTTTAAAAGTGTGCTGTACTTAAGTGAGTTAAGAAACATAGTTATGAATGTGTACTCTAAGTACACTTAAGTGGCCTTTGATTTTATTAATATTATATTTATCTAAAAGTACAGTATTTTTAAAAATATACATTCAATAAAAAGTGCACATTCAATTTAATGAAACACGCTTCTTTTTTCAGAAGGGTAGGAACTGTAAACATAAGTTGCTTTGCTGCTATTTCATTTTTAGACCCGGGAGCTCCAGACACCAAAGTCCATAACAGATGCATATGTACTGCTCAATTTGGGAGATTCTGTGACCACAGACCACATCTCGCCTGCTGGTAACATTGCACGTAACAGCCCTGCTGCACGCTACCTAACTAGCCACGGGTAAGACTTTGATACTTTTAGTATACTCGAGAAGTGGTATACATTGTTTTATCAGAAAAGTTGTCTTTAAAATTGAGATATGACTCGAAACACTATGGGTAATGAAATCTTCCTTTCCTTTGCTAGACTCACTGCAAGAGAGTTTAACTCATATGGTTCTCGTCGAGGCAACGATGCAGTCATGGCTCGAGGCACATTTGCTAACATCCGCCTATTTAACAAGTTTATAAACAAGCAAGGACCATCTACCCTCTATCTTCCTACAGGGGAGACGGTATGAGACTGTAATATTTTATATATATATATATATATATAAAATTCAATTGCACTAATAATCCATGTTTTTCCATACCAGAGCAATGTTAACAGTTGACAATTGTAATATTATGTTTGTTTGGTTTTTTACAGATGGATGTGTTTGATGCTGCAGAAAAATATCAGCAGGCTGGTCATCCTCTCTTGATTCTGGCAGGCAAAGAGTATGGATCAGGAAGCTCTAGAGATTGGGCAGCTAAAGGACCCTTCCTGCTGGTAAGGCTTGTAGTTCATCTAATCATAAACAGACATTTAACTTTGATAAATTACTTGCTCATCTTGACGAATTCACATTCAGGTTTGTACAGAAATAGGTTTTGATGTCTTGGACAGGATGATCAATGTCTGTCTGCAAACTACACGTATGGGATAAAATGTTTTTCCAGTACATCTTGTGCCCATGCAGTTTTATTTATTGCAGTCTCAGTCAGTTTTGAATCTTGTCTGCATGTGATGCCCCTTGTGAAAAAGAAGTGCACTTAATTGTATTGAATGTACTTCAAATCTTAAGTAATTTTTTAAAAAATTGTACTTGCAGATAATATTTGTAACATAAAGTCCACTGGAGGCGAGGTTGAAGAACCCAAGTGCAGTTTATTAATTTCCAACATGAGCAAAACACAAAAGAAACAATGACTTGACAAGCGGAGCACATGGCAGGATCACATGACTAGAACATGACACAAACAAGGAACATGAAACATGACACAAACAGGAAACATGACTATAAGAATTTCGAAATAAGACATGAAACATGAAACAAAACCAAAATTAGATGTGAATATTATACATAATAAAATAAAAGGCCACTTAAGTGTACTTAAAGAGAGTACATTTTTATAACTGTTTCTTAACACATTTAAGTATGTTTAAAAAGTGCACTTTGTAATAATGTCAAATTAAAAGTTTTACTTTACATTTTAAATCATTGTTTTAATAATCTTTTGTTGTGCTTTAAAGAACACTTGTATTTTGTTGTGTTGACTAACATACTAAAGCACATGTAATATACTTAATTATAAATTTAACTGTAGTATGTTATTCGTTATGATATTTCAACATATTATATTGTAAAATGTACTAAATCGCAACTACATTATTACAAATGTGTAATTACAAAAATATTTAAATATATGCCATACAAGTATCAATAGAAATGACATTAAAGTATATTTTAGTTTACCATAAATGCTTGTCAGTATAAGTAATTATGAAATTACATATAAGGATGTACTTAAGTCCTACTTAAGTGGGTAAAAAGCACTCAAAACTTTAGATAATTGCATTTAATATGAATTTAAACTATAATGCAATCATTTAATTGCAATTAGCATGCAGTTAAATGTCCGATAACATTACATTCAGTTCAGCTTACGTTAAAGTATATTATAATTGCTAATTTTAAAATTAAGTGGACTTCTTTTTTCACAAGGGGTATCTAATCTATTATTATTATTATTATTATTATTATTATTATTATTATTATATATATATTTTTTTTTTTTGTGTGTGTGTGTGTGTGTGTGTATATATATATATATATATATATATATATATATATATATATAAATGAATGCATCTTCTTTACGCTTTGACAGTTAGCAAGCAGCCACAGTTTCTGGATATCACAAAAAAGGGTGTAGTGTGCAACCCTCTCAGTGGAACTGCTATTGATTTTCTCCCTCAGGGCATCAAAGCTGTACTAGCAGAGAGTTACGAGCGGATTCATCGCAGTAATCTGGTGGGCATGGGCATCATTCCTCTTGAGTACCTTCCGGGTGACAGCGCTGAAAGCCTCGGGCTCACTGGCCGCGAGCGATACACTGTGATGATTCCCCCACAGCTCACTCCCAGAATGACTGTGGACATCAAGGTAGAGCTTATGATTCCACCTCAAACCCTGCCTTAAATCAGCAGCTCTCAACTGCTTTCTCTCCCGGAGCTCACATTTTACATCAAATGGCCACCCAACACAGTACCAAAAGTATACAACAGTAAACAAAAATGTCCTTAAAATCAAGTGCCCCTATTATGCTTTTTCAGATGTTACCTTTAATGTAGTTTGTAATATAGCTTGTTTGTGAATGTAAAACAAGTTTCAAAGATCAAAGAAAAGAAAGAACCAATTTTTAACCGTCTGAAATTAGTCTGAAATGAGATACCCTGTGTGTATCACTACACAACACTCTTAGCAACCACCCTTAGCAACGTAAACTGTTTGTTCTCAGTTGATATTGTTCATTGAAGCTTACTGTATTATGTAGAAGAGTGTTGTGAGAAAGAGATCGAGTGAGCGAATTTATTAGATTTATTTATTCAGATTTAGCATTTTCCTTCAGGTCAGTCCTATGTTCATAATAAAAAAATCTGTTTAAATGTCTAATGTATTATCCTGTCCTTTTAACAGTTAAGTGGTTTTCCCGTGACTGACAGCGCTAGTCAAAGCATTTGTCAGTTGCGTCTTGTTCCGTGTTCACAACAGTTCAGTCTTTTCAATGGAAGAGTCTTCGCTACTGACTGACACACTCATAAAGACAGTCTTTGTCGCCATCTAATGGCGTAATAATGTAACTTCTGTTGCTGTTCACGGTTGGGGACTATTTTTTTCTGGCGGAATGGAGGCTTTTAGTGAAAGTTTACTTCATGAAAATTGCTTTGATACAAATTTTTGGCTTTAATATTTGTATTGTGTGGCAACCGTTTTATAAAAGCAATAAGGTACTCGAGGCTAGTGCTGTATCATGAATAAGTCACGGTTGAAGGGGTTGCAGGCACTCCGCTTCAGCCGTGACTTATTCACGATACAGCACAGCCTCTCGTACCTTGTTGCTTACATATATAACAGCAGACACTATCATCAGAGCAATCAATAGGACATGTGGGAGTTTTTTTTTATTTTGTTAATTAATTTATTATTATTTTATTTGCATTTGGCATTGCTACCTACTAGTTAAGAACCACTTCCATAAGGGTTGGTTATTTTTAGCTAAAACCATAAGTATTAAAACTTTCTTTATTGAAATTTATTTTCTTTATTGAGATAATTCTGAAATAAAATATAAATATTAGTTGAAAAATAAAAATGTTAAATTGAAATAAAATGTTTAAATTGAGGTACTTAAATTACTAAAACTAAAACTGAAATACAAAGAAATTAAAGCTATATATAAAAAAATAATAAAAAGGACAAAAGCACATAACAAAAGTACTAAAACTAAAATGAAAACCTAAAATATAAAAATAAAAGCTAAATACTATAATTATATGTAAACAATACTATAATTATAAGTAAACAATACTAAAATAACTGCTTTAAATATTGTTTTTTCTCCCTGTTCCATATAATTAAATGTGATGTGTTTCCTTCATATCTGCAGCTGGACACAGGGAAAACATTTCAGGCTAAGATGAGGTTTGACACGGATGTGGAGCTCACTTACTTCCATCATGGTGGAATCCTCAACTACATGATTCGCAAGATGTCTGAAAATTAAGATGGAAAGGACACCCTCTTCAGGACGTTTCACTTTAAACGCACATATCCACCATCTAGATGCTTGTTTTGTCCTGTCAGTGTTTCTGTTTTTTCTTTTAAAGGGATGGTTCACCCAAAAATGAAAATTATCCCATGATTTACTCACCCTCAAGCCATTCTAGGTGTATATGACTATCTTCTTTCAGACAAACACATTCGGAGATATATTTAGAAATATCCTGGCTCTTCCAAGCTTTGTAATGGTAGTGAAGCCCAAAAAATGCATCCAATGCATCATAAAAATAATCCATATGGCTCCAGGGAGTTAATAAAGGCCTTCTGATGTGAAGCGATGGGTTTTTGTGAGGAAAAATAATAACTAGCTTCCGGCAGATGGCATTTTTGGGGGGCTTCAAAATCTTGCCCCCTCATTCACTGCCATTATAAAGCTTGGAAGAGCCAGGATATTTTTAAATATATCTCTGCTTGTGTTCGTCTGAAAGAAGATAGTCATATACACCTAGGATGGCTTGAGGGTGAGTAAATCATGGGATAATTTTCATTTTTGGGTGAACTATCACTTTAAGAACTAATTAATTCATTTAGTTGTAAATGCACTGTAATGTTCAAAATAGTTGCATAATGTTATGTGATACATGTTGAGTTCCCCAAATCAGTAGTGTCTTCAGTTTCTCTGAAAGATGCTGTTTTTGATTCTGATGATTATATTGGTTTGGTGGAGGTTCAGTGGGATTGAAGGGGAAGTATGAAAGCATTAGATGTTGTCAATGGCATGTTTAACTTTCTCCATTCTAACCCTACCTCAGCACTGCCAAACTGAAGTCGCATTATCTCTGTTTAGATGACAATGTATAAATTAATGTCTTATAATCTTATTAATTACTGTACTTAAACTGAACTTTGACACAGTTTATTTACAGGTTATCTGCTCATATAATAATAATAATAATAATAATGCTTTTTGTTAATTATAATATTATAAAATTACACATAATGATTCCTTTTTTCTTTTGAAGACGTACTAATGATTCTGTTTCATTGAATATTTTTCTTTCAGAAGCCACATATTGGTTATGCATTACCTATAAATGACTGACATACTGAAAAAAAAATGGGTTACACTATACTTAAAGCCTTTATGTATAATGCATTATAAAGGTATTCATAATGTACATTATAATGCAGTATATCTTTGTAACCAAAGTTAAACTGCATTATAATATTTGCAGATTCCTTGTTACATCTGAAATTGATTGTTTGTCATGTGTTTTAATGCTTTATACATTCTAAAGGTGTAACAGTGAATGGATCGTATTATAATGTTTTGTAACTGTGATTACAATTATTCATGATAAGGTGCATCACAAGGCATAATTAATGCATTAAAATACGTTTATAATGCATTATATGAAGATTTTAAATTTGTTGCTCTCTGCAAACAAATTTTGCATCAGATAAATCCCTTTAACAACTGAATATGAACTCGGCTATCATGCTATACATTTGAAAGTGCCTATTTTCTCAGATTGTGTGTATAATCACTTGAATCACGTGTGCGCGTATAATTCCGGTCTTTATTTCTTGTGTGTCGTGCATTCCGGTGAAAAGTGACTGAAAACAAAATCCATCCGAAGGCGATTTCACACCTTTCTTGCTGGTCGCCTGTAAAATGTAATGACGCGGTGCTTGGAATCAGGTGCGAGATTGCTGAATTTAGCAAAATATGAGAAGTTGCTCTACGCAATTTCAAATGCATTCTCTCTACTGTATTGTACAAACTTTACTGTAGTTTAACTGTATGTTAAAGCACAGAGAGGGTTAAACCCGGCAAAACCCGAACCCTGCTTTAGGGCAAAATACTATATAGAATATTTAGTATGTCAGAAACAAAGACATTTCGCGGCTTTTTAGAGGTTTTGTAATTTCAAGCACAGACTGCCACAGTCTTGCTCTTATACTTAAGTAATCAGATTGAT
Source organism: Mylopharyngodon piceus (assembly GCA_039654765.1). Classification (NCBI taxonomy): domain Eukaryota; kingdom Metazoa; phylum Chordata; class Actinopteri; order Cypriniformes; family Xenocyprididae; genus Mylopharyngodon; species Mylopharyngodon piceus. The sequence continues at coordinate 40,655,464 of CM077442.1, forward strand.
TGATCTTTATTTTAATAACAAAAAAATCACATCTGTAGTTTTTGTGGAAACTGGCTTTACGAAAATAAATGTTTGAAATACTTCAGTCTCATTGTTTTTTTTTTATGTGCAACATACATCATTTTCTGACATTGTTGAAGCTAATGGTTTTCAAATTACCACTAATTTATGTGCGAAAATGTGTGTTATATATATATATATATATATATATATATATATATATATATATATGCTAACTAACGTCCTCATATTGGCAACGGTTAAGTCGAGGACTTTTACTTTGAAATACAGACGTCATTAAAGGGGAGGAGTTTCGACCTGGAAGTAAACAGTACACTTAAAGCTGATCGATTTGAAACTCATGCTGACTCAGGGATATTAGGAAATGTTTAACCTCACATCTTCTTATCCGTAGTCACGCAAGCACATTAGTGAAACCACTGTTTCGACATAACGTTACACAGACATACGTCAGTATCGCGCAGCAGCTGGTCGCGTCGCACATCATTCAGCACATGCTTGTCACTGACAACGCAAATATATTCACCTGCAGCGCTTTTTAAAAACTGAAAGGACATGAACAACGAAAATTTCAACCTGAGCGAAAAATTGGTCTCGTCCTCATATGTGCGACAGGGTCTGCAGGCTCGTCGCGGTCATGAACAGCTTATCCGAGTGCTTTTACAGCAGGTAATCACTGTATGATTGACATCTGAAAATTGACATATGATTGACTGAAAGAGTGAGACTTGGGTCAATGACATGACGCTCTTTTTATTTATTTATTTTGGTCAGGACCTTAAGTTATTAAAAAAAATACATTCTATGTTGAGCACATTTTTTATTTCTGAATTTAAAATAATCTTGCTTTTATTTTCTGTGCACAAAGTCAAAATGTGTAACAAAACTTCCCTGCTTTTGTTTAATATTTTTAAAAAAAACAAACAAACAAAAAACAAACAAACTTGTGTCTGCGAAATCAAAGTCATGTGATGCAGAAAAAAAAACAGGAACCTTGCAGACCCTCATGACCGTCAAACTTTTTTGCTTATTACGGATATATACTTTAAAAGAATATACGTGCGAACTGAATGTAATATTTTCGGAAACTTAAATGAAAGTGTGTTAGTTTGAATTTATATTAAATGCAGTTTGAAATAGTTGAATTTAAGATTAAGTACGTCTTTATATTTTCATATAATTTCGTTGAAATATGGCATTAGTGTATTGCTGAATGTACTGAAAAGCATTTATGGCAAACTAAAATACACTTTAACGTCATTCTGTTGAGACTAGAATGTAACATTTGTAACAACATTTGTAATGATGATAAAGTTATAAGTTAGTACATATAAAGTATATAACTTGCAATACTGAATAATGCATATGATGATAATGTTAACAAGTAACATAATCAAGTGCTTTACATGTGCTTTGTTAACAACACATCAAAATAAGTGTACTTCATTAAAACATGACAAAAGATTATTAAGACAGTGATTTAAAATGTACTTTAAAATAAAACTATAAATTTGACACTATTACAGAGTGCACTTTTTAAAAGTGTACTTAAGTGTGTTAAGAAACAGCCATAAAAGGACATTTAAGTGTCCTTTTGTTTCATTATTATTATATTATCTGCAAGCTTAGTTTATAAAAAAAAATAGTTTTAATATTTGAAGTACACTACAAGTGCACATTCAATAGAATTAAGCACACTTTTTTTTTATAAGAGAGGTTCAATAAGTCTCATAAAATATCAGATAATATGACCCTTTTATTACAAGAAATGGTTAGTTCAGGTTGTAATATGTCATGGGACATGACTCCCCAAAAGTTTAATAATACTTATGAATTAATAATACTCTTTAAAAATTAAAAATACTCTTTACCTTTACCTTTTTAAAATAATGATTAATGCACTTCATTATTTTTTAAATTCATGTGTACTCATAATCTTTCCCCTTCGAGGCGACATCTGTTGTCTTCATGATGTACGTCTCGGCAGAGAGTGGGACTAAATATCCTCCACAACTAGCATTCAGAATCAGATCTGCCTCCATTTAGTTAACAGCACCCAACTTCCTACGATCCAATTCATTCCCGAGGACGAAATCAAGTCCTCCCCTACATTTTTCTCTTGTTCCAGAAGCCGTTTCACTCGGATATACGTCACAATAGGGAAGAGAAGACTATTGCAACTTCTGTTTCATGCCGACTTGAAACTAGATTTTTAAAAGATTTTTTTCTTTTGTTTTTTATCGTGGTGGACACATAAATGGGTGCTTGTGACTATCAGGTTTCTCATTTCTTGTAGGGCAAATGTCCAGAGGAGGGATGGAGCGAAAGCACCATAGAGCTCTTTCTAAACGAGCTGGCCGTCATGGACAGCAACAACTTCTTAGGGAACTGTGGTGTGGGAGAGAGAGAGGGCAGAGTCGCCTCCAGCCTGGTGGCCAGGAGACATTACAGGTTACACACAATCTCCGGACAATATGTACAAAAATAACAACTTTATTCAACAATTTAGCCTCTTCCCTCTCAGTCTTCTACACAGTTAAAGAGTCGGAGTTCGGACATAAACATGGAAGCTCTGCTCTGTGTTTACTGCATCAACTGCGTAGGAGACTGACAGGGAAGAGGAAAAATTGTTGAATAAAGTTGTTATTTTTGTTTTGTTTTTGTGCACAAAAAGTATACTCGTCGCTTCATAACATTAAGTTTGAACCACTGTAGTCACGTTGACTATTTTAACAATGTTTTTACTACTTCTCTGGACCTTAAATATGGTGATTTCGTTGCTAACCCCATTTAAACCCAAACAGCAACTTTTTTTTTGGGCTGGGAAGTGTAGCATAATAGGGATACTTTATTATCAAGAAACTGAACAACAGACTTTTCTACAATAATCTGCCTTTTTACTCTAAGGCTTTGTTGTTTTTCCCCTCAGGCTGATCCACGGCATCGGCCGATCCGGTGACATTGCAGCTGTTCAGCCTAAGGCTGCTGGTTCCAGCCTCTTGAATAAAATCACTAATTCAGTAGTTCTGGATGTGCTGAAATTTACAGGTACTGTCTCTAATGTTTTATTAAACAACACTCTTGGTAATGGAACATACAATAAGCAGAACAAACAAGCAAACAGCAAGTCTTCACTTATAATTCAGTGTATTTGTGCACATCTGTAACTGTTTTCACAGGTGTTAGGAGTGTGTCCTCGTGCTTTGTGGTCCCCATGGCGACAGGAATGAGTCTCACGTTGTGTTTCCTCACCCTGAGACACAGGAGGCCAGGAGCGCGATACATCCTCTGGCCTCGCATTGACCAGAAGTCCTGTTTCAAATCCATGGTGACTGCTGGTAAGATTCACTTACCCACAGCCCACCACAGAGAAAGCCAGTGTAAAAGTATTTCTATTTAGCTTTCATTTATTTTTATTTAAGTTTCAGTTTTAGGAATTTTAGTACTTAAACTTATTTGATAACACTTACACTATAAGGTCTCATTTGTTAACATTAGTTAATGCATTAAAGGATTAGTTCACTTCTGAATGAAAATTTCCTGATAATTTACTCACCCCCATGTCATCCAAGATGTTCATGTCTTTCTTTCTTCAGTCGAAAAGAAATTAAGGTTTTTGATGAAAACATTCCGGGATTATTCTCCTTATAGTGGACTTCAATGATCTCCAAACGGTTGAAGGTCAAAATTAGTTTTAGTGCAGCTTCAAAGGGCTTTAAACGATACCAGACGAGGAATAAGGGTCTTATCTAGTGAAACGATCGGTCATTTTCTTAAAAAAAAAATACAAATGTGTATGCTTTATAAACACGAATGATCGCCTTGCAAGTGCTTCCGCTTTCCGTATTCTTCAAAAAGCATACAGCATAAGCTTTTTGAAGAATACGGAAAGCGGAAGCACTTGCAAGGCGATCATTCGTGTTTATAAAGCATATACAGTTGTATTTTTTAGAAAATGACGGATCGTTTCACTAGATAAGACCCTTATTCCTCGTCTGGTATCATTTAAAGCCCTTTGAAGCTGCACTGAAACTACAATTTTGACCTTCAACCATTTGGAGACCACTGAAGTCCACTATAAGGAGAATAATCCTGGAATGTTTTCATCAAAAACCTTAATTTCTTTTCGACTGAAGAAAGAAGGACATGGACATCGTGGATGACATGGGGGTGAGTAAATTATCAGGAAAATTTTATTTGAAAGTGGACTAATCCTTTAACTAACATGAACTAATAATGAACAATATATATATTTATTAATGTCAGTTAATAAAAATTTTCATGTTCACGTACATGTTAGTTCACAGTGCATTAACTAATGTTAAGAAATACAACTTTTGATCTTAAAAATGTATTAGTAAATGTTGAGATTAACATTAACTGAGATTAATAAATGCTGTAGAAGTATTGTTCTTGGTTAGTTCAACTAAAGTAGTTAACTAATGTTAACAAATGAAACCTTATTGTAAAGTGTTACCACTTTTTTTCAGTTAGGTGCCAAGGCAACATTTAAAATTTTCTTTAATTTTTTTAAGTTTAAGTTTTTTTTATCTAATATTTATTTTATTTCAGTTGTATTTAAATTAACAAAAATGATAATAATTTTAGTTTTAGATTTAAACTCACATTCACAAGCACAAATCTCCAGCGATACAATGCCACTATTCAATGAAATGACTCTTCATATCTGTTCATATTTCTTCAAATGCAGCCAAATAATATTCATACTTAAAAGTTACTACTACTGTCACAATGTCATAAAAACAAGAATATCGGACCCACTTTATATTAATTGTCTTTAACTACTATGTACTAAGATTTAAATTAATCATTTGATACAATGCAGTTTTGTGTACATACATGTTTTTACATCGTTCTTTTTACACTTTATTTTAAGGTGTTCATATTACAGTGTACTTATACATGCAAGTACTGAGTAATAATAATTAACTACATATACTTACTATAGGGTTAGGATTAGGATGTGGTTTAGGTTAGTTGCATGTATTTAAGCACAATTTATAGTACTTACTATAGTAACTGCATGTAACATATGTAACAAAGACACTGTAAAATAGTGTTACCTCTAAATAATACCTGCATGTAATTACATATGTAAATAACTTCTGTAATTACATCTGAATTTACACTGTTGACCCTTCCCTTACACCTTAACCCACCCTTAAACCTACCCACCCTTAAACCTGTCCCTAACCTTACCCGTATCCCACCTCAATAGCAGCAAAACTGTTTTGCGATACATCAGCACAATAAGTGCATAACAATTTTTTATTATTATTATGTAAGTGTATTGTAGTTAAAGACACCTAATATAAAGTGGGACCCGAATATGTCACTGTTGACCGTCATGGTGCTTCATTTATATTAGTGAAGAAAAGACTCTTTTCACAAAAATACATCAAATGTTTTCCAACTTTTGAAAGGGTTTGAACCTGTGGTGATAGAAAATGTCTTGGAAGGAGATGAGCTGAGAACAAACATGGAGGAAGTGGAGAGGAAGATCGAGGAGTTGGGTGCTAAAAACATCCTCTGTGTCCATTCCACAACATCCTGTTTTGCACCACGTGTCCCTGACAGGCAGGTCAAAACCACAGAAAAGAATGTTTCTTTACTAAAACAAATATTTAGTGCCTGCAAAGTTTTTGTAAGCATGTAGACATAAAGTTTAAAGGAACAGTTCACCAAAAAAGAAACTTCTGTCATTACTTACTCACAATCCAATCCTATATTAGTTTGTTTCTTTTGAGAAACACTAATGGAGGTCTTGGGCAAAAATGCCTGAGCTGCAAGAAAAAAATTATTTTTATTTATACTACCAAAAAAAAAGAAAATAAATGTGTGTGTGTATATATATATACACACACACTACCAGTCAAAAGTTTGGAAACATTACTATTTGTAATGTTTTTGAACGAAGTCTCTTATGCTCATTAAGTCTGCATTTATTTCATAATAAATACAGAAAAAACAATAATATTGTGAAATATTATTACAATTTAAAATTATGGTTTTCTATTTTAATATGCTTTAAAATATAATTTATTTCTGTGATGCAAAGCTGAATTGTCAGCATCCTTCAGAAATCATTGTAATATGCTGATTTATTATCAATGTTGGAAACAGTTGTGCTGCTTACTATTATTTTATAACCTGTGATACTTTTTCAGGATTCTTTGATGAATAAAAAGTTAAAAAATATCAGCATTTATTTAAAATAGAAATCTTTTGTAACAATATACACTACCGTTCAAAAGTTTGGGGTCAGTAATTTTTTTTCTTTCTTTTTTTTTGAAAGAATACTTTTATTCAGCACAGATATGTTAAATTGATAAAAAGTGATAGTAAAGATTTATATTGTTAGAAAAGATTTATATTTTGAATAAATGCTGTTCTTTTTAACCTTTTATTCATCAATGAATCCTGAAAAAAGTACAACACAACTGTTTTCAGCATTGATAACTGAGTATCAAATCAGCATATTAGAATGATTTCTGAAGGATCATGTGACACTGAAGACTGGAGTAATGATGCTGAAAATTCAGCTTTGCATCACAGAATTAAATTATATTTTAAAGTATATTAAAATAGAAAACCATAATTTTAAATTGTAATAATATTTCACAATATTATTGTTTTTTCTGTATTTATTATGAAATAAATGCAGCCTTAATGAGCATAAGAGACTTCGTTCAAAAACATTAAAAATAGTAATGTTTCCAAACTTTTGACTGGTAGTGTATAATGTATAATATATATATATATATATATATATAATTTATTTATTTATTTATTTTTTCCAATTTGCATAGTCACTTTATTTAGTTTCTTTTTACAGGCTAGAGGAACTTTCTGTTCTGTGTGCCAAGCATGATATTCCCCACATAGTCAATAATGCCTATGGAATGCAGTCATCCAAATGTATGCACCTTATTCAGCAGGTAACATGTACTGTTTGTGTAAATTTACTACAGTAATTTACTTTATTTTAATGAAACCAAATTGGCTTATGAAGTGTTTTTATAGGGGGCTCGAGTTGGGAGAATCGATGCCTTTGTCCAAAGTCTTGATAAAAACTTCATGGTCCCAGTTGGTGGTGCCATCATCGCAGGGTTTGATGAGAGCTTCATTAAGGAGATCAGTAAGATGTACCCTGGTATGCATATTTTCTTTAAACAGCAAATATGTTGTAGATGAGTGATCTGTTACAAACTTAATGTCTGAAATCAGACATTTGCAGTTGCGATTGAAGAGTCTAAAATACAATACTAAAATACTGCTATCCATTTAAACATGCTGAATATTTACTGTAAAAAGTGGTCTGTCTGCAAAAATCTAGAAAGAGTTTTTGTTTGTGCAGTGTGCCACTTCAGAACTGCTCTCTGCTGGCTCCCGCATATCCCTCCCACTTTTTTCTGCACTGCAGAGGAAATCCCAAACACTCCTACTACTATTGATTCACTGAGTGTGCTAGAGTGAGTTAGACAGGGGAAAACACTTGTAATTTGGTCCATTGTTACTTCAGCTCTGCTGCACTGTTTCAAAATGCTTGACGACGACTAATTTACTAAAATACATTCTGATTCTCATTTTCAACTTTTAAACAAGCGAATACTGCTTATGAAATGATTTTACTGCAGAGGTTTTAAAATCCAAAGGATCACTATTAGGGAATGAGCCAGTATTAGAATTCAGGCTGATACGATAAGCAGATAATTATTTTCATGCTATGGCCGATAACTATCATTCTATAATGTTTTGTTTAAAGGGGTCATATAATGCCACTTTTACAAGATGTAATATAAGTCTCTGGTGTCCCCAGAATGTGTCTGTGAAGTTTCAGCTCAAAATACCCCACAGATCATTTATTATAGCTTGTCAAATTTGCCCCTATTTGGGTGTGAGCAAAAACACGCCGTTTTTGTGTGTGTCCCTTTAAATGCAAATGAGCTTCTGCTCCCGGCCCCCTTTCCAGAAGAGGGCAGAGCTTTAACAGCTCGCGCTTCGGTTGCTCAACAGCAACAAAGCTGGAGAATCTCACACAGCCAAAATGACGATTGTCAGTAACGGTGAGAAACCCAGGAAGAAGTTACAACTTTTAGAAAGCAACTGGACATTTCTGAGTGGTTAGTGGATAAATTTATGTAGTTGCTGTGGAGTTCAACTGTGCCGTCATGTTAATCTTTTGTGAAAATCCAGCATTGAATTGACCCCTCGTTTGTGAAGCAGTCCGGCGTAAAATGACGGCATTGTAATAACATTCTATTACAACAACTCTTCCTCTTCTCTAAAGCAGCCCAACATGGCCTCACCCCCTTTGTTGCTTGTTCCCGGGGGCAGGGTTTATGTAAATTTTGGGGTTTGTGCGCATGCTTTACTCGAACTTTTGCCGTGGCATTAGAACTGGTACACCATTGTCGCTTGCGAAAACAAATGACAGCGCCGTGGGTGGAAACGTGCAGAGTAAGGGGCGTTAATATTATAATAAGATCCCCTTCCTACGTCACTATAGGGGAGCAAAAAAGTTACTGGGTTGTTCTTTTTCACGTTTTCTGGGTTGGTAGATTATAGCACCTAAACACAGAAAAAGGTCCCCTTTAAGTAATTTCCACCCAAGGCATATGCAAATTAAAAGGTTGAGGCCTGGTTGAGTTGCTTTAGTAGTGTGTTAAAATACGCGGTTATGGTAAGAGGCGTGACATTTTCGAACACGCTCAATCACAGCACACTAGCCCAGCCGACCAATCAGAGCACATTGCGCTTTTCAGAAGGAGGGGCTTCATAGAGACAGGAACTAAAGCGTTACTGACAGACTGGGAAGAGAGGTTCTGCAACAATGTCAAATATATGAAAAATAATGTCTTTTTTGAACATCCAAGCATGAAAACCTATTCTAGTAGGATAGTAGGATATTCTATTCTATTCTATCCTATTCTAGTAACCCAAAAACAAAATCAATGCTTTGTAAAAAGATAATAAATACTCTTTAAATTATTTGTGTTTTAAAGATTACCATAAGATCCAAATCTGAATGCAGAAAAAGGGGAAATAAGAATGCATAATTAAATATTCCAATATCAGTCAATTCTTTTAAATTATTTTTTAAAAAAAATCTGATAAGTGTTATGGTACTGATATATCATGCATCCCTATTATGTTTGTACTTGACCCTCTCTATGAACTGCAATGAAGTGTTGCAATGACAAGCATTTCTTTAATGCATTACAATTAACTTAAGCAATACTACTGCAAGCTGTTGATTTTAAAGTCATTGAGGTTATCTGCTCTTGTCCAGGTCGAGCTTCTGCTTCCTCGTCTTTAGACGTCCTCATTACACTGCTCACACTGGGGGCCAGCGGCTACAAGAAACTTCTGTCTGAGAGAAAGGTAAAAAAAAAACAACAAAAAAAACGAGCCGCTGGGCTACATTTTTCATAACTTCCAATTCTAGCTGGGCAGTATCAGTGTTAGTTACAACGTGTCTACACCAGACGCGACTTTTTTCATGTCGCATCGTGCCGCGCCACAACAGCTAAAAGCTGTCTACACTGAACGCGACAAACCGACTTTTGCAAAGCACTTGGACTACGTCAGAAATAGAACGGGGAATCCGTTTACTGTCAGGAATTTGTTGCGTTGCGTCGCGCCGCATCCAGTGTAGACAGTATTACTGATTATAATGGGTTCTATTGTCTTTCGTCGCGCTGCTCGCGTCCGGTGTAGACACGGTGTTAGTATTATTTATGTTCTGTTATAGTTTTTATTAATATTTTGTATTGGCTTTTATTTTTATATTTTCTGTTTTCATTTTAATTGTATTTTTTTTTGTAATTTTGTTAATGATTTTTTAATTTTTTTTTTTTAATATTTCTAAAGAGTTAAATTCAGTTTTAGTTTTTCTTTTATTTTTAAATTTAGTATTATGTATATATTAGTTTTTATTAATATTACACACATTTTTATATTTTCAGTTTAATTTTTAGTAATTTTGTGCTTGTCATTTTTATTAGTTTTTGTTTTTTAAATACATTTCTACATAGTTTTATTTCTTTTCTTTTTTTCATTTAATTTCAGCTTTAGTTTTATTTCAGTTAGTAATTTTACTACTTCAACTTTTACTTTAGTTGGAGGCAACAATTTTTTTTTTCATTTAGCTTATAGGTGCAGTAAGCAATTTCTGAGAAATGCTGTTGAAAGTGGATCAGACCAAGCACCACAACACACTTGTAGCCAATCAGCAGTAGGGGGCGTGTCCACTCATGACAGGGGAGGAGAGAGAGTGGGCAAGAGAGAGATTTGAAGAAAGACTGTAGAAAGAGAGATGGCTGAGAGACATTACAAAAGAGAAAATGTCAAAGCAATATCACTGGAAAAAGAAGATGGAAAATGGATGCAGAGGTTGCATTGTTTCTGTTCCATACTTGAGTAACATTTGGTTTTGCTATGTTTCACAGAACCATGATATGCTGTTGTTATAATGTTAGCTATAGTAACAGGACAGTTTTGAGTGTCATTGTTTGTCTGGAGCTGGTGTGCTGCTGGAGACTAACAACCAACTCTTGCTTGTATATACTCTTGTGTACTGTATTTTTTTCCCCTTCCTTGTCGTTCGTTCATCATCTTTGCTTTATTTTTCTCGAAGCATTATTTTGCTTCACTTCAGCTATGATAAAGAGACATCCTTGCGTTGCGTGTTGCTTTTTAGGGGCGGAGCAATGAAGGGAGGGGTGTGTTTGTTTTTTGGGTTGATTTCAAATATCGACAGTGTTTCTCAGAAATCGCTTACTGTACATTTAAATAATATAAAGTCATTCTGTGGCCCCTTTGGAAGTTTACTGAGGCCCCCTGGTTGAGAACCAATGGTGTATAGGCAGGTAGGTATTTTATCCCAATGAGACTCCAGTACATGGAGGAAAATACCATTAGCCATCATGTGATAAGGAACTTAGTGGATATTGATTTACCGCTAATGCATCCGGATTATTAATAATTTACAGCCTTTGTTGATCATATAAGATGTTCTCTGTGGTCAGATTTGGTGGTCTAACATCTTTTAGCCAAAAGAGAAAGAATATTTGGACTGTCCCCTTGTGAAAAAGAAGTGCACTTTAGCATACTTTTTAAAGAGAGTACTTATTACAGAAATAATATATTTTAAAAGAACATACTTAAATGCAAGCTGAATGTAATGTTTCCAACACTTATTTGCATGTTAATTGCACTTAAATTAAAATATATTCTAGTTATATTAAATGCAATTAGCTGAACTTTGGAGTGCTTTTTTGACCCACTTAAGTAGGATTTAAGGACCTCTTTTTATGTAATTTCATAAGTACTTCAATTGTCTTTGAAATATGGTTAAAGTGTACTGCTGAATGAACTGACAAGCCTTTATGGAAAACTAAAATATACTTTAATGTAATTTCTGTTGAAACTTGTATATCCTGTATTTAAATATATTTGCAATATATGACGAAGTTGCGATTTAGTATATTTAAAATATATTAACTTTACATGTAATATAAAGTTAAAATATACAGTTAAAATTATAATCTAGTACTTTACCTGTACTTTAGTATATTAGTCAACACATAAAATAATTTACAACACTAAAACTTTAGTTTTTTTAAAAAAACAAAAACTTTAATTTGACATTATTACAAAGTACAAATTTTAACTGTAATTAAATCTGTTAAGATAGTCATGAAAGTGTACTTTCTTTAAGTACACTTAAAGGCCCACTCAAGTGCCTTGGAACGTGCAGCATTATTCAATGTGTTGATGTAATTTCCACTGAAACAGGAAGACGATACAGGATATCGAACAGCTCCTCCCTTTTTTTTAAAATAGCCAATAGCGTTTCGTTTATATCACAGCTCAGCCAGAGCTGTTGAGCTCTGTAAAACCTCAGTTTCTTTCTAATCTCTAACCGTTTCTCCTCCTAATCTCCTCCATATCGCTTTAAAATCTAGCATTTTGTGCAGAATTCAAATGGTCCGATACATTTTGTGGTCTGTGCCGACTCGCGCATATGATCAGGTCTGCTGGAGCAGACTGTGCGCGCTGCTGCAGTTCATGTGACACTAACGTGAAACCAGATTTCATTCGCCTCAGTGGAAAGCATATTTACACTGTCTTAATCGTTCTCTGTCCCCTATATAGTGCACTAAGTGCGCTATGTAGTAAACATTACGAATCTTTTCTAACCCTTTAAATTTTGATTTCAGGGGAACTTTAAGGCCTTTTATTTCATTGATATTATCTGCAAGTACAGTTTTATATATATATTATAATATAAATTTCATTTGCATAATATGGGTTGCTGCATATTATGAACTATCAAGGACAGCAGGTTATTGTCTCTGTGTTTTCATACTGTCTTACTAACAGCATCATAATAGGAGACCATAAGCTGAGGGCCTCCTACAGTTCATTTGTAATTGATCCCAGTGGTGGACCACAGCACTGCCAACACAGCTGATTCTGTTGACGCAATTACATTACAGCTTCAGATGGGAAAGCAGGCTGCATCTTTGCCTGGAAAGGAGAAAGCTAGGGTGGCTGGAGAATGAAGCAGGTGGTGGGTGTACTGTAGGCCAGCAGACACAGAAATGCTACATTAGCAGAAAACAGAATGTGCGACAGAAAAAGCAGTGTAAAGTGGAGTGTGGAGAGCTATTTATAACTGTAGTTTTGTATGGCCCGCAGGAGCTGTATGGCCACCTGGCACAGGAGCTGAAGGCTCTAGCCGAGAGGTACGGGGAGAGACTGCTGCATACGCCACACAATCCAATATCACTGGGTGAGGAATGATACATAATGTATATATAGTGCAGTGTCATATGAGCAAGAGGGCTGCTGCTGCTTTTATAAAACAGTTCAGTGAACAAGTATTGTTTGATTGTAAATGAAAATAGTTCCAAATGTTTTTTCATGTTGCACAAGGGGTCAAGGTTTGGTTTGCTGGTTAGCCGTTAGCCCCTGCTGGTAGATGCCGTAACTACGCCATCTGACTGCAAAGAGCATCTCTGCATTTTTCTCTATTGACAGCTGTTGAAATGTGATCATGTATTTTGACAGTTTTTTTTTTTATTTTTATTTTTTTGGCAAGCAACATTTAATACACACACACACACACACACACACAATTGGTTTCTTTTGGGACTTTCCATAGACAATTATTTTTATACTGTATAAACTGTATATTCTATCCCCTGAACATACCCAACACAGAAAACTTTCTCCATTTTTACATATTTAGAAAACATCATTGATATTTATAAGTTAATATTTATAAGCCGTTTTAATCATGAGGACCAAATAAATGTCCCCACAAGGTCACACAATGTAGAGTTTACCAGGACCATATATATATATGGCTCCGTAAGCGTTCTTGTGGTGCTACCAGTCAATCACCCTTTTGTGGACAAAAAAAGTGAACTTATTTGTATTATTAATATAAATATAATATGATTAATAAACTAAAACACAATTTAAGTTCACTTTGAAATCGTCAAATTAAAAGTTTTACTTTAAAAGTACATTTTAAATCAGTATTTTAATGATCAGTGATTTAATAATCTTTTGCCATGCTTTAAAGTACACTTATTTTGACTAACTGTTGACTAACATACTAAAGCACATGTAAAGTACTTGATTATAATTTTAACTGAAGTGTGTTATTCAATATTACATTTAAAGTTAATATATTTTAAATGTACTAAAGGAACTTCATCATTACAAATGTGTAATTAAAAATATATTTAAATACATGACATGTACTTTAATCGAAACGTATTTTAGTTATATAAATGCTTGTCAGTACATTTTAACCATATTTCAAAGACAATAGAAGCAATTATTAAATTACCTATAAAGAAGTCCTACTTAAGTGGGATAGAAAAGCATTGCAAATTTAAACAAATACATTTTCATTTAATTTCAGTTAACATGCAATGAAGTGTCTGAAAACATTACATTCAGTTCGTACTTAAATATATCCTTTTAAAATATATTATTTTAGTGATAAATACTCTTTTTAAATGTATGATAAAGTATACTTCTTTTCACAGGGGGCGGCATTGTTATAATGTCATTTTTTTTATTAGTCACATGATCACGTGTATAAATGTTTCATATTGTGTTGTATTGTCCCCTTCCATTCTGTTCCCTTCAAAATTTTCAAATTAAAACAAATGTATGAAAGTGCAAATGTATGAAAAGTTGTATAATGATGTTCCCTGTGCACTCCAGCTATGTCACTGAACCATCTCCAGACACACAGTAACGCAGCAGTCACACAGCTGGGCTCCATGCTCTTCACCAGACAGGTGTCTGGGGCCAGGTGAGCTACTGTCCACCAAAGCAAAACTGAGAAAAAGTATAGTGGATGTGAAGTCATTCTTCTCAAGTTCACACAGATGAGAACTAAATGTGATGAACTACATGCTCCACCGTTTGACATTCAGAAAGTGTCTAAATACTTTATTTTAAACAATGTGTCCGTTACATAATATATAACCTAACTAACCTAGCTTTTTTCATGAAATGTTGCGATACAGAAGTGTGCTTGTTATCCTTTAAAACAAATGCCACTTAATGTGTTGTTTAAGTCTCAAAAACCTTTTTGGGGTCACTGTAGCTTACAACTCACTTCTTATATACCGTATACAAGCTGGCTGAATATTTTCACATCCCAAAGCTACATTTTCTCTTCTCTTAAAATTTTCGGTTACACTTTATTTTTTTGTCCTTGTTACAGTGTAATTATACATTTAATACTGAGTAATAACAATTAACTACATGTATTTGCTATAGGGTTAGGGTTTGGTTTAGGGTTAGTTACATGTAATTGTGCATAATTTATAGTTATTACTATAATAAGTACATGCAACTTGTGTAACAAGGACACTGTAAAATAAAGTGTTACCATATTTTGTGCTGGACACTAGGTGATCTGCTGTAATATTGATGAAACGTACTTTCTGCTGTCCGCTTTCATTATTTAAATGGGAGTCATTCTCATTCTCAAGGGTTTATCTTGTTGCATTATCCTGTCCACTTCCTTTTAGTCTGTCACAGGCTGTGCACTATATCTGCAGTGATAGATGTCCAATGAATAAATATGACACAGTAATTTAAGATTGAACTAAATGTCTGCAGTGAATTTGGAAAGATCCATGTAAAACTCTGAATTGGCTCATGTTTTGTTTTAGAAAATCTGAGGACTCTATTTGTCCTCATTAATCTTTTAGAGGACCAGTTGAATTTATCATTGTTGGTTAGAAATTAATCATTGTAATGGTAATTATTAGGATGGCACAATTATTTGTTACAATTCTTGAGAACATTTGTTTTGGCATAACAAATGGCATAACATTAGATAAGGTATATCTTAGTTCGGGTTTTGCACTCAGCAGTGTTTCTGTAGGAGAAGCAATGCGGAAATGCATCAGATGGCTTGTTCATTCATGCAAAATTTTCTTGCAGGGTGGTTCCACTGGGTGTGGAACAGACCGTGAGCGGACACACATTCAATGGCTTCATGTCACACGCCGATTCCTATCCGTGCCCATACCTTAATGCAGCCTCTGCTATCGGAATAACTAAAGAAGATATAACATTGTGCATCAAGAGACTCGATAAATGCCTCAAGAGCCTTAGGAAAGAAGACTCTGCAGAGAAGAGTGAGTCAGTATTGCCTACTGAAGATTTGAAGGACTAAACAGTCTCCTAATGCTCTGGTTAAAAGAGATGGTTACATAGGATTATTTTTTTTCATAACTTGATATTGTGGCAATAGCCTTGTGTGTGAATGTTGATGTATCAACATATGGCCACAAATGCATCCGTTTGTTTCCTCTGTGTGTTTGAAAGCTGTGTATCCTGACTGACAATAAATAAATATTATTTCACAATTTTAAATCATCTGGTGCTGTTGTTTTTTTAGAACATCATTGTGGTTGAATATACAAATGTAGATGGAATTCTCTGTTCCAAACAATATCATAACTGAAAGAAAATTCACTCAAATTTAATGTAAATTTCACACACAAAAAAAGTAGTCTTGTGATGTACCAAATGTAATCTTTTGTACTGGTGTAATAGACACATTCTCATCTCAGAGTCAGTGCTAAGATTAATTTAAAAAATTAATATTAAGCAGTATACTGATAAACATTACTTAAATATTGTAAGACCCCAATGAGCTCTTGTGTACCTTTTATTTATTGACTTATGTATTAATTTCTTTTCAGGGTGTATGTTTGACAGTTTAATCAATATTGCAAAACTATTTTTTTTTTATTATTATTTTTCAGGACGTATGTTTGACTTTAAAAGGTATTGCAAAAATATTTTATTTGAATTTTTTTTATTATTTAAAATTAGCTGATTATTTATTTTTCCGGGCTTTAAACTGTATTGTAAAATTTTTTTTTTTTTTTTTTTTCGTGGTGTATGTTTCGATGGTGTTTAGATTTTTTTTTTTTTTTTTTTTTTAATTCATGTATATATTCTTTTATTTTTTAAATGAAAAGTTAGTCTTCAAACTGTTCCATTTAATAGAAAAAAAATCGATTTAATTCTGCTAGTGCTTCCTGTTCCTGTCCAACACTTAGATAAGCATATTTACCTCTAATTATTTTTAAAGCAAATTTAGCCAATTATAAGGCTACAAGATTAATCTACAAAAAAAGTTAACTTTGTTTTGTTAACTCTGAAGCTAAAAAACTCCCACAATCACTCCTACCCATCAAGATTGCTTCTGGTTTCAAATACCTGGGGTCTTCTTTACAAATACTTACAATAGCCTATTTGCGAGCAATTTTCAACCACTCGTGGATGAATACAAGCTGGATATGTGTAGGTGGGCCTCTGCCTTTATCTCTTGGTAGGTTGCATTAATGGTTATTCTGCCTAAATTTCTTTACCTCTTTCAACACGTACCGATTTTCATGAATAAATCTTTCTTTACTGGCTTTGACGGTCTTTTGTGCCCATTTTAATGGGGGAATAAAACCGCTCGCCTTAAGAAATCAATCCTACAACTTCCAGCAATATTACTGAGCCTGCAACATTAATAAACTTGTCATTTGGAACAAGAATAGCTACAGTACTGTACTGTACAGTGACAATTGTCCACCATGGTGCATATCATCGAAAAGTACTCTTTACTCTATTGTTTGTTCTCAACTTCCTTTCATTCCAAGCAGGGTCTCAAATAATCCAATAGTTACTAGTTCTCTCAAAATCTGGGTTCAATTTAGGAAACATTATGGTTTACATAAAGTCTCTATTTACATGCCTATCTCCAACAATTACTTTTCCCCTCCATCCAGACCCTGCATTTTGCCTTTGGTTATCTAATGGCCTTCTCAAGATTAATGACCTCTATGAAAAGGGAGTATTTGCCGCTTTCTCCTTCTTATCTAAAAAGTATAAACTACTCAATCATCACTTATTTCTTTCAAATTAGACACTTTATACAGTTCCCTCACTTTCCTAATCGCCCCCCGGAAACACATTGACCACTTTCTTGCTTTGAATGTCAACCATAGACATCTTATCT
Source organism: Mylopharyngodon piceus (assembly GCA_039654765.1). Taxonomy (NCBI): domain Eukaryota; kingdom Metazoa; phylum Chordata; class Actinopteri; order Cypriniformes; family Xenocyprididae; genus Mylopharyngodon; species Mylopharyngodon piceus. The sequence goes on from CM077442.1 coordinate 40,673,072, forward strand.
TAGTCATATATAATTTAAAGGGCACCTATTATACAAAATACACTTTTACAAGGTGGATATAAATAAATGTGTGTTGGCAGTGTGTGAACACAACCACCCTACAATGATAAAAATCCACCCACTCCTTTTTTAAAATCCCCATTAAACCAAAACGGTCTCATTAGATATATCGTTTTGATTTGGCCCCGCCCACGGCCACTGACTGACAGTCCTGCATTACCATAGTTTCCGCCCTCAGCGAGTTGTACGCTGTCCACCATTTTCTCCATTCTCAAGCAGCTTTACCGACAACAATTTCTCGTAAGCAATCCCGGTGTTCTGTTGTTGGATGTAAGAGTGAACATAGGAGTCTTCATTTTCTCCCAACATCTGAGCCTCTGAGGACGCAGTGGATTCATTCACAAGGTAATGTGCCTCAAAACATACCTAAATTCATATATGTCTGCACAAATCATTTCACTCCAGACTGCTTTGTGAACGAGTGTCAATGCAAAGGGACAATACAAAACACAGGTTTGTTACTCAAGGATGGATCAGTACCAACTGTTCATGATCCAGCTTATAGTCTCCGGAGCGATACTGGATACGGCAGTAATGAAAGGGAGAGCACGCACTTCATTACAGTTCATCGGAGTTGTTTTACAGATATAAAGTTTACCAGTTTATTAAATACCCCCATCGAAAAAAAGAAGAAGGTCTGTATATTGAGCTCTTACAGTGATTTTCTGGAGTGAAAACGGATGCTTCATCTTTTGTGTGAAGTACCATAAACTTCATAAAACTCATCGGTAAAGTTTTGGCCATCATTCAGACGAGGTCCGCTACAACACGCTTGTAGTAATAGTGGATAAAAGCAAGATTACAACATAATTTATAACCGTAATTAAACTACACTATACCTGTTCTATTTTCATGCAGCAAATGGCTTTGTAGGCATCATTGTCTGACTCTGGTTCAAACTGTACACCATCACTGACAGTTTCTGACATTTTCAGTGTGTGAGATTGTCCTGTTTGTTTGTTGCATGAAGTCTTGAAGCTCCGCCCTCTTCTTGAAAGTGGGTCGGGAACAGCAGCTCATTTGCAATTAAAGGGACTCACACAAAAAAGGCGTGTATTTGCTCACCCCCCAAAACTGGCTATTTTAACATGCTATAAAAATGATCTGGGGGGTATTTTGAGCTAAAATTTCACATACACACTATGGAGACATCAGACACTTATTTTACATCTTGTAAAAAAAAAAAAAAAAAGAGCATAACAGGTGCCCTTTAACAAATTTTATTAATGCAGATCCTACGCTCTTAAAGATACTTGGAAGCATGACAGTTGCTCAGAGGATCTATGACGTATCTTGAACCAGGTATGTTTAATACAGTATACCATACTATTCAGAACCCACTTAACCAATGCCCAATTCCCCAATTAACCAATGCACAATTGACCAATTTTTTCCCAGACAGGAGCAACCATTGCACACATTCACCTTCCAACCACCTGCATGTTTTGGACTTGTTTGCAGTTGGAAACTTTTGGCTCAGTGTATTTGACACATAAAGAAGCTCTCAACACTAATATAGACCCTGGTCCCTTGCTAGCCCTCTTTGGGGTTTCCTCTAGACCTGCTTTGACAGCCCAAGTACGCAAGGTTGTTCCTTTTACTTCGATCCCGGCCAGATGGGCTATTCTTCTTAAGTGGAAGCATGCTTCTCCCCTGACACATGACAGGTGGATACAGGATATTTTTGACTATATTAGACTATATTAGAAGTTAAGACGCTCACTCTCTAGCTCACTCTAGCTCCTTTTATAAGACTTTTTGAACTACATTAAAGACCCCTATTCCTTGCTCACCTGTAACTGACAACGAATAATATTTGTCAGCTATTAGAAGGAACTTTTTTTATTATTATTATTTTACCTTATCTCTTCGTTTGCTTGTTTCTTGTCCATTTGAGGCATTAATAATGGACAATGTCTTACTCCACCTTGTCATCAATGTACAATTCTGTATTGTCACATAAAACACCAATAAAAAGTAACTAATTATGGTAACACTTTATTTGGATGGTCCACTTTAGACATTCTGTTAAGTAATGTTGCACCTATACATGTTAACTTATTCTACTAACCTGAACCCCTTATTCTACTAACCCTAACAGTCTACTAAGACTCAACTAATTCTCTAATGGCTGGTAATTGACATGTAGGTGCAACATTACTTATAGTTAACAGAATGTCTAAAGGGGACCACCAACATAAAGTAATTTATAACAGTAATGATTTTTTAAAGAATGTACAATGTTCACAAAGTGATCGCTCAGTGTTTAAAGTGTTAACTCCACACAATAGTCCAGCATGTTTAATAATATCTGTTCAGTTGTGTGCCAGAGGAAGGTGCACAGTATCTGTTTTCACGTCAGAGGTGTTGAATCAGCTTCCCATGCCTGCTGTAATGCACTTTATGTGCAATCCAGCAGCATTTCTGTTAATGATTTATGTCGAATCAGCCTCTGCTGTTCTCTCACACTCTGCAAACCTTCTTTCTCTGTCATCTTCCTCCACTGATCCCTCTGCTACACTCCATATCCACATTCCATCTGTCCCAACAAGCTATGTCTCTTCGTAATAAACTCTCCTCTTGCTGTTTATCTTAATGTGTTGCTGACACAGATTTTTCCTACCACTTAGACAACACTTATCCTTTTCTTCCTATCATCAATCACTTATCACTTATCACTTATGACTTTGCTCTTAAAGCATCAGCACAGATTAGTCAAATAGGCCTCTCTGATTTACATATAAAACATATAAAAATTTCAGATTTCAAGTAAATCTTATACATCGTTGCCAGTATTTTCATATTTGCATGCCGAATTTCTTTTTTCAGATTTTCTTTTTTTTAATACACTGATTCAGATTAAATGATAATATTGTGTTTGTCATAGTTGATTTAAGTTCATTTGGAAGCTTTCCGCCATGGAATAAAACATAAAAAATGCAATTGTGATTTTTTTTTTTAATATCACAATTCTGATTCTTCTCTCTCGCAATTGCAAGTTTATATTCCATAATTCTGAGAAGAAATTTCAGAATGTAAAAATACTCGGAATTGTGAGAAATAAAGTCAGAATTGTAATATGTAAACTGATATGCAGTTACGAGTTATAAAGTCTGAATTGTGAGATTATAAACTTGCAATTGTGAGGAAAAAAGTCAGAATTATGAGATTAAAGTCACAATTACCTTTTTTTTTTTTTTTACTCCGGAGTGGAAACAAGCTTCTATACTTTTCAGTCTTTTTATAAGCGAATGAAAAACATAGGCAGCTATAAGGTATGCAGTTACTGTAGAACTTTACTGTTTATCTCCAAAATAACAGATAATTGTAAAAGACAGACGGATGCTTTACTCTTATTGTTTACTCTCAGTCTCATATCTGAGGGACGTGTCTCATTGACTTATCACCTACTTTAACTTCAAGTGCTTTGAAAGCGGTAATAGACAGACTGCTGACAATAGCATGTGTTTGTTTTGACAGTTAAATAGACTAATGCTCTGTCAATTAGAGTTTTTTGTCTTTGTGTAAGTTAACAAAATTAACTTTTTAACTCATATTCTAAAGCCCCATATTTTTTAGAAATAGAAACTAATGCTGATATTTAAAATAATGTGAAGATTTTTGTACTGTCCCTTTTTTTAAAGGCTGCGGCTATTTGCACTAGGTGCAAATAGCAATAGATGCTTTTGACACTAAGTGCAAATAATGATAGATGCTATTTACACCAAGTGTAAACAGCAATTAGATGCTATTTACGCTAAGTGAAAATAGCATATTTTCTTAGCAATAGATGCTATTTACACTAAGTGCAAATAGCTGTAGATGCTTTTACACTAAGTGAAAATAGCAATATATTCTATTTACACTAGGTGAAAATATTTACACCATATAAAAGTAGGGTATCAGTTCTTTTCAATAAGAGTAAATAGTAATTAGATGCTATCTATAGCCTACTTTGTATTGGCAGATACCATTTGCACCTCAGTATTTTTGTACATTAACAGGATGCAATAATATCATAAAGTGTAAATGATTTATTAAAATTATTAAATGGATGCTGCCTTATTGGCAGAATAAAAACCCTCCCCACGCCTTCCCCAAACCCTACCAAATAAACACTTTTAAATTTATTAAACACTCATTCGCAGTTTATTTCCACTTTTAGAACATTATTTTTTAAATTTTTATTGCAAATAAATGCCAGCTTGGCAAAAAGTGGATTCGAACCTGTGTCGATCACTTTAAAAGCCAGGTTTGTGAGTCTCATGCGCTACTGCTGTGCCACTGAAGACTTTAAGTTCCACATGTCTTTTTTAAAACTTGAGTGGCCCAACCAGACAATGGGGGGCGGAGCTAGTGTAAATAGCGTTTGCCAACAAGGGACGCTATTTGCACTTAGGCCGTGTGTCCACCAAAGCGTTTTTTCCAGCGGCTAGTGTACTTTTCCCAATTGTTTTCAATGGGAGCGCCGCAGTTTTTAAACGGCAGGAGCGTAACGAGGCGCTGAGCGTCTTTTTCACGCTCAAGCGCTGAGAGCTCTGCGTTTTTTACCGGTCGCCCCGAGTTGAAGAATGTTCAACTTTTAGTAAAACGCTGCTCTCATCACTGTCACTTTTTAGCCAGTCGTCCAATCAGAGTGGAGGAGGGGCGCGACAAATACAACACCGACCAACTTGCTGTACAACGACATCAACAAGCAGAGAACGGAACAAAATGGATGAGAAATTAATATTTGCTGGTCTCCGAACATACATAGCAAGTACTCTACATTGTGTCGACATTTTTAGTCTGAAACAAATTACCTGCGAAATCAACAAGTAACAGTGCCGCGGATATTCCGTATCATAGCAACAAAGCGTCGCAACTTAAAAAAAACGGTGCACTACCGAAGCGCTCTCAAGCGCTCACAGATAGGCATTTTCAGCAGAGCGCCTAGTGTTTTCAGTTGACTAAAAACGCTTTGGTGGACACATGGCCTTAGTGTAAATAGACACTCCATTTTTGAAAAGAAGGAAACAAAAGAAATATAGGCCTATAGAAAAGCAGTTGTCTTGATGCCACAGAAGTTCTCTAAATGCAGAATTTCTTACTCACTAAGAAAGCTTAAAGGGTTAGTTCACCCAAACATGAAAATTCTGTCATTAATTACCCACTGTTGTGTCGTTCCAAACCCGTAAGACTTTCGTTCATCTTCAGAACACAAATAAAGATCTTTTTAATGAACAATATATTTTAACCCTCGGAAGTTCCGTTTTTGGAATGCAATCCATAAGTGAACTGGTTAAGCATTCACGGCATTTGTTTAGTGTATAGGCTTATGCATTTGTACTTGCAAAAGCTATAGGCTATTTCTGAAAATTACTTGCCTACAGCAAGCAGTAGTAGTTTACCTAGTAGCAAATCATGGTTCATTGATTGAAGGTTATTGATTATTTACGTATCTTTTGATTCCGCCCCAACATCCTGTTTTATTAGGAAATACATCACCACAGAAAACTGCACTGCGAGTGATTTCATGGGGGCTTTGATTGTGCTCGAAATTTCAAGAAAAAAAGTCTCTCCGTTCACTAAAATGGATGAGAAAATGTCTTTATTTTTATCAGAAGGATTGCATATATTTCAGGATTCCTGAATGAATACTGGACAAGAACTGCAGCTATAAAAGTAATCATCATCGAGGCTGTTTAACCAGCATCCACCGTTATTGGGCGCCATAATAAATAAATAAGTCGAGAGAGCAGCGCTGCAGCCGAACTGCTGATGTCAGGCGCTTCAGTGCTGCATTTCATGCTGCAGGGTGGATGGCGACGGCGATCTTCTCCGGATTCACACATGCGAGCCTGACAAACAACATGCGGACTGTCGTGATTTTATCGGCGCTAGTATTATACCTGGCCCCGTTAGGGAACACGGGGAAAAAGGTTTTTAAATGTCTGTCCTCATGTAGCTGCTCCAAGGAGTCTATTATCTGCGTCGGGTCCTCGCATGTTCCGCGATTCAACGATGTCAGTTCACTGTAAGTCTATACATGTCCATAATTTTTCTGTATTAGATCAGTTAGTGGGTTCATACTTGTGCTTGAATTGAAAGCTTAGTTGGAAATGTAGCATTTGCAGGACCATATTCAGTCATATTGCCTTTATAATGAATGTAACATTATTTTGTGTCAAAATCGTACTGAATGTCTCATATGCCTGGCGTTTTGCAGGAGTATTGTGAATGGGACCTTCTCTGAGGTCAAGGAGGCGATGTTCTCACACATGCCGTCCTTACAATTACTGTAAGTGAAGCCCATCTGACTAAGCAAATGTCTATAGCATGATATTAATTCTCTTGTAAACTGTGCTTCTCATAAACTTACATTAGCAGAAGAATTTCTAGATTTTACTCATAGAAAATCACTCAGATATTTGTATTACAACCATCATATTTGCTAATTTTGAAATTTTTTTTTAATTTATATTAAAGATTGTTTTGATAAATATACATTTAGTAAGATTGTAGTGAAAAAAGAAAAAGAAAAAAATTAAAGTTTTAACCAGAATCAGAAAGAGCTTTATTGCCAGGTATGTTTACACATACTAGGAATTTGTTTTAGTGACAGAAGCTCCACAGTGCAACAGAGTGACAGCGACAAGACAGGACACAGATAACAAAAAGAATAAGAATAATATACAAATATACAAGATAGACAAAGTGCAAAAAAAACAAAAAAAAAAACAAAACAATATATAATAAAAAGCAAAAACAATATATAATATAGACAATTTGTATGTAACCAGTGCTCCACCTACCAAATTAGGCAAAAACTTTTCCACATTTTGCACAGTTGACCCTACTTGGGTTGGATAACCTGGAAATGGACTGCTTCCTGGATTAAATTAGCTATCTAATTTAATGATGGAGAATATTTTGGCCTGTAAAAATGCATTCAGCCATTTGTGTAAGTATGTTGTTGCTTTAGATGCATATTGAACAATTTGTTAAACACATTGCACTGGAATCTGGTGCTCCTCAACTAAACACGCTACCTTTTTGACACTGAGAACATAGTGACTTTTCCATTCTGTCACTGGCGTATCGTAGGATGTCAGCGATATGATACGCTGACTTGGGGATGTAGAGAGATTTGTGCCTGTCCTGGCACTCATTGAGTGAGAGGGCAAGTTTTATCTGTGTATCAAAAACTCTGTAGCAACACTCCTTTTTAAATAGCATTGCAGTGTAAACACTCAGCCTGACTTATACTGTAGTAACAACGATAATGATCATTGGTAATGATTGTGACTGTAAACTCTAACAGGTTGCTGAACTCCAATGCCCTCACTACAATAAGGGATGATGCATTTTCTGGCCTTCCGCACCTGGAGTACCTGTAAGTTTTCTTTAATGATTATTTTACTCTTTTAAAAAGTCATAATTTATGGATATAGATGTCTTTAAGTAAGTGTTTTTAAGTAAACCATTTATGTGAGAGCAAGATATATTGGGAAGCTGCAGGTGATTTCTGATATATAAACTTGTGTTTATATACTGAAGATATGCACATTATTTGAACGTCTGAATATATAATTCTAAATGTGTGTGTGTATATATATATTTAATTAAAATGCATTTATTATTTTTTACTTAACTGTATAGTCTGTTACTCACAGATAGGCTACTTTATAAAGGGTTGTTCTGGTTTTTAATAGTTTCTTCACTTGATCATCCTGGTTCCATTTCATGTCTATCATCTTTTACTCTTTTTTTTTCTCTCCATTCTTTAGGTTTATAGAAAACAACAAGATTGAGACAACATCAAAATACTCTTTCAGAGGACTTAGGGATTTAACCCATCTGTATGTTATTTTTTAATTACATTTAATTAACATACCTTTGCCAATTATTTGTATGGTACTTTAAAGTGTTGCTGTATCCCTCACAGGTCTTTGGCAAACAACAACATTAAAGCTTTGCCCAGAGAGCTATTCAGTGATCTGGACTCATTGATAGAGTTGTGAGTCTGAACTTCTGCAAATGCTTACTTAGCATTGTAGTAGACTGTATTGACTATGATATGGTCTTTTTTAAGCTTACAGAAAGGGGCACAATATATTAATCTATGCATGCTTGTTGATCGATTTTGTTCCTATATATTTCCTTGCAGAGACCTGAGGGGCAATGTTTTTGAGTGTGACTGCCGAGCGAAATGGTTGATGCTGTGGCTAAAGAGCACGAATGCCACTGTATCAGACGTCCTCTGCGCCGGCCCTGAGGAGATGAAGGGCAAACGGCTCAATGACATGACGAGCTTGCATAACGAGTGCATCTCTACAGGTGTGTGAATTAGTGTGTGTTTGCATGCTTGGTAGTGTGTTTGTAAGCCTTTTCAGACTATAAATCCAATCCAGTGCCTTTTTATTGTTGTCTATCTATTTTATAAATGCATGTTATAGATCTATAGATTTTTGACCTCATAATGTTTGGTCATAACTGGACTTTCTGGTGAAACGACACACTTCTGTCAATGGTGTGGAAGCGTTGTGTCATAAATGATGGAAAATTTCATTTGTTACAAATAATATTTTCCTTGGGTGTCTTTAGTGCTTTTGTGCAGCTAATCATGAGGAAAAAAACAGTTACTAAGGCTACATCCACATTAATCCAAAAAAATTTGAAAGTGCATGTTTGACCTTCCATCCACACTGAGATGGCGCTTTTGTCCAGAAAAATATTAGATTTTTGAAGATACTCTCCCAAGTGGATAAATTTGAAAATGGCGTTTTTGCATTGTAGTGTGCACGGTGAAAACGGAGGTGTTCCAAAACGATGATGCATGTTTAGTCGTGTAATGCATATTGTACCATATATATCTATGGTGGTAACTGCATTGCTCTGCCTATTCACTTTCATTGTATTGCTAAAGATAAATGTTACTTTGTACAATCTTCATATTACATTCAGTGGCGGTGTTTCACAAAATCCTAGGGTATGGCATGATTCCTTCTGGCCATACAACAACAACATTGCCAAGTAATCATATTGTATCTAAACAAAATGTCGACAAAATCCACCATTGCCTACTAAAAGAATGGACAATTTCACGGACATTGCACAGACTTAAGAACAACATGAAATCAATGCAAATTCTGAAACAGCCCTAAGTCTACACTGTTTCCTAACTAGATGCGACGCAATGAGATAAAATGTATCTTTTCCATGTTAATCATAGTTTTTTGTACTAACCAGCCACAACGCCAATACGCGACAATTCTGTTTTACCCCCGGTTTCACAGACAAGGCTTAAGCTAGTCCTAGACTAAAATTCATGTTTGAGCTGTTTTAACTGAAAGTAACTTGTACTGACATATCTTAAAATATGTCTCAAGATGCACACCAGTAATTATTTTTTCTAGTGTACTTTTATAAAAGCTACTTAAATATCATAATTGAACTAAGGCCTAATCCTGGCTTAGGCTAAGCCCTGTCTGTGAAACCGGGCCTTACAGTTTCTATTTATGCGCCGTTGTGGCTGGAACTACATACAAAAAATGACAATGATAATATAAGGTGCTGATTGTGCTTTTTTAATGTAAAAAGAATTTAATGTGAGATTGAATACCAATTCACCTCAGATCTTGAAAATAAATGAAAGGAAACAACAATGTTCAAGCTGTCAACTCAAGGTGAACAAACAAGTTTAATATATGATAAGAAAAGATTGTTTCAGTCACTCAGTATGTATTTTTAATCATTTTAAGATGGTGTAAGATTATGAATTTGATAATGTATGGTACTTATCCATTTTGTTGTGAATGCAGTGCGCTTGCAGAGAGAGCTTGCCCACACTCTTTTCTGATTGGCTGTGATTTTTGATTGATTTTGTTGCGTCTCAGGTCGAGTCTGGTTTGGACAGCTTGCCGCTGGAAATCTTAGCCTGACGCTGTGTCCTAACCAGACGCGATGCAATGTTTAAATTTGCTTTTCAAAGCTGCAATTTCTGTCAAAGGCCAACTTAAGAAACAGAACTAATGAGCAGCGTCATGAGCTGTTTATTTCCCCTGTTTGGTCTGAATGCAACTGCCATACTCTGCCAAACGTAACCGCCGCCGTTAATTACATTCCTGCAAAGATGACAGAAAATTTGCTTGCAATTGCTGTTCTGGAGCAAAACATGAGGGCGTTTGCCCTTTTAGATCATACATGGAATGGCGATTGAGTGGGACCTGGATGCACCACTAAGCAGTTGGATATTTTGCTAATAAAATAATGCCGGAAGAATAGCGTGAGAACTTTATTATGTCTGGTCTCTCGGTGTCACCTCAGGGAGCTTTCATGTTTAACACATGCACAGCTCGGTGGTTTAAGCATTTTCAGATGTTCCAGTGTGGACAAGCAACTTTTGGAAAACACTTAAAGACGCTAGTATGGACGGAAAGTGTTTGAAAACGAAAATGCATTTTTGAAATATATCTTGGTTAATGTGGACATAGCCTAAAGGTGATGATACACGGGGCAACTTTTTGAGCAATGTTGCTGAGCGATGTTGCTTGGGCACTTTCCCATTGAGAATAGGCAACAAATTTCTATCTGGATACTTTATATCGAACTTTGTTTCGAGCAACATCACTCGGCAACACTGCCCGGCATCATTGCTCAAAAAGTTGCCCTGTGTATCATCACCTTAAGATGCCATTTTACCATTTGTTGGCCAGATTTCATTCCTCTCCACTCTGTGCCTACGGAGTCTTTGTCTGTGGACACATTTTCCCACAAGAACGATGTGTACGTAGCCATCGCTGCTCCCAACGCAGAAAGCTGCATGGTGCTCCAATGGGACCACATCGAGATGAACTTCAGGAGTTATGACAACATTACAGGTGCATTCATGGTAAAGTCATGGTAAGAATAATTGTGTATGATGCAACAAATCTCATGCAATGTGTTTTCTTTCATCTCAGGTCAGTCCATTGTTGGCTGCAAGTCTGTGATTATCCAGAACCAAGTTTTTGTCATTGTTGCTCAACTCTTTGGTGGTTCCCACATCTATAAGTTTGATGAAGACCAAAGCAAGTTCACAAAGTTCCAGGACATTGAGGTATCTAAGATTTCCAAGCCGAATGACATTGAGGCCTTTCAGATTGGCAACGATTGGTTCTTTATCATCGCTGACAGCTCGAAGGCTGGTCTGTCCACTCTCTACAAATGGAACGACAAGGGCTTCTACTCCTACCAGTCCCTTCATGAATGGTTTCGTGATACAGATGCAGAGTTTGTCAGTTTGGATGGTAAGGCCCATCTTATCCTAGCAAGTCGTTCCCAAGTACCGGTCATCTATCAGTGGAGCAGGAGCACTCAGAAATTTGCCTTGCAGGGTGAAATCCCTAACATGGAAGATGTAGTTGCTGTCAAATCCTTTTGGATAAAGGAAGATCTTTATCTGGCCATGACCCGGTACATCGGTGACTCCAAAGTCTTGCATTGGACTGCTAAGGAGTTTTCTGAGGTTCAGGCCCTTCCTTCAAGAGGCTCCATGATCCTGCAGCCTTTTTCCTTCAAAGAAAGGTACTACCTGGCTCTGGGAAGTGACTACACCTTCTCGCAGATCTATCTGTGGGATGCTGAGAAGAAGGTTTTTGAGCGTTTCAAGGAAGTCTACATCCAGGCTCCACGTTCCTTCACTGTGGTCTCCACTGACCGGAGGGACTTCATATTTGCCTCCAGTTTTAAGGGCAGCACACAGATCTATGAGCATATCATCATTGATCTGAGCCTTTGAGTGCTATTGTGGACACAGTTGCAATTAAGGCACGTCTGCTCAGCAGTAACCCCTCCTTCGGCAGTTGGGCATTTTTCTGGGCAATACAATTAGTGGGTTTTGGGATGAGGGAGTTCTGGGAAGCAAATGTAATATGACATTATCAGGTTCATAGTAGAATACGTATTACGTCATGCATCTGTGTAGTTTTACATAGATTCTGGGAAGGCCCTGACAGTTTTTGTTTTACTCCTCAGCCTTGCTGAATCAGAGGACATTTCTGCCGAATGTATGGTGCATGGACTGCAGAAAACAGTTGCACTTGTCACCTGTAACTACCTAAATCACTTTACATAATGAGTACCTTTGAGAGCCTTTCAAATCTCTGTATGCAACAGCTGATAACATGCATGATGTGGCTGCAACAACATTGAAAAAAAAATACAATTTTCAGAGCAGGCATGCAGATCAACTAGTGATACAGGTGACAAATGCAATCCTATTATCTTTAGAGACATCAAAGAATATTTTTACCTCATTGTTCACTATTGAAATCATATCTCTCTTTTAGTCAATGGAAAAAGATGTAATGTCAAGTAATTTAAAATGATTCGCCTCATATTATATTTATTAGGATCTCTTCAGATTAAAACAAATCAACTTAAATTTCAGTTGTGTGGTCATTAGGCAGAAATGTGGATTTATGTGGTTGGGTGTATTGAATTCAAGAATGAAGCCTTTTGTAAATGGAAAAGATAATCTATGCTTAAATACAGGGAAATCGTCAAAAGCACAAACCTTTAAAACCATCATACATCTTATAAATACAGAAAGTGACTTAATCTTACTCATAAACTTCAACAATCCAACTGACTTTTGGAGTCAAAGATTTTTTTTTTGCTCTGTACAATGAATGTAACCAACTTTTTATTTAAAGGTGCAGTAAGCGATTTCCGAGAAACGCTGTGTAAAGTGGATTGGACCGAGCATCACAACACACTTGTAGCCAATCAGCAGTAGGGGGCGTGTCCACTCATGATGGGGGAGGAGAGAGAGTAAGCAAGAGGGAGTTTTGAAGAAACACTGTAGAAAGAGAGATGGCTGAGAGACATTACAAAAAGAGAAAAGGTCAGAGAAATATCACTGGGAAAAGAAGGTTTATGATCAGACAAGAGCTTTAGGACCCGCGTTAATATTAGAAAAGCTTTCCAGCGCTGGAGAGACCGAAGCGGGAAGGCCTGAAGACGGACTCAGAGGTTGTGTTGTTTCTGCTCCATACATGTGTAACATTGGTTTTGCCATGTTTTACAGAACCAAGATATGCTGGTGTTGTAATATTAGCTATAGTAACAGGACAATTTTGAGTGTCATTGTTTGTCTGGAGCCAGTGGCAGAACTAGACCGTGAGAGAATATCATGTATAATACTTGTCTGTTTTCATTGTTTTGACCCATGTAACATTGTATTCTAATAAATAAGCTCCCAAAAGTGTATATACCAGTGAAATTTCACAATTCTTGATTCCAACTTATATACCACAGCAAAAAGTACAAGCCTAACTAATATACATTTAAAACATTATTGAAGACAAGTGAACAGTCAGTAATAAAATAAGAACAGTGCTAAGAATTGCTTGAAATTTTTCAGGTCTAAGAGTAATTCAGGTACAGAAATTGAATAATTAAATATAAAATAGCATTGCATAATCTTCACTGTATAAATTAAATATAGATTAATCCTTGTTCAAGCTACAAAAGTTTTTCAGTCTTGATCAGTGAGTGATTTCACCCCGCCACCTCCCTTGTTCTTTGATTAAATGCAATGACACATACAACAACAGGCTATTTTAGGCTGCTGTCACTTTAAGACCAAATGCAAAATATTGCATCCAATACATTTACACAATTAGATTTCTTTCTGAACTGTTTACATTCGGTTAATACGTAACCGACTGTGTTTACTATGACGCTCAACAAGGCGGCTATTTTGCTATACTTTTATGTGTATTTGTCCGTTCAAGCGCAAGAAGAGTATTTGTGCGCTTTCTGTGTGCGCGCTATGGATGACATGCCATAGGCTTCACACCAGACGCGTCGCGTTCATACTCTTGTATACTGTGTTTATTTTTATTTTTAATTTTTGTTCTTGTCGTTCTTTCGTCATCTTCAGTTTCAGCTATGATAAAGAGACATCCACTTGCATTGCGTGTTTGTGCATTTTGGGGGTGGAGCAATGATTGGAGGGGTGTGTTTTGATTTCAAATATCAACTGCGTTTCTCAGAAATTGCTTACTGCACCTTTAAGTACTAGTGACAGAAATGTTGAATGTCGGACTTATTTTGATAACAAATGTGTTAAAATAAGAACCTCTTTTCCTTACTGTTTTGCAAGCTGGGATACAGAGAGAACAAAACCCCAAAATAATTATTGCAGCCTGCAGAAGCATGATATTCAGCTATTAATATTCAATACCTTTAAGTCTTGTAAAAACTCAATACTCATCTCATACTTCATCACATAATGTCCTTATTCATATCAGTTTTAGCTTTATCTGATATGCAAAAATAGAATTTTAATTTTGTAAATCATGACTGTTTTTATTCTCATTTGTTGAATGTTGTTAGGCATATGTTTTTGAATACTAATGTAAATAAATGCTTATGAACACTGTTTATCATTTGATTGTTAATTCATAACAAAGTATTTTTTTTTTAATGTATGCTGTTATTATAAACCTACACTCTTGGTTGCTGACAAAACGTAAAGTTGGTGTTTTGAACCAATGAAGATGGTTAGCTTTCAGATAGGGTGTGATGTTTCACCACTGTTGAGGAATGATATTTTCAAAGATATTATCAAAGACATTGAATTATTATAAACATTACTAAGTCAAGATAAATGGATTGAATTGGCCGTAGGCATTCATTTTGATTACATGCTATGTTCAAAAGCTTTCTCTTTTTTTTGGCATCTGCTTTATTTGGTGTATAGCAAATACTGGACAAAGACAGTAGGCTACAGAATTACAAAGCACAAAATTAGTAAATTTTAGGTACAACTCAAGAGCCAAGCAATCTTATCACTTAATTTTAGGATGTTATTTAGAGTAATTCATATTAACTCTTTCTCCACTATTGACGAGTTATCTCGTCTTTTATGAGATAACACTTCCCCGCCGTTGACGAGATTTTTCAGCTTTTCAATACGCTAGGGGGCGCTATCAAACATCTTCTGAACGAGCACAGTATCTCTCCAGATCAAAACGCAGGCAAGCAAAAAGAAGCAGAAACGAGCAATCTCATATGTAAGCAGATGAATATGAAAAATAATGTGATCAACTATAAAGAGCTTATAAATCAAAACGGCCTAATGTTACTAAGTGGAATGTCGAACCAGGAAGTGGTTAGGACTGTGCAAGCTTTGGGGGTGTTGATGGATTTGATCATAGACTGTAAAAAAATATAGACGACACACCTCCACTCTCTTCCAATGAAGAAAAGTGAAGCCGCTAATGTCCCAATATGGCATCTTGTGCTGATTTGGGACCTGAGTCTGCGCAGTAGTGAACTCAGGACCCGATTCTGCATGCGCAGTAGCAAGCATGAAGTGGAGCCGTGCGCACTCAAGGCTCTGCTCACACTCCTGCAGAATTGGTTAGTACAGTTTACTGCAGAACAACTCATTATGTCAGTGTGAAATAAACAGTTATAGAAATGTAGAAATAAAAGTTAATGCTCCAATCTCCTCCCGAAAAAAGTCTGTTGGTGCCTCAGTGACTACTTCGCTCAGAGAAGCTGTCAATCATGACGTCACCCCCCCATTTTTATAGCATCAGATAACCAGTGTTGGCGGTAACACATTACAAGTAACGTGAGTTACGTAATCAGATTACTTTTCCAAGTAACTAGTAATGTATTACTTTTAAATTTACAACAAAATATCTGAGTTACTTTTTCAAATATGAATCACAAGTTACTTTGTTTTCCCATTTATTGACTGACACCTCTCCTGTCTTCATGTTGAGGCAAATCGGGAGTGCAGATGCGTTGTGTGCACTGTGTAAACATGATGGTTATTCTAGACTAGTTCTAGACTAAATGTGAGCATACATTTACTTTTTCTCCTGCATCGTATTCTTCTGTATTCCAGAATGGCAGCACAGCTGAAAGCCTTGTTTGTTTGAGCTGCGCCCTCTACTGTACAGTAGAGGTCTGCACGGGCTTTAAACTGAGGCCCGAACCCGGCCCGTACCCGAGATCGTTTGACCCGACCCGGACCCCAACGGTACTGTTATAGTTTAACCCGAACCCGACCCGAACCCGAAATCCGTTGCTATAGAGATGTACCATTCTTGCTATCATAAGCCAAGACAGCTTTGTAAGACCTACACTTCACGTAACCGCTGAGCTATTTATTGGTTGAATGACAAGATCATCGTACAACGTTTCACGAGTTTACACGTACATGAAATCAAAATAAAGTAATTCGTATAGTAATTTATGCGTATTTGGCGTGCTGTCC
The DNA here is from genome assembly GCA_039654765.1 of Mylopharyngodon piceus. Lineage (NCBI taxonomy): Eukaryota > Metazoa > Chordata > Actinopteri > Cypriniformes > Xenocyprididae > Mylopharyngodon > Mylopharyngodon piceus. The sequence continues at coordinate 40,689,393 of CM077442.1, forward strand.
GGGGGAGGGCTCCGAGCTCGGAATTTGGCCCGAACACAGAGTACTCCCCCTCCTTAACTGGGATAGAAACCAGCCAAGAGTGAGGTGATGGGGTGGTGGAGGGATGCTGTGAAACTTGTCGCGGGATAGAGGTGAGAGACGGCTTTATATACCGGCTTCCTCTTGCACTGATTGGTTGATTACCTGAACGTGCGCCTCCTGAATTTTGTTAAATAAAACTTCATTTAAATAGACAGAAACATCAGGCTATGTAGTAGAAAAGACGCACAGAGGCCATTTGACTTGATCGCGCTTCATTTCATTCATATAGTTTGCACTCAGTCATGTAGCCTATCATATCGTAAGATGTTTTAAACATTTAAATACACATAGCCTATCAAATAAAATAATACAAAATGTGTATGATGTAGTGTTTTAGGTGATAGTAGCCTGCTCTTGACAAGGCTGATTTCTGAGAGACGCAAGAGAAACACGGCTATTTGATTTACGAACGCGCTTGGCTCATTCATAGAGTTTACACTTATTCGTCTATGATATCATACAATGTTTAAAACATTTAAATATACATATCAAATGATGTAGTATTTTACAGTAGACCTCTTGACAAAGCTCTGATTTCTGAGACAGAGACGGTAGCGCGGCTGTTTGATTTGTGGCTGCTCTCTCAGTAGTCGTTCACTTCACACACACATTATTGTGTAGTAATTTTAGTGGCTTGTGTATTGTGATATCCCCTGGCTCACCTGTTATTCGGTAGAATTCGTTGTGCTGCTTTCCCTGCATTATTTGGCACTGTAATAAGTTTTCCCTCAGTAATTGTTTGCCTTATCGCACTCATAGTCAGAGGTTTGAGAGTCGTGTGCCGCGTTGTGACCAAAAGAGTGCGCGAGAGCGGGAGCACATGCGCAAAAGTTAATATATAAATGTGAATTATAAATGTGCTCCCACTCTCGCGCGCTCTTTCGAGCACAACACAGAAGACGGCACGCAAGACTTATATAACAGCCTATATAGTTTTTCTCAGTTACAGACCCGAACCCGAAGCTATTCATGAAACCTTTACCCGAAACCTGCGAGTTCTTCGGGGCCCGTCGGGTTGCAGACCTCTAGTGTGGGTGTGTGGCCTAGTAGATTAAGCTTAGTTCACCCCAAAAATGAAAATAAATAAATGTCTTCACTCATTCTCATGTCATAACAAACTCATAAGACTTTTGTTCATCTTCGGAACACAAATGGAGATATTTTAGCCTAAATAAAATCTGTTCATCATAAAAAGTGACTGTGTCTCTTCAGAAAAAAATAAACTAAACTGCTCAATTTATATGGATTAGTTTTACGATCTCTTTATGAACTTTTTGAAGCACCAAATTGGTAGTTGTGTAGCTGTCATTGGAGGGACAGAAAGCTCTCAGATTTCATTTAAAATAGCTTTATTTGTGTTTCAAAGATGAACCAAAGTGTTACGGGTTTGGAATGACACAAGGGTGAGTAAATGATGACCGAATGTTCATTTTTAGGTGAACTAACTAACCCTCTAAGGCTGGTACTCTAAAGGATAGTGGTTTATTCTTTGCAAGGAATGAGACCTCAAAAGATTGTGATGACAGATTTCTCAGTGATGTCTTTTTTTTTTTTCTTTTCTTTTTTTTTTTTTTTTTTATTAATAGCACCAAGTAAAGAACCATGTTTATTCCATATTGTACATTCTTCCGAAGACTAACTTAAATCATCTTTTGTTTCAATCAGAAACTGAATTTGTGAACACACACAGACATGATCTTGTTCAGAGAGTTTCATCAGTGATGGCGATTGCTGATAGTTTGAAGAGCGAAAACATGATTACTAGTGAAATGTTAACAAAGATTAAAGCTGCAGAACCACGACAGCAGAAAATGAGAGACTTGTTGGAAGCCCTTGACTCTGGAGGATCTTCTGTAAAAGCAGAATTCTACAGACTGCTGAAGGAGATGGAACCTTTTCTAGTAGATGAACTGGAGTCTGGACCGTCACCACAGTAATGCTGAGATTGAGTTTGAGGCGTAAAGAGCAGCTCCGTTGTTATTATACTGTACGTGTTTATGTACATGTTGTAATTTTCTTTTTTCCAAATTTTAAACTGTATCCAGATTTAAATTAGATTGTATTCCCCCCACTTTTTTTCCCCACTGTATTTATGCATGTTGATTGTGTCGATGTAATACGCTTTGTTTTACTCTGTGTAAGCGTACATTTTTTGAGGTATGCAATGCATGATGCTGTTACTGTATGACAACATGAGTTACTACAAAATGTTTTTATTTGATATTACAGTGGAAAAATAAAAACATTCAATTAGAAAACATTGTTTAAAAGTTGTTGTGGGAAAACACATGGGTCATATTTTTCTTTTTTTATTTCACATTTTTAAAACATCCTTTTCCAGAATTTAGACAAATGTCCAAATCATGAACATAAATAAGTTTTTAAAACAATTTTCTCTTTTACATTGCTTGTACCAAAAACCATTTTATCTCTGACCCCTTACCATCATCTTTTAAAAAATAATATAAAAGCGCTTTCAAATGCAATTTAGTTCAGATACAAATACAGAAAAGCACTCTACTTTGAAAGTGTGAAGGACACTACAGAGAAAGAGATTAATCAAAATATTTTTTTTTCCTTTACATCACATGAGCAAACACACTCTCTCTCACACAGAAACACAAAGTGTCAAATACTTGTGAGGTTTTCTTGGAAGGAGGCAGAGTCCACGGACCTCATCATGTGTCGTAGCTCAAACATTGTAGTAGTTGTTGGTGGGGTCCTGAAATGACACTGTGATGCACTAGTTACCAAGGTAGCCAGCGCAATCGGGCCAATTGCGGCTGAGTGTCGGCTCACTCGGCCGTGTTCTGGCAGTGGCTCACCAAAAGTGAGTCAGCTCTGGCCCAGTAATGGCTACCAGATTTGGCTAGGCTTTGGATGTGCGGATTTGGCCCGATTTGCACTGAGACATGGCACATTTAGCCACATTCGGCCCGATTACAGACCTTAAGGGCTGGTCTGATTTTGGGTGAGAAATGGCCATACAGACCTGGACCAGTTTAGGTTGAATGCTAGGGGTGGGTCTCCTTTTACAATGTGGTAAATTGTATGTAGCAGTGACCCTTAAACTTAAACGTAATATCCTTTTCCTGTCAACATGTTACTGTTATTATTATTTTTTAAATTCCTATTAATATTTTTTCCTTTTTTCTTAACTAACTACATTTGGAAATTAATGATTTAATTAATATAATGAAACAAGCTTAAAGTGGTTAAAGGGAACTTTAACAATATATATATATATATATATATATATATATATATATATATATACCAGTCAAAAGTTTGGAATCGGTAAGATTTTTAATGTTTTTAAAAGAAGTTTCGTCTGCTCACCAAGGCTGCATTTATTTAATTAAAAATACAGTAAAAACATTAATATTGTGAAATATTATTACAATTTAAAATAACTGTTTTCTATTTGAAAATATTTTAAAATGTAATTTATTCTTGTGATGCAAAGCTGAATTTTCAGCATCATTACTCCAGTCTTCAGTGTCACATGATCCTTCAGAAATCATTCTAATATAATGATTTGCTGCTCAAGAAACATTTATTGTGTACAATTGTACAAAATATTTAATCATCATATTAGAATGATTTCTGAAGGATCATGTGACACTGAAGACTGGAGTAATGATGCTGAAAATTCAGCTTTGCATCACAAGAATAAATTACATTTTAAAATATTTTCAAATAGAAAACAGTTATTTTAAATTGTAATAATATTTCACAATATCACTGTTTTTACTGTATTTTTAATTAAATAAATGTAGCCTTGGTGAGCAGACGAAACTTCTTTTAAAAACATAAAAAATCTTACCGTTTCCAAACTTTTGACTGGTAGTATATATATATATATATATATATATATATATATATATATATATATAATGTTTATTTATAACAAAGCTATAATTGTGAGTTGGCTGACATAGGGGGTGTTTCAATCAGATCCCTTGCTCCCGAGCTCGTGAATCAGTATATTGTGTACATGAATTCGGGCACTGGTAAGGACAGTAAAGGACGCTGGTTCACTACACATTGAGACACTTATGACTCTATTTCCGGCGACGTGACAACGTCCTCATTGTACAACATCACTACTGGTATTTATGAACAAATGCAGAGCCGATATCTTTCTGACATTACTTGTAATGTTATTTAAAGTACATTATGATAAATTCTTTGCTTGTTACATATCGTGCAACATTTCAGCTGTAAATAAATTATAAATGTTAGCTAAATTATGTTCATACCTGTCTAGCGATGTATGTTTATGCTGAAATATAATGAAATAATGGTTTGTATTTTTAAAATCATCTATCGCGTGTCGTTATGTGTAGTGAGCTGGCTCACGTGATTTAAGTTTCGCGCTTCAGAACTTCCGTTAAGGGAGCATAGTGAGCATCGATGCTCTCTGGTTTTCACGGTGCATTGTGGGACTTTTTAGGGAGCGACCATTTCAGTGCCCTGGAAGGATTCTGCGATTGAGACAGCCCTTAAAATGGCTGACTCCCTGATCAGTGCCCTGACTACTGAACTAGGGAGCTGATTGAGACACACCCATAGTGCTAGAGTTTAGCTGCAACCCTAATTAAACACACCTGAATTAGCTAATCAAAGGTTCACGCGGCCTCGTAATTCCTGTAGTTATGAGATTCTAGCTTGTAAAAAGTGTTCATGTCCTCGTAGAGCTCGTAATTACAGCTTGTAAGCTGGGAGTTTTCTGAAAGCTCCCAGATGTACCACGTGGCCGCAGTACCACCTGACCGCTGTAGATTCATAGGCGTTGATAGTGGTGCCATGGAAACACATAATTCCCAGTCCAAGGACGTGAACAGCTCCGAATATAACGTCACGTGTTGTCATCTCAAGATTCTGGTAAATACGAGGTGGCGTGAACGCAGCATAAAGTCTCCAGGATTACTAAAAACTTCCAGGCAGAAGTTTTGGAGCTGTTTGGAGCTACACTCTGCAAGACACCAGCTACTAAACATAAAACATAAAAATTTTGTATCATATTGGCATTTCGTCAAGACGGATCCGGCGTTTTAGGATCCTGAAACCGCTATTTTTTGACCGGGTCCCAGAGTGGATAAATCTGAAAACGACACCCTTGTGTTTTCGTGCGTACAGCCAATCTGTATATTTTGTGAAACGATGATGTCATCACCCCACGTCTCGACCCTAGTCAGAGACCGCTACGTCACGTAACAGCAACAGCAACAACAATAGCGGACTGCATGCGTTTGTATACATTGTGCAAGGTTTATGCGCATGCTTCAAGTCTTATTCTCCGTTTTTAGTGTATCTCTGTGGCAGAATTACAGCGCCACATACTGATCTGGCATGTATACTACATCGTTTTGAGTCCATTTCAGTGGTTTCTTATGTACGCAGATATTTCTTGAGATGAGGGAAAAAAAAGTTTGAATAGGGAAAGCTCTGGCTTCGTGTGGATGTGGCCTTAATTTTCAAATAAATTCATAAACGGTTCTTATTGCTTTGTCTGTAGCCAGAATATGACAGAATATGCTTTTTTTCCACCACAGATGCATGATGTGTCAATTTGGATTGTAAGGCTCATCTTATCCTAGCAAGTCGTTCCCAAGTACTGGTCATCTATCAGTGATCAAAAGCGATGTGTTTTTGTAAGTAACCGCCATCCGCGTGTTCACGAGAGAGTCAAGTTCCGGCGTATGACGTAGGATGTAGTAGCGTAAAAAACTCAAGCTCCTCTGACATTCTCTTCAAAAATTCTCATTTTAGACTTCTAATTCGTGACTGGTGTTTTGTTTAGTTTATCTTCTGTGCTTCCACGTCCATCAATGGATCATACGTAAGGTCAAAGTTGCAATGCATCATGCGCCAGGTCATGCATCGCGCATCATTCCGCTGTAACTCGACTCATGTACGGAAGCCAATGATTCTAGTTTATAAAGTTATAAATATTGATATTGTTGTTACAAAAACACATCGCTTCACTTCAGAAGGCCTTTATTAACTCCTGGAGCCATATGGATTACTTTTATGATGGATGGATGCACTTTTTTGGGCTTAAAAAAATGGTACCATTTAGCCCCATTATAAAGAAAGAGCCAGGATATTTTTAATATAACTCTGATTGTGTTTGGCTGAAAGAAGAAAGGCATAAACACCATGACTTGAGGGTGAGTAAATTATGGGATAATTTTCATTTTTGAGTGAACTATCCCTTTAATCTTACTCATAAGCTTAAACAATCCAACTGACTTTAGGAGTCAAAAGATTAGTTTTTTTTGTGTGTGCAATGAATGTAAACAGCTATTTGTTTTAAAGGTGCAGTAAGCGATTTCTGAGAAACGCTGTTGAAAGTGGATTGGACCGAGCACCACAACACACTTGTAGCCAATCAGCAGTAGGGGGCATGCAGTACCGTTGCAAGGGTTGTGCCCGGGCCTCGCACATCAAGTTCGCACAGGGCCTCGCACCCCCCTTGTGCAAGGGCCTCGCGGCTCGCGCCAAAGTAAAGTGACAGCTGACTTGATGATGTAAAGCCAATAGTTAAAGGTATTTTTATCCTTCGAAATACTCTAATACTATAAAAGACATAGCTAAAAGTGAGACTGTGTATCGTGACTATATTATTCTACTTGTTAAAAATGTATTATGCAGTAACTTACAATATTGCTCTGTGTGTGTGTGACCGTGATTCACGCTCATACATGTCAGTCAGCATGGCATCGCCCGTCAAGTTCGTAGAGAGCTTTATTCAGTACATTTTAAATTCTGATTTTGGCCGCCTCTGAAATGAATCAAACAATAGATATCAAAGTCCCTTTATACATAAAGTCTTTGTAGATATTACCTGAGAAGTTCAAGTAAATACGCTAGAAATCTGTGCTCGTTCAAGGATGTGTGTTTATTGCATGGACGGAGAAACCATGGACCCCTGCAGGATTTCATCTGAAGGTATGCACAAAGGGTTTTTTTATTTAACACTAAAAAATTAAATAAGCATATATAGCCTAACTATTATGCACCTTTCGGACCATCAGTGAGAGCAACGGTACAGCAGAACGAGTGTATCCTACTCTATCTCGTTTTAAACTTTTTTAAATCTGCGTTTTACCAATTCATAATTTAGAACATAGTTTAAGCGTCAAAAATGTATGTGCGCGGTGCAGTTACACAGCTGTTAAACTGAATATACGAAGCGAAGCAAACTTTTTTTATACGAAGCAAAAGACCCAGCAACCCCCCTCCCCGGGCCTCGCACATCAAGTTCACACAGGGCCTCGCACCCCCCTTGTGACGGGCCTGGGGTGTGTCCACTCATGATGGAGGAGAAGAGAGAGTGAGCAAGAGGGAGATTTGAAGAAACACTGTAGAAAGAGAGATGGCTGAGAGACATTACAAAAGAGAAAAGGTTAGTGGATTATTACTGGAAAAAGAAGGGTTATGATCAGGAACGAGCTTTAGGACCTGCGTTAATATTGGAAAAGCTTTCCAGCGCTGGAGAGACCGAAGCGAGAAGGCCTAATAATAAATGCAGAGGTTGCTTTGTTTCTGCTCTATATGTGAGTAACATTGGTTTTGCTGTGTTTCACAGAACCAAGATATGCTGGTGTTGTGATGTTAGCTATAATAACAGGACAGTTTTGAGTGTCATTTTTTGTCTGGAGCTGGTGTGCTGCTGGAGACTAACAACAAACTCTTGCTTATATATACTTGTGTACTGTATGTTCATTTTTTGTTCTTCCTTGTCGTTCGTTCGTCATCTCCAGCTTCAGCTATGATAAAGAGACATCCATTCTTGCATTGCGTGTTTGTGCATTTTGGGGGCGGAGCAATGATTGGAGGAATGTGTTTGTTTAGATTGATTTTAAATTTCAACAGCATTTCTCAGAAATCGCTTACTGCACTTTTAAGTAGTGACAAATGTTGAATGTCGGACTTATTTTGATAACAAATGTGTTAAAATAAGAACCTCTTTTCCTTACTGTTTTGCAAGCTGAAATAAGAAGAACATGACCTCAAATAATTATTACTGCAGCCTGCAAAAGCATGATATTCAGCCATTAATATTTAATACCTTTAAGTGTTATAAAAACTCAATAAAGAACAACTCTTATTTGATAATGTCCTTATTCTTACCAGTTTTAGCTTAATCTGATATGCAAAAAAATAGAATTTAATTTAGTAAATCATGACTTGTTTTTATTCTTGTTTGTTGAATGTTAGGCATACTGTTTTTGACTATTGTAAATAAATGCTTATGAACACTGATTAGCATTTGATAAATGTATGCTGTTTATAAAACTACATCACAGTTGGTTTCGGACAAAATTTAAAAGTGTTTTGAAAGAATGAAGATGGTTAACTCAGAAAGGCGGTGATGTTCCATCACTCATAAAGGTGATATTATAAAAATGACATTGAATTATGTATTATACAGGAAGGTTGCCAAACATGTTTCAGTGATTACTTTTTTTCTTGTCTTTTTTAATTAATGCTTGAACAACAATTACAAAACAGAAACAACAACAACAACAACAAAAAATGCCAGGGTTAAAGATACAAAAATATAACATATCAACAAAACGAGAAAGTAAATAAAAATAAAACTAAATAATAAACCAAATAAACAATAAAAGACTTTGCAATTTCACAAAATCTTAAATAAATGAACGGTTTTAACAGCTTTTTTGTTTGTACTGTCCTTAATAAAAGTTTCAGTGGTTACATGACCCTTTCGTGGGGTGGATGACGTATAGAGTTTGTAAGAACCAGGAAGAGCTGGCGCTTACCGCTATTTTATCGGATACCACGTAGTCTACTATCCAGATAACATCGATAGATACCAATAGGTCTATCTCTTTTGAATGTAAAATTTTTGCGATTTCTGGGAATAAAACAGGTAATTATAACCATTTAAGTAACATGATATTTGAAAGCCGTTATTTTAACATTTAACTATCAGACTTAAGTTTTGTTGAGCATTTATCAGCAATCACAGATCATTGCCAGTCTTTTAGCAACTTTTAATTTAAACACACAAACCAGTTATATTAAATGCCACATTTCCATTCGTGGCTATTCGATGTAAAATAACTTTTCTATCTGTATGAATGAGCGCGCTTGCTATCGACTGCACGTGCAGCAGGCATTGTACCTCACAACCTTTTCTTTTTCTCTTGTGATACGCATTTTCATGGTTTAATACAAACTGCAAGTCTTGAATTTGTAATTTAAGTAAGGACCTTTCGTTAAGTGAGGACCATCACCGAAATTAGCTATTGTTTGAGATCGGTCCGCCCATCCCCGAGTTTCAGTTCATGAAAACATGCAAACTAGTGTATATTTACAGTCTATAATATTATAGAGAACGATGTAACTAAACACTGAAGAAGAGGGAGAATTGGTTATTAAAAATTCCAGTCCAGTTATTATTTGTCCCGGTCAACAGATTCTGACTGGTTTGATCTTCATCTTTGATCTAATAATGTTCTTAAAGCAAGAATATTTTTGCCTTAACTACTATGTACTTACATTTAAATTAATAATTTGATACAATGCACTTATTGTGTACATACATGTTTTTACATTGTACTTATTTTAAAAACACCTGCATGTAATTAAATTCTGTAATTACATTTATAATTACACTGTTGACCCATCCCTTACACCTTACCCCTACCCTTAAACCTACCCATACCACCAAAGCTTTCCCTAACCTTACCTGTATCCCACCTCAATAGCAGCAAAAGTGTTTTGCAATTGAACCCAATAAGTACATTGTACTTATTTTTTGATGTAAGTACATAGTAGTTAAGGCCACTTAATATAAAGTGGGACCAAAATAATACTTCAGTGTTCTCATATGGCATTATTTCAGGAGCTCAGGTTTTCACAAGGACAGTTTCATGTTATATTTTATGTTTATGAATCTTTAGTTGGAATGTTTTACTAGTAATGTTTATATATTTTCAAAATGTTTATACATTTTATCAAAATGATTTAATCACACTTTTTTTTCATTGACAATATTGGCATTTTAATCAGAGTAAAATGTACTGAGATTAATGCATAAGACATGACAACATATTGACAGAATTTAAAGACTTTCATCTAAACACAAAAACTATGACTAAAAAACTTTGTAAAGATTAACACTGTGTCTATTATCGATGTAAAGAAATAAGAAAATAAGTAATAATGCTACTCAGTGCCTGAATTTCAAGTGTTTAACATCTTTTGACAGATTGTAATGATTATTTGAAGATTCATGGCATTCCAGTTCCAAGTAGCAGTTCCAGTTCCAGTTCCAGCAGGACCTAGAAAAACAGACCCCATAATAAAATGCATCATAGACAACAAGGCAGAGAGACTTCAGAAATTATTAAAAGGCAGAGATATTAATGGTTTGTACTCTTCTGAAGTCTGGGATGATGATGTTACACCATTAACAGCAGCAGTTATATGCAGAAATGAAGAAATCTGCTCTTATCTGCTTGAAGAGTCGGCTGATCCAAACAAACCATCAACAAATGGACAAACACCTCTACATTATGCTGCTTTCACAACTGGAGTTCCATTGAGTATTGTGAAAAGATTACTTGCAGCAAAAGCTAACCCAAATGGACTTAAGGACTTAAATGGACTTGAATTACAAATTTTTACTCCATTGCAATATGCTGTTGATCATGACCGTGAAGACATTGTGAAAGCACTTATAGAGGCTGGAGCTTCACCTGCAAGGAACTATGAGGCAAATCAAGAGATTGATAAAAAGGTTGAGAGAATGATTCGTCGACTATCTTCACAGGGTGAAGTGTCTGATAAAGTACATATATCTTTCTCTTTTTTTTGTGCTGTAAGAACAAAAAATCACACAGAAGTTATCAAAATCTATGAGGAACATTTCTTTCAAGAGGATCCTTTTGTTCATTTGATTTATTTTGAGCTCTACTTTGGTGTTGTTGGTCGTGGTGCAGAGCCGTACCGTCAGAGAGCCATCAAGTGGTTAAAAGATACAAAGAGTGCAGACAGATACATTGAGGGACTCATCAAGCGCTTTCCAAGGATCCTTCAGGAACACTGGCCGGTTGCACTGAACTGCTTAAAAATTGCTTTGTGTGTCAGTGAAAGCATCTCTCCTCAGGTATTCAGTGAGCTTGTGCCAATTCTAACAAACAGTCTTCAGCACTTTGGAAATCCAAATGGTGAAACAGTCAATCTATTGATACTCAAAATACTCAATGTTATGATGCAGAAGACGTTTGAGCAGAAACTGAGATTGAACCATTCTGTCTATGAGAAGTTATGCGAAAGTCTGTTGCCTCTCACACTTCCTGATTATTCAAGTTTAATTGGAATGTGGACATATAGTTTCTTTGCCTACATAAATGACTTAAATCCTGAACTTGTGGCATTGTGTGGATTGTCTTCAGTCCCAGAGATGATACTTAACACTGCAGAGATAGAAGATGAAGCCATTAACAGAAAGCTACAAAATCTGAACATATCACTCAAACATCCATCAGGTATGAGGGATAGTTTACATGAGGAGACGGCTGCTCCTTCAAAGAGCAGGAAAAAGAGGAATAAGAAGAAAAAAATCCAGCAAGAAGTGGGATCACAAGAAGGTGGGCTGCAAGATAAAGAGGAACCCTATCCAGACACTGTAGTGAAATCCATTGAGGAATCAAACTCAAGTGTGCAGCCATTTACACCGCCTGTTGAGAACCAAAATTTCTCAAAAAGGTGGGTTCAGACCAGCCGGCGTTGGAGACCCAAGCTTGAGAAGCTAGCTAACATGGATATTAGCAATAAATATAGGCTGGGAAATGGTAGGCTTACTCTTGTACTCAGTGATGAATTTCAGATTGCTAAAGGAAGTGATGGAACAGAAGTTTTTCTTGGTTTGAGGGATGACGGCACAGAGGTGGCTGTGAAACGAATGATTAAGTCCAATTATCAGGTCCTCAAGAACGAGGAGGAATTTCTACGACTTCCACAGCTTGATAATCCCTCCATTGTGCGATATGTGGACTTCGCTGAAGATGACCATTTTGGATATCTTGCTCTTCAGCTTTGTGAGTACACACTGGAGGAATATATCCAAGAGCATTTACCAGATGATAATGCTGAGAGAATTTTGGTTCTGAAGAAGCTGGTGAAGGAAGTTCTCTGGAGTTTACAGGTTTTACACCAACCACAGACCAAAGTGCTTCATCGGGACATCAAACCCCAGAATGTTCTGATTGGTAGGAGTTAAAATTGAGTAATTGAAATGATCTGATTTTTTTCTCCCATTAATTTGAAACTTCTGTTTGTTATAGACATAAATGGAAAAGCTAGATTGGCTGATTTTGGCATAAGTCGTCAACTGAACTTAAGCCAAACGACTTTACGAACAAGCATTGCTGGAACTAGATGCTGGAAGGCAAAGGAGACCATAGATGAGGAGGTCAACACTGGGTACAAGAGGAGCTCCGACATTCAGGTGGTCTCTCCTTTCATTATAAGCCAATATTGTAATTATTATACTAAATTTAATAATTACAAATATATTATTAGAAATTCAATTATTGACTTAAATACACAATTACAAATACAGTTAATTTAAATTGTGTTTGATGAAAATTCTAAACTTGTAACACTGTAACCTGTTTGAAGGTTGCTGGGATGTTAGTGTACTACATTCTCTCTAGAGGACACCATCCATTTGGTAAAGGTCCATTTTGTGAAGTCAACATTCTACAAGGAAGATACTCACTGGAACATCTGGATGATGATGTAGCGAAGGATCTCGTCGAGTGGATGATCAATGAAAATCCAAACAACAGACCAACTGTGGAGCAGTCCCTTGCACACCCCTTCTTCTGGACTGATGAAAGGTAGAATATTCCATTGATTTGGCAATGACATTTATCAGTCTAAACAAGCCAGAGAGGTTCAGAACTGCTTATAGTACTAAGCCAATTACGAGGAAGAGGAAATTGCATCTACTGTAGATACTTTTTTATCAGCTGAAGAGATTGTACTGTTTTTGAAATCCTGTCAGGAGAGTGGAGTATTTGAAAAAAATGGGGAACCAGAATGAAGCCGAGAACTGTCGTAATGTTGATGAGGAGTTCCTTCATGCTATTGAAAAATACACAGAGGGGAAAAGCTTTTCTAAATGGAAAACTAAAGTGAGTCTAACTTCAGTGCAGAAATACATTCAAACATATTTGTATAAACATATTTTAATTATTTTAATATTTAATTAAATAAAAATAGTAACAACTTCAAAAAACTAATGTAATGTCTTCAAGACTTTCAGTGTTACAAATAATTTGAATGTAGTTCATGGCCTGCTTTACATTTTGTTTGAAAAATCATTTTACTTTTGAAAATATATTTCTTTTGTCAGTTGCCATCTGAGCTTGTCCAGAAACTGGATGGTAAGAAGAAACCCTATCCTGAGAACACACTGGGCCTGCTGCGTTTCATACGCAACCTACACGAGCATTAGTGAGTTACATGTAATGTGATGCACAGTATTTTTTCAATACATTAGTAGTATTGTGTGTCAGACCATGTTTTTTGGTGTCTTTTTTCTCTACATAGTCCAGAGGACGCAGAGAGCATCAACCTGATGGATTCATTCCCTGATCTCTTTGGGAGTGTGTTCAGGTTTGCAAAGGAGAGAGGATGGAACTCCAGGGCGAGTCTGAAAAAGTTCTTCAGCTCAGTTCCACAGATTTGATTGTTGTTATTTTTGGTTACAGTATGTACATTGATTTTGCATCATGAATGTATTTCATGAATGAGTTTAAATGTAGGGACAGATGGAAGATGAGCTAAGATCCATTGTTTTGGGGAAATGAGGCCCTGACAACTGAAAAACATTGACAGTTAAAGAGGCATAATATAAAAAAGAGTCAGTAGTACATTTTTACACAAGATAATTTCAGTTCTTGCTTTATCTTGTGGAAAATATGTAAATATCTGTTACAGATTAACCTCATGGCAATATATATATATGAACAGCGTACAGATTCTGCATGTAAACCTAATAGCAGAAATATTTTTGTGAATAATGAGTTTATTAAATGTTAATAAAATTGATGTAATGAAATACTCTTGACTTTCTCATTACATTATTAAAACCTGTGACTGTAACACAAAGCCAAGGAAGCATGAGGAGACAACAGATCTAAACTGTTCGTACAAACCACCTCAAACTTTTTCAAATCAGACTGTAAAATATAACAGTAATCTGAATGTTGTTCTATTCAGTTTTTCATTTTCTTCATTTTATCTTTGGTAACACTTTCGATAGTCCAGTTTCGACATTCTACTATAACTATAATATTGCAACTACATATCAACTACCAGTCATTAGAGATTTAGTAGACTGCTTATTATTATTTGCTAACACTTTATTTTGATGGTCCCCCAACAAATACTACTGACTATAAGTAACTTTTCAAGTACAAGTCAACTTATTCTACTAACCCTAACTCTAATCTAACAGTCTACTAATACTTTAATGAGAGTTATTGACACGTAGTTGCAAATTAATGAGATTAGTTGACATGTAGTTGCAAAGTTACTTAAATTTAGTAGAATGTCTAAAGTGGACTATCGAAATAAAGTTATAGGCCTAACCCATCGTTGAAACATCGTACAATCGTCTCTTCAGTGTTGCAGATAAAGCTGGTTTGGCTCTTACATTTTAAACTTTGCTTAAGGAGAACTTTGGACAGGTGTGGTTTGAGCAGCCGCAAAAAGGCAAAGATTTGATGATAACACTTAACATGCAGGGCTGCAGCACGGAGCAGGTGAGCAGTTATCTGTCCTGTTGTTATTTTATTTTAACATATATTTTCTAATCCTTTTGTTATTGTTACAATAACAAAGAGCACACAGTCTACACAATTGGTAACCAGTCTCCTAAAGATATATACATAGCCTATTTACTATTTATAATTTAAATGTACAGTATTATACTCAACGAATTGCTGAACACAATGTTTTGCTCAGGTGATCCTGTAATAAATGATGTGTTCTGCCAGGTGTGAGAACAAGGAAGGGCGTATAGTTTCATTTCCACGCAAATCTAAAGAGCGTTTGTAACGGCATTACACTCAAAAAGTAAGAAGCTATTGTGTGTAAGTATTATTTTTATTTGTCGTTGCTCCTGGCTACCCGAGTAACGTTTCTTGTTTTAATCAAGTTTGTTTTGTTGTTTTTTATTTCAGTTTTACAGAATGTTTGTTAAGACACAAATGGACTTTATTTTTTCTGTAACGCAACAAAAACAGAACACAGATCTGATCACTTGCCTCTTGATTGACCAGCATAATATTATAATATATAGGCTATTAATTGATGACATAAGAAATGGTCAATTATATGGAGGCAGAAAGGATGACAAAAATGTATACAATTTATTGATTACAATATTTGTTAGCCAACAATGGCTTTTTTTTGGCAACAATCACATTTTTGTTCATTACCTTTAAAAAATTTTCTGTCTTGTGACTTGTTTTGTCCTTCTACTTCTAAAACTACTTCTGAAGAAAGAAAACTTCTGGAGATGAAGAAGCATTAATGACTGAGATGTATTAAATGTCCATAATGATCATGATGTTTAACATCTCTCCACAGATTATAAAGAACATTTGAAGATCCATGGCATTCCAGATCCAAGTAAGAGTTCCTGTTATAGTTCCAGTTCCAGTTCCAGCAGGACCTAGAAAAACAGACCTACTAATAAAATGCATCATAGACAACAAGGCAGAGAGACTTCGGAAATTATTGAAAGGCAGAGATGTTAATGGTTTGTACTCTTCTGAAGTCTGGAAGGATGATGTTACACCATTAACAGCAGCAGTTATATGCAGAACTGAAAAAATCTGCTCTTATCTGCTTGAAGAGTCGGCTGATCCTAACAAACCTTCAACAAATGGACTAACACCTCTACATTATGCTGCTTTAAGACCTGGAGTTCCATTGAGTATTGTGAAAAGATTACTTGCAGCAAAAGCTAACCCAAATGGACATTCATTACACATTTTTACTCCACTGCAGTGTGCTGTTGATCGTGACCGTGAAGACATTGTGAAAGCACTTATAGAGGCTGGAGCTTCACCCATAAGGAACTATGGGATGAATCCAGAAGTTGATAAAAAGATGGAGAAAATTATTTATCAGCTATATTCACAGGGTGAAGTGTCTGAGAAAGTACATATACCTTTCTCTCTTACTTGTTCTGTACAAACAAAGAATCAGACAGAAGTTTACAAAGCCTTTAAGGAACATTTCTTTCAAGAGGATCCTTTTGATCATTTGATTTACTTTGAGATCTACATTAATGTCACTGGTCCAAGTGCAGAGCAGTACCGTCAGAGAGCCATCAAGTGGTTAAAAGACACAAACAGTGCAGACAGATACATTGAGGGAGTCATCAAGCGCTTCCCAAGTATCGCTCAGGAACATTGGCTGACTGTACTGGACTGCTTAAATGTTGCTTTGTGTGTCAGTGAAAGCATCTCTCCTCAGGTATTCAGTGAGCTTGTGCCAATTTTAACAAATAGTCTTCAGCAATTTGGAAATGCACAAGCAGAAATGGTAAATGACATGATACTCATAACACTCATTGCCATGATGCAGAAGACCTCTGATCAGAAACTTAACAGGAACGATTCGGTCTATGAGAATTTATGCAAAAGTCTATTGCCTTTCACATGTCCAGATTATTCAAGTCAAATTAGACTTTGGACCTATGGACTGTTTGCCAATATAAATGACTTTGCTCCTGAACTGGTTGCATTGTGTGGATTGCCTTCCATTCCAGAGATGATACTTATCAAAGCAGAGACAGAGATGGACGAAGTCATGAAAAAAAAGCTGCAAAAGTTGGATGAATCACTGAGACAACCAGTGGGTTCAAGAGCAGTGGATAGTTTATGTGAGGAGGCTGCTGCTCCATCAACAAGCAGGAAGAAGAAGAAAAAGAAGAAGAAGAAGAAAATCCAGCAAGAAGTGGGGTCACAAGATGGCGAGCTGCAAGATGAAGAGGAACCGTATCCAGACACTGTAGTGAAATCCATTGAGGAATCAAACTCAAGTGTGCAGCCGTTCACACCGCCTGTTGTGAACTCAAGAAGGTGGCATCAAACCAGCCTTCGTTGGAGGCACAAGCTTGAGAAGCTAGCTAACATGGATGCTAACAAGACATATAAGCTGGGAAGTCTTACTCTTGTCATTGACCCTAAATTTCTGATAGCTAGGGGAAGTGACGGAACACAAGTTTTTCTTGGACTGAGGGATGACGGCACAGAGGTGGCTGTGAAACGAATGGATAAGTTTAATTACCAAGTTCTCAAAAATGAGGAGGAATTTCTACGCCTTCCAGAACTGGAAAGTTCCTCCATTGTGCGATATGTGGACTTTGCAGAAGATGACAATTTTGGATATCTTGCTCTTCAGCTTTGTGAGTACACACTGGAGGAATATATCCAAGAGCATTTACCAGATGATAATGCAGAGAGAAGTTTGGTTCTGAAGAAGTTGGTGAAGGAAGTTCTCTACAGCTTACAGGTTTTACACCAACCACAGACCAAAGTGCTTCATCGGGACATCAAACCCCAGAATGTTCTGATTGGTAGGAGCTAAACAGGAGTAATTAAAATTCTAAAAAAAAACATTTTTTTTTCCCTTGAAATAATTTGAACTTTATGTTTGTTATAGACATAAAAGGAATGGCTAAATTGGCTGATTTTGGCATAAGTCGCCGACTGAAACAGGGCGAAACCACCATACGAACAAGAATTGCTGGAACTAGATGCTGGAAGGCAAAGGAGACCATAAAGGAGGAAGTCAACACTGGATACAAGAGGAGCTCCGACATTCAGGTGTGTTTTCAATATTAATCTATTAACTCATAGTGTATTCGGTCAGTGTACGTTGCATTCATTAGTTTGTTTATTTAATGTTGAAAGCAGAAAAATGAGATAATGTCAGTTTTTTGTTTTAACAAAAACAAAACAAAAGCAGAAAACAAACAAACAAGAATTTGGCTTATTTCTCATCGTTTTTTCCTCAATTCTGTGCAAGTCTAACTGCTGCTATGGTTTGTGTCAAGTCATTCATTAGTCTGGTTGTTTGATGAATAAGATGAAATTTGTAGTTGCAAAAATCGCTTTAGAATATGCACAACTATAACAGTGGATGACTATTATTGATGACGACACGGTTTGACCTTTGGTTAATCAATCAGTGGAAAGGGGCATTTTATACTTGCTCACACTTGGAAATCGAATATTCAAGCTGTTTGTCCATTTTCTGTCCCTGAATATAAAAATGAAAAATCAAGCCAAATGATTGGCACCATTTTCTCATTTTTCTGCTTTCAATATTAAATAAAAAACTAATGAACGCAACGTACACAGACCCGGTATTTACTAAAAATTCTGAATTAATGGAAACTGCAACCTGTTTGAAGGTTGCTGGGATGTTAGTGTACTACATTCTCTCTGGAGGACACCATCCATTCGGTGAAGATGTGGAATGTGAGTACAACATTTTAAGAGGAAGATACTCACTGGAACATGTGGATGATGATGTAGCGAAAGATCTCGTTGAGTGCATGATCAATGAAAATCCAGAAGAGAGACCAACCGTGGAGCAGACCCTTGCACACCCCTTCTTCTGGACTGATGAAAGGTAGAATATGATCTTTGATGATCGATGACATTTGACAGGTGAAATACAGTACGAAACCTAATGAAAAAGTCCAGAGTGCCCATGAACCATTAATCCCAATATATTCCTATATATTGTATCCTATCCTAATATATAATGTAATATCCTAATATATAATGTTTCTGAAACCGTCTCAGGAGAGTGCGGTATCTGAAAATTTTGGGTAATGAGAAAGAGGCCGAAAACTGTCGTAATGCAGATAAGGAGCTCCTTGAAGCCATTGCAAAATCCACAGAGGGGAAAAGCTTTTCTGGATGGAAAACTAAAGTAAGTATAACCTCAATACAGTCCATATAACTTATGAATACATACAATTAAGTTCTTTTGTCCTGCAGTTTATATTCTTCTTTGACTGGTGCTTCATCAGACACATGGGAGCAACTTGAAGTGAAAAAACAATCAGAAAAACCTGCTATTATTGGTCAGATTAAGACATATAATTGAACTTACTATCATTGTTAAAGTTAGCCATAATACATTGTAGCTTCATTGTTTTTTTGCTTTTTTTTAATGTGTCAAAATATCTTTTTATCAGTTGCCCTCTGAGCTTGTCCAGAAACTGGATGGGAAGAAGAAACCCTATCCTGAGAACACACTGGGCCTGCTGCGTTTCATACGCAACCTACACGAACATTAGTGAGTTACAGGAATAATTAACAACGGACTGTTAAATTATGGAAAAATAATATACAACCCAAGCTGGTAATGTGTTTACAACACAAGGCGGAGTACAAATAATGCAACAACTGACCAATTATGATCAACAGCCAGAAGGAAAGAAGTGTCATAGATTTGTAAGAAATTAGTTTTTAACTAAGAATTTCTTGCACAATAATTGTGTTGTTTGTGTGATGTTCTCTCCACAGTAAAGAAGATGCTGTGAAAATCAACCTGATGACTACATTCCCTGATCTTTTTGGGAGTGTGTACCTGTTTGCCAAGGAGAAAGGGTGGAACACCAGAGAAAGTGTCATGATGGACATCAGCTTAGCATCATAAATGTAAATCTGAAATCAAATGTAATTTTGCAGTCACCAATAATTTCAACATAGTGACTGACACAAAAATTGTACACTGACACTGAGTAAAGCTTTCATACTATTTTAGGTTTGCTCTTAGTTACTAGTGAAAAAAAAACAACTGTTCATTTAATCTTTCAACAAATCCTTTTGCTACATAAAGCTATAAAACACATAAGTTTGAAACATATATTAAATTTAAAATATTTTGTAATTGCATGCAATTGACCTCATGGATCATGAAACTTTCAGTGCTGCAAAACATGCTGTTGTGGTGTTTGCTGCTCTTATGTGTTTTGGGTGAAAAATAAAATAAAAGTGATTGGCAGAAAAACAGTGTCATATATTAATTTATCATTATCACACCTTTTCATAACTCTGGACAGATTTAACAGGAAGTAAATAGTTTTGGGTCAACTTGGTTACATAATACTGTATATGACAATTGCACATTACAGTACCATGCAGAAACATCTGATGTATCATGCATGATTTGCTATTGAATTAACTGGTAATTAAAATTATTATTAAACAAATTATAAGAAATTATTGAATTTTATTTACATTTATGAAGCGATCTGAATCTGCTTTGTTGAAACAATGGATGTTGATTGACTACAAAGCACTACACACAAAACCATGCAGCATCAAAAGTCACATTAATGGTAAGTAGTATGTCACTTTTATTTAGCCTATGTATATATTGATACACCGTTTACAATTTGATCAAACTATCATAGTTGGTGAAGTGTAGGCTGACAAGAACATGAAATGGTTAAATGAAAGGACTTTATTATATTACCATTTTTGATAATTATCCAGCAATAGTATATATACTATGTACAGTACAAAAATTTGGACACATTACTATTTTTTTAGTTTTTTTTTTTTTTAAAGTCTCTTATGCTCACCAAGCCTGCATTTATTCAATCAAAAATACAGAAAAAAATATTAAAATTTAAATTATTTTCAGCATCATTACTCCAGTCTTCAGTGTCACATGATCCTTCAGAAACCATTCTAATATGCTAATTTATTAGCAATGTTGGAAACAGTTGTGCTGCTTAATATATATATATTTTTTTTGGAACTTATACTTTTTTCAGGATTCATTGATGAATAAAAAGTTAAAAAGAACAGCATTTATTCAAAATAGAAATTCTATTTCACTTTTTATCAATTTAGCACATCCTTGCTGAATGAAAGTATTTAAAAAAAGAAAGAAAGAAAGAAAGAAAGAAAGAAAGAAAGAAAGAAAGAAAATGACTGACCCCGAACTTCTAAGTATATTAAAATAGAAAACCTTTATTTTAAATTTCACAATATTACTGTTTTTTTTTTTTTTTGTTTTTTTTTGTATTTTGATCAAATAAATGTAAATGCAGGCTTGATGAGCATAAGAGACTTCTTTCAAAAACATTAAAATAATGTATTTATACACCTTACTTTTTTACATTTGAGCCCCTGAGGAACTGTCTGCACGTCCTTGTACAGCAATTTTTTTTAATCGTTTGACGGCATTGAAGAGTTGGATTCAAAGAGGTTTGTGTTAACGGCTGTTTTTATGCAAATAATCTGTATAAAATATACAATGACTATTCAGCTGTTTTAAAACAATGAAAAAATGTTACTATTCATCTAAAATTGCGTGTCTTATACATTTCCCATAATTCGTGTTCGCCATCTACTGGTCGGACATGTACAATGCCTCTCTACAATAAAAAAAAAAAAAGAAACTATACACTTTTATTGCACATTGTTTGATAAATTAGCTACTAGACATTAACAATTGATCGCCACGCCATCGCTTATATTCTTAATATCGATGCTGGTTCAGTGTTTCACAAACCCGGATCTTGTGCACCAGCTGACCCAGAGAGTAAACAGTGACTGAGAGGAAGGGTGAAGTTTCTGCCTCTCCATAAAGCTCGCGAAAATACTAGCTTTATATTTGCATTACATTAAACATTATCGCCAAACGCAGGAAGAAATGAACTCGTCCAAAAGAAGTGAAAGTGACTGGCAAGGTTTAGTGAGCGAGGTGAGTGCTGCTTTACTAAAACACTACGATGATGATGATGATGATGATGACGGCTGTTTCCATATGGTACTGTGTCGCTGCCAACCACCTGAACTCAAGCGTTTAATACATACAAAATTGAATGTGCTTTGGTAGTGAGGTTTAAAAAACATAATCTAATATCTAGAAACTAGGCCACATATGTTCTGTTTTAAATTTTTAAAAGTTACTTCCTATGCAGGTTTTCCAAGACCGTGGAAACCCTGGTTGTTCAAAGAAAAGAAAAGAAAAAAAAAATGTTGTTGAGGGTATGAATTAAAATGAGAAATATCTTGATTTTTAGTTGGTTTAGCTTATTGTAATGCTTGTTTTGTCTGATTTTTAAATAATTTTAAGTCATTTTAAAGCCCCCTTTGAAGTTTGTTGATGCTCCCTGGTGTAGAACCACTGGTGAAAAAGTGTTTTTTAAAACCACTTTTAAAATAGCTGGTTTGCTGCTGATCCAAGGTGAACTACCAGCTCTTACTAGTCTCAACAGCAGCTAAGTGATCATTTAGAGTTGACCAGCCATGAGAAATTAGTAACCACAAAGGACCAGCTAGAAACCATGTGAAAACCTTCTGAACCTTCTTTAATTAACTAGAATTTTCAAAAAAAAAAAAAAAAAAAAAAAAATCCTGAATGAATGTGTTTTGGAATCTGATCATACAAAGTTTTGGTTTGCTGATATGTTGTCTTTAGGGATGTAACGATTCACTCAACTCACGATGCGATACGATTCGTGATACTGGTTTCACGATATGATTTTCTCATGATTTTTTTTTTTTTAACAAAATGAGATTTAAGACAAATTACTACTATCTACTACTATCTACTACTATCTAATTACTACTACTATTAACTACTATCTGTAGTAGACGTTTCAAATGAGAGGCAACCACTGCATTTTAATCATGATCCCAACAAAGATGCTGCATACATGCAGCATGAGCAGTTTTTGATTTAAATTAGATTGTATAATTTCAACATTTGAAGCAGAACATAGTCTGACTTTAGCTTTGTGAAATAATGCTACATAATATATATAATATAGTTTTTATTTATATAGCTCAGGGTCGCTTTACATTACAGTCGCACTTGGAAAGAATAACACTAAAGCAATAAACAGAAATGACAATCAACAGCAAAGTGAAAAATCGGAATAAAGCACATTGAAAACAGGACACAAAATGCAAAAGAAAACATACAAAAAAAACCCATAAAAGTAAGAAATAACTTACAACTGATAATTCAGAGAACAGATGGGTTTTGAGTAGTGATTTAAATTAAGAGATATTATTGACACAGTGGAGTGATTGCGGGAGAGAATTCCATAATTTTGGTGCATCAACGCTGAATGATCTACCCCCCATTGAAGCGAGGCGATACCGAGGGTTACTGAGAAGGCCAGAATCGGAAGAGCGTATTGAGCGAGTTGGAGTGTAATGGAGGAGTAGTTCACAGAGATGCCGGGGAGCCAGGTTGTGCAAAGATTTAAAAGCGAGTAGGAGAATTTTGTATTTAATACGGAGTACAACCGGAAGCCAATGGAGTTTAAACAAAATTGAAGTGATGTGGGCAGAACGCTTAGTGTGGGTGAGTATCTGGCAGCAGAGTTTTGAATATACTGTAGCCTGGAGATGGAGCTGACTGGTAAACCAATGAAAAGGGTGTTGCAGTAATCAAGGCGGGATGAGACAAAAGTGTGGATAATGGCTTCGGCATCTTTGATACTAATGAAATGACAGAGCTGGGCAATGCGGCGTAAATGAAAGAATGCTGATTTGGTAACAGAGTTGATATGGGGTTGAAAGGAAAAAGATGAATTGAAAATAATAAAGTTTTTAACATTATTAGATGATTTAATGAGAGTACCAGTTATTTCAAAGGAAATAGTGGGTATTTAATGAGCAGCAGGTGCGTTCCATCTTCAGCTTTTTGCTTCGGAGCCGAACATATGTGTCTGTGTTTCTGCAAGCAAGGGGTATTTAATGAGCAGCAGGTGCATTGCATCTTCAGCTTTCTGCTTCGGAGCCGAACATGTGTGTCTGTGTTTCTGCAAGCAAGTGTCTTCTAAGACGAGTCCAGCTCTTCATACTTCTCTTTTCTTAAGTGCGGGTGGACAGCATAGCAGCAGGGTCGAGTCCTCTCTTTCTTTTGATTATTTTTCTTTTTTGCTTTATTTGAGCAAAGCTGTTCCCAGGCCGCCAACAGGGTCGGGCTTGTGTGGAATCCTCCACCGTGTCCCAAACCCTCGTGGTTGGACGATTGGTATCTCGGGGTGGTGCTTGCTGGTTCTCAGCCACCCACCCTGGTTCCTTTCTTCCCTGTGGTGCATGAAGAACTCATCGGTACGTGGACGGCACCTTTTACTGCCCAAAACCGTTCCGGTGGGTCCTCCTCCCTCACCACCCTTGATGGTGGTGCGACGAAGGGCTATACGCGCATACCCCCTGTGGAATGGGCCGTTGCTATGCAACTGTGCCCTAACTCCATCTGGCGGGGGGAGCCGTCTCTCCCTTCCCGGGCCTGTAAGCACTCGTTGGATCTTACCGGCAGGGCTTACCAGGTCTGCGGGGAAGCCGCTTCCGCCTTACACGCTATGGCGTTGTTGCAGGTCCATCAGGCCAAGGCACTGAAGGACCTGCACGAGGGTGGTCATGATCCCCAAGTTCTTCAGGAACTTCGCGCCGTGACGGACCTCGCGCTTCGTGCGACGAAGGTTATGGCGCAGTCGGTGGGTCGTGCGATGTCCACTTTGGTGGTCCAGGAATGTCATCTCTGGCTGTGTTTGGCCGACATGAGAGATACCTACAAAGTCAGTTTTTTTTCCTTTGTCCCAGACCAGCCTCTTCGGCAACGTGGTTGAGAACTGTGCCCAGCAGTTCTCGGCTGTACAGAAGCAGTCTGAGGCCATCAGCCACATCCTGCCGCGGCGGTCAGCTGCTGCGTCCACCCATCCACCGCCGGCAGCACCTCAGCCTGCTCGTCGCTGAGGGCGCCCCCCTGTGGCTGCCCCCGCTCCCGCGCCACAGCAGCAGCCTCCATCCAAGCGGCGCTGGGTAGCCGGTCGCAAGCGGGGTGCCCAGCCCGTCCAGGCCCCCACCAAGAAGGGCAGTAAAGCCAAGAGCAAGAGGCCCTAGGACGGGCGACCCAGAGATGGATGGGACTGCTCTTCAGGAGATGGTGACCGCACCACTCCTTCCCCCGGAGGAGGGCCGGGTGGTAAATCCTGTGTTTCGTTTTGTTTCTGTTCCGCCACTGGCTCAACAGCCAGCGGTACCCAAATTTTCAAAGAAAGAGCAGTTTCCTTCATCTCCGGGTCCGAAGAGGGCTCAGAGAGTAGTGGGAGGAGAAAAACCTCTCCACTCTCATTCCCCTCTTCTATCGCCAGCGGGCAGCAGTGCGCGGTTCGAGAAGGCAACCAAAGCCTCTCCTGCGCCCTCTGTCCAACCGTGGAACCAGGTAGGTGTTGCACAGCACACTCAGACTCCCGAGCCACATCCCTGCGTTCCACCTCGCTGCCCCACTGCGGGTACACCTGCAGTCCCTTTGATCCCGCTTGTACGGTCTCTGCGAGCCTGGTTAGTGCTCCCCAGTCCGTCTCGTTGGCTCATTCG
Source organism: Mylopharyngodon piceus (assembly GCA_039654765.1). Taxonomy (NCBI): domain Eukaryota; kingdom Metazoa; phylum Chordata; class Actinopteri; order Cypriniformes; family Xenocyprididae; genus Mylopharyngodon; species Mylopharyngodon piceus. The sequence continues at coordinate 40,714,919 of CM077442.1, forward strand.
GACCATCAGGTTCGGCTATGCGATTCAGTTTGCCCGGCGTCTGCTACTGGTGAAGGACGCGATAGAGCCGGTCCCTCCAGCCGATATGAGGTCAGAGTTCTACAGTCCCTACTTCATTGTACCCAAGAAAAGCGGTGGGTTACGACCGATCTTGGACCTGCAAGTTTTGAATCGGAGCCTGCACAAGCTACCATTCAAAATGCTCACGCAGAAGCGCATTTTCGAGTGCATCCGTCCCCAAGATTGGTTTGCAGCGATTGACCTGAGAGATGCATACTTTCATGTCTGATTCTCCCTCGACACAGGCCGTTCTTACGCTTTGCGTTTGAGGGTCAGTACAAGGTCCTACCCCTCGGGCTGGCCCTGTCTCCCCGCGTCTTCACGAAAATCGAAAGTTTGCTTCATATGAGACTGCTTCAGCACTGGCTTCACGGCCGAGTCCCGAGATGGTCGTGGCAACGCAATCACTACGGAATGCCGCCAAGCCTTCAGCCCGTGGTCACCCCTTGTTTCTTCGGGAGGGAGTGCCCCTAGAGCAGGTGTCCCGGCATGCTGTGGTGTTCACAGATGCCTCTGCCACCGGTTGGGCTGCCACGTACAATGGGCATGCAGTATCAGGGGTGTAGACGGGCCTCCAACTGCATTGGCACGTCAACTGCCTTGAGCTGCTAGCAGTACACCTTGCCCTGAGCCGCCTGAAAGGGCCGTTACAGGGCAAGCATGTGCTGGTCTGTATGGACAACACTGCGACCGTTGCGTACATCAACCGTCAGGGTGGTCTACGCTCCCGTCACATGTCGCAACTCGCCCGCCATCTCCTCCTTTGGAGTCAGAAGCATCTGAGGTCGCTTCGCGCCATTCATGTCCCCGGCGTGCTCAACCGTGTGGCCGACGAGCTCTCACGAGCTGCGCTGCCGGGAGAGTGGCGACTCCACCCCCAGGTGGTCCAGCTGATTTGGAGAGAGTTCGGAGAGGCTCAGGTAGACCTGTTTTCCTCCCCAGAAACCTCCCATTGCCAGCTGTTTTACTCCCTGTCCGAGGGAACACTCGGTACAGATGCACTGGCACACAGCTGGCCCTGGGGCCTTCGCAAATATGCGTTTCCCCCAATAAGCCTACTTGCACAGACCTTGTGCAAAGTCAGGGAGGACGAGAAACAGGTCCTGCTAGTTGCGCCCTATTGGCCCAAACGGACTTGGTTCCCGGAACTCTCGCTCTTCGCGACAGCCCCTCCCTGGCACATTCATCTGAGGAAGGACCTTCTTTCTCAGAGACAGGGCACCCTTTGGCACCCGCGTCCAGACCTCTGGAAACTCCATGTCTGCTCCCTGGACGGGACGCGGAGGTTCTAGGTGACTTACCCCCCAATGTACTTAACACCATCACTTCGGCACGTGCACCGTCTACGAGACGTGCTTACGCCTTGAAGTGGAAACTGTTCATTGAATGGTGTTCTTCTCGCTGAGAAGACTCCCGAAGATGTTCGATCAGAGTCGTGCTTTCCTTCTTGCAGCAAGGGTTGGAGCGTAGGCTGTCTCTCTCCACCCTCAAAGTTCATGCTGCCGCAATTTCTGCATACCACGGCCACATTGATGGCAAGTCTGTCGGTAAGCACGACCTGGTCGTCAGGTTCCTTAGGGGGGCAAGACGGTTAAATCCTCCTCGACCCCCTTCCATACCCTCTTGGGACCTTGCTCTGGTGCTTTGAGCACTCCAGAATGCTCCCTTTGAGCCCTTGCAGTCAGCAGACTTAAAGATTCTGTCTATGAAGACTTTGCTGCTGGTTGCATTGGCCTCCATCAAGAGGTTAGGGGACCTGCAGGCATTTTCGGTCGACGAATCGTGCCTAAAGTTCGGGCCGGGCGATGGCCATGTGGTACTGAGACCCTGGCCTGGCTATGTGCCCAAGGTTCCTACCACTCCCTTCAGGGACCAGGTAGTGAGCCTGCAAGCGCTGCCCCTGGAGGAGGCAGACCCAGCCCTGGCTTTGCTCTGTCCAGTTTGTGCTTTGCGACTGTACATAGACAGAACTCAAAGCCTCAGGATCTCAGACCAGCTCTTTGTCTGTTACAGAGGCCAGCAGAAGGGAAAGGCTGTCTCCAAGCAGAGGATGGCCCACTGGATAGTGGACGCCATCGCTTTGGCTTACCAAGCACAAGGTGTGCCCTGCCCGCTCAGGTTGCATGCTCACTCTACGAGAGGTGTTGCATCCTCCTGGGCGTTGGCTTGTGGCGCCTCGCTGACACACATTTGTAGAGCTGCGGGCTGGGCGACATCTAACACGTTCGCTAAATTCTATAGCCTTCATGTCGAGCTGGTCTCCTCCCGTGTTCTCACCACAGGTCAGAGGCACAGAGAGACCTTGGCTTAGTGTCGGCTTGCTGCGCTTACATGCGCTTATTACTCCAGAGAGTCCCTACAAGGCAGATCCTGTTGAGTCCTCCGATCTCCCTTTGGCAGCCGGACTTGGCGGAGCGTCTGGCGCCAGGCCTATACTCTGTTGTATCCTTGAGAACCGGATTTAGGCTGGGTACCATATGTGTGACCCTACAGGGATCCCATATGTGTAGTTACACGGTTGCTCCTAAACGAAGCCCGTGTCTTTCCCTCTGGGAGAACCTACCTCTCATCAGGTTGGAGTCACCCCAGTACTTCCATATGTAGTACAGCCCTACGGGGTTAGTCCATATGTACTTCTCAACATAACTCCTTCGGGGAAGGATGTGGCTTCCGCAGCGTTCCTTTCCCAGCGAAAGGGTACACTTTCCCAGTTTTATCCAATAGTCTCACTGAATGGGTTTTTGGGGAACAGCAGTGATCGACACTCTCTGTGTTAGCCCTGTCCCACCGTCCTTAGGCAAGGGGGTTCAGGTGGCTTGCAACAGAGTGCTGGAAGGGGGCAGCTCTTGTGGCGCTTTGGTAGGGATTCCTATTCGTCGGTCTGTCCAATGTACGTCGAAGGTGACCGACTGAATGGGAATGTCTCGGTTACATAGGTAACCCTCGTTCCTTGAAGGAGGGAACGAAGGCGTACGTCCCGTTGCCAGTTGCTGTACCCCGCTGATGCCTTAGGCTGCCGCCTAACCTGTTCGGCTCCTCAGCGAAAACCTGAAGATGCAATGCACCTGCTGCTCATTAAATACCCGCGCTGCGAGGCGAGCAGCTGCTGCATATGATTGCATGCCAATGTGCATTGGCTCGTTTTAGTTACACTTGAAGCAAATTGGCCTCTCTAGCAAGATTCCTATTCGTCGGTCTGTCCGACGTACGTCTCCGTTCCCTCCTTCAAGGAACGAGGGTTACCTATGTAACCGAGACGTTTTAAGTGGCATAGGGAATGATGCAGATGTAAGAGACGCATTGATGAAATGAGAAATAGGTGCAGAAATAACAGAGTGGCACAATTTTAGGAGAGGAGTAGGAGCAGGGTCAAGATGACAGTACGACGAATTAGCTTTCAAAATTAACTCCGAGACGGAAGATGGATTAGTTGGAGAGAAGCAAGAGAGAGAGACTAACCAGAGAAATTGGGCACAAAATTGAGCTTCATAGCCTCATTAGGAAAACACTGGTGGGCAGCATCTGTCTTATCTAGTAAATACTGCATGAAAGAACTGCAAAGTTCATCTGAAGCTAACGCATTGTGAGTTGGAGGTTTGGTGAGCTTATGTGTCGTATTTAATAATGCTTTTGGCCTATTACTTGATTTGTTGGTTGTAGCAGAGACAAAACTAGATCGAGCCAAGCTCAGAGCAGATTTGTATTTTTTAAGATGTTCAAGGAAAGCAAAATAATGAACAGTAAGTCTGGTTTTCTTGTAAAGATGCTTAAGCCGTCTACCAGTAGCCCTTAAGATTCGAAGCTCAGGAGAGTACCAGGGGGAAGTGTGAGTAGAAGGGACAGATCTGGCCTAATAGGAGCATGCTCCTGCAAGATCTCAGAAATGGTAGAATGATATATCGATAATATCAATGATGGAGAAGAGATAGCATAGACAACAGTTCACTGAGTTCAGAAAAAAAGTTAGACAATGTCTTAGAAGGACAGTAGAGTAGAATAATTAAAAGAGAGTCAACCTTCAGAACCATATATTCAGATGTATTGGTGTCATGAAAATCAAGTTTTGTGGGCCGGAGGTTGTCTTGATAAATGAAAGCAAGACCACCCCCTTTACTGTGCAGTCATGGTCTGGACAGGTATTTATATCCTTCCAGTGTGAGTAGGTTTAATGGCACAAAATTATCAGGAACTTGCCAAGTTGCAGTGAGGAGAAAAATATCAAGATGATTGTCAATGATAGTTTCATTAAGGTAGAGAGCATTGTTTGAGATAGAACTTCATAACAGCAGACGGGCTGCATGAGAACGCAAATTCACTGTCTGACAGCAGGTGGCGCTTATGGAACAGCGGCAATACAGCGCTTCCTTGGTTACCACTGTAAACTGTGCTGTGCTGTGCGCTTATAAACACTACTTTAAAATGCATTGTACAGAGGTAAGATGAAAAGAAAATACCATCTAAACTTTTATGAAGACAGTCAGTTCCCCTTAGATATACATTCATTTAAACCCCTGCCCCCAAATGTATCGCGATTCATTTAGCATCTCAACCAACTTGAATCGTCACATATTTTAATTGATTTTCAACCGGTTTGGGGTGCATCGTTACATCCCTAGTTGTCTTGTTTTCAATTTAGATGAAATGTGGTTCCCTTTCAGTCAGTCACGTTTGACGTTACGTCAGAACTGAACTGACGAATTGGGATCTCGCCTGAGAGCCCAATCACCTTCAAGTGAAAACTAAATGAGAAAATGCACATTGGTGTGCAAGATTTGCATCGCACACCCCGTCCCGTGAAGCGGATATATGAGGAAGAGCGCATGCAATCGCACATTCAGCTTTTCGCTTTGGAGCCGAGCGCTTGTGTTCTGCTCTACCAGTCATTGGTTAGAGTGTGCTACAAGTCGGAAGAAGCTCTGCATCCGGTGTTGGTGTGACGGCACTGCAGCGGTGGTTGCGACTTTAAAAGAGCATTTCCTGCTGTTCCAATACAGCAGGGGTGGCGAACTCCGGTGCTGGAGAGCCACAGTCCTGCAGAATTCAGCTCCAACCCTGATAAAAACTCACCTGCCTGTAGCTTTCTAGTAACCCTTCAGACCTTGATTAGCTTTTTAGCTAAACTGTGCAGGACTGTGGCTCTCCAGGACTGACGTTCGCCACCCCTGCAATACAGCCTAAAAGAGCTTTTTATTGCACACTGCAGATGGCTATATTCCTGCAAGCTATGCCGCGGCCACTTCCCCTGTGCGCTTCAGCACTGAAAGAGCTTATTCGGTTGTGACACTGTGTCTTTTTAAAGATGTCATTCCAACTGTGTGTTTCTGGATGCAGTTGTTACCTGGCCCTGTCTGACAGTCACGAAAGCTGCCTCACGTGTCTGGTCTTAAAGCATGCTGAGGTGGCTTTTGTATGAGTCATGTACCCACTGGGGGAAGATTACCATCACGTTGCTGCGGTCGGGACTCGATTACCTCAGATGAGGTGGAGTCCCCTTTGCTATGCCTTGATTTAGTTCCTCTTCTGGTAATCAGAAAAGGGCTACCTTGGTGAATAGCCAGGGTGACCTGAGGATCACAGTGGGGCCTTACCCGCAGAGTCAATCTCCATGGGCCCCCCATTCCTCTAGCACACCGCAGGCTGTGGAGCTTCCGGGTGAGCATGCAGTAACAATGCAATTGTGTCTGCAAAGCGCTGCTGCCTGGCGGGTAATCCGTGTCTCCCATCCAAGGCCTGTAAGTTCTCATCTGTGCTCATGGCCCTGCATGCCATGGCTCTCCTGCAAGTATACCAGGCCAAGGCACTCAAAGATCTGCACGAGGGTAGTTCTGACCCAGGGCTGATGCAGGAGCTGCGCACAGCGATAGACCTTTCCTTACGAATGACAAAAATCACTGCATGCTCCCTGGGTCATATGATGTTCACCTGGTGGTCCAGGAACACCATCTCTGGCTGAATCTGGCAGATATGAGGGAGACTGACAAATGCCATTTTCTCAACTCCCTCGATCTCCCAGGCCTGTCTCTTCATCGGCGCAGTCAAAAACTTCGCCCAGCAGTTCTCTGCTGCACAGAAGCAGACGGAGGTGATTAAGCACATCCTGCCCCAGAGGCCCACTTAGCCTGCAGCATGGAGCCGGCCACAGGAAAGAGGCACATCCCGTCTCGACCCCTACCAGAACTTCCGAGTGTAAGAGCAAGCGCCCTGACATTGGTGGCCCAGAGGTGGAGGGAACAGCTGTTCGGGAGATGGTGAGCACACCACTCCTTCCCCTGGAGGCGGGCCAGGTGGAGAATCCTTTGTTTAGTTTTTAATTTCTGTTCCCAAGTACCCAAATTGTCATTAAAAGAGCAGTTTCCTCTATCTCTGGTCCCCAAGAAGGAGCAGATGGCAGCGTGCGACGGTATGCCTTGCCTCTCTCATCCCCCTCTCCTATCACCAGTAGGCAGCTTGGTGCAGTTCTAGGATGCAATGCCTTCTCACGCACCCCCCGCCGAACCGTGGAACCAGGTAAGTGTTGCACCACTCCGGGACTCTGTGCCTTCCGGGTCAAGTCCCTGTGCTCCACCTCGCTGCCCCACTATGTCTGTGGTCCCTCTGACCCCGCTTGTACGGTCCCTGGTGGCCTGGCTAGCGCTCCCCAGCCCATCCCACTGGCTCATTCAGACCATCAGACTTGGCTATGTGATTCAGTTCGTGACCTAAACCCCCAAGTTTAGGGACATTCTGTTCACCTCCGTGCTGGATAAGGATGCTCCTGTCAGAAGTCCAAGCCCTACTATCGAAGGATGCGATAGAGCCGGTCCTTCCAGCTGACATGAAGTCAGGGTTCTACAGTCCCTACTTCATTGTACCCAAGAAAGGCAGTGGATTACGGCCAATCTTGGACCTCCGTGTTTTGTATCAGGCCCTTCACAAGCTCCCGTTCAAGATGCTAACGCAGAAATGCATTTTCGAATGCATCTGTCCCTGCTATTGGTTTGCATCAGATTGAGATTTGCATCCGCAGCCGCAGTAACACCACTGGGATTACTTCATATGAGGTTGCTTCAGCACTGGCTTCACAGCTGAGTCCCAATAACAATGACAATCACCCCAGCCTGTCACTAGACCTTCAGCCGTGGTCGGACCTTGCATTTCTACAGGCAGGAGTTCCCCTAAAACAAGTGTCCAGGCATGCTGTTGTCTCAACAGATGCCTCCACCACCGGTTGGGGTGCCATGTAAAATGTGCATGCAACCTCTGGCATTTGGACGGGACCCTGACTGCATTGGCACATCAACTGCCTCGAGTTGCTAGCAGTACAGCTTGCGCTGGGCCACTTCAAATCGCTGCTACAAGGCAAGCACGTACTGGTCCGTACAGACAGCACTGCGGCCGCTGCGTACATCAATTATCAAGGAGGAGCCATTCACTTCCTAAGAACTGGATACGTGTGATTATCTTGCTCCTCAGGTGATTTCCCTTGCTAACGAAACATTTTGGAGTTCCTCCAGCACCCTGCGGCAGTCAGACGTGGCAGAGACATCTGATGTCAGGCCTAACACTCGTAAGTATGCCAGTGGTTGACCCCTGTGCTAGGCCAGGTGCCCATATGCTGTGATCCCTATGACAATACATACATATGTATGTGTACACATACATATGTTATGTGTATTCTTCCACGGTATGGCTCCTCTCTCGGCGAGCCCGTGTCTTTCCCTAAGCAGAGTTCGCTCTGCCTCTGTGCCGAAATTGACTTCACCCTAACTAGGCTGAATCTACCAAGGAGACCTTCCATATGTAGCACTGCCCTAATGGTCAGTCTGTATGTGTAATGTGTGGCACTTTGGTAGGGATCCCAATTCGTCAGTTCAGTTCTGACATAACGTCTCCTTCCCCTCCTTAATGGAATGAGGGTTACAATAGTAACCTAGAGGTTTTTATGTAACAGTTTTGCCCTATCCCACTGAAAGTGCTTTAGTCTTTATGGCACTTTATAAATGAATGCTGTTAAACACATTTTTTATTTATTTAACTTTTAACTACCGGCCCTATTGATGCATGATAATTAAATATTTAAAGCCTCATTATGCTTGTATTGTTGATACCCTTTTACACAATTTTGTGTCTCACCACACATGTACACTACCAGTTGAAATTTTGAAATAATGTTTTTTTAAAGAAGTCTCTTATGCTCTCTAAGACTGCATTTATTTGATCAAAGATACAGTAAAAACTAATATTATGAAATATTACAATTTAAATAAACTGTTTTCTATTTGAATATATTTTAAAATGTATTTTATTCCTGTGATGCAAAGCTGAATTTTCAGCATCGTTACTCCAGTCTTCAGTGTCACATGATCCTTCAGAAAGAATTATAATATGCTGATTTGCTGCTCAAGAAACATTTCTTATTATTATCAATGTTGAAAACAGTTGTGCTGCTTCAAATTTTTGTGGAAACAGTGATTCTCATGTGACAGTGAAGACTGGAGTAATGGCTGCTGAAAATTCAGCTTTGCCATCACTGGAATAAATTTCATTTTAAAATATGTTTGTTCAAATAGAAAACAGTTATTTTGAATTGTAATAATATTTCAGAATATGACTGTTTAACAGTAATTATGTATTTATGTAAATGTAGAGACTTTTTTTTTCTGACTGGTAGTATACATGTCCACACTGGTACTTTTCTTGTTTCTGCAGTTCTTGATATGCAAACGTAAGCTGGAGAGCAAGAAGGATGCCCTTCTCATTCTGTCAAAAGAGCTGGACACCTGTCAGCAGGAGAGAGACCAGTACAAACTGATGGCCAACCAGCTGCGAGAGACACACCAGGGCTTGAAGAAGAAATACAGAGAACTAATTGTGTGTCTCTGAAGGCATACTATGCATTATTATTATATTATATTTTATGATGACTTTTTCTTGGCTTTGTAGTTCATCAGAATTTTTTACAATGTATTTCAGGATGGTGAATCTTCACTTCCCCCAGAAAAACGTAATCAGGTCAGTTGATTTATACATGATTGTGTTATTTAACTTTTCAAGTTATTGCAGGTCATTACATTTCTGTTTCTCTCTGCTTTTCTGTCTTTCCCCTCAGGTGAATTTGGCTCAGTTGTTGATGGATTCGAGGGAGAGAAATAAGAAGCTAGTTGAAGAGGTGAAGGAACTGACTCAGAGACTCAGTGAGACCCAGGGAGACAATAAGGTACGCATAAAATTATTCAAAAATAGGTATGTTTGCATCCAAATTTGTGAATGAAACTTATTTGAAAAATTGGAATATTGTATAAAACATCTGCGAATAAAGCACTGTTTCCGTCCCATGCGTTCAAGTGAACAAAATCTTCTCTTCATTGGAAACCGGCACAAAGTATCAGTAATACAATAATAAAAAGTTACTGTAACCGGGGAAGCCTGTGACTTTTTTTCCTGCATAAAATTGACGTGCTTCAGAGCGCACAAATGAAACACAATATCAAACACTATCATGCTATTTTGCATTCAGAGGCGGATGCCTGATGTTTGGGAGCGCAAACGTGTGAGATAGTTCTGGGAGGTAATTATACCAAATAATTTTAATTACAGACTTTGGCTCAGGCATTTCAGAATGACTACATTTGAGATGCGGCGTGATGTGATTGGTCCTTTGGCTCGTCCAGTTATCCAATCACAGTCACATGAGTGTTTAAACTTCAGGAATTTATTCATGAAATGTGTTTCCATTGTAGTTTAAAGAATTAAAAAAATTATCCACCTCAATTAAACACGTATGTTTTTTGTGTATCTTTGTTTTTTTAATGCAATATCCCAAAATTTGCATAAAAATACATGGATGGAAACATAGCTAATGACTTTCTCTCTCTCTCTTATATATATATATATATATATATATATATATATACACTACCAGTCAAAAGTTTGGAAACATTACTATTTTTAATGTTTTTGAACGAAGTCTCTTATGCTCATTAAGGCTGCATTTATTTCATAATAAATACAGAAAAAACAATAATATTGTGAAATATTATTACAATTTAAAATTATGGTTTTCTATTTTAATATACTTTAAAATATAATTTATTTCTGTGATGCAAAGTTGGATTTTCAGCATCATTACTCCAGTCTTCAGTGTTACATGATCCTTCAGAAATCATTGTAATATGCTGATTTATTATCAGTGTTGGAAACAGTTGTGTTGCTTAATATTATTTTATAACCTGTGATACTTTTTCAGGATTCTTTGATGAATAAAAAGTTAAAAAATATCAGAATTTTTTAAAATAGAAATCTTTTGTAACAATATACACTACCATTCAAAAGTTTGGAGTCTTTTTTTTTTTTTTTTTTGAAAGAAATTAATACTTTTATTCAGCACAGATGTGTTAAATTGATAAAAAGTGATAGTAAAGATTTATATTGTTAGAAAAGATTTATAATTTGAATAAATGCTGTTCTTTTTAACCTTTTATTCATCAATGAATCCTGAAAAAAGTATCACAGGTTCCAAAAAAATATTAAGCAACACAACTGTTTTCAACATTGATAATAACTGAGTATCATATCAGCATATTAGAATGATTTCTGAAGGATCATGTGACACTGAAGACTGGAGTAATGATGCTAAAAATTCAGCTTTGCATCACAGAAATAAATTATATTTTAAAGTATATTAAAATAGAAAACCATAATTTTAAATTGTAATAATATTTCACAATATTATTGTTTTTTCTGTATTTATTATGAAATAAATGCAGCCTTAATGAGCATAAGAGACTTCGTTCAAAAACATTAAAAATAGTAATGTTTCCAAACTTTTGACTGGTAGTGTATATATAATATATATGTATGTATATGCGTGTGTGTATTCTTTTCTTATCCCTGCTGTTATCATCTCTTCATAGCTGTTAAGAATGACCATCACAAAACAGAGGCTTGGAGATGATGAAGTCGGTGTCAGACATTTTCCTGTTCATGAGCGTGAGGATCTGGTCAGGCAACTGGAGAAAGCAGCATTGCATGTGTGTCTTTAAGTTTTATAAAAGTTTTATAATCTCTTTTATCCCTTTTATAAGGTTCTACTGAATGAGAAAACATATTCTTCTTGCTCTTTCTTGTGTCCTAATCATATATTTTCACTATCATGACAGTAAATCAAACATGGCGCTTTGTGAGAATATCCACTGGTACTGTTTTTTTTAAGAGAGAAGAGCTTGAACACAGTCTGAAGACGGTGAGTGACGAACTGCAGGATATAAAGGCAGAGAGGACCGTGTTCAAGGAGAAAGCTGAACGTCTCAACCTCGAGCTGAACCACATCCTGGGTGGCCAGGAGAAGCGCATCATTGACGTGGATGCCCTCTGCATGGAGAACAAGTCAGGGAGTGTTAATGTAGCTTGTCAGATCTTCATTATAATGCAGTGATTCTAAACAAAATATGACTCCAAGGCCCTCCTGTTGTCCACAACGATATTAGATGGCCCACTCATGTAGGCTAGGTTTCTAGGTTTCATCTAGGTTTCAACAGTTTTTTTTATTAATTTACAGAAACTAAAAGTGTCCATAGATTAAAAAAAGTAACTAAAAGAATTATAATTAAAATAAGTTACAAAATTAAAACATTAAAGAGCTGAATTTTGTTCAGGGATATTTGACTTTTCCAGATGTTTGTAATTTACTGGACAAGAATTTTTAAAAATAATTTTTACTTACAATATTTTGGAGCTTTGCATAACTAGAAAATGTAGATTCTTAATAAAAATGCATATGGTGTTTTTAAAGGATTAGTTCACTTTCATATAAAATTTTCCTGATAATTTACTCACCCCATGTCATCCAAGATGTCCATGTCTTTCTTTCTTCAGTCGAAAAGAAATTAAGGTTTTTGATGAAAACATTCCAGGATTATTCTCCTTATAATGGACTTCAATGGCCTCCAAACGGTTGAAGGTCAAAATTATAGTTTCAGTGCAGCTTCAAAGGGCTTTAAATGATACCAGACGAGGAATAAGGGTCTTATTTAGCGAAACGATCGGTCATTTTCGAAAAAAATATAAATGTATATTCTTTATATAAACAAATGATCGCTTTCCAAGTGCTTCCGCCAAAAACCGTACTTTCGTATTCTTCAAAAAGCTTACACTGTATGTCCTACGCCTTCCCTATTCAACTTACGGAACAAACGCAGCGCCAGTTACATTTTTTCCGTAAGTAGAATAGGGAAGGCGTAGGACATACAGCGTAAGCTTTTTGAAGAAATTTTTGAATTTTTTATAAGAATAATAATCCTGGAATATTTTCATCAAAAACCTTAATTTCTTTTCGACTGAAGAAAGAAAGACATGAACATCTTGGATGACATGGGGGTGAGTAAATTATCAGGAAAATTTTATATGAAAGTGAACTAATCCTTTAATATTTTATTAATTTATATAACATTTAGAAATCATATTTTTAAAATTAGTCTTCCTCATATCCATGTTTTTCAAGACCATGAGAATCCTGGTTCTTCAAAGAAAAATCAAAGCAGATGTTGAAGGGATGAATTAAAATTAGAATTATCTTGATTTTTAGTTGTTTTTTGTTTGTTTTTTCTGTCTTATTTTAAATACTTTTAAGTCATCTTAAAGGGATAGTTCACCCAAAAATGAAAATTATCCCGTAATTTACTCACCCTCAAGCCATCCTAGGAGTATATGACTATTTTCTTTCAGCCAAACACAATCAGAGTTATATTGACAAATATCCTGCCTCTTCCAAGCTTTATAAGGAGTGAATGGTGCCATTTTTTTTTAAGCCCAGAAAAGTGCAACCATCCATCATAAAAGTAATCCATACAGCTCCAGGGGGTTAATAAAGGCAGGCACATTGTCTTCATTTCAGTTTAGATGAGATGTGTTTTTTCATGTAACAAAAGGTTTTGTCATATTGCAGATACTTGCATGAGAGATTAAAACAAGTTCAAGAGGAGGTCAGCCTGTTGAAGAGTAACATACAGAAATATAAGGCAAGGCTGTGAAGTCTTTTACACAGCTTTAATATTGTATTATTTCATTTTTTTATTATTATTACAATATTGTATAATTAATATTGTAATATTTCACTGTGTCTTCCTGGATATCTTGTAGACTGCTCTGGATCGAAGAAGAAATCCTGAAATCGCCGGCAAGTCTAACAGCAGCGCTCTTACTGGAGTTCTTTCTCCTAAACAAGGTGCTTGGGTCACGTGATTGCTTTTTTCTTAGAAGGCTTGAAGAACTGAACTGACAAAGAAGCAAAGAAATGTTGCTGTACAGCATATCAAATGACTGCATACACTGTGTACATTTATTCACTCAAATACACCTCTATTCCTGCTGTTTGCAGTGCAAGGGTTGTTGTCAGAGGATAATGGTTGCAGTTTACCAGCCACACCTCAGTCTATCTCAGACCTGAAGTCTTTAGCGACAGCTTTACTGGAGACCATTCACGAGAAGAACATAATCATTCAACACCAAAGACAGACCAACAGGTTTGTGTGTAACTATATTTGCACTAACAGTTCAGAAATAGCCTGTACACTGAAAAACAAAATTGGTGTAGAAACAATTTTCACTCAGAAATCGCAAGTACATTTCAGACGGCAAGTAACGCATTGAATTAAACGTGACATTTTGAAGTAGAAAGGCTGAAATAGTATTTTCTTGTAAAAAGTACTCCAATAATCATTATTTACAACTTCAACAAAATCATTTTTTACAGTTTACTTTCAAATATCAACATTTAAAGGGATTGTTCACCCAAAAATGAAAATTCTGTCATGCACCTTCAAGTTGATGGGCCCCATTGACTTCCATAGTATGGAAAAAAATACTATGGAAGTCAATGGAACCCATCAATTGTTTGGTTACCAACATTTTTTCAAAATATCTTCTTTTGTGTTCAGCAGAAGAAAGAAATTCATACAGGTTTGAAACAACTTGAGGGTGAGTAAATTATGACAGAATTTTCATTTTTGGGTGAGCTATCCCTTTAAATATCTTACCTGCAGGTTTTGTACAAAAAGTTTTGAAAGAAAGATGTCTCATGTTATACATAAATTTTGTATTCTGCATTATAGAATTCTGGGAAACCGAGTTGCCGATTTGGAGAGGAAGTTGAAGACTCTGGAAATTTCGGGGCTTTGGAGTCTCCCAGGTAAGAGTTTCTTGCATGTTGACTATGTTTTTGTGCTTTCCATTTTTCATTTGTTGATATTGTTGTATTATTACTATAATTAATTATCCGTATACCCTCACATCATCAGATATCTAATTATCTTATATCTTTGTGTTTATAGGATAAAATTGTAGTCTTGAATGCAATAATGATATTCTTGTCTCTAGATTTGACTCAACAAGCTGTTTGATTTGAGGTGTCATTCTTGTCACAAAAGCACAAAAAGTTACTGAACGAGTTACGGCTTTAGACCAAACCTATAACCTTTGTCAAAAAGTGCACTTTGTAATAATATCAAATTAAAAGTTTTACTTTAAAATGCATTTTAAATTTTTGTTTTAATAGTATTTTGTCGTGCTTTAAAGAGGTACACTAATTTTATGTGTTGACTAACATACTAAAGCACATGTGAAGTACTTGATTATAATTTGAACTGCAGTGTGCTATTCGATAGTACATTTAAAGTTAATATATTTTAAATTGACTAAATTGCAACTTAATTACAAATGTGTAAATAATTACAAATAAATTTAAATACATGGCATTCAAGATTCAATAGAAATGGCATTAAAGTATATTACATCCTGCACCAATTTCTTCCATTTTATTGTCCACCAGGCAAAACTTGAAAAAGTCTGATCACTTAGAAAAGTAATAGGTACAATACTTGTAGTTAGGAGTTGGTTCAAATCCCAAACCCTAAGTATGAGTAATAGTAAAAGTGATGGTTGACTTGGCAAGCTCCACTAATGAAACAATTTTAGTTTAGTTTCAACGTCCTCATTTAATTTTATATGGGCCATTTAATAAGTGGCCACATTGGCCTACTTTTGTAAAATAGTAGTACAAGCACCAGTAAAAGAAAAGTACTTAGAGTCGCCGTCCACAAGAGGGTAGTAAAGCACTGTCACTGAAGCACAGATCAAACGCTCACATGTCATAAGACTGTCATTCTGCCGCCATAAAACTGACAAGCATCCATTACTGAAACTGATTGCCCACATTACAAACACATTTGGGGAATGTGGTATTATTAGGGAACTTTGTGGATGAGAGAGAGGATCACAACTCAGTCTTTGAAAGTGATCGAGTTGGTGGCCTTGCAGAAATGAACAGGAGAAATCAGTTTAAAGTGCACTCGCAATTTTTTTTCCTTCATTAAAGAAGTTTTAACTCTAAAGAAATGAATAGTCTTTTTGGTAAAATGTTTAAAGTCATTCACTTGAGATGGAGACTAATAGTAGCCTAATAAAAGCTGATTTAGTGTGTGCCTCCACGCCAATAGGTGTCAGTATAATACATGTTGGCCAACATGACACTTTTTCACAGAAGTGTATTTAATTGTATTAAATGTGCACTTGAAGTGTACTTCAGATCTTAAAAGTAGATAATATGTACTTGAAGATAATATAATAGCAATGAAATAAAAAGCCACTTCAGTGTATTTAAAAGAGACTACATTTCTTAACGCACTTAAGTACAATTTTAAAAGTACACTTAGTAATAATTTCGAATTAAAACCTGTACTTTAAAGTACATTTAAAACATTGTTTTAATAATCTTGTCATGTTTTAAAGTACACTTATTTTGATGTGTTGAGTAACATACTAAAGCACATTTAAAGTACTTGATTATAATTTGAACTGCAGTGTGTTATTCAATATTAGTTAATATATTTTAAATGTACTAAATTGCAACTTCATAATTACAAATGTGTAATTCTAAATATATCTATATACATAAGTTTCAAAAGAAATGACATCAAAGTGTATTTTAGTTTCCCATAAATGATTGTTTGATATTTAAAAAGACAATATAAGTAATTTTGAAATTACATATAAAGATAAGTCCTATATATGTGGGTCAAAAAAGCACTCTACAGTTAATTTCATTGCAAATAACGTGCAGTTAAGTGTCCGAAAACTTTACATTCAGATTTTAAATAAGTATATATTTTTAAAGTATATTATTTCTGTAATGAGTACTATTTTTAAAAGTATGCTAAAGTGTACTTAGCATGGACAGAGTGAGTGCATTCGAGAAAGAAAATAGAGGACGTTTTTTTTCCAGATCATGAACATCCCTGTCCTTTTTTCTTGTTGTCTGTTTAGATGACAGGTTGTACTTGTTTCATTGTTGACTACTGCAGCCCTGTCAGAACAGCCTGTCTGACTTAAACTTGTTTTCCCCTTACGACTCTTTTTACCTGTCATCGCAATGACAAAACAACAAGTGAGAGAGATCATTTCTTGTTTGAAATGTGCCAGAAGTCACCATGAGAGGAAATTAGCAGTCTTCTGCCGCGACTTCTGTGACTTCCGAGCTGTACGATGTGATGCAAAGCTCGGTTTGTCCATAAAACTAGATGGTTTTGTTCCCTAGTGTGAGGCAGGGACAAGCAGTGAATGAATGGATGGATGGGCAGCTGCCAGGTGGGGATCGCCTCTCATCCATCCATCCTGTTTTGCACAGCGGGCTGTGAAGCAGCCGCAGTGAAGCTCCATGCTGTTCGGCATACAGAATTAGCCCGACTTTTTAATTAGCTCAGAAGCCGGTCTCCATAACACAACAATGACCTTTTCAAACAAAGGAAGTTGAGCTTAGAGTCGCTAAAGCATTATTTTGGTGCCTCTTAAAAATAAACCCTCTCTTGAGATCTTCATGTAGTCCAGAGGACCATATGGAGGCACACAGCTGCTGTCAGCTGTCAATCTAGGATCATTGCTGGAGATTTACATAAAGTGTGCCCAAAAAGTTTTTGGACACTCAAACCACACTTAAAGGTTTAGTTCACCCAAAAATGAAAATGTTGTCATAATTTACTCACTCTAATGTTGTTCCATACCTGTATGACTTGTGAGGCACAAAAAAGTCTGTCCATACAGTAAAATGTTGTTTTGGGCGCCATTAACTGGTTAAAAACTGGTTAATCTTTTTTTTTTTATTGATACCACTTGGTTTGATATTTTATCTAAATGCAATGACATTTTAACCCTGTAAAGCCTGACATATTAAATTATAGTCAGAAAAATATATATATTTTTTAAATGCAACAGTTTGTTGAACCTTTAGACTATATATATATATATATATATATATATATATATATATATATATAGATATAGATAGATAGATATATTATGTATATATATATAAGTTATATGTATATCTATCTATCTATCTATCTATAATACTTTGCATATGTTTTTTTTTTTTTTTTTTGAGAATCATATTTTATACATCAGGCTTTATGGCTCATGATATAATGAAAATATGAGAACACCTCAGTTTTATTCAGATGCACAAACTGAGCAAAAATATGCAATTTGGTGCAGTTGTCAATATTTATATGTCCAAAAGGATGAAATTCTGATAGCTTATAATGTAAATCATTGAGGTCTATATAACAGTATAGCAGACTACTCACATAAAATGCATATAAATATCAGTTAACACTCTATATCTCCCAATAACAATAATACTAATATGATAATATGAAAAATATAATATTTAAATCTTAGTTTCATGATCAGAGCTCTGCAGTTTTTATATAATGCAGTGCAATACAATGATGATTGAGAGATGAACAAATAAATGTTCCTAAAAAGCCTGATGGATCATATTTGATACTCACATTTTAACATGATTTTTCTATAAAATGATTTGTGGATTATCAAATAAACCGAAGTTGCTTCAGTTCAGTAAATGTTCATCTGGAAATAGTAATATAAAAGTTATTCTTACGTTTACTTTATAATATCAGTAATGATTTTAAGGACATTTTTACAATTATACCTAAAGGCATTTTACTTGCTAAAAAAGGATGAACTATTAATCAGATGACTGAGTGCATGCAGTAGATTGTGTGCAACAGGTTTTTCAGCAACCTTTTGATTGTATTGATAATAGAAATTATGATTGTATAGGACTTAGAAATTTGCATATCAAATACAGTAAGCTTTATAGGGTTAAAGGATTAGTTCACCCCCATGTCATCCAAGATGTTTATGTCTTTCTTCAGTTAAAAGAAATTAAGGATTGAGGAAAACATTCCAGGATTTTTCTCCAGATAGTGGACTTCAACAGGGTACAACAGGTTAAAGGTCCAAATTGCAGTTTCAATGCAGCTTCAAAGGGCTCTACATGATCCCAGCCCAGGAATAAGGGTCTTAAAGGGGTAGTTCACCCAAAAATGAAAATTCACAAAAGGAAGATTTTTGGAAGAATGTCAGTAACCAAACAGATCTCGCCCCCATTTATTTTTCCTACTATGGTAGTAAATGGGGGGCGAGATCTGTTTGGTTACTGATATTCTTCCAAATATCTTTCTTTGTGTTCAGCAGAACAAAAACATTTATACAGGTTTGGAACTATTTGAGAGTGAGTAAATGATGACAGAATTTTCAATTTTGGGTGAACTATGCCTTAACTAGCAAAACTATAATATATATATATATATATATATATATATATACACTTTTTAACCACAAATGTTCATCTTGCACTGCTTTGCCATGTGCCTTGCATTATGTTAGACTAAGTCAAATGGCCTTTACAAAAAATAAAGGTAAAACAATGATGTTGGACGATTTTGAAGTTTTCCACCCTACTGCAGTACTTCCACCTAAGTCACGTGTGACCTTTCCAACATGATTACGTATCGCAGAGCAGCGCAAGACGAGCATTTGTGGTTAAAAAGTGTATCAATTTTTTAAGAAAATGACAGATCATTTCACTAGATAACACCCTTATTCCTCAGCTAGGATTGTGTAGAGCCCTTTGAAGCTGCATTGAAACTGCAATTTGGACCTTCAACCCGTTGAACCCCAGTGAAGTCCACTATCTGGAGAAAAATCCTGGAATGTTTTCCTCAAAAACCATAATTTCTTTTCAACTGAAGAAAGAAAGACATTAACATCTTGGATGACATGGGGGTGAGTAAATTATCAGGAAATTTGAATTCTGAAGTGAATTAATCCTTTAAATATGACTTTTAGGTATTCAAAATACTTTTTGTGGCCACAAGGCTTACAATCCATGTTCATGTTCATCCAAGTTCAGTTATACGCTGTCGTGGTTCACTGCATGACTCTCTTGTTTATTATATTTCATACCACAGTGGCCCTAGAAAGCGGTGTTTAAACTGATCAGACAGTGGAAGCATGTAAGCACTGGTGGCCAGTGTTATGATGGCACCAGCATATAGTGCTCAGTCCCCTGTGGGCAACATATGGCATTAACCTGTGATGCATGCAGCCAGTACTAATGAAGACAGATGAGGGGAGCTGTAGTCACTTTCTGTGTGTGAGTTCATGTGGCCAGTCTGATCCTTTTCAGTTTGCATATGTACATCTGTAAATGTCACCTTTTGTGTAGGAGAGCGGTGTAAATTTTTGTGTTTGAATGAGATTTTGGGATTTATCACAAACCAGTGAAATCCTTTGAGTTTTTATTTTCCCTCGTCACATCATGATGCCTTTGTTCTTCAAAGGCAGTACAGAAGCTGCATCTGAAGATGGTGCATTCACACACCTGTTAAATGATGCAAATAATGCATTTACACAGAAATATGAAAGTATGAATATAGAGAAATTAAATTAGGATTAAATGTAGGTATAATGTGAAATAAAATAAATATTTTATATACACTTGATATTTTATGCTGCTTTTTAATGCAACATTGCAGAAAACCACATCATTTGCAACGGACACACATCCTGTTCTGAGCAGTCTCAAGCCAGCTGCTCTGTAATAGAACTGAAAATCCATTAAATAAATGTTAACATATATATATATATATATATATATAAGTATTCAAAATCTGTCATATTATAATTTAAATAATTTTAACTTAAATGTAATTTTTTTTAATTTGACAAAATTAGATATTTTGTCACTTTTATAAGGCTTACAATCCATACATTTTTGTGCTGCTTTTATGCCACACTGCATCTCTACACATTGCAGTAGACACACATCCTTCTCAGAGCAGTCATACTCTGTAATAGAAGCCAACTCTGTAATAGAATTAAAATTACATTAAATTGTATTATTATTTTTTACATTTACAAAATATATGTATTTTATTTACAATATGAATATTATTTTAAATTAAATGTAAAATTAATGTACACATAATTATACATTTTATTAAAATATTACTTTTAAAAACCTATCATATAATTTACATTATTCATTTTAAATTAAAGGTAAAAAATGATTTATTTAATTTTACAATATTACATATTTTGTCTTTTTTTTAAATAAATATTATTTTATTTGAATTTATGGAATTGCTTTACAGATTGTGTGCACTAATGATTATGTAATTTGTTTATCATTTAATTCATTTTAAATACATTTTATGAAATGACAATATTATACATTATGTATATACATATAATGACATACATATGCATTATTATACTATTTCTTATTACACTGTATTATTGTTGTTTTTTTTTATTGCTTTAAAGGTGCAGGAAGCGATTTCTAAGAAAAACTGTTGATATTTGAAATCAACCCAAACAAACACACCCCTCCCTCCACCCCTAAAAATGCACAAACACGCAGTAAAAGTGTGGATGTCTCTTTATCATAGCTGAAGATGATGAACGAACGACAAGGAAGAACAAAAATGAACACGCAGGACACAAGAATATATACAAGCAAGAGTTTATTGTTAGTCACCAGCAGCACACCAGCTCCAGACAAACAATGATACGCAAAACCAATATTACTCACGTATGGAGCAGAAACCTCCATTTTTAGGCCTTTCCGCTTCGGTCTCTCCAGCGCTGGAAAGCTTTTCTAATATTAACATGGGTCCTAAAGCTCTTGTCTGATCATAACCTTTCTTTTTCCAGTGATATTCCTCTGAGCTTTTCTCTTTTTGTAATGTCTCTCAGCCATCTCTCTTTCTACAGTGTTTCTTCAAATCTCCCTCTTGCTCACTCGCTCTCCTCCCCTATCATGAGTGGACACGCCCCCTACTGCTGATTGGCTACAAGTGTGTTGTGGTGCTCGGTCCGATCCACTTTCAACAGCGTTTCTCAGAAATCGCTTACTGCACCTTTAAGTGTGTTGTACCTCAGGTTATATCAGAGAGATTCCTTCTCTTAATTGTCTGTTGGTAGTTTGCATTGATAACAGTCCTTTCACACTGTAAATGACGTCAACTTCCTCTCTGTGGCGTTCAACAGGAGGTAGAGATGCCATCACTCTGAGTGCCACACCTCTGTGCTCTATTGACCATCCACATCAGCCAGAAGCACAAAAAACCACTAACCCACGACCTCCTGCAGGTGAGCGTGTGTAATTGTGTGTAACCAAATCTGCCATTTGCTAATCGTCCCGCCAAGAGGCTGAAGAGCTGTAATTAGCTAATACTCTGACCAGCCCACCCCTCTTGTCCCTTTGCTATCACGCCTATCCTTCACGCACACTCTCATTGGTCAGGCTGGCTGAACACCCAATCCCTTCCAAATGCCATGGCATTTGGCAAATGCTAGCAAATTCTCGTTCGCTGACATTCACCAACTTTTGGGGCGTGTTTTGCGGTCGGGACTGCCCCATAAATATGGATGCTGCTGTGTAAAGTGGTATTTCGCGTTTCTGTTGTCCCATGAATAAGCCGCATGCAGTGTTTAACCTTTTAGCTGAATGCTCTCAAATATGGGTCAGTAATCCAGCAGAATAGGCAGCAATGATGCAGAGGGGAGGCAGAACTAAGCTGTTGCCTTCGCTGACAGGCCGTCACGCTCCTTTTCCCAGCTGGATGCCTTTGTTGTGTGTGTTTTATTTGCTGGTGTGATATTTGAAACTTATATAGCTTTGTCACTTTGTAAGAATTCAGAGTGAATAATTGTAGAGTCTCATAAGTCTTATAACACTTATTTTACATGATAATCTTATATTTTAGTCCTTGACGGGGTTATTATAGTTAACTAAATCCAAAACATTTTTGTTACTTAAAATAAAATAAACATTAATCGAAATGAAAAATAAAAAATGTTTTATTTCAGTTAGTTGACAAAATTTCTCATTTTAAAGGGATAGTTCACCCAAAAATGAAAATTATCCCATAATTTGTTCATCCTCCAGCCATCCTAGTAAGTAAAATGACAAGCTTCCAGCGCAACAGCCATACACATTCAACTTGCATCCAAAAAGCGTTAACTTCCGCGATGTAGTACACAATGACATGACATACAACATGTTATAATGTTGGACATAGCGTAGTACAACATGGTGTAGCGTAGAAAGAAGATATTTTTGATGAAATCTGTGAGCTTTCTGGCCTCTGATAGACTGCAATGTTATTACCACTTTCAAAGCTCGGAAAGGTAATAAAGACATCTTTAACATAGTCCATGTGACTACAGTGGTTCAACCTTAAAGTTATGAAGCGGCGAGAATACATTTCGTGCGCAAAAACAAAACAAAAATAATGACTTTAGTCAGCAATTTCTTATCTTCCGTGTCAGTCTCCCACGCTGTTTACATTGAAGACACAGTGCAGCACTTCCAGGTTCTACATCAGAACAATGCTGGCCAATAATGAGCTGGCTTTCTGACGTAGAACCTAGAAGGAAAATGACAGTGAAGAGAAGAAATTGTTGAATAAAGTCATTATTTTTGTTTTGTTTTCGCGTACAAAAAAGTATTTTCGTCATTTCATAACATTAAGGTTGAAACACTGTAGTCACGTGGACTATTTTAACAATGTGTTTACTACCTTTCTGGACCTTGAATGTGGTAATAATGTTGCAGTCTATCACAGGCCAGAAAGCTCATGGATTTAATCAAAAATATCTTAATTTGTGTTCCAAAGATGAACGAAGGTCTTACGGGTGTGGAACGACATGAGGGCGAGTAATTAAAGACAGAATTTTAATTTTTGGGTGAACTAACCCTTTAATACCAGGTGTAAACAAGGCCTGAGTTTTATTAGCATGCCATTGGTTTATCTCCCCTAAAAGTGTAAACATTGAGCTCCCCAGGCACCATCAAAACAGCAGTCCGCTCAGATCTTGTCAATCTCTTTCCAGCTCAACCTATAGCGAGAGTTTGGCAGAGCCACTGGTGTGGGACTATGACTGACGCATTACATGGGAAAAGAAATTCAGCTTCAGTTACAGAAGTGCAAGCCGAAAGTCGCTGCATTTAGACCTTCAAAGACTAAACAGGTCACATGCAAACGGGGCATTGCGATGTATTGCACTACAATGTATGCTTCGATACAGCATCATCACGCACCCATTCAGAGAGAGAAACGTTCCCGGTTATAATGTTTACTTTGATGTGTCCAGTTAGACCAAAACAGTTGTGGCATGTTATGTCAAAAAATGTGCCCAGTACAGATACTTTGAATGGGTTTATTATAAGCGAGATGCTCACGTTCGCTCTAGAGTGTTCGCCTACTCAATTGCTTATTCATGACGCATAGCAACACAGCTAAAAGTATTCTTAATATGTTGGACCTTATTGAAAGTAGCCTATTCTTACCTGTTGAAACATGCCTTTACAGGCACCAGTAGAGCTGTATTTGTGATGTTTGAGTTGGGGAGGCATGACACATGAAAGGGGCATTTGCAAAGTTGCTTTATTTTTGTAATTCCGCTAGTGTCACAGAAACTACATACCACAAACTACATAATGTGATCTCCGTTGGCCAAGCGCACTCACCATGGTATGAATTCTTAATTGAGCTTCACTACTGTGGTAAATGACACATTTGCCTCGCAGGGCTCCATTCCATTAGCATGGCACTAACACAATGTCCATTAATCTTCTTTGTCCCCCTGATTGGCTCAGATGACAGGACAGGAAGAGGAGGGCCATCGCCATGGGAGCAGGACACAGCTGGCAATGACAGCTTCCCGAACATGTGGCGCGGCTCCCGCCCCTGTCCAGATGGAGGCGGAGAGGAGGTGGACACACCTGTCACCCCTGACAACAGGGAAGAGATCGTCTTGTGTGGGACAGACATTGTGAGACAGACTAATGGGCAGGTCAAGACCGAGGTGAAGGAGGGTCCTGTGGAAAAAAAGACAGGCTTCTGCACAAAAACATGTTCCGGTCGGGAAATGGAGGGAAGCCCAACTGTGAACGAGGGTGAGGTTTTAGGGGAGCTGTGCATGATAGCGGAGGAGGCTGAAGATGCAGCTTTGGCTCTGGCTCCAGCAACGTCTAGACAACTTCATGTGATGCAAATGTCTTCAATTACTCTCGACCAAACCGCCTGTGAAAATGTCGACTTTCAAGCCTCTGTGGGAATTCCAAGAGCTTACTTTGAAAATATTTTGGAAGGTGCCTCCATAAAGAAAAAGCCTACTGAACCAAGTGACTCTTCTATTCTATAATAGGAGGGGGAACTGAAGGTCTGAAGGGTCTGAAGACGCTTTCCTTAGAAGTCTAAAATGTGGTGATTTATTGGTCAGGTACAAAGCAGCTGAATAAAAATCCATAACACAATCCAGATTACATACAGTATGCATTGCTGAAGCAAATAAACCCCTCAATTGTCAATGTTTTACGTCTCATTCACTGCAAAAAAAAATTTTCTTACTCAGTAGACTTGTCTTTTTTCCAGTAAAAACATCTATTCATTCTTAAACCAAGATATATATTTACTTGAAGCAAATTACTTAAAGTCCCCCTGTAGTCAATAATTTTATCCCCTAAAACTCATCTTTGATAACCAAAATTACATATTTAAAGGTTTTTTTCCTGTGAAAAATTTCTTCATGCTTTAAAGGAACACTCCACTTTTTTTGAAAATAGGCTCA
This sequence comes from Mylopharyngodon piceus, assembly GCA_039654765.1. NCBI lineage: Eukaryota > Metazoa > Chordata > Actinopteri > Cypriniformes > Xenocyprididae > Mylopharyngodon > Mylopharyngodon piceus. Next base: position 40,739,954 of record CM077442.1, read on the forward strand.
TTTTCCAACTCCCCTAGAGTTAAACAGTTGAGTTTTACCGTTTTCGAATCCATTCAGCCGATCTCCGGGTCTGGCGGTACCACTTTTAGCATAGCTTAGCATAGTTCATTGAATCTGATTAGACCGTTAGCATCTCGCTTAAAAATGACCAAAGAGTTTCGATATTTTTCCTATTTAAAACTTGACTCTTCTGTAGTTACATCGTGTACTAAGACTGACGGAAAATGAAAAGTTGCGATTTTCTAAGCCGATATGGCTAGGAACTATACTCTCATCCGGCGTAATAATCAAGGACTTTGCTGCCGTACCATGGGTGCAGCAGGCGCAATGATATTACGCAACGCCTGTGACCCCCTGCTTGCACAGGGAGCGTGCCTTGCAACCATGGAGACATTTGTGAGAGAAGCTGCGTAATATCATTGCGCCTGCTGCACCCATGGTACGGCAGCAAAGTTCCTTGATTATTACGCCGAAATGAGAGTATAGTTCCTAGCCATATCGGCCTAGAAAATCGCAACTTTTCATTTTCCATTGGTCTTAGTACACGATGTAACTACAGAAGAGTCAAGTTTTAAATAGGAAAAATATCAAAACTCTTTGGTCATTTTTGAGAGAGATGCTAACGGTCTAATCAGATTCAATGAACTATGCTAAGCTATGCTAAAAGTGGTACCGCCAGACCCGGAGATCGGCTGAATGGATTCGAAAACGGTAAAACTCAACTGTTTAACTCTAGGGGAGTTGGAAAATGAGCCTATTTTCAAAAAAAGTGGAGTGTTCCTTTAAAATAGCTTGAATGTAACTCTACACCCTTGCCTCATTTAATATACGCAGATCAATGAATATGCAAATTAGCCCCGCCTCCACTTGCTCACGCCAGCTCAGAGATCTGCTTGGTCAACTTACTGAGGTAAACACTGCACAATGGTATCGCTCTTTACAACATCGGACACATAACGGTAATTAATATGATTAACCTTTTGCTTGACAATGTTATCAAACAGCTAGTCTCAGCCTCAGACGTCACGCCCACGGACCGTTGGCTGAACGTCTGATGCATATGGCATCTGGTCGTCATCTGGTTGGTTGAATTCTACAGGATGTCCGGGAGACGTGTGTGTTGCGTTCTTTAATGGTACGCTTGGAAACAAATGCCGTGATGCCAAACCCCCTCATAGAAGAAGAATGCCGTCATGTTTACAACTGTGACAACGAGCGCTTATCAGGATCAAATAAACGCTGGATTTTCAAAAGTATGTGAAGTTCGCAGTTCCATTGTTGCAGTAAACTTGCACAATGTTCTTGAATGAATAATTTATAGATGCACGCCGGTCTGTTATTGTAGGGACATCAACTTTCATTTTCACGCCCCTAAACATGACGCGAAACAAAACGAACTCTGATTGGTTGTGTTACATGTCAGTCAAACGTCCTCTTGGGCGGTCCTTAGCCAATGAAAGCTGCGATAGAGTCCAGACCTTCTGCCGTCAGTCTGAAGGTCTGGCTACGCGAGACTATCAAACATCTAATAATGTGTTGCTAATTTCAGAGTCAGACAGCTGCCTTCTAACAATCAGCATCCTTACAAACTCTTTGAACAACTCAGAACGTTGGTGGAGAAAGGCATATAGTTCATCATAACATCATAACATACATCATACACCCGCCATATTGCTAAATCTACACGATTTTTCATATCAACAGAAAAATATACAGGGATAACCTGGCTTCTCTCGAGACTCCCCTGCTAGTTCGCTGTTAATGATATGCTAAAACCCGCCGGCACGTTGACGTGATTGGTTACAAGGTAGTTTGTGACGTCACAGACACCAGCAATTTCAAACCACGGGTTTTTTTCACTGCAGTTTTAAGGAGAAAATACTCAGCAATGGTGTTTATTTAGTTCAGAAAACAAGACCTCCCTGAAAGTACTTATAAGGATCATGACCTAATACATACACTCATAGACTTGTATAAGTTATTGCTTTCTGTCCCTTTCACACACAATCATCCATATGTGTAGCCGAAGCGGCACTCGCACCTCTCAGAGTGGACTCAGCTGGCAGCTGCTCCTGACTGCAAATACATCAAAAGGCAAAGTTTGAACTGCTTGTTCTGCAAAGCCAAGCTTTTTCTCTTTTAATCTCTCTCAGTATTACACATACAGGCACATTGGGTGGCATGATGCCAGGCAGCTGATTTGGCATTAGGAAGGACTTTTGGGAAACAGATGGGAGTCAGAGCTAATGGAGTTATGAGGCTTACAGTCTCTGCAGGGTGAGGTTAGTCAGGTTACCCATTCACTAGTTCAAGAATAATTAAGTGTGAGAAAAAAATAACAAATTATGTTTTTCATTAAAAAATGAAAGCAACACTGTTAATTGTTGCCCTCTAATGGTTAAAAATAGAATCGCATGTTGCGGAAGAAAACTGTTTTGGTTGTGCTGCTGCTGCTCTGCTCCACTGAGCGGATGAATGTGGTTCAAGGCACCGGTGAACACGTGGATTTATGACATCAGCGGGTGAACAAATAAATTAAGTTTTGTTGTTGTTGTTTTTACAACTATTCTCCAAAGGTTTGCTGTTTGTTTTGAATGACCCATGGTCAATTTTTCTCGTTAGTTCTGACAACACATTTTCATCTGCTTGCTACCCACATTATGCTGTGTTCCATTTACCTCGGAGGAGGGATGTTGTAGCTGGGAATGACATCATACTCAAGTTGACCACTTTCCAGTACACAGGTCAGAAAACTAAGAAGGACACGTCCAGGCAAAGCTTTGGAAAAAACATAAAAAGCGGTATTTTGGATCTTTTAGATAGTAGGCTACTGTGAGCACCACAGAGTTTTTGAGATGGATAAAAAAAAGTGCTAATAAACAATATATATTAGCCTACTACTGTTTCACTGCGGTTGATGTGGTGTGCAGCCATATTGAATTCTGAAATGCCCTCGACTAATGATTTTTCTGGTCGACTAGTAGTCGTTCATTTTAAGCGATAGTTGACTAATTGCATGTTTATTAATAAACCATATAAATCACAATAAAAAGCCTTTTAATGCCTACATAGCCTAATCCGCACCAGCAGAAGTAATGATTATGAGTGCATTGGGAAAAACAGCAAGGAAATTGCTTCAACATTTTAATAAGTGATAAACTAGTGTTTTCTGTATTTTCTTGCTACAGTGATAAAGTTGACGATGCTGACTTATCGCCGCAGTAGTGGACGCGCCTATATGGATTACATAAGATGAGAATATTTGTTTTCCATTTGAATTTGTTCATTTAAAAGTAGACATTTCGTTTTCTTTAGATATATTTTTCATGTGTGTGAGGCAAGTTTACATGGAGTTTCAGTTCTTTTTTTTTTTGGCGCGCTCAAGTTCACAGAGAGAGACGGCAGAAAGCACACCCTGCATGCTTTCATTATTTTACAAAAGCACAACATTTTGTTGTTATTGTGAGTGCACACAAATAAAAGTAGACTCTTCACAGATTCAAAAGATCTATTACTCTTATCTGTATGACCAAAAATGACGAGTATTTTAGGTGCAAGTGATCGCGCCAGCGCCTGTTAGCTGTCATGCAGTAAGTGCGCTACTATTCCGCTTTCACACTCCGCACAAACGTTTGAATAGCCCACATTTTTTTAGGTTAACATTAAAGCGAGATGATAAGCCATATTTGAGGTCGATGAATGATAGACGAGCATTTGGATATATTGAAATTACCACATAGACCAGTTGTTCTGTTCGATCTGTCCGTCAGATTGCGTGACTTCGCCAATTCCTGTTACTGATTTTTTTTTCCTTCCTGCGACTAATAAAATTTTGGTAGTCTAAGCCTCTTCTCGTCAACTAACGGTTTAGTTGACTATTAGGGGGCAGCCCTAGAAATCAGAGTTGTTGCGGTTCCCCTGAGTTTTCCAGTCGCAACTCACTTGTGTGGGTGTTCCAGTTAAAAGTTCCTACTGGGAAATAGGACTTACCCACTTCCAAACACACCAGCGCTGCGTCCGAAAACTAAGGCAGCTGACTTGTTGCCTCGCTGCCTTATAGGCAATGACTTTGTAGGCAGCGTTTGCGCATGAGGGTGCCTCACAAAACTGATTTCGGACAGACTTCTGAGGCAGCGTAACAATTTAACGATCTTCAGCAAAATAGAGCGAGCTTTAGTGATAACTAAGCAAATATTTAATTACTACAATTGCAATTTCTCACTAGAAATGACATCAGAATTTGAAAACATTGGTCAAAAATATAAATTTACACACAATTTGACCAGCAACAGCAACTTTTAGACGCCATCATTATTTTTTAGTTTAACTGACACAGATTGGAAAGCACAGGATTGTGGGATATCAAAGGCAGTAAAGGATACATTTATGCTGCCTTCAAAAATCGATCAGATGACGGTATCTCAGGAGACAGGAAGATTCGGACAGATTCGGATGCCTTGATGCCTTCCTACCTTGGAATTAGGGCTGGGACAATACATCAATTCAAGATACAAGATAACTTAAAAATACAATTTTTAAGTTTTCGGATGCAGCCATTGTATCGCGAATCGGTAATTCATGTATTGTCCCAGCCCTTCTTGGAATGCGTTCTCCTAAGGCAGCACTTTTAAATTTTCAGGCGCAGCCCCGGTATGTATGTGACAAAAGAAGTATGTCCGAATTCACAGTACTAATAATGAACGTAAACAACTCACAGAGCTCTTACTTGTACCACCTGACTGCTGCAGATTCATTTCGGCGTTGATAGTGTTGACATAGAAACGCATAATTCCGAGTCTGAGGATGTGAACAGCTCCGGATAGAACGTCACGGGTTGCCATCTCGTAATTACGGTTACGGATATTAGCATAAGCTTGTTGTTTTGGTTCAGGAGGAACTGTAAAAGGCGGCTGCTGTTTGTTTTCGTGACGTTCGGTGCCTGTCTGTCTACAACTCTGTGTAGCCTTATGGAACACGCTGATGACATGATGCAACTTAAAAATTCAAATATTGTACGGTAGGCCTACTGAAGAATTAATTGATACTTTGTAAGTTGAATGCGCTTTCGGTGTCATTCACTTCCAGTTATTTTAGCTGTACAAAACAGCTCGTTATGCTGCTTGATATTGCAAACTGATATTTCTTACCATATTATTTTAATGTATTGTAATTATAAACACACTGGTTTGTAATGCAAATAGTTGTTCTGTTTACTGCACTTTGTTAGTCTAGTTATTTACCTATAGCTAATAAATAAATCAGAAGTCTTTCACATTCACAGAAAATAGCTTAATTCCATGTTGCAAAACAAGGTGAATATAAAATGTAAAAGCAAGAGAAAGAATCAAATACTTCTCGTGTTACAGTGCTGCACGATGGGTGGGCCTGCATTGTTGGATCTCGCCACAAGTAGGAGGCAAATCTTTTGAGTCCGCCTACTGTCGTCTCCACCATCTCCTGTCACAGTCCCCTGCTGCCACTGAATACCTTTCACTCTAGTACTGTAAAACTTCTTAACTAGGACTAAAATCAGAAGTTTGACGTGACACACCGATTGACTCCACGGTGCGCTGCCTCTCGTATTTGCCTGCAATTTCCCTGCTGCCTCATGGCAGCTCGTCAGTCACTGTCTTCCCACTGCTACACATATTCTCCAGCTGCTTTTTCTTGCTCTTTGGTCCTATTAGACAAGAAACGCCGCATTTGTACTGGAGGATGCGCACGTACATTGTTGAATTATTCATTGCGAAACATACAGAATATTCAGAAGCAGGTGATAGGGTGGTTGTATGAAATCTTGTGGAATTCATTTTACAGGAGCGCATGCATTTTGAGCAGCCTGCGAGCAGTTCAGTTCTTACTCATAAATAATGAAAATAATGGCTTTCGATGGAAGTGCGGTGATGAAACTTTTGTCATTCACATCTTTTTTCTTTTCTTTTTTTCTTTTTCTTTTTTTTTTGCTGAAGAAAAAAAACGATAAAGGAAAATAATTCTCTTCCTGGTGAAATATAAAACGTTATGCTTTTTATATTTATCATATTTTGTTTAGAATATTAAGCATACTAAACTGGGATTACTGTAGTGAATTTATTCAAATTTGGCATAAGCTAATGCCAGTGTTTCATGACGGGTCAGAAAGACACCAAAGCAGCAGGTAAAATGATAAAGTCTGGAAAACCTTTTTTTTTAATTTTTTTTTTTTTTTATGTTATGCTATTTTAATGTTATTTTGGTGTGCTACAACCAGGGCTATTATAGTTAACTAAAACTTAAAACCATGTACATTTTCGTTTAAATAAAACAAACATACTAAAATAACTTCAGACGTGGACAAAATTGTTGGTACCCTTGATAAATATGATCAAAGATGACTGTAAAAATAAATCTGCTTTGTTTATCCTTTTGATCTTTAATTCATAAAATTAACAAAAATCTAACCTTTCAATGAAGGAAAAGAATTGAAAGTGGGGGGAAAATTACATTATGAAATAAATGTTTTTCTCCAAAACAAGTTGGCCACAATTATTGGCACCATTTTATTCAAGACTTTTTGCAACCTCCTTTTGCCAAGATAACAGCTCTGAGTCTTACCTATAATGCCTGCTGAGTTTGGAGAACACCTGACAAGAGATCAGAGACCATTCCTTCATGCAGAATCTCTACAGATCCTTCAGATTCCCAGCTCCATGTTGGTGCTTCTTCTCTTCAGTTCACTCCACTCATTTTCTATAGGGTTCAGGTCAGGGGACTGGGATGGCCATGGCAGAAGCTTCATTTTGTGCTCAGTGACACATTTTTGTGTTGGTTTTGATGTTTGTTTTGGATCATTGTCCTGATGGAAGATCCAACCATGGCTTATTATTGGATTTCTAGCAGAAGCTGTCAGGTTTTGATTTTGTATCTGTTGGTATTTGATAGAATCCATGATACTAAGTATCTGAACAAGATGTCCAGGACCTCCAGCAGAAAAATAGGCCCACAACATTAAAGACCCAGAAGTATATTTAACCGTGGGCACGGGGTACTTTTTATCCAAAAAGCTCTTTTTTTAGTTTCATCTGACCATAGAAGCCGGTCCCGTTTGATGTTCCAGTCTTGTCTGACAACTGAATATGCTGGAGATTGTTTCTGGATGAGAGCAGAGGATTTTTCTTGAAACCCTCCCGAACAACTTGTGGGGATGTAGGTGCTGTTTGATCATTTTTTTTAGGCTTTCTGAGACTCAAAACTCAACTAATCTCTGCAATTCTCCAGCTGTGATCCTTGGAGAGTCTTTAGCCACTCAAATGTTCCTCCTTACCGCGCATTAGGATGATTTATACACACGTCCTCTTCCAGGCAGATTTGTAACATCTTTAGTTAATTGGAACTTCTTAATTATTGCCCTGATAGTAGAAATGGGGATTTTCAATGCTTTAGCTATTTTCTTAGAGCCACTTTCTATTTTGTGAAGCTCAACAATCTTTTGCTGCACATCAGAACTATATTCTTTGGTTTTACTCATTGTGATGAATGATTAAGGGAATTTGGCCTTTGTGTTTCTTCATGTTTATACTCCTGTGAAACAGGAAGTCATGGCTGGACAATTTCATGTTCATGATCACCCTGGTGTGCTAAAAAAATGTAAATATGAATGGGAATAGGTTCAAACATTCACTGATGCTCCAGAAGGAAACACGATGCATTAAGAGTCAGGGGGTGAAAACTTATGAACAGGATGAAGATGTCCAAATTTTTCTTATTTTATTTAAATATCAATTTTTTTCATTTAATACTGCTCCTCGGAAGCAACAGAAGATACTTTAATGTTTTCCGGAAGACAAATAAGTACAATTTACCTTGATCTTCGAATTCAAAAAGTTTTCAGTTTTTTAATAGTTGTGTTTGAGTCCCTCACTTGTCCTCAGTGTGAAAAGATGGATCTCAAAATCATTCAGTCACTGCTGGAAAGGGTTCAAATATGCAAAAGATGCTGGAAAACTGAAGAATCTGCAGGATCTGGAGGATTTTTCTGAAGAACAGAGCTCAGTTTAACTGTTCAGAACAAACAAGGGACTCATGAACAACCATCACACAACAAAAAAACGGTCGTAGATCATCCAGGTAACCACACACAGTATTAAGAATCAGTGGTTCACAGACTTTTGAACTGGGTCATTTTAATAAATTCAGCTATTTTTTTGTCTTGTGCATTATGTGTAAACATCTTTTATGTAAAATATCTTACTCAGGACAGTACTAAATAAAAAATAACATGCATTTTGTATGATCTCTCTTATTTTGTTAAAATTATTCACATTTTCACAGATTCTGCAAGTGGTTCACATACTTTTTCTTGCAACTGTATTTTACTCATAAAAAATTCTAGGGGAGCCAATAATTGTGGCCAACGTGTTTTGAAGAAAATCATTTATTTCATAATGTGATTTTTTCCCCCCCACTTTCAATTCTTTTCCTTCAATGAAAGGTTAGATTTTTGCTAATTTTATGAATTAAAGATCAAAAGGATAAACAATGCAGATTTATTTTTTTACAGTCATCTTTGATCATATTTATCAAGGGTACCAACAATTTTGTCCACGTCTGTAAAACTGACCTAAAAACTGACGCTTCCATGGGGTTAATAACCTCAGTGAGATATGCTTTTCAGGATGTTGACATTGGCTTTCATTTTACATTTATTTATTTATTCATTTAAATGTTTGGACACACTTGGACTGAATTGATGTTTTTTTTTTCCATGATAGATACGTTTTCATCTAAAGGCTCAAATGCTAAACTAACATAAATTGTTTTTGCATACTACTCCTTACAAAACCAAATTTATTATGTTCATTTATTAATTTTAAAATGGATAACCGCACATCCTCCAGTTAGTTTCCTTTAGAAATGTACCACATACAGTAACAACTCAAAAGGCTTTAGAGTTTTGCCCTGAGCTGTGATCTGAGTAATGGCAGCAGTAAATACAGTTTTGCTTATAAGTTTTTGTATCTCCCAATATTTTAAGGAGCAAAATGTTCCCAGCAAGTATAGCCGCTGGAGTGACTCTCTCATCAGGCATGAGGAACGTACATGAAGCAGAAAGTGTATAGGCTTACAGCTCACAGCTTTGAATAAATCAACGCACAGTAAAAATATTATAATTCTTTTCAGTTCACGATATCAGGCAAACACTAGAGCGATCCCGATTCAGACTTTATGCATAAACATTATTAGTTCAAGCATAGCACTAATCCTAAATTCAAATCTGTTCACTTAGCCCATGGCGGCCTTTCGCAGCAGACATCGCATCTCCCTTCTGAAAGAAATTCATTGCATCCAATTATTTCAGCAGTTCTCCCTTCAAGAGCAGTGTCCCAAACAGACCTTAAGAGGAAGCGCACGGCACATTGCGTTTTATGCCCTTATTTATATTCTGTTTGATTTGTTTATGCCTTGGGAATTGAGGCAGCTTGTCTGTCGGTGGTTGTTCAGTACATAAATCGTGAAACCGAGCCAGGAAAACTTCTGGATTTCAGATATTTACTAGTGAGTGGAAGTCATGTCACTTCTGTTGGCTGGATCTGTCACTTTGAAATGTGTGTTAAAGTCATCATAAAACACAAGTTGCTATAGTCTTTTCTTCTCTATTGAGACATATATGAGAAACGGCTTCTGGAACAACAACAACAACAACAAAAATGTAGTGCGGGACTTGATTTTGTCCATGGGGAATTGATTGGATGATTGGATGTTTGTGGTTTGCTATTGGTCGATCTTATGTGAGTGACAGGTTGTCCCGCCCTCGTGCCAGTATACACATAATCAGAGAAGAGAAAAAACAAGAATTGGCAATATTTATTTCATGCCGACTTTAATGTAGCTGTGATGTGGACTTCCCTATTTTCATTAAATTAGAATGGTCAGTCTTACACAGTGGGCAAATTTAATTAAAAAAATGCACGTGTGGTTGACCAAGAAGCACATGGGTATCGCAAGTTTAGAAACACAGGAAGTGTAATATACAAAAAAGCATGTGTGTCAGAATCTTATTATTTTTAATTGCTTCTCTGTGCAGTTTGACACGCTTCATAGTTCACCCAAAAATGAAAATTTTGTCATTACTTACCCTCAAGTTGTTCCAAACCTGTATGAGTTTCTTTCTTCTGTTGAACACAAAATAAGATATTTTAAAGAATGTTTGTATCCAGACAGTTGACGGCACCCATTGACTTCCATGGTATTTTTTTTCCTACTATGGAAGACAATGGGTGCCGTCAACTGTCTGGATACAAACATTCTTTAAAATATCTTATTAATATCTTAAAATATCTCACATTGTAGTATATTTGCAAGAATAATGTTATCGAAGCCACTGGAGGGCAAGCCTGCAACCTTTAGCCAAAAAAGCGTAACGGCTAATGCTAATGCTCCAGCTCTGGCGGTACGCAGGGACGGAGTTTTGAAAGGCGGGCACTGATGTCACTGCCATTACACAATAGGCTGAGAGGTTCCGCACGTGATTAAGTTAGCCGTTACGCTTTCTCCAATGGTGGAGATACAGACCCTCTCATCTCCCTGTAATATACAATCTCTGATGTTATTGCACTATGTTGATCAGGTGGCAACAGTTAAGCAATGTGATGTTTGGCCCTGTTTCAGATTATCTGCTTAAAATACTTTGCAGAATGGGAACAGAGACAGCTTTTGTCATGGTACAACAGTCTAGACTGCACCTTAAGACTTTAAATTTTATGGCAAACTTATGATCTCTTATGGCCCCAGTTTTTGGTATTTAATCTTTGATAGTACATGTTTACATAAAAGTATAAATGCCCCAGCTATGCCCCTGAATGTCTCTAAAAAGACCAAAACTGGTATAAAAAACATGAATTCCTGGATGCCAGGAAGCTATTTAAAAGCATTGAAAACCACCCAAAAATGAAAATTCTGTCATTAATTACTCACCCTCATGTCGTTCCACACCCGTAAGACCTTCGTTCATCTTCGGAACACAAATTAAGATATTTTTGATAAAATCCGATGGCTCCGTGAGGCCTGCATTGACAGCAAGATAATTAACACTTTCAATGCCCAGAAAGCTACTAAAGACATATTTAAAACAGTTCTTGTGACTACAGTGGTTCAACCTTTATGTTATGAAGCGACAAGAATATTTTTTGTGCGCCAAAAAAACAAAATAATGACTTTCAAGCTTTCAAGCTTCATGAAGCAGTGTTTTGAAATCGCCCATCACTAGATATTGTTTAATAAAGTAGTTATTTTGTTTTTTTGGCGCACAAAAAGTATTCTCGACGCTTCATAACATTAAGGTTGAACCACTGTAGTCACATGAACTGTTTTAAATATGTCTTTAGTAGCTTTCTGGGCATTTGAAAGTGTTAATTATCTTGCTGTCAATGTAGGCCTCACTGAGACATCGGATTTGATCAAAAATATCTTAATTTGTGTTCTGAAGATGAACGAAGGTCTTACGGGTGTAGAACAACATGAGGGTGAGTAATTAATGACAGAATTTTCATTTTTGGGTGAACTAACCCTTTAAATAGTCATAGTGTTTGTAATGGCAATAAATCCAGGGAATTTCAAGGTATTTTTAAAAATTACTTTATATTAATGTAGGGCATAGACAAAGAATATACAAGGTAAATCATTATTATCCTATTTCAATCATAGTTCCTAAATGTAAGTAAGTATTCTAAGACACAACACATCCTTTCCTCTGCAGTGCATCTGCCCTTCCACCACATCTGACACTCTCATCTTTGACTCTCTGTTCCCTCCTCCACATCTTCCCCGGGTTCAAACTTCTGCCACAGACTTGGAGTAGTAATGCCAATCACACAGCCAGCAATTCTCTTCCCAGCATTCCCACTGCGTTTACTCTCCTCATCTGAGCCCAATCCCAGATCATCCTCCTTCTCATGAATCACCACCGCACGTCCCAGAATGGATTGAGCCCCAAAGAGCTTGGCCTCTGGGAGCTTCAGGAACCGGCTTATAACTCCTCGGTTGGAAACAAAGTTGCCCAGGTCTCCAGGATGACCAGGGTGGTCGACGCCCTGCGGATTGTAATGAGGACCAACAGTGACGCAGCCTTGACTGAGGTCTCCATACTGATGGATATGGATGGCACGCACTTGATTATCGATGACAGGCAAACCACGGAGGTTGATTTTCACTTCTAAAGTTCCATTGGGGAAGAGCTGCTTGAAGAGGACTTGCCCAAAGATCTCTGGCTGGCTGGGTGGTAAACTGGGGACAGGAGTTACTTCACAAGTGGCATAGATTGTGTTGTTGAACTCCACGACTTCCGGCTGTGGAGCTCCGAAAATCAAAAGAACTGGATTGTCAGAGAACTCTCCTCCTTGTATATGCAGCACCAGCAATATCAGAGGGAATTTTAGGATGATTTTCTCCATGTTGATCTTTAAAGCCTACAATGAAGAGCGAATTCAGTAAAATCATATTTTTTTTTTGTTTAAGTTCAAAGCTTTGTTCCAGGGAGCTTTGAGAGTGGAAGTTGCATTAGGTTAAATAGCTAAACTAGATTACGGTGCATTCACACAAGACGTCGGCATTAATGCTTCTGATTTACTTTGAATGGGTGACATCATGCATTGCCGAACTGAATTGTGGGTTCCGTTGCGTCGCGTCACTGGCATTGCTCGCAGCACAAGGTGAAAAATAGGCTTGTTCGAGATGCATCGGCGCTACGCAGACCAATTGGCGTATGACATCAAGGTGTCACGAGTATCGGAAGCCAAACACACCAAAAGTGGGACGAGGCAGCGGGGTGTTACAGAGCTCGCGCCGCGCTGACATGTCATCTGCGCAGTTCAATGGACCGAGCCGCGCGACCGACTCGTCAGCGCAGCGCGGACGTACTTGCTAGCGCCACTGAACGGACAGCGCGGCGCGAATCACATTACTGCTTTGCAGAAGTTAAGCTGTTTTTCCCTTTAGATAATGAAGATAAAGAGAATGAAATTATACATGTCTTTTGCTTATTATCTTTCATATTAGTAGCAGACTACATGTAAACAGACTGTATTGTTTCTTAGGCTACGATTGCATGCTTAAATAAGCCTATATACACCATGCATATACACACACTTCTGTTCTAGTTTAAGATCGGTAAGATTTTTTAAAAATGTTTTTGAACGAAGTCTCTTCTGCTCACCAAGGCTGCATTTATTTGATCCAAAATACAGCAAAAACAGTAATATTGTGAAATATTTTTCATTTTAAAATAACTGTTTTCTATATGCTTAGCCTAGCCTATATATATGCGTTTTCAGGATTCTTTGATGAATAGAAAGTTCAAAAGAACAGCATTCGTCTGAAATAGAAAAGTTTTGTAACATTATAGGCTACCGTTCAAAAGTTTCGGGGCAGAATTTTTGGGGAGGGGTTGGGGAAAAATTAAAGAATACTTTTATTCAGCAAGGATGCATTAAATTGATCAAGTCACAGCAGACATTTATAATGTTACAAAAGCTATGCTGTTCTTTTGAACTTTCTATTCATCAAAGAATCCTGAAAAAAAATTGCACACATCTGTTTTCAAAATTAATAAAAAATATTTCTTGAGCAGCAAATCAGTATATTAGAATGATTTCCGAAGGATCGTGTGACACTGAAGACTGGAGATACTGAAAATTCAGCTTTGATCACAATTAATATTTTAAAATATACTCAAATAGAAAACAGTTAGGCCTATTTTAAAATGTAAAAATGCTGTATATTGTTGTGGTAATTCTATAGTTGCTGTGGTAACAACAACTATAGTTATATAAACAAATTACCCAATTCTGTACAAATTTTTCTACAACTATAGGGTATATTGTACTATAATATACACTACAGTTTACTGTAGTAAAAACTAAAGTATACTACAGTATTTATTACAGTTTATCAGTTCACTATAGTTAATACTACAGTAGCCTATGCTGTAACGTTCATTAACAAAGTGTTGTAAATAATACTATAATATATACAGTAGCCTATACTACAATTTACTATTTACTATAGTATGGTTCAATTTACTAGGGGAGCGCGGGGCACAAACTAACGCGGGGCTAGTTGTAACACACATGGTTTAAATACTTCCACATATGCTAGCATGATGAATCTTCGTGTATTTACTAGTTGCCATAGCGACATTATAGAAAATGCGCGGAAATTCAGAAATCTTTGGGAGATATCACTGAAAATTTATTTAACAATAGCAAAAGTAAATTTCTTACTTAAGTTAATTTTTCATCTATATTTTTTTGTGTTTATTTAAAATTAGACAAATCTGATATTATTTTAATCTCCAATCTGTTGTTTAGCAGTTTGGGTAGTTAATGCTTCACTAACTAGCAGAAGACACTAACCAGGTTTAAATTCCAGTTGCGCAGATAGGGTTCGTTGTAACACTGTGTTACAATGTGCCCCGCTATTAGAACTATACTATTCTATACAGTTACGATACAACTGGCATAATCAACTTTAATGAATTTCTGTTGAGAAACCATGGGGAAAAAGTTGAATAAAGGCTGAGAGGAAGAACCTGAACATTTAGAAAATATTATTTCAAGAAATGTTCAGCATTTGACCTGGCTCATCTAGGCCTATTTATCCCCTGTTTAGTGAGAGCTTTGAGTGGAGGGAGAGGAGTGTTCAGCTCTGTGTTTTTCTGAATGTCTGAATATGTTTCTTCATCTGTTTGCCTGTATTGTTTTGACCTATGCTGTATAGCTGTTTTGCAGTGTTCATTGTCAAACTACAAAAATATTTAAATTTGAATTTCTAAAAAAAAAAAATGCTATTATTTTATATGAAAAAAATAATAACTGTCTTTTATTGACAAAATATTTTAGATTGTCATGTATATTTTTTTCATTAAATCAGGTAACATTTTAAGCTGTCATATGGTCATGTTACAATGTGCCCCACCTATGGGGCATGTTGTCACATTTCACTTCCCTTCTTTCGGGGTAAATAAAGAAAAAAGTATATACTGTATTAATGAAACAAAGCCACATATTTGTACCAGACATGTGTGAAATTAATGTGGAACAAAATAAATTCTCTGAACCCTAAGTAGATTTACACAAACTGAGAAAGTCAAAAAGCGTTAGGTTGTGCCCCGCTCTCCCCTATAGTATGGTTCAAAAACACTATAGTATTTACTATAGTATTTTTTCACCATATAGGCTTATTTAAGCATGCAGTCGTAGCCTAAGAAACAATACAGTTTGTGTACATGTAGTCTACTACTAATATGAAAGATAATAAGCAAAAGACATGTATAATTTCATTCTCTTTATCTTCATTATCTTATGTAAAGGGAAAAACAGCTGAACTTCTGCAGAGCAGTAATGTGATTCGCACTGCTGTTTTAATTGGTCAGTGGCGCTAGCAAGTACGTCCGTGCTGCGCTGATGAGTCGGTCGCGCGGCTCGGTCCATTGAACCGCGCAGATGACATGTCAGCGCGGCGCGAGCTCTGTAACACCCCGCTGCCTCGTCCCACTTTTGGTGTGTTTGGCTTCCCATACACAAGAGCGTTTGGAGAGCATACGACTCTTTATGCTTTTGAATCGCTCTCGCGGTACTTTGATGTCATACGCCGATCGGTTTGCGCAGCGCCGATGCATCTCAAACAAGCCTATTTTCAACTTTTAAGCGCCAACGCAGGCGTCAGCCAATCACATCGCCTTATGCAAATACCCTAGCGCAGACGCTAGCAAATTGCGTTCATGCAACACCGGAAAGTAATGTGATTGGCTGTTGTCACTATGATGGTCCCAGAGCCACAGAGAGAGCTCTACATGGCTCTGGATGGTCCAAGCTTCAGACACGCCCTCCGTCAAACGTTGACGCCCCGTGTAAATGCAGCGAAATTGTATTTCTTTTTGAATTGCTAAGTACCCTTGTGAAAAAGAAGTGTGCTTAATTATATTGAATGTGCAATTGTAGTGTACTTCAAATCTTGAGAGAATAATTTAAAAAAACTATAGGTCTACTTGCAGATATTATAACATTGATTAAATAAAAAGCCACTTAAGTGTACATACAGTACACTTTCATAAGTATGTTTATTAACACATGAGTCAAGTCACTTTTAAAAAGTGCACTTTGTAATAATGTCAAAAAAAGTTTTACTTTAAAGTACATTGTTTTAATAATTGTTTGGTTGTGCTTTAAAGAAGTATACTTATTTTGATGTGTTGACGAACATACTAGTACTTGATCTGTCGTATGTTATTCAATATTAAATATATAAACATTTTACATAAAGGTTTTACATAAAGGTTTTAATACAAATGATATTCTATATTGTAGTTTACCATAAATACACAGTAAATGTCAGTATATTTAGCAGTACACTTTATCCATATTTCAAAGACAATACAAGTAGTTATGAAATTACATATAAAGATGTACTTAATTGGGTCAAACAAAGGACAGTTTCACCTAACTGCATTTAATATACATTTAAACTACAATACAGTTTTATTTAATTGCAATAAACATGCAATTAAATCGAAAACCTAACATTCTTGCACTTAAGCATATTCTTTTAAAGTATTATTTCCATAATATGTACTCTTTAAAAGCATGTTGTGTAGGCCTAATTCTTTTTCACAAGGGTAAGTAAAATGAAAGACAAAATATTTATGTTTTTGTTTAAACTGTAACTTTTTTTTAATAGTTGTACTAAATCTTGACAGCAAAATGCTGTTCTTAGACTTCATACTGCTGTCTGGTATTATTTTCAACCAAAAAACAAAGCAGAGACCATTCCAAAAAAGCCATTGTTGATTAGTCAACATCAAGTCAATATTTGCACCAATGAAAAAAACAAAACATGCCAAAAACAGAAAAGGTACTTTACCGTATAACTGAAGTGATGTCCTTAAACTGTGTGCAGACTGAATATAGCAGTCACAAGATTACTGCAAAGCTTAATCCGTGTGCAGCCTTGAACTGGGGTTGAGAGAATGTTCCCTTGCAAACTTTGTATTATTGATTGGCTGCTCTTCTTGGAACTCATGTGGAACTATAAGTTAACCACGTTAACTTTCCTTGTTATGTTTGGTTAGTTACAGTACTGTAATTTTAAAGAGTAGATAAAAATAGGGAGCCTAAATGTTTTACTATAAATGAGACATATTAAATTTGTTGTTAGTTATAGCGCACATGAAACTGATTTTATATGCTCTGCAAATCCAATTCCACTTGAAGTTAATGCTTGACGCCACTTCTTAGAAAATATTCATCTCACATGTAACACTCATAAGTGAATATCTGACAGTTCTTCTGTTTCAAGAAACCATTTCTACAGACTCTGTCCCAAGCCTGACAAGCCTATTTCACATGCAGTGGACTGTTATTTAATTGTCTTTGAAGGCCGAAGTAAAAATGCCCTGTATTTCAGATTTATACGGAGTAGTGCAAAGTCTTGTTAACGTTAACTTTGTTTTTCCCATCACCATCAATTCCCAGCCACGACCAATGATCCAGTTGCTATTATGTGGCTTGTTAGCCATGCCTAGGCTGTATAATTACCTGTGTCGGTGGCAATGATTGTCTTCTGCACTAGCTGATTCATTGCGGTAAATTATCATAGTCTGTAAAGGAGCTGTCTGAGATGTACAAGAGCTCAGTACATTCAGAGACTTGATTTAAGATTCTCTCAAGGGATGCCAATACAGGTTTTGGGGATTTACGAATCAGATATTGAAAATGAACTTTTGACTAAACATTATTGAAATACAGTATGCTAAAAACTTCACATCTAGTATGTTCCATCTGGCAAATTTTCATCAGACTTGTGACAATATGTATTTGTCAGTGTTTACTGAGACATCTTTTAGTGTCATTGTGAAAGGGATAGTTCATACAAAAATGAACATTAAATTATTTGCTCACCACGTTGTTGCAAACTGCAACTTTCTTCTGCGCCTAACTTCTTCCTCTGTGTTCCACAGAAAAAACAAAACAAAAACAGGTTAGCAGCATTACAAATACTGAAATATACATGACACCATATTCAATAGAAATTACATTTTTACATGAAAGTACATTTTAGTTTCCCATAATTGCTTGTCAAACCATATTTTAAAGACAAGTAATTATGAATTATGTCAATGAAGTGTCTGCAAACATTACATTCAGTCCTATAGTAAGTTCAATAGGTAGGCTAATCTAAAGTGTAGCTACTTCTTTTTCACAAAAGTTATCAAAGTTTTCTTTCACGTTTGTTAAAAATGTTCTATAGAGACACTTCTAATAAATACATAAAAACACACAGAAATTGTTTCATGTAGGCCTATTGTATGAAAATAAAATAATTAGCTGTTGTAATGTAGTCTATTTGTATTGGAGGTGAGTGAAAAAAATCCAAGGACACAAACGCTGTAGAGCCCCATGCGGTGAAAGCAGGAACTGCAGCTCTGCGAGGAGGCGGGTCATGGGTCTGCTCTTTCTTTATTTGGCGCTAGATATAATATGATATCCTTCGGGTACTGCATGTAGATCATAAACAACGTCCATTATTTAGCATACTTCTCTTTTAATATTTGGCAAAAATTCACTGAGAACTGGAATGAATAATATGCATAAACAGAGGTGGATGGTGTGTTTATCCTCAGTGCACTTGAAATAATGATGATGAGGTAAGTGCTTCCGGTAGCCATCTTGTCGTTTAGCAGTGTATGAGTGAGAGAGAGAGAGCAGCGGCTGCGTTGGAGTAACCGACAAACTCTTTCCTCTGTTACCTTATTAATCTTTCTATTACGAGATGTCAAAACGGCATCGGTTGGATTTAGGCGATGATTATTCGTCGACCAAGAAGAGATCTTCTGACGGGTATGTTGAGCTCGAGGAGAGCTTTATCTGTCCGCTGAGGAGGGAAAGAGCGGCTAGGTAGCACTAGCATGTTCACACACTCGTGCTGGTGTGGCTTTAATATCGCACGGACTCTGACACAGTCGCTAATAAATAATATGAATAAAATGCACAGCTGATATCTGCAGAGGTTATTATAACACTCAGGAAAAGCGTTGTTTGCACAGAAGCGCGCGGGTCTTTGTGACTAGTGCCGCTAGCACGTGTGCTCACTAGGCTGCATGGGTTTGCTCGCGTGCACAACAGCGGCTTGACATGCATCAGAGAATATTTACATTTCACTTGATTTCTTGATTTGTTACTTTCTAGCTCTGACTCGCTTTGTGTAAAGAAGCAGACAGGAAACCTTTGTGGAGCATAGATGTGTTTTAAAGAAGGCCGCTACATAAACACTAGTGTAAATATGTTGTGTAATCCTGACTTTGCCGGTGTCGGAATGTGGCTCACTAGGCTCTGAAACTGTCTGCACAGAAACTAGCTAGAACAAATAAAATGGTATAAATGAAAGTAATAAATAAATAAATATTGGGAATGTGAGAGTGTAATTTCTCAGGTCTTATATTAATGAGCCGGATTTTTGGTTGCACACGGTTAAAGCGCGGCCTACTGTTTCACTTTGGATCGTGTGTAGTTTTCACTGGCATTTTTGTTTTAATTATTTTATTTTTAAATAATAAAAGTATTTCTTTTCTTTTTTTTTTTTTTTTTAAATGATTGCTCGTAGTTGAATGTGAGTAGCGTTGTCCGAATCTTAAACGAATCGTTCTTTTGTGTCGGAACCAAATGGGTTAGGTCGTCAACTTGTTGAACCGATGATTGAACGTAGTGAATCAATGAATTTACTGTTCTTTTACTTTAACAGCAGAAATAGCGTAAATGTTACGAATAAAATGTACTAGAACTATGATTACGGTGTGATTGTCAAAACTAATGCAAAACAGTTTTTTTTATTAACTTCCTAACCAAGACATTAAGCCAAAAGATGTTTCATGATTATTTACTGCAAATGCAATCATCCTTAAAGGGATAGTTCACCCAAAAATGGAAATTCTGTCATCATTTACTCACCCTCAAGTTGTTCCGAACCTGTATGAATTTCTTCTGCTGAACACAAAAGAAGATATTTTGAAGAATGGTGGTAACCAGACATAGTATGGAAGCTTGTTTCTGCCACCGAATAAAAAAGGTAATTGCCACTTTTTATCTCAAAATTCAGATTTTGTTTCTTGCAGTTGCGAGTTTACATCTTGCAATTCTGACTTTTTTCTTAGAATTGCGTGATATGAACTCGCAATTCTGACATTATCATTCACAATTGTGAGTTTATATCTCGCAATTGTGAGGGGAAAAAAAGTCGCAATTACCTTTTTTTTTTTTTTTTTTTTTTTTTTTTTAATATATAAATTATTTAGTGGCGGAAACAAGCTTCCGTATGATGGACCCCATTGACTTCCATAGTATTTTTTTTTTTTTTTTTTCTCCATACTACGGAAGTCAGTGTCAACTGTTTGGTCACCCATATTCTTCAAAAAATATTTTGTTCAGCAGAAGAAAGAAATTCATACAGTTGTGGAACAACTCGCGGGTAAGTAAATGATTTCATTTTTGGGTGAACTATCCCTTTAAAACTTAGTGTGCCCTTGGTTCAATGAGTTGACGACTAAACAAATTCAGTTTTTTTTTAAAAAATTAATAGTTCAGCATACTTTTGAAAACCAACTCGACCGATTTATTTAAAAGATCCGAAACACGCAAAAAACATGCTTTTGTTTTGAGATTCGGACATCACCACTCTCAATTCAACCCAAACTATGAGCAATTATTCAGAATTAAAATGTAATCATTTTTAATAATAAAACCTAATAATGTGCAGGTTCTGGAAGTAAATACCCCATTCATTCATAAGGGAATTGATTTTGTATGATAACTTTTAACTCTTTAAAGGCAGACCTCTTTTGAGCTTCGAGGTTGTTCACTTTTTTTAACTTTAGGTAGTGTGTATAATGTTGCTGTTAGAGCAATAAACAACATCTGCAAAGTTACATCGTTCAAAGCAAAGGGAGATATTTTCTTTTACAGAAATCGCTTTTTAAGGACTACAACAAACGGCTGGTAGGGACTACAACGAGCTTCTTCCCTAAAATTTACATAAACCCTGCCCCCGAGAACACGCAACAAAGGGGTGATGCCATGTTATTGCAATACAGTACGTAACACAAACGCAACAGTATGTCATAAGAGCAAGATGACAACATAAGTTATAACCGTAATTAAACTATACCTGTTCTATCTTCATGCAGCATATTCTCTGGCTCTGTAGGATCTTACAGCAGTTCCCACACAAGCGATTTATAGATTATCATGACAGAATATGCTAATCAATCACTTTAAGATAAAGTCATAAATTCATCAACTAACCGTTCAGAAACGTCCTGTTGCATTCTACATGTTGTCACTTCTTATTGAGTCTCTCCATCATTGCCCGACTCCGGTTTGAACATAAAAGGCTGAACAGTTTCTGATATTTTCAGTGAGTCTGTGTGAGGTAATCGGAGCTGCTAACACAAGCTCCGCCCTCTTCTTGGGAGCAGCAGCTCATTTGCTTTTAAAGGGGCACACAAAAATGGAGCGTTTTTGCTCACCCTCAAAAAGTGACAAATTTAACATGCTCTAAAAATGATCTGTGGGGTATTTTGAGCTAAAACTTCACATACACACTCTGGGAACATCAGAGACTTATTTTACATCTTTTAAAAGTGGCATTATATGACCCCTTTAATCAGTAGTGTATGCTTATATTGAAGCATCAGTCCACATTATTTCAACTTGTTTTTAAAATGATTGTGTTCAGTGGAATTCCAGGTAAAAAACACATTAATAGTTTTATTTTCCTCCGTTTCTAATTCGATTGTCATTCGAAATGCTTTATGGAATTTTAGTCCTTTCCCTCATGATGCATAATGCATCAAGAACCAACTTTTTGCCTGATTTTTAAGTAACTTTTTGCTTAAAATCAAAGCTTGTAATGTTGAGATTTACCTTGTAGGTTGATTTGGTTCATGGCTTATAACTCTTTAACAAACACATTATTAAAATCCCTTTGGGAAAAATACTTGCGTAACCGAGGCTGCGTAAAAAAGTGGGTGTGGACTTCTGCAATCTATATTTATCTATATAATCTGATTTAAATGTATTTTCCAGCTGATCAACATAAAAGTCAAAATCTCCCAACATTAAAGTCAGCATGAAATCAAAATTGACTGTTCTTTCTTTACATTACAATATTTAACACATTTCAAAGTGACTGATAACAGCCAACTCACTTGTAGATATCTGAAATCTCGAAGTTTTTTCTGGCCACTAAGAGACTTGGTTTCATGATTTATGTGCTGAACAGCCACCGACAGACAAGCTGCCTCGATTTCGAAGGCATAAACAAATAAAACAATATAAATAATGGCATAAAACACAATGTGCCTTTAGAAAGAACAGTTTCGCTGACATGAGTTGCTAGCCTGTCTTGGAGTTATTAAATGAGTGAATTGGTTGCACAGATTAATAATTGATATTTACCAATGGCAAGTAAGGTTTTCTAAAAAGTGCAACTGAAACCCAACAGCTCTATAACACTGAAGTCTTTTTTAAAAAGATATTATGTAAGAGTTGGTTAACAAAGTCATGCAATTGCATGCTTAAACACATTCTCATGAATGTCTTATGCATTTGAGCATTAACTTTTGGTTTTCCAGAAAACTAAAACATGGGTATTAAATCAAAATCCCTGCTTACTTGTGTTATTAATACTTATGTCTTCCCATCAGTAAGGACCGGGACAGAGATCGGGACGACCGGTCGAAGGATCGCGATCGTGACCGCGACAGAGACCGAGACCGTGATCGAGACCGAGAGAGAGACAGCAAGGGATCTAGCGTGCCCCTCAGCTCCAGCTTGCCAGCCGGTGGGATGCTTCCTCTGAAGCAGACAGCCATGAATCAGCAGATCAACCCCTTCACTAACCTGCCTCACACACCGCGTTACTACGAGATCCTCAAGAAGAGGCTGCAGTTGCCCGTTTGGGAGTACAAAGAACGTTTTAATGACATCCTCAACCGTCATCAAAGCTTTGTGCTCGTTGGAGAGACAGGCTCTGGAAAGACAACACAGGTTAGACAGCACAAAGATTTCCTAATGCCTTACAGCTTTTCACAAGCTAGTGAAATTTCCATATTTTCCAAGTATGACCCACATGAATTTTGTAAATCTGGGGAAAAAAAAAAAATTGCTGCGTTTTTAAATGTTTATTTCATGCATGGATTGCATGAGCTAGCATTTCACCCAGGGTCCAAAATTAACACTAAAAATCTGTGTATTTTTACACAGAGTATACTGTATAGCAGTGTTGTTCGCCAGTTGGTCTGCAAATTTATGAATTTTAACAGTGCAAGGTCATGAGAACGCGATATGGCTTAGTGCAATTATCAAATCACAAATTCTGCGATTTAATTACATTGTTCCACACGAGCTCCACTGCAAACGCTGTGTGTTTGTCAATTATAACTTTCTTTTGAAAAGTCAACGTGCACAGACCATCTTCACAAATTTATAATCATTTATAAATCTGTTGTCAACAAAAGAGAGAAGATTTAAAGGTATAGTTCACCCAAAAATGAAAATTCTGTCGTCATTTACTCACCCTCAAGTTGTTCCAAACCTGTATGAATTTCTTTCTTCTGCTCAACACAAAAGAAGATATTTTGAAGAATGTTGGTAATCATACAGTTGATGGACCCCGTTGACTTCCATAGTAGGAAAAAGAAATACTATGTAGGTCAATGGGGTCCATCAACTGTTTGGTTACCAATATTCTTCAAAATGTTTTCTTTTGTGTTCAGCAGAAGAAAGAAAACCTTACAGGTTTGGAACAACTTGAGTGATGACAGAATTTTCATTTTTGGGTGAGCTATCCCTTTAAGGTCTCCCTTCACTTTTCTGCCAAAACAGAAACTCAATAGTTTAATGTTTGAAAGCAAAGAAATTAGGATGACCATAAATATTAGTATTGTAATCTTGCTGTTGTTCTGTAAAATCAAATATTTATTACTATAATGTTATATTACAATAATTATTTTATGTATATTGTTTTAGTTGTAGTAACTAGGATTTTTACTGTACACTAGTAATGTATTTCTTTATTGATTTAATTTTTATAATTTGAATAAATGTTTTGAATAGTAATAATTTTATTTTACAGTACAATATTTCTTTTGTTAGTTTCTGCAATTTAGATACAGTATTTTAAATGATACACTTTTTCATGACATTGCCGAGAGGGAATCTGAGACTGGGACCATATTAATAAATGTACTCATTCATTTGGTTTAAGGAAAGACCTGAGAGAAACAGTACAGTGTAGTAATGATTTGGTCGCGTCCTCTTTTTCAGATCCCTCAGTGGTGTGTGGACATGGTGAGGTCCCTCCCTGGCCCGAAGCGCGGTGTGGCTTGTACGCAGCCACGTAGGGTGGCAGCCATGAGTGTGGCTCAGAGAGTGGCGGATGAAATGGACGTCATGCTGGGGCAGGAGGTTGGGTACTCAATCAGATTTGAGGACTGCAGCTCTGCAAAAACCATACTAAAGTAAGTTATAGAAAACAAAGATTTAGACATCAAATAATCTGTACATGTTTTTTCAAGATAGTGGAAGTGAACAGTAGTTGGGTAATTTTTGACAAAAAAAAAATTTGAAACATTTGGTCGTTTTTGGTGATACCTGAGATGATGAAGAGTGATTTAAAAATGTACTTTGTCTACAGATATATGACAGATGGTATGTTACTCCGTGAGGCTATGAACGACCCCTTACTGGAGCGATACGGTGTCATTATTCTCGATGAGGCTCACGAGCGCACATTAGCCACAGATATTCTGATGGGTGTCCTCAAAGAAGTGGTCCGTCAGAGGTCCGACCTTAAGGTATGTCATGCTGACCATGTATTTGCACCACCTTGTGGTTGTTTTTTATTTCATATGAAGTGGGGGATATGTAGGGAAGAAGTCAACATAAAATGGAAATTCACCCTGTCAAGTTTCTAAATGCATCTTAATGATCGATTACACTTTATTTTAAGGTGCCCTTGTTAGAGTGTAATTATAGAAACGGGTACTAAGTAATATTAATGAACATGTACTTACTATAGGGGTTTAGGGTTTGGTTTAGGGTTAGTTGGACTTTATATTACAGTCCTATTCCGTATGTACATTCAATGTAGTCGTTATAGTAATTACGATAACTAGGTAATTACTTTGAACCTAAACCTATATTCATACATTTGTCATTGATAGACTTCCATAGACCTGATGGTTTCTGTTTGAATAATCGGTTACATAAACATGCATTCAATATCATAGAAAGAAAAGCTTCATTTATGAAGCTGAATCAAGCTGAGCCAGGAGAAATTGTCCTTATAGCAAATGCAAATCATTTTGTGAGCGTGTCTGTCTCTCTGTATATTCTTCATCGGACTGTTGCCTGATGAAGCTGCTCACACACCTGACAGCTGTGTGGCCGTTTGTTTGAAGACAAACGTGGCCGTTCCACTCAGAAATGCACAGCCAGTCGCTTTAGTGGAGGTAAAGCGACTGCTGCTGGGTCAGCCCATTTGAAAGCCATCAGCCCAAGGAGAGCAGAAGCGCAGCGAGTTTTATGGCTGAAATGTGCTGGACCGATTCTCATAAAGCAGATGGGTAATGACTACTTGTTGTCAGGAACAAATCAAAGGTTATACATGTGTTCAGAGACTGTTAAATAAGGTCTAGGTGACTCCAAGTGATCCCTCGGCCCCGTGTCCCCATCCGGCTTTAAAGTTTAATATGCTTTAAGAGCAATTATAACGTGTCATGATGTGGAAAGGTGCCGGGTGGACCTCAAAATGGCTCTGTGCTTTTTTTTTTTTCTTTTTTTTTTCTTCCATTAGAATCATAATGTCCCCAGAGAGAATGAGATGTGCTCGCTGTAGACACGGGTAAAGAGTAGCAGCTTTTACCAAGTGCTGTGTGAAATGGTTGTCCGTTCAAAAGCCAATTCAGTCTGTTTATTCCTCCCCAGGTCATCGTAATGAGTGCCACTCTGGACGCTGGAAAGTTCCAGATTTATTTCGACAACTGCCCCTTGCTCACCATTCCCGGCCGGACGCATCCCGTGGAGATCTTCTACACACCCGAGCCGGAGAGAGACTACTTGGAAGCGGCCATTCGCACAGTCATCCAGATCCATATGTGTGAGGAAGATGAGGGCGATGTACTGCTCTTCCTCACTGGACAGGAGGTAATGTTACTGATGTCCTGGAGGATTTGTGGAAAATGCTTGATTTTAACCGTTATGTTTTCAAGGTTTGAAATGTGCTTGAATTGAGTATCGTCCTCTCAAATGCTTGATATTTTTTCCTTAGTTTATTATAAACTGCTTCCCTGCACTTGAAAAGCACTGACTGTACTTGGAAAATGCTGGAAAAGTTCTTTAATTTTACTTATGAACTTTGTCTAAAGTCCAAGCATGTTACTTATATAATATAATATAATATAATATAATATAATATAATATAATATTATATTATATTATATTATATAGTCAGCCTAGCTGCTGTTGTGTTACCAGTGTTACTAAGTAAAAATATTAAAAATATTTTTTATAGAATATATAAAAAATATTTCAGCAATTAATGTAAAGCTGAAATGAAACAAAATTAAATAAAAATAAAATTAAATAAAATATTAGATGAAAAATGTATTTAAAAAAAAAAAAAAACTTGAACATTAGAAAGGTTGCCTTGGGAACTAACTGAAAATGTTTGTTAAAGTACTAAAATTACTAAATAAAAATATATATAATAAAACTAATAAAAATGATAAACAAAAAAATAACCAAATATTAAAATTAAAGTGGAAGTGGAAGTGACATGACATGTAGCCAAGTATGGTGTCCCATACTCGGAATTTGTGCTCTGCATTTCACCCATCCAAGTGCACACACAACAGTGAGTATTGAACATATATACACCACCTCTTTTTTTTTTTTTTTTTTTTTTTTGAAATTCAAGTATATAAATTAAGGTTTATTCAAAATATTAATGAATGCTAAAATAATATATAAATACTAAAATAATACTGCTACTAGTAACTAATTTTGAACAACGACCAACCATACAGCTCTCAGATAGTGATAGTCATTTATTTTGCCTAAATTAATTATATGTTGCTTGCAAACAAACATTTAATTATATTTGATTGTCTGCTGCGTTTGATATCACAGCTCTGGATAGGCACTAGTGAAGGGTTTGGGTTTGTAGTGCTATCAGATAATCAGCGTTGTCATGACGTGACTATCTGCGGCTTCAGAGTGATTTAGTCACATGGCATTTATGAAGTATTAAAATACAAATATTGTAGAAGAAAACAATAAAACCCAACTGTGGGTGCTTCCTGTTGTTTTGGTTGTGTGTAGCTTTGACTTCACATTCAAGATGCTCATTATGAGCCACATTTGTCATTTTTGACATTTTTCAAGCTGCCTCGCACAGAACAGTTAAATAGTGCAGAAGAGATCAATGCTTAGATTGATAATGGCCATGAACGCAGCTGGCCTTGGCGCAAAGGCAAAAGCCTGTGAGAGATGGCAGCGAATGACCTAGATTCAGCCCTGAAATTAAGCCATTTATTATTTTACGTCTCCACCAACCAGTGTTCACCTGAGCGCAGTGGAGGGTCAGGGACCCACCCAAATGATAAATACGGTCACAGATGGAGACTCACCAGCATTCCCTGCTTATTTGTTCTCTTCCTTTTCTCCTTTTGCAAGGATCAAAGACAAAATAACTTAAATTCCTTAGATGCTTTACATAAAGATAATGAGAAGACAGAAATTATGCAATTAAAGTAATTCAGAAGATTCAAAACTGCATTTGCAAAACATGCCAGGCAAATGAAAATCTTTTATGCCACGTTGAGTCTGACTTGTCAAATAACTGAAAATTGTACTTCATTTGTCTCTCACTTCCTTTTTTTTTTCAAAGAAAAGTCAAATCTTCGCCCCATCCACCTAATCAGATAATTTGACACCCTATTTATTAACGGCCGACTCCCGTCATTAGTTTCTCCAGTGGGTCTGGTCGTGTACATCCGTTTTCATTTGCAGGTGTGAGATTGATCGCTGGCTCGTTGCAGAATGAATGAAGTAAGTTGCAGTTGGAGTGTCTCCACCACCATTGGATGATAATTGAGTGGAGATTTATTGATGCGCAGACTTGTTCTCTTTGCAGTGAACTAATCATTATCAAGTCCAGAATGTCAGCGAATACAAGCGACCTATCTTCATCATGAACAGACTAATTCTGTGTTTCCACTTGTGATGTTTAAGTGTGCATTTTCTGCATTGCTAGTGGTTTCAAATGTGATATAAAAAAAAAAAGAATTGTTCCTAACACCCTAAACACTTGCCCATCTACTAGCCCATCTACTGTTATATTGTTTAGCGTCGATATTGCAATGTGCGCATCCGCGAAAGTCACGTTGCAGGATGTGCGATGTCAAGAATAGGGATCGTAGTGGATCGTGATCCGTATTGGCCAGCTGCCCCCCGGTTCGGAACGCATGTGATTTGCGGATTAATTGTAAAGTTTAACAACCATAGACTAAAAGTTTAACATTTGCATGTGTTTTTAAGTCCTGTCAGTTTAAAAATCAGGCGCAAAAAGACTGGAACTCGCGCACTGTTTTCTGTGTGCACACAGCACGTGAACACCGAATTCAGTTCTCTTCCCTTTTTTTTTTTTTTTTTTTTTTTTTTTTTTTTTTTTGGAGCTTGAACGGACACGTGCACGCAAAATTAAGTCAAAATGCCCATCTTGACGAGTATCCTTGTCAGTTATGTGTTGTAAACTCTAAACTGAGAGAAACTGACACGTATCATTATATTGGATCCTTGCAACGGTCTTAAAGTGACAACAGCCTTATAAACCCACAGCTGTTTGTCACCAATGTTAATCAAACAACAAAAGAGAGAAAGAAAAATCACTTTTGTAGCTTTAACAAAGATAAATTGTATTATTTTAATTTATACAGTGAAGACTATGCAGTGTTATTTTACATTTGATTATTCAATGTCTGTAGCTAAATACAGTTTGATTTACCTGAAAAACATAAAGCACTGCTTACTCATTTGTATCTTTGTTCTATTAAGTTTATCTTTGCTTGTAATTTCTCTACAAAATCACCCCAATCATCCTAAAATGATTAGTTCTTTACAAATATAGCTATTCAAACCATCTGGTGAAATTTTCATATCGCAGAAAAACAAAATCACATTGTAATTTTTTTCCAATATTGTGCAGCCCTACCATCTACCGTTGTCCTGCCAAACACAGTCCTGCCCCAATCTCACGCCATTGGTTTAGCAAGCAGTTGCTGTGTCAGGATACTCAAACCAACAGAGCAATGTTGAAATCACCAACATTTTTATACAGGAAGTCAACCTACATAAGGCATTCCTAATTAGTGTGTTTACATAAAAGAAATGACAACTTGTGACTATAACTCACACTAAAGATCCTGATATACTTCAAATGAAGTCAGAGAGCAAACTAGTGTGACTTCATTTCGAACAAAATAGGGCTGAAACAAAATGTTTTGGGTTCGAAACAGCTTGACAAAGAACTACAGTATAAATACATACAACTATTTGGTTGTACCACCTGACATAAAGTCAAAAAATGAATTTAAACACTTTGAAATGTTATTTAACAACTGAAACTTATTTAAACATTGTTCATGACTCATATGCATTACACCAGTTTTGAAAAGATTAAAAAACAACAACAAAAAAAAAAAAACACCTTTTTTGATGCTTTGTCAATGACCCATAATCAGATGTTTTCTTAACTTCTGTTTTCTCACCGCCATTTTTGTTGAGTGCTTTTGTTACTGAGAGTAAAGCTCACAGCTCATATTCACACATTCATCTAAATGCCACTCCCAGCATGTGAGTGGTGTCAGTATGTTCGCTAACAGCATATAGCTGCAGAGGTATTTCAAACTTTTTACCCCCAAGCGAAGAACAAAAAAGAATTTCAGATCTAGCGTTGCAGGTATTCGCTTTGGTGGCTTGTTAATGTGTTTTTAATTAGGTTAACGGACTTCAAATGGACTAGGGCAGTTGAAAGGGTGCTGTGCTTAAGCATTTCCCATCTTAAGCATATGACGAGACTAATGATCACAGTAGTGGAGTTGGCTATTATATTTCACCCATTTAAAGAATGATTGAATATGCTAAAATCTAGGCCAAGAATGTTTTTTATGCTAGTCACATAGTAGCTCAGTTTGTTCCTTTAGATCAATTAAGGCACCTCATTTTAGTTGAGCAATTTACACTGTTTGTCCACTCCATTTTAGGGGATAAAAAGGTTATTTATCTTTTCCTTGGTCCTGTTAATGCAACGAAACTCTGCTGAAGAAATGAATGACTTGACTCTTTAGGCTTTTTTGCAAACTTGCAAACAGCAATTAGTTTTAAACCACACAATCTTTCAAAAAGAAAAAACCCTCGCAGATACGGTGCAGTTATTTGTTCAACTTTGCTCGTTCAAATCAGGTCTAAATTACCACTGATTAAGATTAGTGTTTTCCTTTAGATCTGTGCCAGCTAATTTGCATCTGCAGCATGTAGATTAAAGGGGCCATTTAAAATATTTTCCTCCAGCATTGTATCGTGCCCGCTGCGAGAAGCGAGGGATCTGGATTTGGCGCCCTGCTCCAGGTGCAGGCTCTTCTGCATTGGCACAGCCGCGTGTCCCTCTCTCCCCGGTGCCTTGGCAGCACGGATAGCAGTCCTCCTGACAGCTGCCGCTTCCCAAGGGCTGATGGACTATTAATACTTTGGCTAATTTGATCAATCCATTCAGATTTGCCTTGTCCTGCTCCGTTGTGGCAGAGCTTTGATTAAGATGCACATGGCCACCGGCGCCATTTTCTGCGCATATTGTACCCCAGGGAGCAGTGTAGAGCGTGCACGGACTACCGTGTCTGGGATATCAGCATGCTTACGAGCGTTAATGCTTTTATGGATAAATGATCAGCTATGGCTGCTTGGATACGCAATGAAAGAGTTTCAAGTAAAATGTCTCTGAGATGTTTAGGGCCTTTAGATGTCGCAGTGCATCGATAAATGCTTTATTATAACAGCCTGAAGTTTTTGTAGAGATCATTGCTTGACTGTTTATCATTGATCTCTTTCCTGTTTAAGTCGCAATACTTACTTTGACCTGAGGATGGCAGTACTGCATAAGCTGTGACTTTGAAATCAGTAGGACCATTCCACTTGTGATAAGCGTAATATGCTCATGCATAAGACAAAGCTTTGTAGTAAATACAGAGCATTCTTCA
Organism: Mylopharyngodon piceus; assembly: GCA_039654765.1. Taxonomy (NCBI): domain Eukaryota; kingdom Metazoa; phylum Chordata; class Actinopteri; order Cypriniformes; family Xenocyprididae; genus Mylopharyngodon; species Mylopharyngodon piceus. The sequence continues at coordinate 40,771,293 of CM077442.1, forward strand.
TTTGTGAATAGTGAATATTTTCTCTGACTTGCGGGAGAACGCATTTAGTAATAGTAACAGTGGTCTAGATTAACTTTATTTTGACACATTCTTGTAAAATGTGTAGCTTGTTAATGGTTTGTGCTTCAGTATGTACTTTTTAAAACACATTTGAGCTGGTTGGATCGGTGCCATCTCTAATTTGCTGTGGCGACTGTCATGTATTTCTAGATCTCAAGCCCACAATGTTTGTGACGTTCAGCATCACTTAACTGATCTGTTGTGATTTGCTCCTGGTTATGCATCATTGCCGCTTTCTCATCTCGCATTAGCCCTACTACATTGCCATCTGGAATAATAAAGCTTGCGTGTGAGAGTGCACATGCCCTTGTGTCTGCCGCTGTTGATAGCGCAGCCATAGGGATTTTACCCAAGCACCATGCACGCCATGCACTCCAGCTTTTCTTTTTCTCACTCTGTCGACACAACTGGCATGTCAAGTGTACCGCAACTAAACCACCCAAGCCTCAGTGATGCTGGTGTTTCCAGCATTGGGGAATTGATCTAGCGGTTAATGATGTTTGTAAAAGTGGCTAAGTTGGAGATTAATGGGTAGCTGATCCAAAATCAGTTGATATGAGTTGAAGTTGGACAAATAGAGGGCAGATTACACAACTCACTGATCTGGAGTGTATAATGTTGTAAAAGCGTATGAAAATAATATTAGTGTCAAAACACCCTATTTTTCCTGTTTTTAAAAAGATAGCTCACCAAAAATGACAATTGTCATCATTTACTCATTCATAGTCATTCATAGTCTTTCCAAACCTGTATGACTTTCTTATGTGTAACTTAAAATAAGATATTTTCCATACATTGGAAGTCAGTGGAGTCCAAAACAACATTGGACTCCAGTGATATTTGCTGTATGGACAAAAATAGTTTAAACATCCTTCAAAATATTTTCTAGTCCCAGGGAAACTGAACCAGTTACAAAATCCTAAGGGAACATTGTGGTTTTGTTACAATGTTTTTGTTAGGTGTCTTAGGTCAAATTGAAGGAAAAAACTAGCCATTTTGTGGAAGAAAAACAGGACTCGGTATCGGCAGATACTTAATATTCAATGACTCAGATAGGATCCAGGGCACAAAAAACTTGGATTGGGACATCCCTAGTTACTTGCTGTTTCATTGTAATTATTTGTTACTATTTGCTAGCAAATAACTAACAATTGTGAAAAGGAAATCCTACACCAATTGTTTTTTTGATGTAGAGGCACATTTTTCCAGTGAGCCTAGTTTGTGATGAAACAAATTTTAAATGGCTGACATTTGCATGTAACAAATTATGTTGCAGTTCTTAATATGTTGAGTACTTCTATTGAATTTAAACACCAAAAATGTCTTTTGGCACTTAGAAAGTGGTAATTTTGCACCTGATTCTCAGTCTGTGGCCTCTAACGTCAGTCTGTTTACATTCTAGGAAATTGACGAAGCCTGCAAACGGATCAAACGTGAGATTGATGATCTCGGCCCTGAGGTTGGCGACATCAAAATCATCCCGCTCTACTCCACGCTGCCACCACAGCAACAGCAGAGGATCTTTGAGCCACCTCCACCCCGCAAACCCAGCGGCGCCATCGGCAGGAAGGTAAACATCACCGCCACACATCACGATACATGTAACAAGATTGCGTTTTGAACTGCTGCAAACATTTTTGGGATTGTTTACCAAAAAATTAAAAATTACTCAACAAACGTAAGACATCTTTGATTATCTGAATTTTTGTCCATGCAATCAATGTCCATTTAATCAAATCTTCCATGCGTTAAAAATTAATCATAAAAGTAGTGAACAAAAGTCTAATGGATTTGGAACAACATGAGGGTAAATGGTTTTCATTTTTCACTTTCACCTTTGTCAGTGGAATATTATATCAAACAATCAAAACATTGATAATTGTATTGGCACAGCCATAGTAGCCTCTTCAATCCATTTAAAGAAAGAAGAGGATGTGAGAATGACTCAAGTTTGCCTGTAAAGGGAAGAATGAGGAGCAAGGAATGGTGGAAATTAGGTTTTCTTTTTTCTCCCCTTCCATCTTTAGCTTTGGTAAAGCAATGACTCATAACATATGCTGCTTTTGTCAGCATATGATTCTTTTCTCTAATTTTGGAAAGGAAATTTACTCATCCTTCTATCATTTGAAAAGTGTTAGAGCAGTAATCTTTTTTTTTTTTTTTCTCCTCCTTGTCTGTTTTGGACCGTTTGCTTTCACTCCATCCTGTTCTGCTTCCCATCTGTCTCCTGACTTGAATATGGTCATTTGCCATTTTTTGGCATGTCGGCTTTGAAAGAATGAGATTCACTGTAGATGTTTTATCAGAGCTCATCCACTGTAAAGTGTTTCATCATCTGTCATCCTTTACACTTAGCAGGAGGTTGTGTAGACGCAATCGTCCTTTTGTTTTCTCTGTTCCCATTTCACTACTTCTCTCAAACAACCCTGACGCACCTGGACGCCTGCGTGACGGGCCAAAGATCTGACAGAATATCACAGCTGATCATCGGCTATGAGTTTGCAAACATTTAGCTGAACATCTGATGAGGAGTTGATAAATGAGTCATCGCCCCAGCTTCCCATACAGAAACCGCTCTGCTTGTCATTATTGCCGGCAAAGATTACTGATGTCCTAATGAACAAACGCAAACGTTCAATGATCCGCAAAATTCCTCGTTCTTGTTCCTTCAACTTGATGGCTGTATTTGTAGCCGTAACGAAGTCTTGGCTACATGCCTGGTTTGTATTCTGATGTACCAAACAGCATCAGCATCCGCCTGCTTCAGATATCAAGTATCTGCCTCGTCCATTCCTCTCCGCTAGGGCATTGTGTCATTTCATCTCTCCCTTGACCACTTCCATGTTTAAAGAGGCTCTAGGTTTCTCCGAGGTTTGATTACTCGTAAGCCAGGGCATAAGCTGCTTCAGAAGTTCAAACATCCGCCGCTGTTTGCCTGCAATGTTCAGAAGAAAATGAAGGTGAACATGGATTCACGTGGGCTGATGTGAATATGCTGCAACCCCGTGTCATGCAAACTAATGTTGGGAACAGAGAACTGCTTGTTCAGAAAAGGCTCTATTAAAAAAAAACCTAAATGATTTTCATGACACTTTTATTTATTTTGTTGCTATGTGTTATTTTATCTTATTTTTTTTTTTTTAATGATTTAGGGCCAGATTTACTAAACAGGGCAAATTAGCGTGAGCGCAATTCCACAAATGCGCCGATGGGAGTGGCAAGTTTTGCATGTGATCTGCTGATGCGCAAATTAAAGAACACAGACGTGATCAAATCATTTACGTAATGACCAATGCAATCTACCAAGAGCAGCACAAATTAGCGTTGGGTCGCAAATAAGCAGGGCTGATGCTCATCAGGTGCGGGTCGACACAACTTGTTACATGTAATATATGGGTACATCTTCCTCTGGCATTCCAAAGAAATGAATACGAGTGGAAAATATTTTCTCCCTTCTACCATGTGCTCTCTGTTCTCTGCGGTGTCTCCTCCTAGCAGCAACATCTTCAGCCGTGTCGCAAGATGGGTTAAGACAGGCTTTTTTTGGGTGTTAAATAATGGCGCAAATACCAGTAAATTGACTAGCGCAAACCTTAGTAAATCACATTGCGTGATTAATTTAAATACTCTCTTCCCATTAATTTTGCGTCTGAAAAGGAAATTCCTACAAATGCATATGCAATAAGGTCAGCCGCAAAAACAACTGTCCACGCCTTTTCAGCGCTAATTTTGCACTGCGTGTCTTTAGTAAATCCCGACAGTAGTTTTTTACTAACTTCGACTAAGTTATCACGTTACTTAAAAACCATTTGCTTTACCAACAAAAGTGTTATTTTAAAGGTTAGAAGCTTGGCTTTATATGATGACCTTGCTTAATTGCCCATCGATACGTTTTATTGATTAAATTAACGACAATTAATCGATTGTCAATTAATCATTAGCATCCCTAGTTTCTTTTGTCTTTTGTTTTAGTACATCAAGTTAAACTAAATTAAAATGAGATGTTGTTTAACTATTACCTGGAACTTTATACATTTAAGTTCCAGTGTTGGTTAATACCTAACATGCTAAAGATAACCATGTTTATTATTATATATAGTTTTTTTTATGGTCTCAATACTGGCATTATCACAGTTATGGCTCCTTGAGTGAAGCAACATACTACATCATGGTTGTCATGTAGCCCAAATAGTGCAAATTTAAGTTGATACAATGTTCAAGGTTGGTTGTATTATGTCATTTTAACAAAGTAATTTAAACAAGCAGCAAAAATCGTTTTTTTTTTTTTTTTTTTTTTGTGCGGTATCTGTACAGTGTCTTCGATTTATTTTCTGGCATCTTGCTTTTCTGTCCTTCGGTGGCAGCAGTACATACAGATAGGCTCAGATTACCTTGTAAAAATGTCAACTCTTCACACCCTCTGGCATATATTAAATACAATGCATATAAGCCACCTTTGGCAGATACGGGGTGCGTGTGTGGATATTGAGATCCGCACCTGTGCAGTCACATCCTCCTTCAGGACAAATCCAACAGCCCTATTGCACTGCTGATGCATGAATTTATTAGATGGGATTTAACTTCATGCGACTCTCAGCAGTCACATGTATGGAAATTGAGGACTGTGGCAAATTTTGGCAGCAACGTTCTTGTTGATCCTTGAGTTAATTGGGATATGTGGTAAGATCTCCCTTGTGCTGACTGCAGGACTGCAGGGTTATGGAAGAATTAAGGAGTTAGTGAGGCTGCCGTGTATGTGTTAACCACCTAAAACTATCCTTAACGAATACTATGCTTTGGGTGGCAAGTTTTGCTTGTTAATGTCTGTAACTGGACAGAAAGTGGTCTTCCTCCAGATGCCGCAGAATGTGAGGTATTTAGACACTTCTAACCTGATAGAGACCATGTTCTTAGCTTGTAGCCAAAACATTTGATGTCACTCTTCACTATAAGCAAAGTCATAAGCATGTCTGTTTTACATCCATTGGTTTTAAAGGTTGTCGATACAGCCCAGTAATAATGATGATAATGATGTTTGGAGCTCCTTCCCCTCATGCTGCTTAAAAACCCTGAGGCACAATGGAATTGCGCTATTGCTGACGAAATGTCTGTTTAGTTCAATATAGAAGCAGACAGACGGGAGCCGTCTCAGTCTGTTTGCAATTGCCATGGTTTCCATAGTCAGATTTAATTCAGTGTGATTGAAGGCAGGGTCTCCCTTATCATTCAATATGAAATGCGAGCGACTCTGTCTGGTCAACTTCTGTCATGGCGGAGCAACAGTTTAAAGAGAATTTCTCAAAGTAAAACTGTTGACATGCTTATAGCTAATTGCCTGAATAGCAGCACATCCGATTTAATGGCACAGACATTTGAATGTAAGACTCTATCGCCCACCAGAGGCTTAAGGGGGTCGCACACCGGACGAGAAGCTCAGCGCCACGTCTCGGACAACTCACAGGTATCACACACTGGCCGCGCACATTATATACGCGCGAGCTCAATTTTGAATCAACTCCTGATAGAAGAGCTGCACGATGGGTGAGTTTTAAGTCGACGGGGAAACGTTACATATGCCTATGCTTTAATATTTCGCACTGAGGTTAGTGTACATGGAAAAATGGCACAACAGAGCAAAATAAAAAGAAAAAGCTACGTTTATTTTACATTTTTAGACTTTATTCAAGCTGTTAAACTTAGAATGTAAAACTGATGTATCTTGCAGCACAGGGTGAAATCAATATGTACATTAACGACGATTTGAGAGAAATATAATATAAATTTAATGTAAAACAATGTACATGGCGCTCTGTGGCGCGGCAGGATTTTGAACAACTTCTTGAGTTGTAGCTGGGCGCCGCGGACAGGCTCCGAATGTCGCCGCCGGTGTGCGTACTCTCATTGAAAACAATGCGTTCGAATTTTAAAGACGTGGCGCGGCGCTGAGCTTCGCGTCCGGTGTGCGACTCCCTTTAGTGCCGCAACAGTAATGCAAAAAATGCACTTGTAACAAACATTTGTTTGCAACACTACCATCAAGTTACATTACCAGTCAAAAGTTTGGGATAATTATGCTTTATTTAATGCTTTTGAAATAAGTGTTCAAGGCTGCATTTAGTTGATCAGAAATACAGTAAAAACAGTAATAATGTCAAATATTATTACGATTTTATTTTAATTAAAAAAAAAAATTACTTTAAAGTAATTTATTCATGTGATTGTATTATTCCAGTCTTCAGTGTCGCATGATCAAGAAACATTTCTCATCAATGATCAGAACCGCTTAATATTTTTGTGGAAACAGATAAACTACCATTTAAAAGTTTGCGATAAGGTATTTAAAAAAAAAAAAAGAATACTTTTATTCAGCAAGGACGCACTAAACTGATCAAAAGTGACAGTAAAGACATTTATAATGTTACAAAAGTTTTCAAATTCAAATAAAGGCTGTTAAACTTTTCTATTCATCATAGAATCCTGGGGAAAAAAAAAAAAAAAAGCATAATCAGCAAAATTTAATAGCATTTATAATAATATTTCTTGAGCAGAGTGGAGTAATGATGCTGAAAATTCAGCTTTGCCGTCACAGGAATAAATTAAATTTTAAAATATATTCAAATCAAAAAAAGTTTTAAATTAATATTTCACAATATATCTATTTTACTGTAATTTTGATCAAATAAATGCAGCCTTGGTGTGCATAAGAGAATTCTTTCAAAAACTTAAGTTTAAAAAAAAAAAAACTTAATTATTCCAATCTTATGACCAGTAGGGTATGTAGAGCATGTCTACCTTAAGGTATTTTACCAAAAATGAACATTGAATAAGAGACTCATTTAAGAGAATTGAAATTGCACTTATTCAAGTGAAATGTTGCCGGTATTAGCCTTGTTCGGTCAGCCCGCCAACTTTTTTTCCAGACCACTTGCGCATGGATCATTGCCTCCTAAAAGATGCAATTTCTCAACACCTCATGGTTCACTGAGTATGACTAAGTACTTGTAATGCATTTAGTGTTTTTGCTGTGAAATTCATTCCAATGGTGCTCACCTTTCGATAATTTCCATGGCTACCACTCTGGAATATATTTCATCTCAAAGGTCTTTCCCAGGTGGCCCTATTTTCTGAAAGGATGCAGACTGGTTAGGAGCCCTCATTTCTTTTTATCATATGTCTGGAGCGCTTCGGACCCTGCTGTCATTCAGTGGTCTGTTAGGAGCACGCTCTGTGGGCATTGGGTCGTAGCCCCCAGTCTCCAGACTCCAGATGGCCTTTTTTCAGCAAATTCTCCTGGCCTTTCTATGAATATATAGGTAGATGATTCTTTTCAGCAGCTGAATTACATCAGGTCAAAGGCTCCATGAATAGAATTTAAAAAAAAAAACCCTCTGCTGAAATCAAGCCAAGCATTTTGTGGCTAGAGAGAAATCCATTTATAAAAGTAGGATTTAAGTGCCTGAAAGGCATTTGAGGAGGCTGAATTACATGAAATATAAGGTTTGTCTCCATTATTTGTTTTCTGTTAGTAATGGAGGCCAGAATAAAAGTTTTATGAAACTCAGTTTACATTTAGTGAATTTACATAGCAAAACATAGTGCAAAAGCAAGCACTCGTAATACTATTGCTCCCACTTAGGGTTAGGATTTTAAATAAACCCCTAACCTAATGAATTAAACTTTAGAGCTTGTTTCTGCTGTAGGCATGAATTATAGCTCAAACTATGTGCGTATTGCTGCAAGACATCTGAATTCTTTTTGATAAAAAGGTGCAAAAATCCCCTAGATTTTAATTGAAAGAGGGTACCTGAGCCATATTTAGGGACCAAAATGTCAGAGACTTAGTTGGCATGAAATGGAAATTCACCCTATTCATTTTTTGATTTTATGTATGATTCATCCATGCATGTTTCATTTTCTTAAATTTATTTTTGATCTTGTAATTTTTAATAAAATAGTTATAACTTGATCTTCGGGTGATAGTCTTCTCTCTGGTGATGTGCACCAAACTTCTCCAGTCATTTAATCCATGACTTGCATGCGTGCAACATTCAAAACTGTTGTTTTCTATGAATGTACGCCTCTCTTTGTCATCCATCGACAACATCCATCTACAGCTCTGGGGCCTGCTCAGATTTTTCTGGGCCACTACATAGATTTGAATTGAACACAAAGCAAAACCTTCTAAAATGATAGAGACTTTGCCCCACTTGACTCGTTCTGTGATGCATGATAGTCCCATTTGGCTTTTTTGACTTGTGCCAGTAAGCCACCCTTACCTATGCAATGTTATAAAGCTCTTCTGAAGCTTTAGCTGTCGTCTTGGACACTGTCATCTCAGCGTATCAAAGACTGTCAACAGTCTCTAGCTCAAAGATGATTTAATATGTCACTATACCACACATGATGAAGGCCACCTGTACTGTAAAGGGACAGAGAAGAGCGAAGGATCGAGACGTAGCATTAATAATACAGTTTCTTAGAGGTGGGCTTCTCCAGGGAGGGGAAGATGGCTGCGTGCTGTGCACAGACATGTATCTTGCCGCCAAAAAGAGCAGTAGTAATGTGTCTGGACGGGCTGCTCGGCGGAAAGCAGTCCGGCTCAGCCAGCACACTCCCGATTTGACTTGATTGCAGCAACTGTTGCCTTACTCCCCCGTTGGGTTGTATTAGTCTTCCAGCTTGCGACAGCTCACTGAAGTGTCTTTAAGGATTTAATTCCCACTGATTTTTTTTTTTTTTTTTTTTTTTTTTTTTTTTTTGCCTTTTTTCACCCCTCTCCAGTTACCACAGAACGTTTTTTTTTTTTAAATTTGATTTTTTTTTTTAGTTTGCCTAGAGCAGTGCAGAACAGTCTAATCACCAATGAAATGTGCTAAAAAAAGCTACCCTGTTGGTGTAGAGAGTGGTTAGAGATTTGAATAAACCCGTTACCCCAAGTATTCAACTTAGCCACATTACTTGTCCCGCACCACTTGTGCAACTGACATGAATAATTTCTCATTGTGTTACTTGAGTAAAGGGATATTACTCTTAAGGAATTTAATGTGTTATGGGGAAAAAATGGACCTAAACCATGTGTAGAAAGCAGAAATATTGTACAGACTTGGGGTCGTCCCTTTTGTCCCTTCCTTCATAGCAGCGTTCTAAAAATCAATTCAATCATTCAGAACAGAATAGCAACCACATAGCAATGTGCTAAAAAACATTCAGAACATCATAGTATTTTTTATAGCAACATAAGTAAAAAAAAAAAAACACTCATAACACCATAGCAATGTTCTAAAAAAAAAAAAAAAAAAACACTTAAAGGGATAGTTCACCCACAAATGAAAATTCTGTCATTTATTCACCCTCAAGTTGTCTATTCTTCAAAATATCTTCTTTTGTGAAGAAAGAAATTCATACAGGTTTGGTGAGTAAATGACAGAATTTGAACTATCCCTTTAAGTGCATTTCAATAAAAACGTAAAGATGTTCTAAGAACCACTCAGTACACCATAGCAACACCATAGCAACACCATAGCAATATTCTGCATTTTTATAGCGATGTACTTAAACACTCTGAACACAGTAGCAACCACACAGCGATGTTCTAAAACCCATTTGGAACATATTTGCATTTTTATTGAAACATAGTTAAAGCACTCAGAACACCATCGTATCTGCATAGCAACACCTTGGCAACCACCCAATCTCAATTGTGGCAGTGAGTTTAGCTCAGGCAAGCACCACTCAAATTTTCAGAAATGTCAAAATCTACATGCTGATTTTAAGTTTTATCTATAGTCATCCAAGTCATTTTAGAGTGTCTGGTACAACTCGAGTCAAAAAGCAGCTGGACTTCGATTTTCGCTTTTGTGTTTTATTTCTTTGTCAAGAGTTGTCTGGTCAGTTTGATCTCAATCTTGACCGTATTGTTTCGACTCCCATAGGTTGTGGTTTCTACAAACATCGCTGAGACGTCCCTGACCATCGATGGCGTGGTGTTTGTAATTGATCCTGGCTTTGCCAAGCAAAAGGTTAGTCTTCTCTTCTCTGCCTCACTTGTCTAATCTCACCCCATCATCTGTTTCTCTTGCCTCTGAAATCCCCAGATAAACCCAGTGGCGGGGCTCTGACAGCGACTCGAGATGGAAAAGCTAGTTATTTATTCTGCTGACATTTCCCTAGCCCAGCTGCTGCTGTCATACATGTAGTCCAGTCAGAGATGAAGGATGGCTTCGCTTTGGCATATTGCTGTGGTGCAATGGTGTGCATTTATTATTCACACAGCTCTTTCCTTCTCGTCGCACAGGTGTATAACCCTCGTATTCGAGTCGAGTCGCTGCTCGTAACGGCTATTAGTAAGGCTTCAGCCCAGCAGAGAGCCGGTCGTGCTGGACGTACGCGCCCGGGAAAGTGCTTCCGGCTCTACACCGAGAAGGCCTACAAGACTGAGATGCAGGTTTGTGAAACGGATCATTACTGCTGTAGGCATCTGGGAAGCGATTTGATTATATGCCAGTGATGTTGGTTGGGTCATTTGTTGATCAAACAGCAGATGGACTCAGTGGTCAAGCCAGACCCTGGTTCCTTCACAAGTTTTTAGTACTTCTGGCCACTTCTAGCCACCTTTTTGTACACACAACATGGAAAATGTCCATATCAACTAAATGAGTTTGAGTATTTCCTCAGGAGCAGCAACTTGAGGGTGTTACTAGAGAACATCAGCTAATTTGTTTTCCTTTTTCTTTGTTTATCTTCATTTCTCCTCAGGATAACACATACCCTGAGATTCTCAGGTCGAATTTGGGCTCTGTTGTGCTACAGCTCAAAAAGCTTGGTATCGATGACCTAGTGCACTTTGACTTCATGGACCCACCAGGTATAGAATAAAGTTTTGAGTTTGTTCCTCAGAGTCTGATACTATAAAATGGTTCTGTGTAATGGGGCAGCACACTTTTCCACACATAAACAGACTGATATTTCTGTGTCAGGCTTTTCTTTGATCGTGTAATTGCTTTTATGCTATATGAAGACTGATGTGGACATTCATTAAATCTGCATGATGGTCAGGCTTGTAATTGCTGAATAGTAACAACTGGAACATTTCCTTGTGATTGGCTCATCATCTTTTCTGAAAGGTTCATGACCTTAAAGATCTCTGAAGTCAACCTAAAAGTGCTCTCTCTTATTGAAGCTTTCTACTTCTTAACATACTGATACATTTGACTACTTAAATCCACCTAACTAAATGTACGGCTGGGTAATATAAAAGAAAGGCAATATTCAGTATCGTTATTTATGCGTTTGTTCTGAAATATCTTAAAAGTGTGAAATTTTCCCCTCCCCCCACCACCATAAACCAGGCAGCAGAATAGATTAAAAATTAATTAAAATACAAATGAAAATGTAGTTAGTGACTTTAATTTATATAAACCAATATAACAATACAAGGTAATAATAAAACTCTCTCTCACACACATACGCACACAATTATATAACTTTTTTTTTTATTAAAATATTTAAAACTGTAAAAAAAAAAATAAAAGTGAATTTTTGATGATGCTAACAAATATGCTGAAACTAATATAGGTCTTTTAGTTGAAGTTCCCAGGGTACCAAAGCTTATGAATTTGTTTACCTGTATTCAGTAAGCATGGGATTAGATGCACTCAATCTGGCACACAAGAAGCCAAATGAAAACAGCAGGAATTTGTAGCACCGGACGAAGCCAATGGAAGCCATTTGCCTAGTGACATTTGCCAAATGCTTGCTTATACTTTCCTTATTTTAATGTACCTTTAGCTTTCTCTCTCATTGATTTGCCTTCAGTTAACACATCGGCACGTTCCCTGCTATAGTTCATTTCTGATGTGGTGTCCGCAGTGTGTAAATTACTTTTTCCAGGCGGGCTCACTGCATGGCATCTGTACTTAATTATTGCCCAAAACGGATTACTTGCCTTAGCCCGAGTAATGCTACATCCTTTCTAAATAAATAGAAAAAGTATGTCTGATATACAAGATCAATACTTGTTCATTAATAACAAACTGACCGCTGCATTTTTTTTTTTTTTTTATATATATAAATTAAGTTTTCCTGACTCATTGATAAAGACAGCCACAGTCTTTCATCCTATTCAGCAAACCCCACCAAACCTTAGGCAATGCTAATTTTCAGTTAACATGCAACTGGTCATTAGAGCCAAACTCTCTAGAGCCAAAGGTCAGTAATTGAATTTGTTGGTGTGTGACCAGTGTTGATGCATTAAGTAGAGGTTCCTCCCTATAATTGAATTAGTGGCGCTGCTGTTTGGAACTGTTTGCATGTCAGATGAAAAATTAGCCCCCTTTGTCTTGAATTAAAAGTTAGTAGTTGTCCAGAGGACCACAGCCGCAACGTTTTCACTTGTTGTTGTTGTTGTTGCTTTTTTCTTTTTTCTTAATAAATAACTAAGGTAGCTAATGCAAGTATCCCTTATTACTTTTGCTCATGCTTTGGTTTATAATGTTTGATATATATATTGATATATTGTGAGATATATATATATATATATATATATATATATATATATATATATATATATATATATATATATATATATATATATATATATATATATATATATATATATATATGTCTATGTCTATGTCTATGATAATATTGCAATTGTTGTTTTAACAATGTGCAACCTGACATTGCCACTTACTTTGCAAAAACCAAACAAAAGCATGCCTTGAGAATCCAGGCTTTCACTGCGAGAGCAGAACCATTATGTGTCTCGGAGCTGAATGAATCTGCCGATAGACGATGCCATCGTCCGTAACGCCGATGGCAGACCGACATCACTGTTGAACCGGCAAAAAAGCCAAACAAATTATAGACTACTAGATGTTTTACACGAACTAAACCATATTCAAATGGAGGACCGCAGCATGTTTCATTCTGGACCACGAGACAGAATGGTAGCACCATTTTACTGTTTCTAGTTGAAGTGAGCAGCACGTCAAAATGCACCACAAGCACTCAGGATTGTTTGTGGTAATGATATTTCAGCGCTATATCCTCTAGTAGTTTTATTTAAAGCCAAACTCGGCTCCGTGCGTGTTCTCTTATTCTCCAGACGCGAGCCACATTAACGGTGCATGTCCACTGGCTCGGAGCAGAGCGAGCGTTTTTAATTCATAGATGCAAACTCCTCACCTTTAGGTGAGAATTCACCTTTTTGAGATCAAAATAGGTCACCTATGAGATTCGCGTAGATCCGATGAGAAAGTGTTTTGGGTGGGGGGGGTCTGAGAGGACAGTCTTTGGACAGGGTCATGGTGAATGAAATCATGAGAATCATGCCGCCTTTGTTGGAAAAAAAAAAAACAAAAAAACTCCGACCTCCTGGCTTCACACCACGTGCAACGCTCCTGGGAAGAGTGCACGACGGATGAGAGTCATCTCTGCTAGGTCTGCCCGCATGCCTTAACGTAAGAATCTCATAAAATAGCGTTATGATAACCTTCTTTTAATTGGCATAAGTATTGATATGTAAAGCTTGGGACTGTTAGTAAGCCTGACATGGCTGACTTGTTTTGATTTTAACGTTGTTAGCGTCATTTCCACTGAATCGAATGTACTTTTTATTATTCCAAATACAACTTGTATAACGCTACTAACATTACCATTTTGCAAACGAATACAACTTTAGTTGAGCTCTACTAGACTATACTATATTTTCATAACGTAATTAAACAGTTTGCATAGAACATCTTGTGTGTGTAAAAGCAATTTCATAATGACAGGGTTTGGAATGAACACTTGTAAAATGCGGGTAAAAATCAACTGTGGAGGGTAACGATGTCAAATCACAAGGCAGTTTGGCAGGTTATGTTTCACAAATTATGTTCACTTAATTTGCTGGTGAAGTTTATGTAATCTGCGCAGACTCAAAAGTCAATATGAATATTACATATAGCCGAATTGAGCAGCACCTGCGCATTTCTGGCTTACTTCAACACAACAGTCATTAAGCAACAAATAAAGACGTGCTGGTTTGTTTGCTTTGAAGAGAATAGCGCAGACCCGAGAAACATAATAATGTGGGGGTAAATAACCCCAGTGTATAAAGGGAAGACCCTGGCCAGATATAAACACTGATTTTGCAGCAGCGATCAAAATGAGTAAATGGCCTTTGAAACTGAAAGTTACGCATCAAATAAAGATTGTATTACATTGTTATGCCAGTAGGTGGCGACCAGTGACTTTTAAAATGTACTTGATAGAGATTCGTTCAGAAACTCTGGATGAAACAAGTCTTCATTCATTAATTTCAAATGATTTCTTTTACACAATGAATTCATTTAAAATATTTGTCTCGCATCTTTCTCACCTTTTTCACCCCTGATGTGTTTGCATCCCTGTTAATTCATTCCAATGGAAGTTGAACTTGTAGTATTCGTCATAACGTGGGTCAACTCATAGAACATTGAAAGACAGCACCATGACTTTCAGTAGTCATTTAATTCAGTGTTTCTCAAACTTTTTCTGCCATTCCCCACTTTGGAGGTAGGGAAGGGTTCCGAGCCCCACCTGTCCCCAATCGCCCCAAACAAATGTTAATAAACTAGGCTTTAAGTTTAACTGTTAAATTTTATTAAAATTTATTTTATTAACATCAGATTTTAAAAACATAACATCAAATAACAGCATTAAAAACTTTCAAATAGAGAAAATAAAAGTGCAATTATATTGTCACTTTGCATTATAATTTATTATATATAAATTATAAATTAATATTCTAGCTGAGAATTTTTTTACGCAACCGTTATTTTAGAACGTTTCCCCTTATTGTTTCCATGGCGACGCGTCATGCTTGTCACGTCACACACCAGAGCCACAATAACACTGTATGACAGATGTAACGCTTATTTCGTTTCTCATTTTTTTTTTTATTCAAAATATTCACAAACTTGCTTACCATGTCATCAACTATCTGATATTCCGATTCTCAAATATGTGTAAGTGAGTGTTTTGTCGTTTAAAAACGTTAATAAATGATCTTGATCTATAACGCGAGATGGGCGCCGCCATGTTTGTTTGCGCAGCAGGTCAGAGAGTCCTGTCAGTCGGATTTACAGCACGTGAATTCATCAATTTCTCCCGAAATCCATGCAAGTAAGTGGCCGGTGATCTGGGAGAAAAATAGAGTAAACTTTATAGTTACTTACACTGTGTATCTGATATGAATAAAAGACGTCAGTAAATTATATTTGAAGTGATTGTTATTGCTGCTTCCATAGACATCAGTGTGCTCAGACATCGGTACTTTACAAACTCTAAATGTATTGTTTTACTAGTACTTATGTATATTTAAATGTCCGAAACCTAAAATAAACGTTGTTGAAAACACTGCATAGTTGTGATAAATAAGCGCTGCTGAGCGCGTCCGTCTCTGGCTCTGCGCCAGCCAAAGCACGAAAGCACAGTTTGAATCTGGCAGTTAAGTGACGTCTCTAAACGTTCTAAATCCCATATGTGGGACCGTGCTGCTCAAAAGGTTAATAGAGATGGGCACAAAAATGACCAAATTTCCTCTCGTTTGTCGTGCCCCACTTGTCATGTCTCTATTCCCCTCTTTGAGAAACGCTGATTTAATTGAAGCACACCAACAAGATGCACAAGCGCCAGGTAACAAGTTAACAACTTTACACATCACAACCCCCCCCCCCCCCCCCAGATGATGTCACCGGCCATCGCAATGTTTTGGTAGACATCGCCCAACCCTAATTTCAATCCCTTACAGCCTTGTTTTCATCATGTCAACAATTAAATATGGCACTACCCTGACTAAGGTTCAATTTACAAAATATTGTCTAATTGTTCGACAAAATCCCCAAAATATCACTATCATTTTTTTGCACAAAAAACCAACTCTGAACACCTCCAACAATCTGGCAACTACCCATGGCATTTTCCGGTGGCATAGTTTAATACACACAAAATTCACAATTTATTATTGTATTGTAATGTAATATAAGATTTTTCTGTCAGCTCCTGAGACCCTGATGCGAGCCCTGGAGCTGTTGAACTATCTCGCGGCACTGAATGACGACGGTGACCTGACGGAGCTGGGCTCCATGATGGCTGAGTTCCCTCTCGACCCCCAGCTGGCCAAGATGGTCATCGCCAGCTGCGAGTTCAACTGCTCCAATGAGATCCTCTCCATCACCGCAATGTTATCAGGTAGTATATACTCGTACACACATGACCCCTGCATATGATCTAAGAATTATTAGAGAAGAATGGCTGTGAAATATTAATTCTTTGTAGCGCACTCATTTTCAATTAGATGTCTGTCTGAATATGCTCAGGACAAAACAACAAACAAGATGTTAGTCTTCTGTTTTATTGTCTACATATCCACAATTTCAAGTTGCCAACCAAGTTAATCGTAATGGTTGAATAAACAGTCTGCTTATGCGTTTAGCTGCTTGGCTGAAGCCATTATATAGAACGACTCTCAAAGGAAGGACTCACAAACTGTCCAGTCTCTTAATGTGTCGCACTGTAAGACTGCCAAATCAGAATGGCGCTTGAGCTATTAAATGTCTGTGGTGCAGAGGGGTGGGGGAGAGTAGGACATATGATACAGCCGCTTAAGAGCTCGCTTACTAGGTTCAGGCTTTGTTTGTCAGATCTGAACTGACCTGAGTAAACCTTCAAACAATGCTGGGCTTCAGATCAGGTCCAATATAACCTAAAATCATAGAAATTTGAACCTCGCAGTTTCCTAATTAAAAATATAAATATATTTAAACATTTTAAAATATTTAAAAAAATAATTAAAATAATTCACACCAAAAAAGTCACACCTGAATTTAAGATTTATGTATTTGAATTGCATATCAAATTTCCATCCATTTGGATTAGTTCTAACAAATTTAATAAAAAGAAACTTAAATATTGATCATAATTTAACCTGAATTAAAATAAACTTAAATTTAATGTGACTAGGCCTGTTATAACTACTTTTTGTTGGGCAATATATTGTCCCAGAAATAATTGCGATAAATGATGATATTGTCATTTTAAGACCTTTTTATGCCACTGAATATATCATAATATAACAGCATAATAATGCAAGTAGGCCTACACACTTTCAAATGACAATGCATTTAACTCTTAAGAATATTTAGATACTGGAATTAAAGTGTCAAAAATTTTTATATCTTAAATTGAGTAAATAATAAATAAACCTTTGCTAAAGTGCAAAGTAACAAGTAGGAAAAAAACAAAACAAAAAAAACGCACTTGCAAATGCATAAGTCACTTAGATCTACAGATTTTCCCCTGACCTTCTTTTCTCCGTAAAGTAAGGGTGCACGTTATTGCTGAAAAACAAACCCTACTTAACAGTCAGATGTCCATATGAATAAAGGCACAGATCCCCAACAGGCCATATCTGCTGCTAAATCTATTTTTCTAGGGGCGTGTTTTTTAAAAGTTGAACTTATTTTTCTTTGAGCGCTGCGTGTTTATAATGACGCGTCATGGTCGAGATGTTGCAAAAAACATTCTCAAATGATGCCGTCTTTTCACCCGTCAATGTCCGCTGTGTATGACGGAGCTTGGCCAAGCTCCGCTTTCGCTTCTGACACGGAGGGCAGATAAGATGATAAATTATCAAAGTCATGTCCATATATCGTGCGATAACGATAATCAATATATCGACTTATGGCTTTAAATGTGACACATATGCGTCAGTCATAGATAAATGAAACCGGTAAGCTTTTTCGTTCAAAACTGTGTAATCCAATTGAATTGAAATTTTATATGCAATTCAAATAAATCCTAAATTTAGGCCTAAATATATATTTATTTTTTGATTGTATATAGCAGCATGTATTTTAAATGAACGCAAGTAACGTCAGTCAGGTTCAACTGTGCCGAGTGACCTCGTCCTCCCCAGAGGAATATCAGATCGCAGGTTTAGCTCAATTTCCACCGCCGCAATTTCTCTATTCCAGAAAGGCAAATGAAAAGCCGAAAGCAGCAGCTCTCCCCCTACCCCGTCCTGCTATTTGGTGTAGCGTACCCTGTGCCGTGCTCTAGCCTCAGAACTAGGCCTTGTGTCCTGTCTGGGTGAACGCTTGACTCATCCCTATGGGCGGCTATGTTGGGGCCCATACCAACCTTGTTTAGTCCCACAGTGCTTTGTGCGTCCCACCGAAGCCAAGAAGGCAGCTGACGAGTCCAAAATGAGGTTTGCCCACATCGACGGGGACCACCTGACCTTGCTCAACGTCTACCATGCCTTTAAACAGAGTACGTATATACATACACACACTCATACACACACACAGTTGCATCTTGTGTTCATGTGAGATGATTCCCTCCCCCCATTTTTAATTAGCCTAATTGCCTAAATCTATTACAACTAATTTCAGGTTGTTTTTGTAGGTGGCCGAAAATCGTAATTTGCTTCATCAAAATCGGTGCCTGCGAGGCAACGTGGTACTAAAACTGTTCTGAAAGACAGTAAATTATGTGCAATTTATTTCTCACTTCAGCTTCCATATTTTCTCTCAAACTCTCATGGGGTTTCTTGCATCTCACATGTTATCTAGTAGTCAACTCTTATTTGAAACTTGATAACAATCATGAAAGTATGTTTGTTCATGTGAAGCTGACATGTTTTTTGTTACGGCATTTTAATCCGTCAGTACAAAAAAAGTCCAGTGAATTTGATTGTATACATTTTATAAACCCTTTAAATTAGCACCAGATTACATGAATTTTGAAATTGGCAGAAAGTCTACAGTTAACCCTCAGAGACCAAACTATTGATATTCATGATGATTTTTTTCACCCCTTAACATGTCTTTAGGAAGCCATTCGTTATTATTGATTATTTTGTTATTTTGGCAGAATTTGCATTGTGGTATAACTTGGAAAAATGTTGCAAAATTGCAATGCTGGTCATTTAGGGTTGCAAAATCACCACTGTTTTTCAATACACTGAAAGTTAAAGGTAAGGATATAGTCATAAAGTCAGGGTTCCTACGCATTTTGGAAAAGTCTGGAATTTGATTTTAGTATTTTCCAGGTCTGGAAAAGTATGGAAAAAGGAAAACAGAGTATGGAAAAATATGTGTTTCCAGACTATTTTCCCTATTCAGTTTTATGAAATACAGAATTAAGAATTTCTAAAAAATAAATCTATCAAACAAGCAGAGTGATTTTTATGGCAAAAGTTTGGTGATTCTCAAATACAACTGAATGAATTCAAGGCGCACATATTCATTATGCAAAACTGTTTGTCATTACTATAAGCCAGTCTCTTTTTAACTTCACTAATCACTCAAACCAGCAACACATTACAGTATCAAACTGATGTGTCAGAGGTGAATATGTGCAGGTTATAAATAGGGCTGCAAAAAAATTATTTTGATAAGCGATTAATCTAATGATTATTAGAACAGTTAATTGACTATTATCGACGATTATTTCACTGATTAATCAGTATGTTTGATCGATTATTACATTACAGTTGCGTTACAGCACCCTACTGGTCAAACTGTGTTATTGCGCCCCCTAAAAATTGGTCGTACGAGTTCAAATGACTATTTGACAAAACAAAAATATTTGTCCACAATTTTTTATTGTCCATGTTGTCGATAATATCAACTAATCGTTTCAGCCCAAGTTATAAAACAAATAGCCGTTTCTCCTTTTCTTCTCATCATGTAAGCACCTTATCACTTTGAGAAAACCAATGGGAAAGATATAATGCTGAATAATGAGCTGTTTATGTTAAATACCAGAGGTTTGGAAACTTGAGTCTGGAAAAGTATGAAATTTTGAAATTGAAAATGTGTAGGAACCCTGTAAAGTCATGAAATATTATTTATATATGTATTGAATAGTTTTTGTAAGCTTTTTCCCATAACTGGACTAGTAGAAATAAAATTTAAAAAAATATTAGATGTTAAATACTTTGTAAATGGATGCATTTTTCAGTTAATTTGCTGTTAATTACTTTTTGTGAATATTTTTTTTTTTTTTTTAAAGGTGAAGTGTGTAAATATTTCTAAAGTCAAGTAAGCCATTTGTAGTTTGATTTCCTCGAAAGCATGAAGCATGTGGTTCTGAGGCACTGTTTATTTGAACCTCCGGACAACATTGCCTGAAGCAGTGGCTTGAGTTTGGGGTGGGACTTTGTTTGGCCTGCTAATAGCAGATGTGGAGAAATGTTTTGGAAAAAAAAAAAGTTTAAAATGGTCCATTTGGTGACGCGATTGCTGCAGAAGTTACACACTTCACCTTAAATCTTAAAATCTTTGAAATATGTCATTTTTGTTATTAAGCTGCATAATTGGCTATTTAGAAGTTTATATATGACTTTGCAGTGGTGGTCTAAGTTCAGATCTGCTTGTATGTTGCTCTTAACCTGGTTTTAATGTGTAACCATTCTATTCCAAGACCACGAGTCAGTGCAGTGGTGCTATGATAACTTTGTTAACTACCGCTCGCTGATGTCGGCTGATAATGTGCGGCAGCAGCTCTCACGCATCATGGACCGCTTCAACCTGCCACGACGCAGCACAGAGTTCACCAGCCGTGACTACTACATCAACATCCGCCGCGCTCTAGTCACCGGGTTCTTCATGCAGGTGTGTTTGTCTATAAAGGTGCCAAAAAGATTCAATTACACTTGTTTGTTTAACCTGTTAACCGTCACTGTCCTTATAGTGGGATACTCGCATATAATGATTTTCTTCCCGACCTGACGGGTCCCGCTAAGTTTAGATTGTTTCCAGAATCTCGCATTTAAACTTCCCCTAAAGAAAGAGAGTGATTAGGGATAACAAATATAAAATGTTACATAGCATATACAAGATTTTATGTTATTTGTCTTATGATGCTGTCAACAACCTAAAAAATGTTAGAGAAAAAATGTCACAAAGAATAATAGGCTAAATATCACAGAGAAAAATAGGCTAAATTAAATGGCCTACAACATGTCCCTCAAAACTATAGGCTAAGCCAAAAATACATATAAACGAAAACTGTTGGCTTACTAGCTATACTGCAAAATGGAATCTTTTTTAACATCCACGCAAGAACAGAATGACGCTGACTGACGACCGTTTCAGAACGTCTCTTCCAAAATCCGATCACAAAGGTTGAATGTTCTCTGAAGATGCACTCGCGCAGACCTCTAATGCAAAGAACATACCTTGCCAGGTTTCTCAGGACAGGGAACTGGGGGCTGTATGAACGCCACCAATGCAGAAAGTTTTGTTCACTTCAAGTTCAAGCGCAGATGCGCTGATGTCAAAACATCTCGGGAGCGACCGGGTTATTGTCAGACCGCCCGCTCCCGCCTAATGTTACACTATAGTTACCGACCGCAATCCGCCTTTCATTCAAAATTCAATCCCGCGCAGCAAGAAATCTTATCGGTTCCCGCGGGAGAGCCGCGGGAATGCAGACCTCTAGCTTAAACACTCAAAATTAATATTTGAAAACCATTTTGAAATTGGACATTGCCTTTATTATGGAAACAGTACTTTAAACCTGTTTTTTTCAGATTATTCCAAATGATTTTGTATTAAATAAAAAGTTTAGTTAGATACATGTGCTTTACAGTAAACGTTAACTTTTTTGGGGGGGGGGGGGGGCATTTGTGAAAAGCATTTGTGAATTACATCCATTTAAGTTCAGATCTATGCTCAAAAAGGGGGAGGGTGACAGTTAAAGGGTTAATGAACAATGTAAAAAATCCAACCTGCTAAGTCTTTTGAGTTGCGCTTGTGGATATCCATGCATAATATTGTGAGATAGATGATTTGTATTTTTTGGTAAATTGTAATGTCCATTGCTATTTTCCTCTTTTTATGCTGGGCAGTGTCTTCAACCTAGAGCAGGCATTCCTCATAAAGCAGACCGCGGTCCGGTTCCAATGTCACGTACTGTTGCATTTACCTCAGAAAAGCCATTCAGTGATCATAAACTCGATAGTCAGCAAGAAATATAACTCTAACGCTAAATATATGCACCATATTACATATTCATTTTGTTTTTTTACTGTTCTTCAATATATAATGTATGTTTGAATAAATCCATCAAGTTTTTATGACAGCCACCATTTAAATGTTTATATATATTAGGGTTGTCAAATTTAACACGTTTACGCATGCAATGAATTTTCAGTTTCAAGTTAAAAATGTTTAACTTGATTAATGCATCTGTTTTTTCCGTCATAATTTGACTAGCGTTGACTAGAACGCGATGTCTGTGAATGTCGTGTCTGTGTGACACACACGACTTGTGTGCACAGAAAGACGTGTGTGTGTAATATATATATATATATATATATATATAAAAACCCCGAATTAACAGAAACATAATTATGTAATTTTAAAGTTAGTGTTATAACTTAATTATAACTTGTATTTAAACTAGGTGCTTGCCTGTGATTTTGCATCTGTGCCTCAGACATTCGACTTCTCTTGGCAGTTTTAATTTTTTCTGGAGGCTGAACCCACGCTCTGCTGCAACACTGGAGCGCCCTCGCCACCAACTGGGGCGGGGGAATTACAGTTAAAAAGTTACAATAGATCACCCTCAGTGTCAAAATGACGGACGGCCAAATAAACAAATCTCTATTGTGAATGTAGTCACAGCTGAAGGGCCGTCAAGACAGTAATGCCCTTCGGCCATGATTATTTATCATAGAGCAGCCTTGGATGATCTTATAGCTTAAGGCTTTAGTTAATTATTAGTCCACTTTTTTTTTTTTTAATCTTAAACTAAAGTACAGCTACTTTTAAAGTAGAGCTTGATTTCTCCTTTTAATCTTTGTCTGAATTAGAAGATACAGTGTCTGTTGGGAAAGCAGAATCACTGAGGCTTGCTAATGTAATGCAAGGCTTTCTATCAAAGTGTGACCATTTAAACGCTTGCAAGAAATCAAGGCAATTTTCATCCCACGTAGCGAAAATAAATGACGTTTTTATCGAGTCACTCTCCAGGAGGGGGTACCTGAAACAAGTGACCTGACTAGTTGAATTACTCCATTAATATTGAAATATTTGTCAACATTAACCTTTACTGGTGAGACAAATTTCCACCTTGGTGTACGAATTACCGGGCGTTCTATTGCCGACGTCTCTGTTTGAGTCGGCCGTTTATTGAGACTGATTGCCCAGGTTAATCTCGACATCCTCACACTGCCAGTGTAGGTGCCTGAAGAAACGTCAGTGTATGCACGTTTGGTTCGCTTGTGGTTGATTTATTTGTTAATTTGCGTCTCTGGTGTTATCAGGTTGCTCACCTGGAGCGCACCGGCCACTATCTCACAGTGAAGGACAACCAGGTGGTCCAGTTGCACCCTTCCACTGTACTGGACCACAAGCCCGAGTGGGTTCTCTACAATGAGTTTGTGCTGACCACCAAGAACTACATCCGCACCTGCACTGATATAAAACCCGAATGGTAAGCTAAAACATGCAAATGCAGAATTTGTTTGTGCATTGTTGGCAAAGAGTAAATGTTTTTGCAACAAAGAAAGGAAAAAGTGAGTAAACATTCTGTGTACCATCTCATCCTGTAGGCTGGTGAAAATCGCTCCACAGTACTACGAAATGGGCAACTTCCCTCAGTGTGAGGCTAAGAGGCAACTGGAGCGCATTGTTGCTAAACTTCAAACCAAGGAGTACTCTCAATACTGAACCTACCCAACGGTATAAGGACTATACATTTTGAATTCAGTATGCGCTGTGCAATGCTTCTGAGGTTGTACATCGTCACACATTGTCATTCAACATTAGATTTCTGTCTGTTTTGTTTTCTGTTTTTGATTTGTTGTCAAGATATAATTATTTTTTATAACTCTTTGCTCCCAGCTCCACCGTGCATTTTGGCACCTGATAAAAACATATTGTTAAATTGGTCAATATAGGCACTAAGGATTGATTGGGAGCAAACGCTTAACAGGGATACCACCATCAACTTTTTTTGCATGAGCATTCATGTGGATGTTGACATTCCTTATTGACATTGAGAACTTCCTGCTATGTTATTGAGTAGAAAAGTCCCTGTTTATTCTGTAAAGGAGCTTTTACTTCAATAATAAAAAACCTTGATATCAGTCATGCTCAATCAAGTTCATGTGTACTATTCTTTTTGTTGACTTCAAATAAAACACTCAATACAAATAGTTACTGCATTAGCTTACGACGAGGACCTAAATTGCACAAATGCACTCGCAGCTTTGCAGTTAGGATCAAAATAAAGCAGTATAGACCATAATGTTTATTAATGGTTTCGATAGAGATTTATTGAATGCGAGTTCTGTTCAGCTATTCTATAAATTGTGTTAATAAATTAATGAAGTACATCAGTGGTCATTTTTGTTAGGGTTGAGATTAGGGCAGTCATGTTAATGTGCTCATTTGTGAGGGTTAATTGCATGTTTTACAGCATTAATTTTTTAATCATATTCACCCAATTTGGGTTTCCAGGAGTTTCCTTCTGTTTTGTCGGATTTCTAAAGACTGGTAGAAGAAATACTTCCACCCAAGAATAGTTGTTTTGCACTGTTCAATACGCACACAACAATCCAGTATCTGGGCGCTTGTTTCTCTGTTAATGATGGAGAAAAACTGGATTCCAGTGGGACTAGTGAAGTCATTTGATTGCTCTCTATTGAAGAAACATAAATGTACAGCATGTCTAAAATATCTGAATTATTGTCTTTTGAGTATTAAGCCTTTTCTTTTCTTACATTTTCTCAGCAATTAAGCATCTGATGCATTGTAATTTCTGAAATATAAATACAATTATAGACCTGGAATACTGTTTGGAGCACAAAATATTATATCTTTTGAAAAACTTTGAATATTGTGTGGCTTATTTGAGTTCAACATCATTTATTCAAGTTAATTTAATTTCTCTAGTCAATTTAATTCAGTTTGTAAAGCATCACACTTATGCATTGTTACTGGAAAAAGTGGATACCAGAGTTATTGTTAAACTATTAAAACCATTTTTCATTAATTGAAATAGCTAAAATTAAAATATTAAAATAATTATAAATAGAAGTATTTAAGAAAACTAATAAAAATGACAAAAGCACATAAAATTACTTGGATTTAAACTAAAACGAAAATATAAAAATCAAAGCTACTTTTATATACTATTATAGTATTTAATATTTAAATCTAAAATGTCTACAAAGTGATCTAAATAGTTATAATTCATCTAAATAATCCATGTAATATCTAAATCACTGGTGGTACTAATTAATTTTAGAGGTCACATAAAATACATGTAATTTGTGCATCATCAGAGGGTTTCAACTGATTCTAAAATAAATACATCTCAATATGGAAAGTCCAGCTTCTGGTTATCAGTTTTGTTGCAGAACCTGAAAGAAAAAAAATTATTGAAGGCAGGTGATGGATACAAGTCATTGATGAGCCCTTGCCCTTGGAGTTCAGTAAAATCAATAATTAAGAAATGGAAAGAGTATGATTGTCAGTGTACCTAGAGAAGGATGTCCTCAAGTGGCCATGCAAGAAGGACACTGGAGAGAGAAGCAACCAAGAGACTGATGACCAATGAAGGAGTTACAAGCTTCAGTGGCTGAAATTGGAGAGACTGTGGAAACAACAACTGTCATCTGGGTTCTTCACCAGTCACAGCTTTATGAAAGAGTGACAGAGAGAAGCCACTGTTGAAAATGTCATATGACATCTCGGCTGCAGTTTGCCAGAAGGCATGAGGAAGACTCTGAAGCCAGATGGAAGAGTCGTCTCTGGTCTGATGAGACTGAAATTGAGCTTTTGGCTATCAAACTAAATGCCATGTTTGGTGTTAGCCAACTGCTGTGCATTGTCAGAAACACACCATTCCGACCATGAAGCATGGTGATGTTGTGGGGAACTTCTCTGAAATCAATGCAGCCAAACACTGGTAAAGAAATCCTGGAGGAAAACCTGATGCAGTCTGAGACACCTGCGACTCAAGAGATTATTTATTTTCCAGGATAATGACCCAAGCATGAAGCCGAAGCTACACAAGAAGTCCTGAAGTGGCCAGGCCGAGATCTCAATCAAATTGAGAATTTATTGGTGGACTCAAAAAAGTCTGTCCACTCACAATCTCCATAAAACCAGACTGAGTTTAAGCAGTTTTTCAAAGAGGAACGGGAAAGCATTGCAGTGGCTGACTGAGACCAATCCAGACAGACTAAAGGCCTGTGAAGCACTTCAAAAGGTGCATCAACTAAGTAGAGTTGCTCCATTCAAAACAGAATTGAGAATGCCTTTTAAAATCCAAATCAGTTACTGAATTGGAACTTAGGTAGTAAAAATGATGCAGAATGCAATTCAAAATTCTACTCAAATTTGAGTAGAATTAAGATTAATTGCAAAGAAAATCATGTGACTAATTTAAAAATAAAAAGCAATGTTTGTCAAGTCAATTCAGTACATTCCTAACTTCCGATTCAACATAATTTGAGGTGAGGCTAAGTCAAATTTACACTTGATGAATTGAATGGAAACCAGTAGCTGATTGCATAAACTGCTTATGGCGCTTTTCCACCGCATGGGAAGGAACGGTACGGCTCGCTTATAATAGTAATACCTCGGTTGAGGTTCCAAGCATGCCGTAACCAGGGTAAAAATCACGTTCCGGGGGGTAAATATCATTTTATTTGGGTTCGTTTCAACCCGCAGACATGAAAAACAACAAGCGGCAACAGTGAAAAAGTAGCCCAATTCCACGGGAAAACCACGGACTTGGCAACACTGGCCGTAACGATACTAAATGTGAAGTGTAAACACTGCAGATCACTGATTGGTCAGAGAGAATCGTCACTACCAGTGTCATTGGATTTGAATCACAAGACACCAAACCTGCTAGATTTAAATAGTAACAGCCACCGCATTATCATTTGTTCGCGCAACTTTTTTTAAACGACTTGCTTTAAATGACTGTCGCACGCAACTTGAAAAAAGAAATGGCTGTTTCGTGGTCAGTAGATGAGTTGCGGATCCATAGCAGTAAAGGCGGCGCAACTATAATGATCAGTCTATAATCCCACCCACTTTGAAGCCTAAGACTGAATACAAATTAGCTAACTACTAGTTCATCAAACTCGTTTTTAAGACAGTAGTGTTTGTTTATGCACCTGGCCCCTGTTCTCAAAGTGCCTCAACTATGTTTCTTCGGGATTATTTATAGCTGTTTGTAAATGTAAAAGGTCTGCAAAGTTTCAAAGATCAAAGTGCGCGATGAATAGAGTTATTGTCCCCAAAAAGAAAGAACTGATTCTGAAGTGCCTGAAACGAGTTGTCAGTAATTCCATTCTTTCTTCCTGCACGAATCTACGTAGGTTTGTAACAGATCTTCATAATGCCCATCTATGGTCTTCACTGGCTGCCAATGAACTACGTCTACTTTGACCCGTCCTTAAACACTGTTGTATCGTGGAAGAGTTTGGATTGTGTTGTCGACGTGTTGAGAAGGCGCTGTTTTCTGCATTGCGAAAGCAGATCCACTTTTCATGCACTTCCAAAGAATGAGGACTTGGACTCTAAATAATACTGTAAAACCGATGTCATCATTACTGTTCGTATCACTGTGTATACAAGTGCTGAAGAAGCTTCCAGAGCTGACATTCATATATGGTAATGGGCATTTCATTTCCAACACGCGCTGTAAGCGGTCGACCAATCACAACAGACTGGGCCTTATGACCAATAGACCTTATGTAGCCCCGCCCCTTTTCAGTGCTGCACTCATGTTGTGTCTTCCGGTTTGTATTTCCACAGCATAAAGGTAAGATCTTACAGATTTATGATCGAACTGCTCGTTTTAAAATCTTCCCAATCTGCTGACATTTGTTAGGATCAACAAACATTGTTATGCTCATGCTAACTTTCGTTAACTCTACAATAAGTAAATCCACTTCACCAGCTAATTACTCTTTGACAGCGATGGCAAAGAAATTTACAGAGCTACCACAAACGGAAGTTCAAAGACAAAGTTCTAAAGATGGCTGCGCGCTTGTTTCTCTGACACACAAGGTCTATTAGAGCAGAGTATGCTATCGGAAAGGAGGGGTTTAGAAGACCGGATCCCTAATTGAACCATTTCAGACACTATGTTTCCATCACCCTGTTTTTATGCGCATTTTGAAGTATCGCATCAGAAACGAGTGATGGAAACGCCCAATTTCGGAAAAAAATCCCTTAATTTGCAAAAAAAGTTTTTTACGCTCGCTTGAGGTGGTTTTTGACTTGTACGAAAAAGCGTTAATGCGAATAATGGGAGATGGAAATGCATTTGCCGAATAAATTCTGACGTAGCGAACATTAAACCCATGTGACTAATCGCCTTTTTCCACTGATGGTGTTGTAACAGACATGTTGTACATTTATGTCTGATTCTGTTATGATGCATTAATTCTGGATGTACGGGAACTCGTATGTGTGTGTGTGCAATGCATTTTCCCTTTGGTGCTTACCATAAAAAAGTGTGCATGACAAGAGTCATGTGCACTTTTGTACTGGAATGTAGCAGGTTTTTCGGGGTTGTCCTCTCACGTGTGTGACGCTTAATAAAGTCGAGAAGAGTTCAGACGACTCTTATTTATTGTTTTCATATTCATAAATGTTAGGCGAAGCTTGGTCACGGTGTTTTATTTACCATTGGTTACTAGGTAACCATACCGTCATTCGCGCGAACACTTTAATTGAAACGCACCTAATTCACATTAGTTTTTATTTATTTATTTATTTTTATTTATTTATTTATTTTTTTTTTTTGCGAACTTTGAAAAGATTTGCTATAGAATAACACAAGACGCGTCACTCGTACTGTTTTGAATGAGAGAAAGTGCAACAAGCAATATGGCGGAAAAAGTCCCGCCTTCTAAATAAGAGCCAATCGCCGATTGGTAAAGATAGAAGCTCCGGTTCCTATAGAAACAGTCAGACGTGCGCCTCCGAAATGAGGCACAAGAGACACGCATTTAGGACTGCTCATGCGCATTAGCTTGATCCAGCCTGAAAAATACCGTTTTTTTGTCATGATTCGAGCATTTAGAAACAAAATTTATGAGACAGTTGTTGTCAGATTTCATTGGTGATTTCAAATATGAAATTTAATCGCAAGCTTGGCAAACAGCTTTGGAGAATTTGATGTTTCCCCATTCAAAGAGATAGAAGCTGCACTTTAATGCCGAGAGGCGTTTCAAAGATGGCCGTCGAGTGAAATGACTTGTCTTAAAGGCACTTTGTTCACGTTTGGATGGAAACCCAGCTACTGAGAAAAGAGGCGATGCTGCAATGTATATTATGAGAAAATGAAAGTGTTTTTTTTTGTTCTTGGATGCATGCAAACCTATAGGAGACCTCCAAAACAGAACCTTTAAGTGACCGATCACAAATTGTGTCTAAAAACGCGTGGAAAGCACGGCCGCGCCACTTGCGTTGCTGTCGTTGCTATGCAACCATGAACTGCGCTCTCCACGACGACAAAGTTTCAGCAAAGGATAAATTGATTTCTAGCCCTTGCATTAGCTTTACTACTAGATATATTTATGGAGATGAGATATAAAAACCACCCTGTACAGCTATGATCAGCTGTTCTGAGCTTTCGATGTTTTGTTACGGAAAGGCCGAAGCTGATGGTTGGGTCTTGTCACATGACCTGCGTTGCGCTTGCGGCATTCTGAAAAGTTGAGAATTTTTCATATCAATGCGCCTGGAAAACGCACCACATGCGCGTCGCGACCGCGTTGCTTCCATTATGAGCACGCCTGCCGCGCGCCTACATTTGAAATAACGAATTTGAGCGCGCAAACGGACCCTAAAATAGCATAATTGGGGCACTTTAAATTCTGAACTTTACACAACCCTACTAAAACTAAAAGTTGAGTGGGTAAATACTTAAGCAAACCATTTTTAAAGAAGTGTATTACATCTTATCTTAGGAAATTTTTTTTTTTTTTTTGGGCTTTTTTGGCTTGTTAGTTGGTCAATGTCAAAAAAGCTAAATGTTCTGTGGTTTAATGTTGTAAAACAATAAAACATCACAACTTCATATACCTAAATATTTTTTTTATAGGGATTGTAAATAACTTCTCCAACTCTCATTCTGTAGGCTAGTTCTTCAACTGTCAGCCTGCTGAGCTTGCTGAAGCGTGAAACCAACAGAAATTGTACAGCTGAGCTGGGCATCTTAGAAGAGAGGGTCCTTGAAAACAGTGGCTTCCTTTAGGCCCAGGTCAGCTAAGGTCCACTGAACTTGCCTGTGGTAAAAGTCTCGTTGTTGTTCCTTTGTCACTGCATTTTCGTTGTATTTTAGTAGTGCTATCATAAAATTAAAGCATCACTTGAAGCTCAAACACTCCTGACAGAGGAAAAAATGATCCTGATAATGGGGGAAATAGCTTAATATCTCATTTTCACTGTCTTTTGGAAGAGCACAGGTATTTGTTTCACCTTTTTTTCCGAGACATACAGAAGGCAGTGTCTTATTAATCCATGGCAATGCCTTTCCCCTTGGCCTTGAGACTTTAAAGTTTCATTGTTGTGTTTTGCTGCACTTTCGATAAGAGAGAACACGGCACCCAGGGGGTCTTTTTGTTCTATTTCCATATTAATCCATTAGTCGTAGATGAAGACCAAATCCATTTTTCACCTATGGCATTATACACCACAGTTATGTGCGAGGAGAGGGGATGAGTCATTTGCAAGGTGACACGTGAGGGAGATGCGAAAACTTCAAAAGCGACCTTAAGTTAGCATTTGCCCTCAATTGAAGTTTCAAAGGAATATCACCAGAGAGGAGGGGTACTTGTGTTGTGTAGATGGGAAGAGAGGGGGAAAGGAGTTTCACATCAAGGCTACCACGTGTGCAATATGCAAATGGTAGAGATTAGCATGTTTATTTTGATCTTTTCTGACTGTTGGGAAAAAAAATTGTTCAGCCCCAAGTTTTTAAATAGATGGCTTTCTACTCACGAGCACACATGTAACCGTGAAATTGTGCCAGAGATTACTGTGGTTCGCTGAAGCCAATAGAAAACACATTAGTTTGAGCTGATCTAGAAATTATGTGCCATTGATCTAGAGGGGAAAGGGGTTTTGTCATACTGAGTGTTTCCAATTGATCCTTCCCAGCATAATTACCCAAGAAAATCATTATTTTTCTAAGTAGTCTCTTATTAGACTGGTCACTTGCATGAGCTGGAAGCAAAACCCACAATTTTGGCTTTCTCATCGTGTTTCAATAAAACTGTTTTGTTGTACAAGGTTTCATTTAACCCTTTCTTGATGGCAGCATATTTTAATATATCAATGTCATAATTATTCTTGCCAAGATCAATTGATGTGAACTAACTAATTCTAGTACGGATTCAGACCCTTTTTTCTACAATTTCTTATAGATATATTGCAGTCAAAAAAACTAGTTAACATTTTAGCACTTCCAGTTCCTTTGTCCTGAAGTCAATGTTTTTTTTTGAGTGGGTTTTTGGTGAAATGCTTGAAATAAGGTCTGTGGTTAAAGGGATAGTTCATCATTTACTTCACCCTTAAGTTGTTCCAGGCTTGTATGAATTTATTTCTTCTGCTGAACACAAAAGATGATATTTTGAAGAATATCAGTGGGGTCCATCAACTGTTTGGTTTCCAACATTCTTCAAAATATCTTCTTTTGTGTTCAGCAGAAGAAAGAAATTCATACAGGTTTGGAACAACTTGAGGGGGAGTAAATGATGACAGAATTTTAATTTTTGGGTGAACCATCCCTTTAACAAGCTGAAGATATTTTACTTTAATTGGTCACAGAGCTTATTTTCTGCAATAATCCAAAAGCCAATGGAAAAATCCTATTGTGTTTTTCAAGGGAACCAGGGTAACTTCAGGTTGGCCTATGAAAATACATCACTTTATAGATCTATTGTTTTGGTTGAATTGGTTTATTTGCTGTCTGTTCACACATTATATCATATTGACAGTATGAAAACCCTTTAAGGTTGTATTTGCAAATTAAAAAAAAAAAAAAAAAAAGAGAGAGAGAGATCTATGATTACTAAGATCTATCCACCAATGACTAATTCACTTGAGATGATGTGGAAGGACATATCTGTTTTTACAGTGAATGTGATTTCACCAAGTTCATCATGTTCCTGGATCAACATCTTTGTTTTATCCTGGAACAACATTCCAAACTACCAATCAGATTTGAGGTTACAGTTTGTGTTATTCACCTATAATTTCCTTCTGATTTTAGGGATAAGTTATGGTAGGGTTAGGTTTTGGAGTAGGGATAGGGTTAGGACTATGTTTTCAGACAGGAATGTTGATCCAGGAACATGCCTTGCTTGGCAAAATCACGGTGACCCTGGTTTTACATGGTTCTATAGACTGTACATGTTAAAAGAAAATCCAAGACAGTCTGTAGGTTTTCAAAGAAGGTTCTGGGAATATAATTTTTACCTCGCACAGTGTAAATGGGTCTTTGTGCATAGAAATATTATATATTATCTATATTATAAAAAGGTTTCCTTGAAAAGGGAATCATCATATTTAGAGGTTGAAATAAAAAATAAAAAAAAATCTCCTTTTCTAGACAGTTTTGTGGTAACTTTCGAGGTCCCTAAAGATATGGTTTACTGAGTCTAGAGCAGGAGTAGGCAATGCTGGTCCTGGAGAGCCGCTGTCCTGCAGAGTTTAGCTCCAACCCTAATCAAACACACCTGAACAAGCTAATCAATGTCTTCAGGATTACTAAAGCTACAGGCAGATGAGGTTTTTTTCAGGGTTGGAGTTAAACTCTGCAGGACAGACGTTGCCTACCCCCTGGTCTAGAACATTGACTAAAGGAACTATGCACACTACTGCCATCAGCCTGCATCAAATCTTACTTTTCATTAGTTTACATTCTTAATTCCATTCAAAATTGTGTTATTCAGGCCTGTGAGTATTAAAGGTTGCTTGGAATCAAAATTTGGGAGTAACAACATCAGTATGTAGACATTGTGCTGCTGCATTGTCTTGCAAATGTACCCAACATTGCTATGACCAAATATCAAGCTGATGCACAGGCCTACAGGACCACCCGCGGTGAATTCCTTCAGCTGGAATTGTGTTTTTGTGGGCAACTCAGCATTTCCCTACCTCCCTTTTCATGTTGTCCTCCACCTGTTGTCCTGAATGAAGCAGAGACAGGTGTCTTATCTTCATCGCACAGTGTTAGCGAAGCCAATCTCGGAGGAAGATGTCGACTGGAATGTGACAAATCCATCTGTCCTGGTTTGAATTTGTATGCTAATTTGAAGTAATGGCCCCTCTGGTGACAGAGCGATGGAACAATTCAATCATGCCATCTCTGACAGGAGCTCAGCAGCCTACCTGTGATAGGTTCCTGTGCGACGTATGCAAGGTTGCCGTTGATATATTAGTCCTACAGGGAGAGGAAGAGTAGCCTGCTTGTTTGAAATAAACTGCAAATGGTGAATCTTTGAGAAATTAATCTCACCTCAGTTAAAAGACAGTTCAGGGAGATTTGCCACCATCTGCATTGCTGAAAATGTGAGAAATAAGAGTTTAACAAGATTCTGGAGCATATGCTATGATTTCTATTTGCTTTGCTTTAAAAACTTTCTCAGTGACAGACGAAGGTGTGTTGGGCCTCAAAGTATATATCAACTCAGCAAAAAAGAAACATCCCTTTTTCAGGATACTGTATTTTAAAGATAATTTTGTAAAATCCAAATAAGCTTTACAGATCATATTGGAAAGGGTTTATGCTTGTTCAATGAACCATAAACAAATATTTACACATGCCACTGTGGAACAGTCCTTAAGACACTAACAATTTACAGGCAGTAGTCAATTAAGGTCACAGTTACAATTAAAGCTGCAAGCAGCGATGAAAGGGCCCTCGCACCCGGGGCCACCACCACCCGTTGGCCTTAGGAAAACTGTGAACAGTGGTTGACATGAATGTGAGTGAGTAAATACAGGAGAAATATGGCAAAGTCATTTCGACGTGCCACACTTCCTGCTGCCAACAGGTGGCACTTTGACTCTTACTGAATACTGGCATGTATATGTCTTTAGGCCAGGACTATTATCAAACGTGAAGTTTGGAGCAGACCGGACATTGTATGCCTGAGTTACAACAACTTCCTGTTTTGTGGCATTAATCGCATACTTTAGCACTTAGCCAAGTGTTGCATGATTTAACGTGTTTCTAGCATGTTTGGTACTTCATGTCATGTATAAATGTGTTTCTGGGAGGGAATTACAGTGTAAAGCATGCCATTTCCTGTTGCCAAAAGGTGGCGCTATGACTAACTGAATATTGGCATATAGATGTCTTTAGGCCAGGACTCTTATCACACATGTGAAGTTTGGGGCAGATCGGACATTGTATGCCCGAGTTACAACAACTTCCTGTTTCATGGCGAAACATCAAATTTTTTGCCGCCACAGACACGCCCTTCAGTGAAAACTGTAGATCTTCGCAATTTAATGTCGCAAAGGCCTTTAGATTAGACTGACCAAATATGATGTTGATCTGATTAAAGCTCTAGGAGGAGTTCAACGTCTGGAAATGGCAAAAACTGCAAATATTTTGCAGAGAAAACTCAAAATATCTCACTTCCTGTTGGGTTTACAGATTTTGGACCTAGGGACTTTTTTGTAGGTATTGGGCTGTTACATGTGTCTACCGAATTTCATACTTGTACGTGAAACGTAGCGCGAAGGGCGCTTAATTGAAATTTTGTAGGTGGTGCTATCAAGCCATTTTGCCACACCTAATTCTGAAACCCATATCTGACGTAAATTTTCACCACTTCTGATGCGTGTGCAAAGTTTCATGAGTTTTCGAGCATGTTTAGGCCCTCAAAAGTGCGATTAATTTCGGGGAAGAAGAAGAAGAAGAATTGACTGAGCAATTACAATAGGGTCCTCACACCATAGGTGCTCGGGCCTTAATAACTTAGGACACTAAAGAGACCTTTCTACTGACTGAAAAACACCAGGAGAAAGATGGCCAGGGTCCCTGATCCCCTGTGTAAACATGCCATAGTCCTGCTGCAAGGAAGTGCTACAGGAAGGATAGTTGATTGTCCTTGCAGTGCCAAGCCATGTAACCATACGTCCCCCAGATGTGTTTGAGAACTTGGAGGTGGCTTAGTGGAAGAGTGGGGTAACATCTCACAGCAAGAACTGGCAAATCTGCTGCAGTCCATGAGGATGAGATTCACTGTAGAACTTAAAGCAGCTGCTGGCCACACCAGATACTGACCGCTACTTTTGATATTGAGTTCAAGGACTCGTTATTCCATTTCTGTTCATCATCTCGTCTCAGACTGTCCACCAAATATCTAATCAACCAATCACATGGGAGCAACTCAATGCATTTAGGCATGTAGACATGGTCACGACGATCTGCTAAAGTTCAAATTGAGCATCAGAATGGGGAAGAAAGGTGATTTAAGCAACTTTGAACGTGACACGTTTGTTGGTCTGTAGTTATGTAAAGTCTGATTCATTTCCGCAAACTAGTTCTTTTCGGACAGTTCGTTTCAATGAACCGGATCAAAATCCGATTCATCGGTTTATTACGTCACTACGGATTTCTTTTCTAACAACTCAGTGCCATGTTATATCAATGAAACATTCAAATAAAGTCATTTGTGTCAACACATATTGAAACATTCAAATAAAAAGTTTGTGTGAATGCATATTATTGCCTTTCATTCACTTAAGTTAATCTTGTTTGTGGTCACAGATTCATTCGCGGATCCTTTGACATCTCGGATATGACTGACCAATATTGAGTAGCCTACATCTTGGATAAGATTCCTAAAAGATTCGCACCTATAGCACATATTACAGACATTGATGCACAAATGCGGATATGTTCTATATGTCTAAAGTCTTATATATGTCTTATAAACTCCTTGATTTCGCTTTACAACTTAAAATATGATCACAATAAACTATAGTAAAATTTATTTACATCTCTAGACAGAAAGGTTTTTGCAGGTTTTAATAAAATGTTATTTAATAACAGTATAATATTCATATTTCCAGTACGTGCCTCAGGCTTGCATAGTATCATCAACTCACTCATCAGACTCCTCGGTAATCCTCTGCAAACTTAGACAGTTCGTTCATTCGGTTCTTTTTGAGTTGGACGTGCTACTTTGGCTTATGCGTCTTTAACCTCGAACTAAAGTTCGATTCTGTTCGATTAGTGAACCGGCTCGACCGGTTACTTCCTGAGAACTGGCTCAAAAGAACGATTCGTTCAAGAATCGAACAGCACTACTGGTCTGAGAATTTCAGAAACTGCTGATCTACTGGGATTTGCACCACCATCTCTATGGGAATTACAAAGAATGGTTCTGTGGGTGAAACTGCCTTGTTGATGCCAGAGGTCAGAGAAGAATGGCCAGACTGGTTTGAGCTGATAGAAAGGCAACAGTAACTCAAATAACCACTTGTTACAACTGAGGTCTGCAGAAGGGCATCTCTGAATGCACAACACATCGAACCTTGAAGCAGATGGACTACAGCAGCAGAAGACACACCGAGTGCCACTCCTGTCAGATAAGAACTGGAAACTGAGGCTACAATTTGCACGGGCAATTGGACAAACATTGCTTGGTCTGATGAGTCTCGATTCCTGCTGCTACATTCAGATGGTAGGGTCAGAATTTGGCGTAAACAACATGAAAGCGTGGATCCATCCTGCCTTGTATCAGTGGTTCAGGCTGTAATGGTGTGGAGCATATTTTAATGGCACACTTTGGGCCCCTTAGTACCAATTGATCATCGTTTAAACGTCACAGCCTACCTGAATATTGTTACTGACCATGTCCATCCCTTTATGACCACAGTGTACCATCTTCTAATGGCTACTTCCAGCAATAAAACGTGCTATGTCACAAAGCTCAAATAATCTCAAACTGGTTTCTTGAACATGACAATGAGATCATTATACTCAACTGACTTCCACAGTCACCAGATCTCATTCCAATAGAGTGCTTTTGGGATATGGTGGAATGGGAGATTTGCATCATTGATGAGCAGCCGACAAATCTGCAGCAACTGCGTGATGCTATCACGTAAATATGGACCAAAATCACTGAGGAATGATTCCAGCACCTTGCTGAATCTATGCCATGAATAATTACGGCAGTTCTGAAGGCAAAAATGGGTCCAACCCGTTACTAGCAAGGTGTACCTAATAAAGTGGTCGATGAGTGTATATATATTATAAATACGCAGTCTTCAACACTATCTACACTAAAGAGAAATTATCAGATATTGTGACAGCACAGTAAGGATGATGAACAAACCAGTCTACTGTGTTTTGGCTTGCATCACTTCTGATACCAGAGTTATAGATTTAAAAGAGGCTTTTTTGATAACTGAGTAATATCTGTTGGCTGTAGATTTATTCCGTCTTAGTATATCTCATTCGTTCACAAAGCAAAAGGAAATATTGCATGAAAGGGCTCTCTAAGAATCACTAAAATTAAAGTCAATAGATAGCCATCTAAACTTTCAAAAGCACTTACCATGCACTGTGCCTGTACGATAAAAAATACATCTGTTACAACATTTGATCAATGTATCTATGCTCTTTGATATGTAGAGCAGGCTAGAGGTGTTATCAGGAAATTCAAAAAGGAAACATTGCCACAGAGGATTTTAATACATGACTGTAAATAATCAAGAAAACAATGTCAATTTTATTATCCTGTTAATTCACAGAATGAATTAATAATTCGCCGTCATTGATGTCAAAGCCTACACAACACGTCTACAGGCACAAGTTTTTAACGACTAATGACTTACAATTAGCCTGTTTCTCATTCAAAGCTATTATTTGGCTTCAGAAGACTTGGATTATAATGCATAAGTTATGGCTTTTTTGGTGTTGCTTTGACACCTGTCATTAACATGTTACATATTTGGATAGTATCTGGATATTCTTTAGCTGGATTCTATTTAAACCTTGATATCAATGGAAATGACACTTCTTAAATATCTCAAAGTTAGTGTGTTGTTTACAGAACTTTTTCAGTCATTTACCAAATTTTAAAAACATTGACAGATAATTCAAAATGCTTTCCATCCTTTTGATAGACTTTAAAAAAAAGAAAAAGAAAAGAAAAACGTAATGCATGCTAATAGGGATTAGAAATGAAGATAAGGGTAGAAAATAAAGTTTTAAATTGCTTCCAAGGAAAAAGAAGGAAAGAGATGTGTGTGAGGATTTGACAAGAGTAACAAGAAATTCCATGTACAGTCCAGGAGAATAATTAATGAGATAGTTCATTAAACTGGGTGACCAGAACATTGTGCTTGTCTTTTTCACATTGCAAAATATAAAGAAAAAGCCAAGAACCCACAACACTTGTGTGCTACGGAAGAAAGAAGGTTATACAGGTTTGGAGCGACATGAGGGTGAGTTTCATTTTCTTAGGTAAACTATCCCTTTTAAACTGAGTTGTATATACTTGTAGCAGACCAACAGTCTACATTCAAAAAAATTCTTATGGAAAATATTATGTGGACTGTTGGTCCGCATATCCCCTAAACAGAATGAAGCTGGTTTGACTGTCCACCATTATAAGTAGTGCAGAGTGACAATTCATTATTCATCTAGAGAAATCTCCAAATATTTCCAAGACAGTTTGCTATCCATCCTGATGCTTGGAACAGCTCAGGCCTCATTAGGTGATTAAGGTTAATTAACTGTAATGAGACATACTATTCTATGCAGTTTCACTAGTTTCTTTTTATACAACTTCATCTGAGTCAGGCAGCCCCTATGTTTCACAATAAAGATACTTATAAAAGGGTTTGAAAACAGGAATGAAACATCCCTGTGATAGTGGAGAGATCCTGGTTTTTGGAAGCGACGGTGTGCACGTGACGGAGCTGAGCTGCCGCCACAGCTGCCGTTTGTTAAACCCAAGGACGACGGAGAACCGAACCGGCTGAGAGTCATCGTGGGGAAGAAATAAACGTTTTCGGCGAAGAAATATTTGAGCGGGAGCACGGGACGATGGACGCTTATGGGCTTTCGGATGACGAGCTCTTCTCCTCCTGTCTGCTCAACTTCACCTGGGAGAATTCATTTGAGCAGGTAAGAGCGTCACACCTCGGGATACCTCCTCTCGTCTGCTCTGCGATTCTATTTATACGCCTTTTATCGCATTCTGTGAGCGAAATGTACAGTGACTTTCAGCGGAGTTGTGTAGGCAGTTAGTAGCCTATCTTAAGGTAATTCTTGGGGCTCAGTACGGTTCGTGTTGCTCCTATTCAATACTTTTTTTAAAAGTTTTTTTTTTTTTTTTTTTCAGTTATGTATATCTATAATAAAATGGTTAATAATGACAATACATTTATTTTTGGTGGTGTAACATGCAATGCTTATGATGACTCTAAACATTTATCTATAATAAGAGATCAGTCCTAAAGCAAAGCGCTCGAGCGGCGTACTGTTGTTGTTATGGTTACCTCCCAGGCCTTCGTAAACTGATAGCAAATATATTTTGGTGCAGGTGAAGATGCGATACTTTTACTTAAAGTTGTTTGAAAATACTATTGAAACGTTCTTTATGTAATAAGTAAAATGATATACTTTGTACATTGATGTACTTTGTTTAAATGCACACGTTAGACCTTCCAAAAGCTTGTTGTTGTTGTGAAGTTGTAAATTGGATATAACTTCAGACAAAAAGTTATTAAGCTATTTTTACACATTAGCCTAGTGTGTAAATCTTATGGCTTTATTGTGAAAACAGTATTTTAAGGTTACTGGATTATCCCAATTCACTTCCATTGTAAATGTCTCACAGTAACCCAGAATATTTGCTTTTTGGTTTTTATCGAAAAGAATGGACTAGTCGAAATTATTATTATTTTTATTTTTGTGGTAATCAACATTATGCTACTAGTGCTGTCGATATGAATAACGTCAGTCCTTATAAGGTTTAGCTTACCCAAAAATGATCATTTTGACATCAATTACTCACCTGCATGTTGTTCCAACAGACGTTTGTTCACATATAAACTGATCAAACACAAATAAAGAGAACATGATATATGGTAAACAGACGCTCAAACATACTTGTTTGACACGTGAGAACCAATGAGCTTTGTTGTTGCATGTCAAGCAAGCATATTTTAGCTTTGATTTACCATATTTGATGTACTCTCTGTACATGTGTCAAAGTTTTTGTGCAAAGGACTTTCAATAGAGGGACAGAAATCTCTCTGATTTCATTAGATATATTTTCTTTCGTGTGTCGAAGATGAACGGAAGTCTTATGGGTTTAGAACAACATGAGGGTGAGTAATTAATGACAATTATTTCTATTTTTGGTTTTGAACCCAACTTGTATTTCCCTTTTAATATAGTTCTCATCATAAGCAGCAGATATGAGCAAAGGGTGGCCACAGCTGTGTGCTAGACCACCTCTTGTTTTATGAATCTGACTGAATTAGTTCACTTTCAAGCAAATGTCAATTCACAACACGGATGCTTCGATGAGGTTACTTGGAGATCACCCCCCTCCCCATGTCCTTGATATTAATAATGAACACAATTGACAGAATAGGAAAATCCATAGCAGCAATCACATCTATAAAATAAAAGCAAAGAGCTTCACCGTCCTGTTTTGAAGCAAATCAAACCGAAATGCGATTTTGGTACAAATCTACAGAGATGTAAGCTATGGATCTGTGTGTCAGATTCACTTTGACATCAGTGCTCTAGAGATATTTGAAATGAAATTGTATTTGACACATATCAGTTGAGACATGTGCTGGGCAAAGTTTAAATGATGTATGAGTCTGTTGGTTGGAAAAGGCACCTGACATACAGGAGTATTGGATTGTGCAATTTCATAGCACACGGGCCTTACTTAAGACAACTTATACTGGAATGTAGTGGATGGGTGAAGGCATTAATTTGATGTTTGTGTATTTAAGCACTGGGGAAATAAGCTACTCACCTGAATATCATGAAGTTAAGAGTTACAGTTTATTTATTTTTTTTTTTACTCCAAAGCTTCTTTTTTGTGCTTATTCATAGTTTTCAGTCATGTGACTGTTGCAGTACATTCTAAAATGCTTAACATAAAAACACTTAAAGTGCCCTTATTATGCTTTTTCGAATATTGCCTTTCATGCAGTGTGTAATATAGCTGTTTGTGAATGTAAAAGGTAAGTTTTAAAAATCAAAGTGCATGACAAATAAAGCTATTGTCTCCTAAAAGAATGAATCGATTCTGAACTGCCGAAATGAATCGTCAGCAATTCCAGTCTCACTTCCGTAACATACCTAGGTTTGTAACAAATTTGCACAATGCCAGCCTATGGCCTTCATTGGCTGCCTGCGAACAATGTCTACTCAGTACATTGACCCTGAAATTCAGATATGGTAATGGGCGTTTTATTTCCAACGTGCGCTGTAAGCGGTCGACCAGTCACAACAGACTGGGCCGTCTGACCAATTAAAACAGAGTAGGCTCTCGGAAAGGAGGGGTTTAGACTGAATCCTTGATCAAGAGGTGATGTGCAATGTATATTATGAGAAAATTAAAGAGTTTTTTGACATTGGATGCATGTATACCTATTATAGGGGACCTCCAAAACAAAATTAGGAACATTTAAAATGGCATAATTGGGGCATTTTAAATGAATGTACTGAGACAGTGATATTAAAAGATTAAATTTGGTATATACCTGATTGATGATGGATACTAAATACAGGCGAGCAATTGAGCCCAGAACGCTGGGTTCATCCACTTGCCTGTACATAGTATGCTTTAGTAATGAGGTGTACGCTGAATTTTGTTCTCCAATACTCTTAATGCATCGTCACATTAAGCATTTTCTTTATAATGGTTTTCTATGGGAAAACACTTAACATGCAATTTAGCACAGTGCATTTATATTTTGTATGCCTGCAAATATCGGTATCGGTATGTGATATAATATGTGACCCGTGCTGGCAAAATGA
Source organism: Mylopharyngodon piceus (assembly GCA_039654765.1). NCBI lineage: Eukaryota > Metazoa > Chordata > Actinopteri > Cypriniformes > Xenocyprididae > Mylopharyngodon > Mylopharyngodon piceus. The sequence continues at coordinate 40,813,413 of CM077442.1, forward strand.
GTCGCAATGAGCACATTTTCAGAAATGAGTTATTGTTATTTTCACAATCTATATTAAGAAAAACCTTCAACATGATGTATGATTTGTTGGAATCAGAGAACAAATGACTGAGCTACACCTGTTTGAAGTCGATAGAGTCAGCAAAGTCAATTTTGAGAAAAATCGAGTTAAAGTTTTCTGAAGGTTCCAAAGCAAAATCACTTAGCCACCATACCTTAAAATCCCTCTTAATAACTTCTAATTTGGCGCACACACCTCGTCAAAACCAAATATCCATAGGAAAATTATATATTCAACTTTTTTTGAATATTTTACTTCAATATTTTGAAGTACTGTAATTCTGTTTGTGTATATCGGGATCGCGGGCTGTCTGAGGCGTCTTTGTGCGCATGCTTTGGATCTGTCAGTCAGCGTGAGTAAGATCGATTTGTTTACATCAGCATGAGTTTGAAAATCACATTTCATTGGTTCAGACTCTTGCCATCAAAAATTTGCTATGAATATTCACAAAGTTGGAATGCTGCGCTTTAAAACGATACCAAACTTGTGCTGAAGGGAAGCGCGAGTGGTGAAGCGAACAGAGAAAAACGGCATTTTTCATGGTCAAAGGAAAGGTACTCCTCTCAGAAAAAAACTTACAAATAAAGATACATAGATGTTTAATTGCTATTTGAAGCATTTGGATCACTAGACAAGGGCTTAATGAACTAATTTTTGTGAAAACCTCAAATTCGACCAAAATTGACATTTTTCACTTGTTTTGCCTATAGCTTGAAATTAGCCCATGCACATTCTGACTCATTTTGACAGCATAGGTCACATATAATATCTATGGCTTAATACATTAAGCCTCGTTAAGTAATTTCTTTATAATGGTTTTCTATGGGAGAATGCTTAATGTGCAATTTAGCGTGTTGCGTTCATAGTCTGGGCACATCTGCTTACCTGTAGGCCTATATTGTATGGCTCATCAATAGGGTGTATGTACATTAGTAATTAGTACAAACCTGTTAAAAATAACTGGTGAGCAATGGAAAAAAGCCTGGTTTTGCCCTCCAGGTGGGTGTTCCAATACAGGTGTGACATAATGTGAGAACTATGGATTACCCACCCTATTTTGTCCTTTCTGTACTGTGAAAAGAAAAAAAAGTTGTAAATATGTGGATAATAATTGTGTATTTTGCTCAACAACACTCTTGATTTTCCCTCTTGCTAACAATGTAGACAAAAGATTGCGTTTATGCAAATGTATCTTGAACTACTAATAGGCAGTGCTCTAAATCACATTACCAGTGTGCAAATAATAAAAACCTAGAATTTTAACGTGCCATATGATTGTACCATCAATTACCCCCAAAGGATTCCTCGTTTAATTGGTGTTCAGCCCTAAATTTAGCAAGGTAATTAAAAGCCAGAGATGCTCCTCATTTCCAGAACTTCCAGAGCCGATTATGCGGCTAATGCACTGAGCTCCTTCACTGTCCGTGTGCAAGCCTGTCCACCACTGGGATCCTGAAAGCTTCCCAAAAAATGCTTTTCCCTGAAAAGAGGTGGACGAGCTAAAGAAAGAAAAACTTGAGAGAGTGTACTTTTGCCTTCTGCTGCCTTTTTCCTCCTGTCTCGGATGGACTAGAGAAATAAATAAATAAAAATAAGTGCAGTGTTGACACACTGTGTCCTTGTGGCCAGATTATCCACTCATGCCTGAGCGGTGGGTAAAGCCTCTACATTATTCAGTCAGCTGTGCGTGGCATGCAGGGCCTGAGCTGGGAGAGAGAGAGATGTGGAGAAATGTTGGGAATTTCTCTCAGAGAGAGATTCACTAGTTTTAAGTTGGACTTTTAAGCTTCCTGTGCTTGCAGCGTACACATCCGCCTCACAGTCCGTAGGAGGGATGACAGGTTCATTTATGAAGTGTGCTGTATTCTCTGGGGTAGCTCAAGTTTTGTTAGTGAGTAAAGCATCGGGAAGCGTTTTCAAGGCTAGCGCTGCTGCTGGAACGCCTCTTGAGGCAGCTGTCCAAGGTGCTGAAATTTTAATCGTACGTTTCACGTGTGCAGTCGTCAGGCTTTCTGTGCTCTTAAAAACCACATGCGGTTTGTCTCCACTGATCAAACAAGTGTCCTTCACATGGCTTGACAATGTCTTTCATGAAGTGGAAACAATGCCAGACCTTCTGAATATTTGTTTAGATCTCATCTTGCTATTCAGTGTGTGAGTATTCAATTAGCTTATGTCTGTTTCTTAAAAAGTCTTATGTGAACAAGGCAGTACTACAACTTTATAATTCATCAAGCTTGCAGAGATGAAAAGAGCCTTTCTCTTTGTGTTTTTTTTTTTTTTTCTTTTGGGAGAATGGGATGTTTTTAGAGATTTAAAGGGGTGGTTCAGTGTTTTTTTTCTAGGCTTGATTGTGTTTATGGGGTGCAGTTTAACATGTCTTAATGCTTCGTTTTTAAAAAAACACCGTATTTTTCATATATTGTCCTTTATTCTACACCGCTGTTTCCCTTCTCCTAAAAATGCTCTGTTGAGTTCCTGGTTCCATGAAGCCCCTCCCTCAGAAATACGCAATGGACTGAGATTGGTTAGCTGGCCCTGTGTATTGTGATTCGCTGTCCGGAATACGTTGTCACAATCCACATTGTCTGGAAATGCCACGCACCTTACCATTACGGGCCAAAGTCTCATGTGCTTCGGTCAAAGTCCAGTCGCTTCAGTGGAAATGTAGATAATGGCGTCAATATTGCCGTATTAATTTGAGCCCGAATCAGACCCAGACAGCAGTAATGATGAAGAGGGTCAAGCAGAACCTCTGTAAGCATGGCTTTTAATGGACGTTTATGAATGTTAAGTATTTTTGTTTGTATTTGTCAAAGTGTTTAGATATGCTGTCACTTGTAAATGTTACTGCTGTGTTCTGATTAAAGCTTTACTGTAGCTGAATACATGACTGAGTAGTAGCATTTTTGTAAAGGTATTGTTTAATTTATAGCATGAATGAGCATGTGGGTAAACACAACATAAAAGCCATAATGAAACAATGCTGTACACTGATAACAGAAACGCCAACAAACACCAACAGAAGTTCGCTGGTGTGATTACATAGAAGTTTGTTGGTGTTTGTTGGCGTTTGTTGGAGAAGTATGAAATAGAATTTAGCTAACTGGCTAGCGAAGCCAAACCGCGTTGGTCTTTGTTTACGTCCCAGAAACTATATAACTTTATAAAAAAATAAAACACACTTACAGGTTGGGGCCCATAAACAGCAGCTTCTGCTTTTAAAGTGGGAACTGCTCCATCTTTCAGTAACAGCCTTTGTGCAAATCCAGCATTGAACTTGTGTAGATTCTGGAAGCTGTCTTCCGTAAAATGTGCAGCACAGACAGCTAAATTAGCATTATAATTGTCAGGAGCAGAATTAAACATAAATTTTAAACATTGTTCCCGAAGTCCAGCGTCCCTAGGAAGAAGACTTGTATGCACGCGACATGGCCTCGCCCACTTTGTTGCACGTTCCCGGGGGCAGTGTTTATGTTAATTGCAGGGTTTATGATGTCACCGACCCGGGAAGAAGCTTGTTGTAGTCCAAACCAGTCGTTTTTGTAGGCATTAAACTGCCATAACTTTAAAAGACAATATCTCCGTTTGCATTGAACTTTCAGCGCTGTAACTTTGCAGATACTGTTTATGCTCAAGCAGCAACAGTACACACTAACTAAAGTTAAAAAAGTGAAATCGCATTGAACCACCCCTTTAAAATAGTGATTTAAAGAGATTTAAATATTTTTAGTGATTTTCACCACAGGGGGACTTTAAAACACAACACTGCAGATGACAATGTATACGTTTTTCGTTTTATTGAAAAGGATGAAAGTTATGAATAGCCTATATTATAAGAATGACAGTGTGACAAACAATGGCACATTCATTCATAATTCCGTTTGCACGAAACACTGTTTCGTGTTTATCATTTGTCAACTACAACTTTGGTAACTCCTTAAACTTTATTTGCCACAATCAAGATGTATAAAGCATTGTTTCACATTGTTGGCCACTGTTTCAACAATGTAACAAGATATTGTTAACATCGGAAATTTTCATACCAATTCCACATGTGTAATGGCGGAGACGTTGGGACTTATTTTAATATGCAAAACTGTTACCCAATCATAGCAGTGGGCATTTACTTCCAAGTAGGGGTTTAATGGTACACAAAACTCATGGTTCGGTACGTACCTCGGTTTTGAAGTCACGGTTCGGTACGGGTTTGGTACAGCAGGTGGGGAGAAAACTAAACATAAAATTGCTTTGTTTTTGTTTTTTTATTAAACAGTGGTTTACTGAACAAATTCTGTCTCTGTCTTTAAATATATTAAATTAAATTATAACTAAAAGTTTCTTAAGGATAAAAAATTATCTCTGCAAATGCTATAAACTATGTAGGAGCCCTTACTTGAACATTACTATAATATTAAAGGATAACAACTGAGCCCAAACTATTAGCCTAAATTCAATCGCTATTTATTCTTAGATATAATAATCAACACTCAAATAACAAATTGTATGCAAACATGTAAGCTGCACATAAGGCAGTTTTTGCATTAACTTCAAAATCTAGGCTAATTATAAAATTATGTTTTACTCCAATTCGTTGTTGAAATAAAATCATTTCTACACAGTGGCTGTCATTTTCACGACAGATTTATTTAAACATACATTAAATAATCAAGACATAACTAACAGATTAAGTAAAATATAATGAATATATAGGCTAATACAGTGCTTATATTTAGCGAAAGAGTTCATTTCTCTGACGAAATAACAAGCTGTTGACACTGAATGGCTTTTCTGAGGTAAATGTAATACTACATGACATATTGTTTACAAGCCGTTTTATTGACGTCTTTCCGCCGTTGAAACACTGATAGAGCGATTACACGAGATATGACCATTTCAGTAAGTTGTACTGTATCTTTCAACATACCTTCAGATGTTCTTTTATGTTTATTCCGTAACTAGTATTAAAGAGTAAGAGATGATCGCGTTCACTCGCGCTCCGCGCTGTTGAACTGAGATGCCAGAGATCTGTCACGCCACATCAAAGCGCGTCAAAACAGCATTTTCTGTTTAAATTTCGTGATTTCGTGGACAGAATTTGAAGGATGACACATTGTTTCTTATCGAAAGTAACAAAACGCAGAGTGTTCCCAAACCGAAGTGTTCCCAAACAGGAGACTGTTGCAATGTAATGCATTCGGTACACACGTGCACCGAAACGAAAGCTCTGTACCGAAACGGTTCGGTACGAATACATGTACCGTTATACCCCTACTTCCAAGTCTTGAATGTGGCACTTGAGTGTTTGAAAGAGAGGTTTCAAAAACACGATAGAACATAGCTTATTACTTCTAAATTAGGATGTTTGTTGATGTAAAAAATCTTGATAACATTATAAGTGGACCTCAGAGAACATTATAACACACACACACACACACACACACACAGTTCATGGCCCCTTTAAACTGAAGTCTGCATATGAATTTTAACACAGTATTCTTTGGTATTGAGCCACTCAGTATCTCTCATCTTTAGATCATGATTACAGATGCCTAACCAATGTGTCTACCACATGAATTCATCTCATCATAGTGTCTTTTCTTTGTGCCATATTGCCGTGCCATGCATGAATGCCTGTCTAATCAGACTTCTCAAAAGAGCTGCTGCATGTTCACTGCTGACCTGTTAAACATCTTTTTGTGTCTGTCTGATTTGTTTGGTGTGTGTTGTATGAAAATGTGAACACATAGCACATGATCTGGAGATAACATAAAAGCACAGAAAGTCTAGACTGCTGAATTATTCTCTTTCAGTTGCTCCACACAAATGCATGAATAAGTGTGATTAAATTGTGGCCCATCCATATAAAGAAAAAATTTAAAGGTGTAACAATAAAATATAAGTTGTTTAAAAAAAAAAAAAAAAAAAAAAAAAAAAAAAAAATATATATATAATAATATAATATATAATATAATATAATATATATAATATATATTTACAGTACCGGTCAAAAGTTTGGAAACATTACTATTTTTAATGTTTTTGAATGAAGTCTCTTATGCTCATCAAGCCTGCAGTTATCTGATCAAAAATACAGAAAAAACAGTAATATTGTGAAATATTATTACAATTTAAAATAATGGTTTTCTATTTTAATATACTTTAAAATATAATTTATTTCTGTGATGCAAAGCTGAATTTTCAGCATCATTACTCCAGTCTTCAGTGTCACATGATCCTTCAGAAATCATTCTAATATGCTGATTTGATACTCAGTTATTATCAATGTTGAAAACAGTTGTGTTGCTTAATATTTTTTTGGAACCTGTGATACTTTTTTCAGGATTCATTGATGAATAAAAGGTTAAAAAGAACAGCATTTATTCAAAATATAAATCTTTTCTAACAATATAAATCTTTACTATCACTTTTTATCAATTTAACACATCCCTGCTGAATAAAAGTATTAATTTCTTTCAAAAAAAAAAAGAAAGGAAAAAAATTACTGACCCCAACAACTTTTGAACGGCAGTGTATATTGTTACAAAAGATTTCTATTTTAAATAAATGCTGATATTTTTTAACTTTTTATTCATCAAAGAATCCTTAAAAATTGTATCACAGGTTATAAAATAATATTAAGCAGCACAACTGTTTCCAATATTGAAAATAAATCAGCATATTACAATGATTTCTGAAGGATCATGTGACACTGAAGACTGGAGTAATGATGCTGACAATTCAGCTTTGCATCACAGAAATAAATTATATTTTAAAGAATATTAAAACAGAAAACCATTATTTTAAATTGTAATAATATTTCACAATATTACTGTTTTTTTCTGTATTTTTGATCAAATAACTGCAGGCTTGATGAGCATAAGAGACTTTGTTCAAAAACATTAAAAATAGTAATGTTTCCAAACTTTTGACCGGTACTGTATATATATATATCTTCAAATATAAAAGTTAGCTTTGGTGAGCACAAGACACTTATGAACACAAGGTTTCTCGTGAAATGCAAACATTTTGCAATCAAACGCAAAGTTTCTCAGGGGAGCACAAAAAAATTTGTAAGAGAACTCAAAAAACATTGACTTATTATTTTTTTCTCCCATCTCATACACCATGTCCCTTTAGGGGCTCTGTACTATATCAAAAAGTTATCAGTTACTATTTCCACTATGATACTGATTCATACTCTTTTTTTGCTCGCATTGAGGTCAGTAGGTATGATGCAATGTTTCTCCTTCAAAATATCAGGGCTTGTTACAAGAGGAAAGCAGCAGCATTTGTTGATACTGGTGTGCTGTCAGTAGACAGCATGTGTTTGATTGTTTACTGTAAAGATGATAAACAGGTCTTAGAATCAGTGTTTTACTCCGGGGTAGAGCAAAGAGATCACCTCAACATCACCTTAATTGCTCAGGGTTCAGGGTATGTTTGTGTGTGTCTATGAATGTTTGTGTGTTGTTTTCTTCTTCTCCCGCTTTGCATATACTGCCTCACTGTGGACAATAGCATTGGACACCCACACACACTTACCTGGAGGTGAATCGCTTATACGCTCCTATCTCAGTCTCCCTTGTAATTACGGCCCATCCAACTTTCATTTCCATTTATTTATTTATTACATGTAATGACTCCGCAGGCTCTTGTTTTGGTGGCAAGCCTGGTCAGGTCTGGCCAGCATGGGTATATTAATTTCCAAGGCCAATCTGCAGCGGATGGATGAAATGATTTTGGTGCTTTCAAGCTTCTTCGCCACATAAATGTATTCTGTTATAAAGCAGCCGGTAGAGCTGACTGCAGGTCATTGCGAGAGGTTGGGAGGATTTTTATGCAGGGAATATTACTCTGCCACTTCTTGAACTCTCCTTATTTTGTGATTAAATAGATTTAGGCCTTGAGTTCTGCTGCTCCAGCACTTTCATCCATTTTCTTTTTCCCTTGTGTGTTTTTGCTCCGAAGCATTTTACTCCTGTTGCTTTTGAAACGCTCATCACATACACGCTTTATAAGACAATATCGCGATTAAGTAGAGGGAGTTGTGATTACTGAGGCAAGTTTGAGAAATTTAACAGCAGGCTCACGTTGTGCTTTCACACTGACGGTGTTTCTGCTGTGCAACAGAACTGCGGCTCTATACGGAAAATAAAGTGATCTCTAGGTTACATTATTGAGTATTTTCCATAAATTATAAAATGGTTATTGGGAGTGTAGCATCAATGTGAAATGTCATTTACATGAGGAAGGGGAACGTATTTCGGTAACACTTTATTTTGATGGTCCCTTTTGAACATTCTGAAACTGACTAACTTTGCAACTACATGTCAACTAACTCTCATTAAATTATTAGAAGACTGTCTGCTTAATATCTCTTTATTGTCATGCTCCCAACAGACATTCTACTGACTATAAGTAACTTTGCAACTATGTGTCAACTTATTCTAACCCTACTAATACTAATACACTAGTTAGTAAACATGTAGATGCAACGTTATTATAGTCATGTGTTAAAGGGACCATCAAAATAAAGTGAAACCCATATTTCTATTCAAATGATAATTAATCTTCACTGAATTGAACATTAAGCCCTGGTTTCACAGACTAAAATGCATGTTTGAGCTGTTTTAACTGAAACCAACTTGAACTGACATATCTTAAAATATGTCAGTGCTATTGTTTTGTATCAAGATGCTCACCAGTATTTTTTTTTTTTCCTAAGGCACATTTATAAAAGCTTCTTAAATGTCCTAAATGAACTAAGGCCTAATCTTTTCGAAGGTACTAGCAGCCTTGTCACCTGACTTGAATACTGCACGCTTATCGGGTTGTTTACACAAACATTAAGGGTGCTTGTCGGTTTCTGCTGTAAAATGTGAACTTGTGATGCCTTGACAGTGGACAATACCGGCTTTTTTGACAAAACGTATTTAGGGTTCAGAATGTGCTATACGTGGAGAATAACGCACGACAGTCAGTTAATTTTTTTTTTAACGTGGCATTTATCGGTTTTTGCAAATGAACTCTTCAGTTTTATGGTATGAAAATGACTTAACGTTTGGCAGTCTGATCAAATTATGGGTTAACTAATTTTACTTTGGTTTATTCATCACAAGTCAAATGCACAGAGTACACAGTGTTCACACAGCATTCAGACTATATACTGCAGATGTAGTTGAGTGTTATGGTAGTATGTTATTCTGAACACCCAGTGCATTTTGCTTTTGTACTTCTGCTCAGTTACTCATTCAGCCAGTCACTATACTGGACGCAGCTCGTGAGCAGCACAACAGTACAAACAGACCTGCAGCTACTGTCCAACTGCCTTTATTTATTCTTTCCTCTAACTTAGCCCATCAATTAACATCAATGGAATTCAGCAGATCAGCAAGTATTGCCTCAGTCCAGGCTTGTTAAGTCCGACTCTGTGGGATAGCAATCCATAAGACTGGGTAACGCTCCGAGCCATCAGGACACACACAAACACACAGGATGCTCGACCCATTCTGTGCGCTCTCTCTCTCTCTCTCTCTCTCTCTCTCTCTCTCTTTCCCTCCTCCATCACATGCTGAATCCAGAAAGCGAGTCAGACTGGAGTTAGTTAATTGAGCTGGGAGAACCTGCAGGGAAAAAGGGTCCTCTCATGTTATTTCACAACTCTCATTTCCTCTCACTTCTCCAATTAAAGACCTAACTCTTTTATCACATAGATCTGAATAGAATCATTTTGTACCAGATTAATATAAAACATGAAGAAAAAAGAAAATATATTCCATTCTTTATCAACCACATGAAGTGCATTACTTTAAAAGGAGACCTATTATGCCTTTTTTCAAAGTCTTGATTTTGTTTTTGTTATCTTAGGTATTCGAATAGGTTTTCATATTTGAATGTTCAATAAATATATTATTTTTACATATTTTTTATTGTTGCAGCACCTCTCTTCCCAGTCTGTCAGTAATGCTCTGTTTAGTTCCAGTCTCTATGAAGCCCTTCCTTCCGAAAAGTGCAATGTGCTCTGATTGGTCAGCTGCTTCGAGCGTGTTTCGGAAATGTCACACCTCTTACTGTAACCGCAAGTTTTGTGTATGCCTTGGGTGGGAATTATTTAAATGAGGAACATTGTGGCATGTACGTTCCCGGAAGAAAACTCAAGACTACAATCGAGGTGTTTCAGGGAGTTCAGATATAGTGCTTACTGATATAGAGAATAACTCCCTTTGGAGTGTACTTTGTGCTTTGTAACTTTGCAGACCTTTTTCATGCTCAAACAGCAACATTACACACTAAATAAAGTGTAAAAAAGCATAATAAAAGGTTTTAAGTAAGGTTTGTGTGTTGATAAAAAGCTAATACTTAAGTCATAAAAAGGTAGAATAAAAAATAGGCCCTACTTAGAGAAATGTAGAGTTTCACAGAGTTTATGCAAAGTAATGTTTTTGCCATTTGTCTCCTTCAAAGTGAAAATATTTTTGTAAATCCGCTGGTCACCTGACTAGTGGTCGGTGTGTGCAATTCCACAAAACTGGAAGACTTTCCCAACATATATACTATAAGCGCTAGGCTTTTTTAAAAGCAAAACTTAATAGAGAAGAAAGAGGATTTAGAGAGAATCAATTTTGTGTGAATAATATGTAATCTTTTAATCAATAAAAAAGTAACTGTAATCTGATTATGAGCTTTTTAAAATGTAATATAATCTAATTACAAGTATGCAATTTTTGGTATTTGATTACAAAATCTAGATTCCATATAATCAGTTACTACCCAGCACTGAAAACAATGTAGAAAGAAGCAAATCATTCAGACAAGGCAGCTGGTGCTTTGCATGTTGTCATATTGCAAATAAATGCAGTGGCAAAGGCAGATTAATTTAATCTGAGTGCAATAAGACGGTTTATGGCACTCACCAGCCCTAGAGGCCAATAGTAAAAGTCATCGCAAGCTGTCGAAGGCAAGACTAGAGGCCTGTTTAACAGAGTGAGCTTGAATGTGACTGATTTCAGACAAGCGGTCAGGCAGATCAGGGAATTATGTTTGTTTTATGTGAAGGAACCTTTGAAGTAAACCAGTTTCAGACCTGCTTGATTTAGAACAAATTTAAGCGAGACAATTGAGGACTACAATGCTTATTTTCTGGTGAAAATAGAAAAAAAAGAAAAAGAAAGTAAATGTTTCATAAATGTTTGCTTGAAACTTGTCTTGGAAACTAAATTTAAATGTCTAAAGCATCTGTGCAGACAGTCTTTTTAACCATGCAATATGTTTATTTTATATTACAGACATTTAAATAATTACATCAACACAATAATATCTGTGGTAGCCATCTTTTATCATCATACATACGTTATTTTTATACATTTATCATAAATCTCTTGTGAAAAAGTACACTTTAGCGTTCTTTTCAAAAGAGTACTTATTACGGATATAAAATACTTTAAAGGAGTCATATAATGCCACTTTTACAAGATGTAAAATAAGTCTCTGATGTCCCCAGAGTGTGTATGTGCAGTTTTTGCTCAAAATACCCTACAGATCATTTTTTATAGCATGTTAAATTTGTCACTTTTTGAGGGCGAGCAAAAACGCTGCGTTTTTGTGTGTGTCCCTTTAAATGCAAATGAGCTGCTGCTCCTAAGAAGATGGCGGAGTTTCAAGAGCTCGTGTTAGCAGCGCCGATTACCTCACGCAGACTCACTGAAAATGTCAGAAACTGTTCAGCCTTTTATGTTCAAACCCGAAGTTGGACAATGTAGAATGTAGAATGCAACAGGACGTTTCTGAATGGTTAGTTGATGAATTTATGTAGCTGATGTGGAGGTAACTATTTTAAAGTCATTGATTAGCATATTCTGTCATGATAATCTATAAATCGCTCATGTGGGATCTGTTGTAAGATGCCTACAGAGTCAGAGAATACATACTGCATGAAGATAGAACAGGTATATTTTAGTTTAATTACGGTTATAACTTATGTTGTCATCTTGCTTTTATGACATGCTATTGCATTTGTGTTACTTACTGTATTGCAATAACATGGGCTCACCCCTTTGTTGCGTGTTCTCGGGGGCAGGGTTTATGTAAATTTTAGGGTTAGTGATGTCACTAACCTGGGAAGAAGCTCGTTGTAGTCCCTACCAGCTGTTTGTTGTAGTCCTTAAAAAGTGATTTCTTTAAAAGAAAATATCTCCCTTTGCTTTGAACTTTGAGCATTGTAACTTTGCAGATGTTTTTTTATGCTCTCACAGCAACATTACACACTAACTAAAGTTAAAAAAGTGAAATCATAATCAACCACCCCTTTAAAAAATATACTTAAATGTGAACTGAATGTAAAGTTTTGAACACTTAATTGCATGTTAATTGCAAGTAAATGAAAACATTATAGTTTAAATTTATATTAAATGCAATTAGCTGAACTTTCGAGTGCTTTTGTAACTCACTTAAATAGGACTTTAAGTACATCTTTATATGTAATTTCATCATACCTTCTATTGTGTTTGAAATATGTACTGTACTGCTGAATGTACTGACAAGCATTTTACTAAAATATATACTTTAATGTCATTTCTAATGAAATAGGTTAGTGTACTTCTTTAAAGCATGACAAAATATTAACACATTGAGATTTATAATGTACTTCAAAGTAAAACATTTAAAAGTGTACTTAAGTGTGTTAAGAAACAGTCATGAAAGTGTACTCTATTAAATACAATTATGTGGCCCTTTATTTCATTAATATTATATTATCTGCTGCCCCCAGTTTAGTTTGAATGGGCATGACACTTCCGTAACAGCATGGTGTTTCACAGAGACACTGGATCCCCTAACAGCAGCTCCTCACAACCATGTAAATTGCAAATTACATTTAACACTAGTCATTCGAGCGCACATTTAGAAGACGCTGATGATCTACAGAGAGGCAGTTTTAAGTTAAAATCTTCAGAATGTCTTGCTGCCAGTCTGTCTTAATGGAAAGCCATTAATGCTGGAATGCCTGAACAAATGCTTCGGCTTGCAGGAATCGCATTTGTTACCGAGGGCATTTGTTATTGAAATGGGTGGCGTGCTGCTATTTTGCACATATGTGCATGAATAATATCCCCAAATCCAGCAAGTTTATTTATGGCGAGAGGCTGTGTGTCTGTCTCCAGTGTTTTATTTGTTGGGAATATTCTGTTGCTATGAGTCCTGAACAAACATCCATGTGGGTGTGTGTGTGTGTGTGTGTGTGTGTGTTTATTTCTTTATTCTTTATTGCTTAGCTGTGGCAGAACAATTTTCTCACTAGGCAGTTTAACATTATAGACCAGCTAGTACTATTCTCGAGTGGAAGTATCTTCTGTGTTTTTATTGTAAATATTTGTTATAGAGCTTGTGAAAAAATGCATATCATCTTGACATTCATGTGACTTTTTACCCATGAGAACAACCCCCATCTAGCAGCTCTCCAGAAAACATGTATAAGGTTTTAATCTCAGTCTCAAATGTTGATCCTGTTCCGTCACATTAGCTAATGAAGAAGAGCGTTTGGAAGCGCCGCCTCTTAAAATGCTGCAATGGCACTTTCATGGGAACACCATGTCCTATATGTACCTGGCCGAGGACACCAACAGTCTATAGAGTGTGAGAGACAAAAGGAAAGAGAGAGGAACTGGTCACCTTACCCAGGGCTCATTGTGACAGCTGGCAGTCGCTGCAGAGTCACCTGAGCGGCCCATCGGAAATCAATAAGCTCACTCTTTAATTGTGTAAGAAAAGAGATTCAGTGTTTACGGCACCACATCATCTGTTAGGACAACTTGACTTTGGTTCCACCGCTCGTGATTGCTGATCACTGGACAGATTATGACAATGGAGCATTCCATCTGGATTTTCAGGCTCTGTTTAAAATGCATAGAGCCACAGTGTTCCTGCCACAGGCGTTTTGTATGAGAGCAAACTGCCACAGGCATTCCCAGATTATTAGTGGTGTTTAGTAGGGCAAGTATCACTATTAATATTGCAACCTGTTGCGAATCAGCTCAAAGGGGAAATGTTAATAATTATTCATTATGATTATTCATTATGATTAATTATGAATATTTGAAACAGTTACTCAGATTAACATGATGTAGCTATGTTAACATTACACTTAATCAATCAGTTCATCCTGTGAACACTCCGTATTGATTATTAATTAATTCTAAGAGAATGGTATTTTTCATGGCCACAGAAAAATAATTCTTTCTTAGCATTTACAGTGCTTAGAGCTGGTAATAAGATCTAGATCATTTAAGAGACTATCTATTGCAGACAGGGAGTCAGAACCAAATATGTATTGTGCACAAGTTTTATTAACTAAATCACGAACACATAACTAAACTAACAAACACATACATACAATTCACGCATACATAGGAAATGAGAGAGTGGAAATGAATTGGAACCGTATCATAACAGGGGAATGGAGCGATAAGAAAAGTCAATTAAACAAGCTTGAAGGACCATCAGTTTTCTCAGTAATAAAGCACCCTTGCTAACAAAGGGGGTTCACAAATTAATACTAGATACTGTTTAGTGTTCAAATGTACAATACTTGCAAAATGCCTTTAGCTGTTGAGGAGCATCGGATCTGCAGGCTGAGGAGAAATCCTTGATGGTTTGGTCTGAAGTTGTAATCAATATCTTCTGCGTTGGATAAAGAAATATGAAACAACTTAAGCTGTTAATTTGACTCTTGTAGTAGGAAAGAGTTCTTTCTCTCCGGGTTAAGCACATGGTGGGGGCAGGTTTAGGCCTACAGGCCTTGCAGGCCCACAGGCCTTGCAGGCCCACAGGCAGCACCCCGCAGCTGCAGTGTCATCAGAGTAGGCAAGAGAGAGGGGGAGGAGCATTGCGCGCTGGCTTTTAAGGTCCGGGAGAAGTCACACCCCTGAGGGTTGACCTGACCAATGAGATGGGTAGGATTTCCGAGCGGCAAAACTCCTCTATGGGGGCTTTTACGAGCCTTTGTGTTTCTAGCAGGGCATCTGCATATGAAACTACCTGAGTTGTTTTGAAAAAACTATTAAAGATTCTTGTAATACTGCTATGTTGCACAGGTATCAATATATCATATGCACGGTCATCTAAATCTTCAAAATGCAAACTCGTAGACTTCAAACTTGGTGTAGGTGAGGATACGTTAACCATTGGTTCTTATCATAAAATATGCATAAAAGAAAAATACCATCCAAAAGACACTACACAAAACAGTCATAATCATAAACACAATGTCCTGGGATGCATGTTCATTTATAGATCAGTTCATCTATAAATTAATGCAGGAAAGTCTGTTTTGAGGGCTATGGGTCTCTTTGCCTCTGCTTTTCCACGTGGCCACATACTTCGGGCCAATAAACTAAGCCTTATCTGATGGTGTCCATGGTAACTGAGGCCCTTGCACAGGCTGGTCCATGGGGGAGGGTCCCGCAGACCTCAGAGTGAGTTTTAAAGATTATTTGTTAAATATGACAAATAATTGTGTCTGATTTGTCTCAGTCGTTACAAACCCTTGTGACTTAATTGTATTAAACGTGCATCTTATAGTATATATTTTTTAAAAACTATAATTGCAGATAATATAATATTGATAGGGCTGCCCCCTAATTGCCCCCTAATCCCCTAATGGCAGTCGTGGCTTAATGGTTAGAGAGTCAGACTAGTAACCTGAAGGTTGCGGGTTCGATTGTCAATACCATCGACCTCAAATATGGCTTATCATTTGAAACATGTTAGTAGCAACTTTGCTTGGTTGGCCGCTCGCCTCGCTCTAACATTAACCTAGATAAATATTAGGCGCATATCCAAGTTTTTGTGAGTGTGGAAGATTAAGTATTAGCATACTTACCGCATGACATGGAGGTGCCGGCGCTATCACTTGGATTTTTTTTCCTGATAACACCGCAAACAACTTAAAGGGGACATAACACACATAGTGTCTGCCAATCCCATGTTAATCTTGAGTACCTATAGAGTAGTATTGCATCCTTCATATCTCCGAAGAGTCTTTAGTTTTATCAGATTTTTTAAAGGACAGATACAGCTGTACTGCTTCTTTCCGAAAACAGTTGAGCTCCTGGAGGCGTGCCGTGGGAGGAGCTAAAAAGTCACAACACTTATGGTAGTCAGCTAAACAAATGTATTTAAACACACAATACATCATTGCATTATCCCTGGATAACTTTTGATTTACCATACTTTTGTGTTGTTTATATTATATGCACTTACGTGCTGATTGCACTTACGTGCAAACAAAACACAGACATTTGATGCAGTTTTACTTACCGCTTTACTTTACTTTACTGACCGGGATCTTTTATCGCTGGGACCGCTCCGTCTTTCAGTTCCAAACAATCTGCCAATCCAGCGTCGAACTGGGCCTTGTTTATAAAACATTCGTCACTGAAATGAGCAAACAAACACACTTGCACAACTCCGTTGCTGCCCCGGAAAAACAAACTGCATGCACTGTTCCCTAAATGCTGGGTTCTTTGGGAAGCTAAACAAGGTTATCTTTCCCTCACCACCAAAAACACACTTCTTTGGTGACATTGTTGATTTCGTGGTCTAAAAACAAAATTACATCTTTCTTGACCAAGTCCTGTACAGCGCTGCCGAAGACTTCCGTAACCCGAACGAAGCACGTTGATGGGCGTGCTCTTGCTCTCTCGCTCTGGTTGATGTGTACACACGCTGTTCCGGGAGAAGTGTATTTGGCACAGAAATACTCTGTCATACAACCAACTAAGTTTTTGAAACTTTAGCCATGTTTAGCATGCGAATCCAACTCTTTAACAGTGCAAATAAGTCAGAATGCATGAAATAACATTAGACATCCCCTTTAAAATACTCCATCATTTTTGGTCATACTGATACTGATAACACATCATTCCAAACTGTTAAGTTTCTACTTATATTTGTGTAAACTCACAATAACAACAAAACATTGTGCTTTTGTAAAATACAGAAAACAAACAGGATGCACTTTCTGCCATCTCGGTCTCCGTGAACTGGAGCATTCACAAAAATGAACCAAAACTCAGTGTATAGGCTACTTGCCTTACAGACATGAGAAATATATCTATAGAAAGCTTGAAATTTCTACTTTTAAACAAACCAATTCAAATCGAAAACAGATACTTTCTGATTATGTAATCCATATGAAAGGTGCATTTCTCGCACCGTCAACTTCATCTTTGCAGCTGACACTGACTCAGAAAACACTAGTTTATTAATAAACAATTAAAATGTCTCCTTGCTATTCTTCTGACACATTTATATTCATTACTTTTGCCAGTGCTTTACGGCAAGTTTTAAGCGTGCGCCTGAGTATGGAATAGGCTATATATTCAAACAGTATATATTTAAGTAATTAAATTAATATAAACATGCGATTAGTTGACTAATGGCTTAAATGAACGACTACTAGTCGACTAGAAAAATCTTTAACCAGGGGTAGCCCTAAATATTTTACTGAAATGAAAGACCACTTAAAGGGTTAGTTCACCCAAAATTGAAAATTCTGTCATCATTTACTCACACTCATGTCATTCCAAACCTGTAAGATTTTCATGCTTCGGAACACAAATGAAGATTTTTTTTTTAAATGAAATCTGAGAGATTTCTCTCCCTCCATTGAAAGTCTATTCAACAAGAATGGTGATGCATCAAAACGTTCATAAAGAGATCGTAAAATAAATCCGAGTGGTTTAGTCCAAGTCAGACACGATCATTTTATATGATGAACAGAATTAATTTAGGCTTTTATTCACATATAAACATTGATCAGCAAACACAAACAGAAACTCAACCGTACTTGCTTGACGTGCAAGAACAAATCTCATTGCTAAAACATGCTGGCAGTACACGTGAGAATGAACCTCACTGGTTCTCACTGAGCTTCAATTTACCAAAATGAAATGCTGTAAACTTTGTTCGCTGATCAGATCAGGTCAATGATGAATGAATGAATATAACATTTATATGAATGAATGAATGAATAAATAAATATGAAATGTATGTATTTATTTATTTAAATGAATGAATGAATATAAAATCCATTTATTTATATGATTAAATAAATAAATATTATAAGTCGAACACTTTATTTTTTTCTTAATCCATGTATGTAGCAGCATTTATCTTCAAAATACTATTTTTTAAACTCTTTTTTTAAAGATTGTTGTATTCTTGTGTTCACTGCTACAGTTTTTCCCATGCAAAGCTTACATGCAACTCTAAAATATGAAAGTCTGATTTCATTATGTTTTGTTTGCTGTTGCATTTTTTCTTTTTTTTTTTTTGTCCGTTTGTTCGCTTCATCAGCAGTCTCCAGGTGTCACTGGTAGGTGCTGAGATGCAGAACCATCCAGAATGTGCAGTCTCTCTTGCCACATGCTGTGTCTGTACCTTTTCATGCATTTCTTATTAGCCAATCACCTAGGGAGCGAGCAAGATCCAGAACCCTGATTGGGCCCCTGGTGCCTAATCAAGTGCCTTAGCCACAGTTGGGCATTTGCATCATTTGATAAAGGGACGTTGCCACCACAGCTGCCCTTCATCTGTCACTAGTGTGATTTCTGCCCTTTTGCACCACAAATTTATGCTGTAAAATGCATAAATGGCTTCAGCAAGCACAGCATTAATGACATATTTTATAGGCTAGAAATATGAAGTGTCCTATGCCTCCATAAAACATTTTATCTGACTAAAGCACTGGCTGTTGCATTATTATTATTATCATTATTTTGAAAATCCCTGAAATACCTGCAACGTGTTGCTAATTTCAAGCGTGCTGTGGTATTCATGGAGGCTGGGAGCATGAAGGTCTTTCACTGATTGTTTTCTCTTTATTTCTTTTCTTTCCAACTGAGCCGATTTGAGAGAAAAAGGTGGTTAATTATTTATACCTATCTGTTACGGCAGGAAAATCATAAGGACACTAACATCACTACAACAGGGTAAATCTAATATTCACCCCATCTTGTGTCAAGTTTGGATGTTATTCTTGTGGAAATTCCTCTTCTGTCAACTCATGTTATATTCTGTGGACGCGCAAAGCTGAAGTGAATTCTGAACAGGTGATTTTTTTTTTTCTCAGCCTTTCTGTCTCAATATTTCTGTCACTGACTGCTTTATCGCTCCTTTCTTTACGGCTGTCTCTTTCATGCACACACACACTCACACGCGCACACACACACTTTGGGTTTTCATGTTTTATGGGGACATTCCATAGACATAATGATTTTTATACTATACAAGCTGTATATTCTATCCCCTAACCCTACCCCTAAACCTAGCCATCACAGAAAACTTTCTGAATTTTTACATTTATAATAAGAATTTTAAGCTGCTTTCCTCATGGAGACCAAAAAATGTCCCGACAAGGATTTCGGATATTACCATCTTTGTGTGTTCCTGGTAAAACCTACGGTATGGGGACCAAATGTACCCCCCACCCCACCACACACACACACAAAATCTCTCTCTCGCTCTCTCTGAATGCTTCAATGAAAAAAAAATATAAGTGTTTAACTATTACGATATACTGGTCAGTAAACACAACGACAGGGAATTCAATATAGAGTCTTTAATAAACTGACGCTCAGGAGAATACAGGAACAGGAATAATAAACACTAACCGAACATGCAACATTAACGCAAGACAAAACACTGGGGAGAACTGAGGGCTTATATACAAACGAAGTGGTAATCAGCTGAACAAAAACGGGTATGTGAAACTAATTAACAACCAAGGAAACTAACTAAAGGCTTTTGGGTCGCACATGCGCATTTAATTTTTTTTTTTTTGCAGTAATCAGTTTATCCACAAGGTGGCAACCGTGCCCTGGGGGAGCGTCGATTCACAAGGTAGTCGAAGAAAAACTGCATAAACTGGGCTGGATTTCCCGAAACCTTTTTAACTCTACATCGTTCATAAATTATACCTTAAGCTGTACCTTAACGTTAATACGTGTTTCCCGAAATGTTCTTAGTTAAAGGGGGGGGTATAATGCTATTTCATGTATTCTGACTTATTTACACTGTTAAAGAGTTGGATTCTCATGCTAAACATGGCCAAAGTTTCAACGTATGTTTTCGACGTATGACGGAGTATTTCTGTTCCAAAAATTCTCTTCCAAATCCTCACAGGACTTTTTTTTTCGAGTATCGGCCTGAATGATGTCAACAAGGGCGGAATTCCTTGTACGGGCACTTCTCCCGGAAGGGCGCGCGCGCACACGTGGACCTGAGCGAGAGCGCAAGAGCACGCCCATCAACGCGCGTTCGGGTTTACGGAAGTCGTCGGCAGCGCTGCACAGGTCACAGAACTGCACGAACCGTTACTTTCAGAAACCCACAACAACCCGCAGGTGGTGAGTAAACCTGCTTCAAATGTCTGTTTTGTTGGCAATAGGCGCCTAAGTGCATATAATGTAAACAACACGAACGTAGTGAATTCATAAATTCATTATTCATCATTCATACGCTATATTCATTATAGTGATTCAAAAGTTATCCATGGATAATGCGATGGTGTATTGTGTGTTTAAATACAGTTGTTTAGCTGACCATTGATAGCTTGTAGACGATCTCTACACAAAAGCTGCGCGTACTCGTGACTCTAGCTCCGCTCACAGGACACGCCTCCAGGCGCTCCAGGCAGACCAGAATGTGTGCAAGCTACAGCGACAATGGAGGCCTACATAGATGAGAGATTGTGTGAAGAGGAATTCTAGCATGAAAAAATACAAAGATATCTACATGAGTTGTAACCCGTGGTGAGAGATTGCACAAAACTGCGCATGCATCGAACGCCTGTGTACACGTACGAGTCAAATGAAGTATACACTGTAAAAAATAATATGCTATATCTACTCCATAAAATGTTGGCAACAGATTACAAGCAATATTATTTATTAAATTCAACAAATAGAATTGAGTTAGAATTAATCCAATTAATTCCTTAAATATCAACCATTTAAAACGAGTAAAATTTAAACAAATATATCTGAATAACAGACAGACGTCAAAGATGAATTAAGAACTCTTTATTTTTTATTGCCAACATTGAAGACACCTGATGTTAACAAGCAGAATCACTGAAGGAAAGAGAAACACATGAATTAACAGAGGTTTAGATGTTGATGTTGATTTTATTGAAAATGTTTGGTCACCACTACGGTGATCAGTGTTTCATTAAGTTGGGTAGTTTGGCTCTTTGCTTTTTATGTCAGTTTGTGGTTTTTGTAATGGTGTTTGCTAATTTTACACATTTAAAATGGTTGACTTTTAAGGAATTAATTTGATTAATTCTAACTCAATTCTTATATGTTGAATTTAATTAATAATATTGCTTGTAATCTGTTGCCACAATTTTTTTGAGTAGATAGAGCGTATTACTTTGCAAAGCTGTGCGTTCGACTCTAGCGTACGCATAAAAAAGTAGTATAGATTCAGCTTAAGAAAACAGAACACAGCCAACTGGGAACAGAGTGAAAAAGAAAACAAAACAGAACTTAACAGAATATACATTTTACATTAACGGATGGGCAAAATGAAGAACTTCCTTTCAATTCACAATTTGGAATAGGAACTGAACTGGACAATCCTCACAGGAAATCGAAATGACAAAAAGTGGAATTTACTAAACTGTAATTCAAAGAAACTCAGTACTGAACATTTGTTTTCTGTGCTGTGGAAATTGTGCTCTCCCTATGAGAGGAGCGAGGCCTTCCTTATATTAAAAACAAAAGATGGCACATGAGAACAAATCATGTTTGATTAAGGCGGCAGCTTTTAAAAGACGCCCATGGGGCCTCCTCATAACAGAATGTTTTTGTCTTGCACTGCAAATTTTGGGTTTAAAAACTACAGCCTGCTACAGTCTTTGTTGTACACTGTTAGATATGATCGTTCTAAAAAATGCAAAGAAACACAAGATTTTTCCTACTCTAAGAAATTACTTCATTTGGTATTCACTAAGGATAGCTTTTTAATTTTTGTAACAGCCTCACAATATAAACTCCCTGCCACTCATTGCTCTCTGAGAATTTACATATAAAGTGTCTGATAAGCATATTTATGTGTTGGCTGTGTGTGTTTGCACATTACAATGCTGAACATAAAAGAGGGGGGGCGAGGCGAGCGATGTGTTTTGGATATCTATTAAAAAAAAAGGAAAGAAAAAATTGATGCGAGAGCTTTGGGGATACGGGATGGGGTGTGTGATTGTGCGAGCGAGAGAAAGAACGCATGCAGGAGATCCGTCTCAGCATTGTCAGGAGGATTTACGGCGCAGGTGTGCAGCCATCAATCACGTCGGCGTATGCCAAAGACAACTTTGTGTCTCGCTGCCATTTGTACGGCTGTCCACACAAATTGATCCTTAACAAGACGCTTCTCCTCCCCTCCTAAAGGGATGCTTGCCTTTTAACAGATCCATGAGCGCTGTGCTTGTTTACCCTAATGTTGGGGAAAAATTAAATTTGACACTTTGCAAATGGTTGCTTCCAGCACACCAAAATCAGCGACATTTCTCTGATGTTAACCAACTAGGACTGTATTCTGACTGGCTTTGATTTATAGGGGGTAAACGCGCATTTGTTTTGCATAGTTGAGATGAATATTATTTACTGAACTGAGATTTTTCTGTTTACTGACATGTTTTTCTTTACATTTATGGTTGCATGCATGAATTTCAGGGATTAATAGGGTCTATCCTAGTGATTAGTCAAGCAGATATTAAACAGTTACTGCTAACATATGCTGTGTCTAAGCTAGCTTTCAAATCTTACTTTGAATAGGTAGAATAAAATAATATATAGCCTACATTCCTTTGTGGAGAAAAGTACATATTAGCATCATAGACTGTGAATCCTTCAAACAGAGAAAAATAAAGCCAAAAGTCATTGTCATTAGGAGCTCGAGTCTGTGCAGTAGTGATCCTGAGGTAGAGCCGCGGTATCAAAGTCCTGCCCATACTCCCGCTCCCACAGACTCAATCGCAAGCACAGCTGTCAATCATGATGTTACACCCCATCTTTATAGCATCAAATAACAAACTAAAACCAAAGTTATTGGAAAAACAATCACTTGAACATACATCAGTGATAAGAACTACTTAAAATGACAAAAACTATCTTTGTATCTAAATTATTTGACATTTAATTATTTAAATTAAAATGATATATAAAACTATTTTTTAGTTTGGCTCATGTCCCATTCGATTACATGGAGAGGGTGGGGTTTATGATCTATACTGCAGCCAGCCACCAGGGGGCGATCAAAATGTTTTGGCTTCACTTTTCAGGACGTGTGCGGCACACTTAGGGCCAGATTTACTAACAACTTTCACCAGCACAAACCCTCTTTTGGCGTAAAAAAAATACTGTCAGGATTTACTAAAGACACGCAGTGAAAAAATAGCGCTGAAAAAGCGTGGACAGGGTTATTTTTGCGGCTGACCTTATTGCATATGCATTTGTACGAGTTTCCCTTTCAGATGCAAAATTTATGGGAGGAGAGTATTTAAATGAATCATGCAAGTGATTTACTAAGGTTGTCAGTTTACTGGTATTTGCGCTATTATGTAACGCCCAAAAAAAGCATGTCTTAAACCAGGCTCTAATTTAGTCATTATGGAAATGATCCGGCTGCATCTGTGTTCTTTAATGTGCGCATTGTCAGTAAATCACGGGGCTTAAGCCTTGTCTTTGAAACTGGGATTAAATGTATTATTGAATAACGCTACATTACATGTCCTTTAGTTTGTTAGTCAACACATAAAAATAATTGTACTTCTTTAAAGCACGACAAAAGGTTATTAAAACAATGATTAAAAATGTAAATAATTAAACAGTAAAACTTTCAGTTTGACATTATTGCACTGCATTAGTGCACTTTTTTTTTTTTTTTTAAAGTATACTTCATTTTGTTAAGAAACAGTCATGGGAGTGAACTGTCTTTAAGTATGCTTTAAAAATATATTTTTAAAATTTGAAGTACACTACAAGTGCACATTCAATACTGTTAAGTGCAGTTCTTTTTCACAAGGGTTTCTGTACAGCATATAAAGGCAGGAACACACCAAACCAACGCCGACGAACTAGTGGCGACGAAAACAGACTGCAGGGTTGGCTCACATCGGCAGCGTCTGGGTCCAAAGTTGGCCTGACACACCAAACCAACGCTCGACAGCCGACGGCCAAGTAGCATGTCTGTTCTGCGCCTGCGTAAGATGAAATGCCTTTCCGTACCAACAGGTGGCAGTAGCTGAACAGCCAATCAGAATGATCAGATGGCCCGACGGACTGACGAGCTCCGACGCCGATTCAACATATCGAATTGGCCGAAAAAAAGCCGACGAGGACCAACTTCAGCCGACAGTGCTGAACACACTGAGAAAACTTAGTCGGCCGACGAACAAAAACTGCCCGACGGCCGACCGTCGGCTTGGTGTGTTCCTGCCTTAAAGCAAAACAGATTTTAAGCCCCAAACACCAGTACTGCAAACAGTAATGCCATTCAGCCAGGTGTAGTTGAATCTGCCTATGGAAAGCATATTTAATAGCCTTGTCAACAGTCCCCAAGCCTCACTGGAAATCTTCTTATAGTATTATTTTAAAAGTAAATACACTGGGGAGTTGAACTGGGGAAAAGGAGGTCTTTGGTACTGAGTAAAAAAGATCAGATTACTTTGATGAAATTCCACCCACCTCCCCCCACCCCCAACAATATATTTGCCATTTTACATGAATGTGCACACAGCTCTTCTTCTGTAGTTTGTTATACTGCCTTTTCATGATAGTTTTCTTAAAGGGGTCCTGTAATGCCCCTTTTACAAGATGTAATATAAGTCTCTGGTGTACCCAGAATGTGTCTGTGAAGTTTCAGCTCAAAATACAACAACAACAAAGCTGGAGAATCTCACACAGCCAAAATGACGATTGTCAGTACCGGTGTTCAGCCTTACATTGTTCAAATTGGAGTCGGACACTGATGGAGAGTCTCAGGAAGAAGTTACAACGTTTTCAATGATGTTTCTGAACGGTTAGTGGATAAATTTATGTAGTTGCTTTGAAGTTGATTCAACTCATTGACTAGCATGTGCCGTCATGTTAATCTTTTGTGCAAATCCAGCGTTGAATTGACCCTCGTTTGTGAAGCAGTCAGGGGTAAAATGACGGCATAGTAACAACACTCTACTACAACAACTCTTCCTCTTCTCTAAAGCAGCCCAACTTGGCCTTTGTTGCGTGTTCTCGGGGGCAGGGTTTATGTAAATTTTAGGTTTAGTGATGTCACTAACCGAGGAAGAAGCTCATTGTAGTTCCTACCAGCCGTTTGTTGTAGTCCTTAAAAAGTGATTTCTGTAAAAGAAAATATCTCCCTTTGCATTGAACTTTGAGCATCGTACCTTTGCAGACATTGTTTATGCTCTAACAGCAACATTACACACTTACTAAAGTTAAAAAAAGTGAAATCATAATCAACCACCCCTTTAAAGGTGAAGAAAATGACTCTTTCTAAGCAGGTTTCCTGAACACTCCCCCGTTCTGCCATTGGTCAGTCAAATTAACAGCCCTGCCCCCAAACTCATGCCATTGATTGAGCCAATGTTGCTGTGTTAGGATGTTCTCACAGTGAGAGTCACAGTGTTTCAAATTATGAATGGCTTATTTATAGAGAAGGCTGTTTTTGGTATTGAAAAAAATGCCTTTAAATAGATGTGTCAGAATAAACAACTGTTGAAAAGTAGCAAGTTTTAGGTTTAAGTCTTTCTCTGTTTGAGAAGTCATGTGGCAGTCCATATGTTCTCTCTCTCTATATTCCAATCTTTATCATATTACATACAGTGAAGCACTGATCCCACATCAGTTAATAAGTGCCTTTTATTAACTGAAGCAACCTGGTATAAGCATCATGTAGAAACCAGAGACCAACTTCCTGCTGATGCTGCACATGCTCTGCCGTGATCGCTTCAGCGTGATTTGAGATGAGGTCAATAGAGCTCTAGAATCAAAGAAACAGGCTGTACTTGTGAATTATTGATGCTGATGATTTACTAACCTCAATGGATCTGCCAAGAACTGAAAGCTTCCTTCCGTTATTCTATACGTATGAGTGTTGCTAATTCAAGCTTGCGAAATTGGGATGTTTTTGCGGCAAAGATGGAATCATCAAGAAAGAATTTCCTTTGCTGCCGAAGAAATAAGCTGCCAATTATTCCCTCAATCAATCTAGCTTATTCCTTAATGCCTCGTTTTAGAGTGGGTCTTAAAACTTTAAATTAACATTATCACTTCATCTCCAGAGGGAGAATCGAAGCCCAGGGAGCGTTTAGTCTTATTTCACTGACACATATGACCAGGAATGGAAACGTGGAAAGCAATACAATGACTTTGTCTGTGGCTGCAGGGGATTTATCAGTTCAAGAAAGAGTTTAAAGTCTTTATAGCAGCTTTTGGATATCCATACCAACATCGTCAAACTTTAATCCATATCGCATTAGCTCAATAACTTGATATTTGTATTGGACTTCATTAACCTTTCCTTTTTTAATTTCTGTAACATTTAGGCCTACATACTGTAGGCGCCATTTGCAGTGGGGACAGATTGTTGATGCCACTTTTTGTGGAATTTTCCTCACCACTTGAAATAGGGACGTTCCATGTGAAGAGAAAAGTGTGCTTAATTGTAGTGTTTCAAATCTTTAAAATGTATATTTTTAAAAAAAAAAACTGTACTTGCAGATAATATTAAAGGGGACCTATAAGAACTTTAACAGCTTATGATTCACTTACTCAACAACAACAAAGCTGGAGAATCTCACGCAGCCTAAATGACGATTGTCAGTTACGGTGTTCAGCCTTACATTGTTTAAACCGGAGTCGGACACTGATGGAGAGACTCAGGAAGAAGTTACAACTTTTAGAATGCAACTGGACGTTTCTGAATGGTTAGTGGATAAATTTATGTAGTTGCTGTGCAGTTGATTCAACTCATCGAGTAGCATGTGCCGTCATGTTAATCTTTTGTGCAAATCCGGCGTTGAATTGACCCCGTTTGTGAAGCTTAAAATGACAGCATGGCAACAACCCTCAATTACAACAGCTCTTCCTCTTCTCTAAAGCAGCCCAACATGGGCTCACCCCTTTGTTGCGTGTTCTCGGGGGCAGGGTTTATGTAAATTTTATGGTTAGTGATGTCACTAACCCGTGAAGAAGCTCATTGTAGTCCCTACCAGCTGTTTGTTGTAGTCCTTAAACAGAGAATTATTTTAAAAAATATATCTTGCTTTGCATTGAACTTTGAGCGTCGTAACTTTGCGGATGTTGTTTATGCTCAAACAGCAACATTACACACTAACTAAAGTTAAAAAAGTGAAATCATAATCAACCACCCCTTTAATGTGATAAAAGGCTGCTTAAGTGTACTTAAAGACTACACATTTATGACTATGTTTCTTAACACTTTTTAAGCTACATTTTTAAAAAGCGCACTTTTTAATAGTCAAATTTAAAAATGTTACTTTAAAGTACACTTTAAATAATTTTGTTATAATAATCTTTTGTCATGTTATAAAGAAGTACACTCATTTTGATGTGTTGACTAACATACTAAAGCACATGAAGTAATTATATTAACTGTTATTTGGTATTACATTTAATATATTTAATTTTTATTATTTTTATTTTATTTTATATTTTTAAAAATATATATTTTAAATGTAATAAATGACAACATCATTACAAATGTTTAATTACATACAGGTTACATACAGGTTTCAATAAAAAATGACATTAAAGTATATTTTATTTTTCCTTAAATGCTTGTCAGAACATACAGTGCATATTTCAAAAACAATAAGAAGTTATTATGAAATTACATATAAGGATGTACTTAAGTGGGTCAAAAAACACTCTTAAATTCACCTAACTGCATTTAATATAAATGTAAACTATAATACATTTTCATGTAATTGTAAATTACATGCAATTAACTGTCCAAAAACATTACATTCAGTTTGCACTTAAAGGTGCAGTAAGCAATTTCTGAGAAACGCTGTTGAAAGTGAATCGGACCGAGCACCACAACACACTTGTAGCCAATCAGCAGTAAGGGCTGTATACACTCATTAGGAGGAGGTGCCTGTGTTGCATAGCGTGTTCGTGAATTTGGGGGGTGGAGCTACCAAAATGTGATCCTTTTGGGTAGGGGGTGTTTTGGCGTTTTCAAATATCAATTGCAATTCTCTGTTAAGTGTGTTCTTTTAAAGTACTCTTGTTAAAATAATGCTAAATATCCAATAGAGAAGAAGCATCTCCAGTTCTAGAGCTGCTGGAGTTTGCATGTTTTTTTTTTTTTTTTTGTGTGTGCTTTAAAATTAGTTTTGCAGTTCGGTTTATTAAAATAAAAAGTTGAATTGGGATGAATTAGACCCCAGTACCCCTCACACCCAATGCAAGAAAGACAGTTATATTAAAGTTTGGTGTTCATAGGTTTAGCATCAGTAAACATGGATGAAGAAAAAACATTTACAAGAATTTTGCATTTATTGCAATTTATTATTAATGGCACTTAAGCTGACAGGTTATTATCCCAATAACTTCCAGGATATTTTATATGAGGAGAGAAATATTTAAATGCTGATCAAATCTTCAGGGAGCAAGAGAACGTCTTGTACCTGAGAGGGTGTGAGAGAGAAAGAGCGACACTGGCCTTCTTTTTCTGGGCTGCTGCTTGCACCTTCTTTTCTCTCTCTCTCCTCTAGAAAGGAAGCAGGGTTCCCTATGGGCCTGCTGCATCATGGGGAACTGATGAATCCTTTCTGAGTAGTGTAACCTGCTCCAAACTGTTTTCCACATACTTACCCTCCTAAGTGCAAACACATTTGGGGAACAGCACTTGTGAGTGTTTTTAGTAGTATTGCATGTTGTGTTGCTAAATTCTGATTGTATAACAGCAGCTGAGAAAAGAAAGATAGACTTTTATTCTAAGTGTTTTATCTCTCAGGCATTGTCCCATCGGGGCCTGTTAAATTGTCATTTATAACCTGCAACATCCCTTAAAGTGTCAGTGTATACAACTCGCTGGCTTTGTGTCAAATGACGTTAACCTTAACATTTCAGCAGGTGCGACAGCCAAACTATTCTCATGACTTGAAGGGCCACCTTCCCTGAAAATAAAACACACTTTGAGTTCAAAAACCTCTGCTTGTCCACATTATGAAATTGGGGATGGCAGCCATGACTAAGTCAAGACTTTTTCATGGCTATGGCACATCCCAAATTAAAAACATCCTCTCTGCCCTAGAGGAGCTTGAACTTGTCTTAGTCCTGGAATACATTAGTGCTTCATCAACATGCAAAGAACAGTTTGAGCTCTTACAGAGTGAAAGAACTCACACTTGCTTGCTACTCATGATTTTGGGCTCACCAAAACTGAACAATATGAGTCTCCAAAATTGGTCTGATGAGTCGTGATTTCTGCTGTGATATTCAGATGGTAGAGTCAGAATTTGACGTAAATAACATGAAAGCATGGATCCATCCTGCCTTGTATCAACGGTTCAGGCTGCTGCTGGTGGTGTAATGGTGTAGGGCATATTTTCTTGGCACACTTTGGGCCCATTAGTACCAACTGAGCACCGTTTTTAATCGCCGCAGTCTACTGAGTATTGTTGCTGATCATGTCCATGAACACAGTGTACCCATCTTCTGATGGCTACTTCCAGCAGTGCCGTATCACAAAGCTCAAATCATCTTAAACTGGTTTCTTGAACATGTCAATGAGTTCACTATACTCAAATGGCCTCCACAGTCACCAGATTTCAATCCATTAGAGCAGCTTTGGGATTTGGTGGAACGAAAGATTTGCATCACGGATATGCAGCCGACAAATCTGCAGCAACTGCGTGATGCTATCATGTCAATATGGACCATCATCTCTGAGGAATGATTCCAGCACCTTGTTGAATCTATGTTACGAAGAATTAAGGCAGTTCTGAAGACAAAAGTGGGTCCAACCCGGTACTAGCAAGGTGTACCTAATAAAGTGGCCTGTGAGTGTATATGTAATATTGAATCTTGCTTGTTCCACAGCTAGTCATATTTAAACCATGATCATAGTTTTTAACTAACTAAATTTAATTTTCAGTTTTGTGCTGATTCTAAGTACTTTGAATAAATACATTTTACATAAAATAGATGTAAATACTAAACTATAAAAATGTAAATAGATGTTAATACTGAACTAATATTAAACTATGTTGTTATTCATTTGTAGGTGTTCAAGCTTTGCAGAGGCGTAAATTTCATCTAATATTTGGGTAGGACAATAAACATAACATTTTTTGAGCAATTTTTGAAGGGGATACAAAAAATACTATACCCGTTTTTCTTTTCTCTGTCATTTTATCTGGTCAACAACACAAAGCGATAGTTGTTTAAATACAAGTTCATAGGTTCACCACACGGTCATAATGTAATTATTAAATTATCTTGCGTCCTCCACATAATACTTTAGGTTTCGTTTGGGACACATGCATACTTATAAGATACTTATAATGTCGTGTTCATTACTATGTGAAAAACCTTAAAATCTCTGCTGTGGGTGAAACTCACGTAATAGTTTGTGACATCAAACGTACCGTCTCTCCTCCATCCTTAGGTTGCCAGTTATTCATTACAAGGTTAATACACATTAGTTAAAGCATCCATTTTTATTTTCTTTGTCTACAGATAAACCTTTTGGCTGCCACGGTACAACACAACACAACCTCTGTAATTTCTTTGTATTGTATTATTTCTTGTAAATTCTTTGTATTGTTTTTCTACTTAAACAATTATTTTAAGGGTAACACTTTACAATAAGGTTCATTAGTTAACATTAGTTAACTACATTAGTTAACATGAACTAATAATGAACTGCACTTCTACAGCATTTATTAATCTTTGACCCTCTCGACCCCCTCGATTTCCGCTTATGAAGCCTTGTTCAAAGCACATATGTGACCCATGGACCACAAAACCAGTCATAAGGGTCAATTTTTTTTCAGTTGAGATTTATACATCATCTGAAAACTGAATAAATAAGCTTTCCATTGATGTATGGTTTGTTAGGATAGGAGGATAATATTTGGCCGATATACAACTATTAGAAAATCTGGAATCTGAGGGTGCAAAAAAATCAAAATATTGAGAAAATCGCCTTTAAAGTTGTCCAAATGAAGTCCTTATCCACTCACAAAAATACATTTTTGATATATTTACTGTAGGAAATTTACAAAATATCTTCATGGAACATGGATCTTTACTTAATATCCTAATGATTTTTGGCATAAAAGAAAAATCGGTAATTTTGACCCATGCAATGTATTGTTGGCTATATACCCGTGTGACTTACAACTGGTTTTGTGGTCCAGGGTCACATATAAGCACCACTGGACTGGCAAGTAACATTCACATTTTCTTCAGAAAATGTATATCATTACTTAAATGTATTATTAATTTAAATGCATTATTTATTTATTTGATGTTAACCATCTCACACATTTATATTTAAACAATTTTCATACTTTTTTATAATAAGATTATTTAAAATAAAATGTAAATACTAAATCATAATAATGTAAATAGATATAAATACTAAACTAATAACTATGCCATGATTAATTTTGAGTGTACATGCTTTGTTCAAAGCACAAAAAAATGACATAGATCACCATTCACATTTTTTTCTAAATAAATAAATAAAATAAAAAATTCACAAGTTACTCTTTAGTTTAAATTCATCCTAAATATGTTTTTAAAAATCAGTAAATATTAGTTATTTTGCATCTCATTTGTGTTATTTCCTAAACTATATTTGCTAAAAGGGAGAAACAGTAGGTAATTTCTATTGAGGCGCAGGAACTGCCTGCTAGCCAATCATATGCTTGTTCATGACTGTCTGAATCGAGCATCATCAGCTGCGGCAGCGATTCATACCAGGTGAAATGAGCTGGGCATTTTCCTCCTTCCCGAGCTTATTTACACCTCTACATCCCGTTCACCTACCATCGCCATAGCTCATCGCCGCGCTGATGGCCCGTGATCTAATCACCAATGATCATTTACGAGCAGCGCCTTTGGTCATAAATATTCAAATGAGCTGTCTTTTGTCATGCTTTGTAGAAGTGTGTGATTTGTCCCTCTCTCTCCACCCCCTCTTACACCACAATTCATCGCCACCAATCTGCGCCGCCTGGCTCCTACAAAGCTCTCCATTTGCAGAAGTATGATCAGAATGGCTGGCGATGATGTACCTCATCCAACTTACATATTCAATCATCTACATGCATGTCAGTTTAATAGTCCTTTTATGTCCAAGTTTTAATTGAAATGCCTTGGCCACGCAACAGTTTTAGGCTCTATACATGCATTACAGGAGAAAATTCAGCCGTTGTCATATTACACACATTCACATTTAACATTTTTGGGTGAACTAACCCTTTAAGTGTGAACTGAATATAATGTTTTATAACATGTTAATTGAAATAAAATTTAAATGTAATTTAAATTTTGTTAAATGCAATTAGCTGAACTTTAGAGTGCATTTTAACCCACTTAAGCTGGACTTAAGTACATCTTTATTTGTGATTTCATAATTACTTCTATTGTCTTTGAAATATGGTTAAAGTGTACTGCTGAATGAACTGACAAGTGTTTAAAATATATTAGCTTTAAATGTAATATTGAACAACACTACAGTTCAAATTAAATTATATTAAATTATTAAAGTATTATTAGTACTTTACATATGCTTTAGTATGTCAACACATCAAATTAAGTGAACTTCTTTAAAGCATGACAAAATATTATTAAAACACAATGATTTAAAATGTAATTTCAAGTAAAAATTGACATTACAAAGTGCAGTTTTTTAAAGTGCACTTAAAGGGTATATTATGTAACTTTTTTTTGTCCAAAATTAACATAATTTAAATAATGATCATACATCATCAACCCTTCTTCCAAAACGTGTTTTTGTCTTACCCTGATTCACTATGGTAAGCCTATTATAAGTGTTTATATTTTAGACCTGTGAGGATTGTTTTTGTGGTAAATTGCGTAGAAAAGTCACTCGCTCGCACGAGTCTTGTCATATCTGTAAATAGAGAAACGTTGCTCTGGCTGCTTTGACATTTGTATGGTGTGGAAGTGGCATAGGTTAGTTGTCACAACGAGCAAGAAAGGTTGACATGGAGCTGCTAAATATCAAATCTCTGGGGAATCACTCATCCTCAACACAAACGCTAAACAGAGGAGATGCTGCTGGCAAAAAGAGAATACGACGAGATAAAACAAGAATCAACATTGGCTTGACTTTTCGGAGATGGTGAGAACTGATGGATTTGAAATGTTGTAAAAAGCGACTTAAGTATTGAGAAATATGTCAAAAAACTGTAATGAGTATAGCTACAGTAACATCTTTTGGTAGTTAGCATGAGATCCTTTCCTTTCTAAACTGGTTAGATGCTTTAAGCCTAGTCGTAAATGTTTTATGAGCAGTAGGATAATCCACACAGTGTCACAGAGTCGAAGCACAACCAAAACAATGTTCTTCCGCAAAATGCATGCAGTTTGTTTTTAACAGCTAGAGGGCCAAAAGTTACATAGTGTACCTAAACATAATCAAAAAATTACCATTAAGTGACCTTTTATTTCATTAATATTGCATTATCTGTATTATCTGTATGTTTTTTTTTGTTTGTTTTTTTTTTATAAATATACTTTTAAGATTTGAAGTACACTACAAGTGCACATTCAATACAATTAAGTACACTTCTTTTTCCACAAGATATGCACTTTCATTGTTGGCATGTTGGCAGATGTCATTTTAACATTCTATATTTTGCTTTTTACTATTTTGTCAATTTTATTATTCTTTACTTAGTACAACAAGAAGTTAATATTGCGTAACCTAAAATTTACTGACATTGTTGCCATTTAGTTTGTGTATTTTTGCTTTGCCAATGAAAATATTTCCAAACGAATTCAAAGCTAAAATTAATAATTTAGTGTCTCCAAGAAACACGCAGTAGTGGCTTTCCTGAGTGAATAAGCGTGTTTGAATGAATTGATTGAGTGCATGATTCAATCACTTAATCATAAAGATCACTGGTTTCGTTCCTGGATGAATCAGTGTTTTGAACAAATCGGTTGAATGAACGCTTCACTCATTCATAAAGACAATCATATTCTGCCACCTATTGGTGTAGCAATGTAACCTGCAGAAAGAGCATTTGAAAAAATCCCCACTAATGCACGGACTATCTGCAATTCACAAACACACTTTGTTAATAACTGAAACTTAAAAAAAAAAACTTCTTGGATGGTCAAGCAAACAAAACAGAACAGAGGTGTGCTAAATGCTTATGAGGGGCAGCTTTGTTTCTCAAGTGCTCACATGAAACAAGTTTGCTGTACCTCAGCATTTCTTTATCCTGTCTTCTGCCTACTTTGCTGACAAGAAATAAGTGATAATAGTAATAGCCTTTTATTTCATTGTGTCTTTAATTCCTTCTTTATCTCTCAGGAGCTTAATAAAGCCGTTCTACCTCACTGTCAAGAACTAAAACAAACAAGGTGTGCTGGACCTGATGGAGAGGTCCAATTTGGGCCCATCTTAATAGAATCTATAATAAGCATTCAACTCCGCCATGATAGAATGCCACTGTATCTCTTGATAACGCACCGAGCTCTGAGTACTCGTGACACAGCCTGATGTATCTCTACTGATGGGCTCCGTCTGAGACTTGAGGACAGAAAAAACTGGGGCAAGTGTCCCTTTGGTTTGACCACTCTATTTGAGATTGTCAGGCCTCTGTATTGTTTTCAAGGGCTTTTTTTTCCTTCTCAAAGTTCCTCTTTAAGGATCCTGATTATGATAGGCTTCACAAATACAGGCTTCAAAGGGAGTTTTGCGGACTGAGAACTTTAGGTTGTATGATTCTTTTGCTACTGATGCTTCAAAGAACACAGAAAGGCTTTATTTTTCCTCTGTTAACATGATAATTAGAACCAATATACAAGAACCTGGAGAACTTGTTACACAGATCTACAGTATACAGCAACCTTAGAACTAGTAACTAACAAAAGCTGAGGAGCTAAACTAAATAGAAGTTGCAGTAGGTGTGAAAACAGTAGTGTTCCTTGTGAAAAAGAAATGTGCTTAATTGCATTGAATGTGCACTTTTAGTGTAGTTCAATCCTAAAATATATATTTAAAAACTTACAGAAAATATAATATTAATGAAATAAAAGGTCAACAAGGTGTAATTAAAGAGAGTGCACTTTCATGACTATTTCTTAACACACTGAAGTGCGCTTTTAAAAAAAAGTCTGCTTAGTAATAATGTAAAATCAAAAGTAAGTTTTGCTGTACATTTTAATAATCTTTTGCCGTGCTTTAAAGAAGTACACTTATTTTGATGTGTTGACTAACATACTAAAGTGCATGTAAAGTACTTGATTATAATTTGAACTTTATTTTATATTACATATTAAATGTATTAAATTGCAGCCTCATCAATACAACTGTGTAATTATACATATAATCAAATACATGACAAATAAGTTTCAATAGAAATTACATTAAAAGTATATTTTAGTTTATTTTCGCCGTGAGTATGTCTGGGCATTGAATCTCGTTCAGTCTTTTGTAGTAACTTATGTGTGCATGAGTGCGAGCACGAGCAATTAGTCGCTGACTGCAGTTCACTTAACAACCACCGGTGTCGCTAATAATTAGGGGTGTGATGAGACAGTTAGCTCTCGAGATGAGACAAGAGATTGGATTCACGAGAACGAGACGAGATGAGATTTTTTTCACAGTATTTTTTAAGAAATCCTCAATGGCAAAATTCATGACTGGAAAAGTAGTCTGCAGGTGCATTTTGAAAATTTAACTAATCATCTTGTAATGAATGTCATTTCAGTTCTACTTTCTGAGTATAAATTATCATATGCATTGAAAGACAACAATAAACAAGCACTGTGAAAGGTGTTGCCATAAACTCAACTGCCTTCTCTCCTGTATGATTTCACATGAGTCCCTTCAGACCTTACTGTACATGAATTATGAGCTTCCAGAACTTCTGATTGACTGTGTGTGACCTCCTTACTGAACTCCTTTCCACAAATTGAACATAGAAATAAAACAGTATAAATAACAAAAATAAATAAGTTTTTTTCTTAGTCTTATTTAGTGCAAACAATGAATGCAACCAAAACCAAGGTACTCTCTCAATACTCAAAGTCCAAACAGAGACCAAAACAGAGACCAGAGCTAAGAGGTGGTTACAACTACACAGCCCAGCCTAAGATATTGGGAGCCTAGTTTGATATTGGGAGACAGGCTATTGTATGTAGCCTAATTTGCGTTTTACTTTCGCTTTTGAATTTGTGGCGTATGCACATACTCTGTGTATAGGGAGTGGCGGTGCTGGGTGCGCATTCTACAAGATAAGACATTTGTCAGATGCTTAGGCTCTGTTGCACAACGAATCCTCCGCCATGGTTTTGTCAATCATCTCGCCTTACTCTCGTCACATCATCAGTGAACTGTGATTCCTGCTGCACTGTGTGCGACGGCAGCTCGTGCTGGATGAGCAGAGCAGACATTTACAATAGTTTACAATTGAAGCGACTGTTATCCAACTGAATTAAATGGTTTTTATTTCTATAAGAAAAGCAAAACAACAGTGGAGGTGGTGCCGCGGTCGGCACCGTAATGTAAATGTAGCGGTGGCATATTCTATGCAGATTTCACCCTCATACTCCGTCATGGCGATATTGCGAGACAGCTTTTCATTTCGACACATTTTAATATCGCGAGGTCTCGTGGCACAGAAAAGGCTTGAGCCTAGTCCCAGACTAAAATGCATGTTTGAGCTGTTTTAACTAAAAGCAACTTGCACTGACATATCTTAAAACATGTCAGTGCCATTGTTTTGTCTCAAGATGCACACCAGTAATGTTCTTATTAAGGCACATTTATAAAAGGTATGTAAATGTCCTAATTGAATTAAGACCTAATCTGTGTCTAGTCTGTGAAACCAGGCATTCAGTACACAATTAAGTATATTATTTCAGTGATAAGTACTCTTTTTGCATTGGTAGCATTTCCTCTCTCTTTCAAGTAGTGTTGAAAAGTCTGATTCATTTCTGGAAATGAGTTGGGTCGGTTTAATCAGTGAATTGGTTTGTTCAGATGCCGAACCAAAGAACTGTTTCAGAAAAATAGATTTGTTCATACAGGTCATCATTCAGTACTGTTCATGAAAGTGTGTCATTTTACTTATGCTTGTATTTTATCAAAATGTTGTTAGTGTAAATATATGTTCTGGGGGCAGTTGCACAAACATAGCCATTAAGTTAAGACTCTGTCTTAATAACTACAATGACCAGCTAGCAGTTAGTTAGGGGTAATCAGTCTTACTTTTCGGTATCAAATTAGACCAATCTACATTTTAATGTAACTTCAAAAAAAAATAAAAAATAAAAATGTATGTACAGTCTTAGTGGTTTATGCAACCGGCCCCAGGTTTGATGCCGTCACTCTCATTGTTTTGGGGTCTAATGTTTGGACCATAATGTTCTTCAAAATATCTTCGACAGAATATGACAGAATACAGGTTTAGAACAACATGAGGGTGAGTAAATGATGACAGAATTTTCTCTTAAGGCCTGCACAGTTTGGCACTGAACTAAACAGACAACACATAGAAGATGCATTATAAACCTATTTTTTTTATCTTTTGCAGTACAGGCTTTTACGAACCATATAAAATCCTGGCGTGAACAATACTGACCCATTGTTTGAAAAAAAAAAAGATTATTACACTTATTCTGCTACTAACACATGAAATCTAGTATGTTGACAAAAAGTATGACAAAAGTTTCATGAAAATTTGATACAGAAAGATGCGCGTCCTAGAAACAATCTGGCAGGTCTAAAGAGCCGGAGTTGTTTCATCTGTTGACAGCTCAGACGTGGCTCACTCTCTTTTTGCTTAATCCTCAATGACAGGAAGTTCTGTCAGACTCTTTTCTTGCATTTCTCACCACAAATCTGAGCAGACCAACTTTAATTTCACGGGCACCTGTTCCACCGTGTTTGGAGGGAAGAAACAGACAAATGGCCAAGCTTATGTAACCACTGGGATCTAGCCAGAAATTCACAGGAAGCAGAAAATGTTCAACACAAGCCTATTCTCCAATGGCTTGCGCCTTGATTGCATGTGTGCGGTGTGATATGAGGTGTTCACGCTCGGCACAGACCGCAGAATGAAGGAGGCCAGTGAGTTGGTCCATTTCAAGTGTCCATTCACCACCCTGCTTGTTTAATGTACAGACATGGACCGGATGATAAATAGAAGCACAGCTACAAGACTTATTTTCTTGGCCACAGAGGAATATGTATTGCAGAAAGGTTAGGCTGTGGTGTATTTGAGTAGAAATGTATAGAAAAAATCAATGGAAACAAAACAAAGCATATGTGTTTAAGACTTGTGTTTTTTGCTTCTCTGTATTATTGACCTCTGGCTCTCTGTGTGCCGTTTCCATATGTGGAAAAAAAAAATGGTAAGGCATGACGCCAATTGTTTTGTGGAAACTCAAAAATCAGCATTACTCCTAATGCAATGATGCCAAATGTGGATAACGCATGTGTTTTCATGCATGCACACAGACAGCACGACTAAGCATTTACCCGCTCATGCGACAGCCCAGATGAAACGATAATGAATTTTGCCAATCAAGTCTATTCCAATTGGATTAAGACAAAGCCGGTCAAATGACAGGCAATGGCTGCAAATGTGGTTTTGTTTGTTTATGCCGCTGAAATTTACTGACTCATCATCCCTCGAGGCACCAAGTCAGCGATTATGCGGGAACTAGTTTATCTATTTAGTATCTAACGTTTCATGCATCGGGGAGGAAAGCTGACTTGTATGTTAAAGAAATAGTTTGCTCAAAGGAAAATTGTGTCATTATTCATTCATCCTAATGTCTTTTTAGACCCATATTAATTCCAAACATGTATTCTTTCTTTTGTGGAACATAAAAGAAGATATTTTGAAAAAATGTCTTTGTGCAATTGTTTATTTTGTCCGTACAATGGAAGTCAATGGGAACCAAAATGGTTTGGTTATACCAACATTCTTAAGAATATCTTTATGTTCTACAGAAGAGTGGGGTGAGTAAATGATGACAGCATTTTCATTCTGTGTGAACTAAACTGTTAATTACAATTAAATGAAAATGTTATAGTTTAAATTTATATGCAATGCAATTAGCTGAACTTTAGAGTGCTTTTTGACCCACTTAAGTAGGACATCTTTATATGTAATTTCATAATTACGTCTATTGTCTTTGAAACATCAAACAATCATGTATGTGAAACTAAAATACACGTCAATGTAATTTCAATTGAAACTTATAGCTTATGTATTTGTAATTACACATTTGTAATGATGAAGTTGCACTGTAGTACACTTCAAAATATTGACTTTAAATGTAATATTGAGTAACATACTACAGCTAAAATCATAATCAGGTACTTTACATGTGCCTTAGTATGTTAGTCAACACATCAAAATAAGTGTACTTTAAAGTACAAGAAAAGATAATTACAACAATGATTTAAAATGTACTTAAAAACTATTAATTTCACATTATTACAAAGTGCACTTTTTAAAATTGTACTTAAAGGGATAGTTCACCCAAAAATGAAAATCATCCCATGATTTACTCACCCTCAAGCCATCCTAGGTGTATATGACTATCTTCTTTCACAATCCATATTAAAAATATCATGGCTCTTCCAAGCTTTATAACGGTAGTGAATAGGGCGTTGTATTTTGAAGCCCAAAAAAGTGCATCCATCCATCATAAAAGTAATCCTTATGGATCCAGGGGGTTAATAAAGTCCACCTGAAGCGAAGCGATGGGTTTTTGTAAGAAAAATATCCATATTTATATCTTTATAAACCATAATCACTGGCTTCCGGTAACGGCCATATGCAAGTTGAGTTCCGGCAGAAGAGTGACCTCGACGTATGACGTAGGATGTAGGAGTAGCGTAATCTTATGTGAGCGTAGACGTCACTTGCGGTTCAAACAAATAGGACTGGGCAACAAACTCAAACTCCTCTTCTCTTATTTTGAAATCCTCCGACATTTCTCTTTAAAAAAATTCTCATTTTAGACTTCTAATTCGTAACCGGTGTTTTGTTTTGCTCTATCTTCTGCACTTCTGCGTTTGTCAATACATCATGCGTCGGGTCAGAAGTCATTCTTCCACCGGAACTAGACGCCGGAAACCAGTTATTATAGTTTATAAAGTTTTAAATATGGATATTTTTCTTACAAAAACCCATAGCTTCGCTTCAGAAGGCCTTTATTAACCTCCTGGAGTGGCATGGATTACTTTTATGATGGATGGATGCACCTTTTTTGGGCTTCAAAATCTTGAGCACCATTCACTACCATTATAAAGCTTGGAAGAGGCAGTTTTTTTTTTTTTTTCACTCAGATTGTGTTTGTCTGAAAGTAGATAGTTATATACACCTAGGATGGGTGAGTAAATCATGGGATAATTTTCATTTTTGGGTGAAGTATCCCTTTAAGTGTGTTAAGAAACAATCATGAAAGTGAGTACACTTTTTATTTCTTAACACACTTAAGTGGCCTTTTATTTCATCAATGCAGTTGCACAGCTCACAGTAGGGGAAGATTATCGTATATAAATCTTTTGAAGTTGAGTAAACAGTGACAGAATTTTAATGTTTGGATGAATTATTCCTTGCCTTGCCTTTTCTGTCTAGTTGTATTCTTTTGTTTTTGTCAGTTGTTTTATTTAAGCTCAGCTCTTCTTTGCCTAATACCATACATCGACGCCAGGAGGCAATGTTTACATTGAGCAACTATGTTAGCCTATCTCGAATCCGTCCTGCATGGTTTTTCTCCCCACGACTCCTCACTTTTCCATTCCCTCCCTCTTTTCCTTTCTCTTACTGGGTGATGTACGCTCGGTTAGTCACTGCAGATGTTACTGTAATGATGCAGAAGGCTCTCACACAATCAGACAGAACGGGAGAAAGAGCCAGGCGAAATTAGTCAAAATTACTTTGTCATTACCCTCCTCATTGCTCCTGTAAGTAGTCTGCATTTGCCCGCGATTAGACGAGAGTTGTACATGTGGTGTAATGTGGCTTTTCCCCAGCTAAACCTTTGATATTCACTGCTTTGAGATGTTTTTGTCTTTCTCTCGGCTTTATTCTGTTATTACTGCTCAGACTCTGAGGATGCTGATTGCAGAATAACAACATGTTCCAGAGGTGATGCGCAGCTGTACGTCAAACACAAACACAGCGGCTCGCACACACATCCTGATACTCCCTAACCGTTCTCGAGTTCCCTCTGTGTTCCGTTATGACATCTAGTGGGAGCTAATTATTGCATATTGGCTGATTAGTAAGGTGTGCTTCATTTAAATCTCTTTTATTTGTGTTTTTGTGAAAACATGCTTTCATTTTCTAAATCACAGCTCCTCTGGATCTGAGTCATACTCTACTGTGGTGCATAGCTCCAGGGATGAATTCTTGTGAAATAATTTAGCGCCAGGCTTTTAAATCAACATGAATTGATACTCGTAGATAATTTTACTTTTGTATTGTGGCATATTTAAAAAAAAAAAAAAAGAAAAAAAGAGAGAGAGAGAGATAGAGAGAGAGAGAGAGATGAATCTTGGTTTTATCTATCAGGGATTGTGAAAAGTGGCCTTGAAAAGGGAAGTCGCTTTAGAGGAGAAGCACGTGAAAAAGAAGTACACTCTATCATACTTTTAAAAAGAGTACTTATATTTGAAATAATATCCGTTAAAAGAATATAGTTAAGTGCAAACTGAATGTAAATGTATTGTAGTTTATATTTATATTAAAGGATTAGTTCACTTTCAAATGAAAATTACCCCAAGCTTTACTCACCCTCAAGCCATCCTAGGTGTATATGCCTTTCTTCTTTCTGATGAACACAATCGGAGTTATATTAATAAATATCCTGACGCATCCGAGCTTTATAATGGCAGTGAGCGGGACCAACAAGTATGAGCTGAAGAAAGTGTCTCCATCCACATCCATCCATCCATCAACGTGTATTCCACACGGCTCCGGGGGGTTAATAAAGGCCTTCTGAAGTGAAGCAATGCATTTGTGGAAAAAAATATCCATATTTAACAAATTATAAAGTAAAATATCTAGCTTCCGCCAGACCACCACAATAATAATGTGTTTAAATAAAATTTTGATATCATGTTGACTTTAAATGCTAGATTTCTCACTTCTCACTTCAGGTTCCTTGAATGGAACAGTTCTAGGTTAAAAAAAAAAAAAAAAAAAGGATGTCTCAGCTGTTGTTTTCAGAGAACAATGGCTGTCAAACAGGAATGAGGTGATTGGTCTGGTCCTACTCCGTGACTATATGCCAGACTAAGTGCCAGAAACACTATAAGCTAAAAACACATGGATATGAAAGAGTGCAGCTGGTATTACACAAGCACAAGTTCTAGCTACATTTTCGGCTTCACTTGCAGGAATGATGGGATCGCTTTACACAGAGCTGTGGGAATGAAAAATGCAACCTCCTCACAAAGCGGTGCAATCAGAAACCTGGAAAGGTGGAAGCTGGCGGTGCCGGAGACACAGATATGAGCCTATGTCAGTCCCTCACATGATAAATTGGCCAACTGAGTGAGTCTATGTGACCACGATACACAAATAGAAGTATTATTCTGTCACCTGATACTCCGGACATGATTAAGATACTATGTGGTCAGTTTAGTAACGATACTGTAACTGTAGAGTTGCCTCATACTGTAAGTATAGTCTGTTTTTAGAATAGAATAATACTTTACTGCATACTATTTTTTTAAACAATTGAAAGCTACAACAGTATTTTTTCCCATTCAAAGTGAGAAAATGTGAAACGCCACACAGAATGCAACACAAAACGTTGCAAACAATAGTATCCTACTGCTATTTCTGGCCCATTTTTAGGGATGTGCTACAAATTCTGGCTAATAATGATAAGCTGATAATTATTTTTATGTTACGGCTAGCAATTTCTAAATGGCAGATATTAAATTTAATACTATTATGTTACACGAGTTTGGGCATCACAACACTGTAATGTACAATATGAAAAATGGATAATAATTTTGAAATTGGCTAAAGATTACATTTATAAGTGCTATTAAATATGGTAACACATTATTTTACAGGGTCTGTAACGCTGCTGCTGCAGACAAGAGGCGTTGGATCGAAATGCAGTAGAAATTTATTGAAACAGAACAACTAAAATAACTATAGACAAGGAACAAGATAAACCCAGGCTCACGAACATGAAGCTGCAACAAACGCACACGATAGAACCATATAATGGCAACACTAGACAAGGAACATGAGAAACACTGGGATATTTATACACAAGGGGTGATTGGCAAACAAGACACACCTGGGAACAATCAGGAACTAATCAACAAGAAAAACTACAAAGGACTGCAAAACATGACACTACAGGAAATAATACAAAAGTCCTCACACAAGACAGGGGAACACAGGCTGGGATCATGAAAGGGTCCTTGTTACATATGTTACATGTAGTTACTGTAGTAATAACAGTAATAATATATTATGCATAATTACAAGCAACTAACTCTAAACCAAACCATACCCCTAACCCTAATTATATAGTATGTACATGCTCATGTTAATTAATATTATTCTGTATAATCACACTGTAACAAGGGCACCTTAAAATAAAATGAACCTTAAATATTACTGCTTTTAAGCTTTGTGTGAGTGCTAGTAAACAGAAATGGTAATCGGAATGTAAAAAATGGTGGAAATCAGCATGCACAATTACATATTTAGTACTTTCTGATGCAGAACAATTTTAAAAGAAATCTAAGTAATCTAAATGCTACCGATATATTGGGCATCCCTAGTTGTTTTGCATTTTAAATCTAATTTTATGTAAAACTATTGTCACGTTACGCAATCTGATCACATAATGAGTCATGTAGGAAATGTTTTATATTTCTTCTGTTGCTTTTGTTGCACTGAAAATTAGTTAGTTTAGAGCATTGC
Source organism: Mylopharyngodon piceus (assembly GCA_039654765.1). NCBI lineage: Eukaryota > Metazoa > Chordata > Actinopteri > Cypriniformes > Xenocyprididae > Mylopharyngodon > Mylopharyngodon piceus. The sequence continues at coordinate 40,857,697 of CM077442.1, forward strand.
ATTATGGCAGGGATTCCAAACTTTTTTGTCAGCCAAACCCTTTAGACATAAAATATTTACTTGCAGAAAGTCTACTAATGCTTTAATGAGAGTTAAGGCCCGTTCACACCAAGAACGATAGCTATAAAGATGACGATAAAGATAACGATAAAGATATAGTTCTAAAAATCGTTCTAACTATAAAAGAATAGCACTGTCCACACCACAGCTATAACGATAATAATATAGAGGAACGATGTTGTTGGGATCAACGATAAAACACTGACAGCCAATCAGAATCCATTCGAATTTAAAGGCTCACGCATTTAAAATGGCAGACAACAAGTGAGAGGAGTTAATCGCTGAGGTCCAGAAAAAGCCACCACTGTTTGACAAGTCAAACCACCTTTTCAGGGATACTTTAAAGAAAATGGATATATGGAAAACAATCGGTCATACCCTCGGAATAAATGGTGAAGTATTAATGATGAGATCATTATGCCAGGGAAGCAAACAGCGTAAAATAAAATTACCTCAGGTATCCAGCGCTAGTTTCGACAACATTGTCTTGCTTCCTTTGAAGTTGCAGTGAAAAAGACTAGGCGTTGTTTTTATTCCACTATATTGACATAGTCAACTAAATTCACTGTTAGATTAGATCGATTACACTAGCTATTCACTCGAAACATAGCATGCTGAGGACAAAGCCCTGTAAATGCAACAAGAACAGTAAAAACATGTTGTACACACTTTGAAACCGCAGCGCGTGAGCTTAGAATAAACAGAACGTTATCATTTGTTGGTGTGGATGCAAATATAGTTATCGTTATAGTTATCTTTATAGTTATCCTTCTTGGTATGAACGGGCCTTTAGTTGACATATAGTAGCAAAGTTTCTTATAGTTAATAGAATATATAAAATGGACCATCGAAATAGTTTTACCCAATATTAGTGTGCAGACACATCATACTGTATTAGTAATGGATAAAAATAGGAAATGTGTATTTTTGGTTTCTTTAAAACACTTTCTCTCTCTCTGTCTCTCTCTCTCTTTCTCTCTTTTGGCCTTGGTACTTTATTTTAAGCAGACATTAAATACTGTTTATAGCCTCTATTGCCAGTCTTGTACTGTTATAATTAGCTTTGCTTTACAGCCAGAAGTCTCACAGTGAGTTACCATAACCACCTCTTCCACTCTTAGACACCCTTTTCCCTCTTCCAAGTCAGCAGGGGTAGACAGACGCTTGGAGAAAATGCAATGTGTTCTCTTTTACCCCAGCGGTGTCTCTCTCCAATAGTCCTTCGCCTTATATAGCACACGCTCCTCCCAAAATAACTTCCATTTCAGGCGAGTACAATGGTCGGAAGGAATCTCACCCATGCAGCCAAAATAATTCCATGCCGAGCTTGTGTGCGTCATCCCAAAATTATCCTCTGTGACGTCACAGCTCTGTGCCCTTGCGTGGGCGGATGCAACGATGGGACCCGTGCCAGAACGAGTGTGTGAGGCTCTGATGTCTTGCGCCAGCCTCCCTGAACGGGCGCAATGCCAAGCTAGCGCTCTCTTTTCAAATGAAAAGGCACGCTGCGAGAGGAGGTGGTATTCGGACAGATAAGTTACCAACAGATACCCAGTCGGTATCCGTGAGAGAAGTCATGAATAGATGGATTTGATTTACCACACGTGGTCGTGAGATCACATCCCCGTTTTCACGGCTCAGTCAAGGGCAGGGTATACGTGTCAGTGGCTCATCAGGCCCTTACTTTAGCTCGTTCCCCATCAGGACTCAGCAGGGGCTTAGAAGTGTGTGTGTGTGCGCGTGTTTTTGTGACATATCAGGACACAAATTTGTATAACGACATGGGTATGACATAGGTATAACAAGGAGAGGGTGACTTATGAGGACATTACCCCATGTCCCCATTTTTCAAAAGGCTTATAAATCATACAGAATGAGTTTTTGTGAGAAAGTAAAAATGTGCACAGTTTCCTGTGATGGGTAGGTTTAGGGGTAGGGGTAGTGTAGGGGGATATAAAATACGGTTTGTACAGTATAAAAACCATTACACCTATGGAATGTCCCCACAATTCACAAAAACAAACCTGTGTGTATGTGTGTGTGTTGGGTTATGGATGTGCCCCCTAAGAATAGCGCTGATCACAGAGTAGCATCTCTTTTGCTCCCTGCCATTTTTAAATTATTGACTGCAGATGCTGCCAGCCTCCCTAAGATCATTCTAGCCCCTCGAGCCAGGCAAATGGTGGCTAGGCTATTAAAAGCAAATCAAATTTCCCAGGATTGTTTCATCATCCTGTTACTTTTATGCCACGTACATACACTGTGGTGTACCTGGTTGAAGATAAGCTATATATTTGGCTCTGTACATGTGTTCACATTAGTGTATGTATGTGTTTATCAGTAGAGACTAGGGTTGGGATTTGAAAATCGATTCCAATTCTGGAATCAGATACTTAAGGTCAGAAATCGGATACTTGTTATAAAATTAAAATTTCGATTCCACTTATCGATTCCTGTGTGCGCATCTGGTTTTAAACCATTCAATCGCAAGAAGAAGTGAAAGAGAACTGAGCACTGATGCTGAACGAATACTGAGTTGAGTTCTCTTTTGCGTCTTCTTGCACTTGAACGGACAAATACACACAAAATTGTCGAAATATCCTTGTAAACACAGTCGGTTATGTTTTAAGTGAACGTAAACAATTGAGAAAGAAAGCGTATGTGTAACAGTATATTGGATCTGTGCATTCGGCCTTAAAGTGACAGCAGCCTAATAAATCTGCTGCTGTCTGTGTCATTACTGTTAATCAAAGAACAAAAGAAAAAGAAAATCACTCATTGATCTTGACTGAATAACTTTTGTAACTTTAATAGGGATTAATCTATATTTTATTTATGAAAAGAAAAATAATGCAGTGTTATTTTACATTTGATTTCAATTTCTGAACTTTGTTCAGTTGTATTTATTTGAGCTAAATTGCTTATTGAACCCAGTATACTAGGTATACTTGTCTTAAATAATGTTTGAAATTTATATTAGTTAGTCCAGTTTATTAGTTAATTGGGTAACACTTTATTTTAATGTGTTCTTGTTACACGTTACATTTATTTACTATAGTAATAACCATAAATTAGGCATAATTTCATGCAACTAACCCTAAACCAAACCTTAATCCTACCCTAACCCTAAAGTAAGTACATGTACTTAATTAATATTACTCAATACTTATATGTATAATTACACAGTAATAGGGACACATTAAAATAAAGTGTAAACGTTAATTATTTTTTAGGGTAATGTTTTGCAAAATGACAGAATGAATATGTTTGAAATCTGAATTTTTGACTTCATTTTCCCAACCCTGGTAGAGACTGGATTTAATTTTGCTCTTTGCAGCCGGGCCGTTTACCATATTTGCTGTCATCTCACCACCCTTCTTACTGTATGTCATAGCAATGCCAGAAAGATCACAAATTCTGCTTACAAATTCTGTAACAATTCTCTCTATGATGCCATTATGAGGTGTTTAAAGTATTTACAAATTTACCCTCAACATACACTCTTAAAAATAAAGGTTCCAAAAGGGGGTTTTCACATAAATGCCATTTTGGCTTCCCCAAAGGACCTTTCAGTGAACAGTTTTTATAAGAACAGTGTGAAGAACAATTTAAAAACCATACATTATACATTTGGTGACTACAGAGTTAACCCTAATTTTTCCAGCAGTAGTACTGAAATGGCAAACTAGATTTTTGTTTTTTGAAGAAAAAATGGCTAGAATGAACAATTAAGTACAGCATCTCTTCCTAGCAAACCCCACAATGAAGTATCATTCACAACCCAAACACTAATGGTGTATAGAATGAGCTTAATACTTTTAGAGGTTTAGAACAAACCAGCCCTAGGCATGAGAAACAGTAGGCCATATAGTAATGCTAAGCACTAATTTGAAAATTACAACAGTTGGGATTGACTGGCAATGACAGCTTAGCACATCTTGAGGTCATCTTGATCATTAAAAATGGGAATAAAACTCGTCAGCAAGGAAGGTCTAACCTCCAGTCTTCATTTTACACACAGCCTTAGTGGTGAATCACGTCTCTTATCACAGAGGCTGAACAATGGGACATTCAAACTGTTCAACTGGGTTTAAGGGAGATAATAACAGGGAAGCTAACCATTTATTTTGCTCTAATATGGCAACTGTGTCAGCAGCTTTTTCTTGTCATTGCAAAGTATGAGAAAACAAGGCATTTTATTGTGAAGTAGCACACAGTAGCTTCGAGGTCTATCACTTTAATGGTTTTGTCTCTTACTGGCTTGATTTTAAAGTCAATATAAAGGATTTTCACATTGTAACTTTAATTGCAAAAATTCTCTTTTACAAGGTTCTATTGAAGTTCAGCGTTCAGTTTTATTTGTGTGTACTGGTTGAAAGTGCCTGTTTTAAAACCGCTTCTTGCCTGGAGCCATGTTCCTTTTAGATTTCTCATCTTGCCTCTTGATCTCAGTGCAGGTAAACAAACCTTTTTCAAGCCTTAGGAGGTTTTTAACTGTTCATCCAAACCAGAGTGAGAGGGTCCCCAAGTAGATAGATAGACAGACAGACAGAAAGAAAGAAAGAAAGAAAGAAAGAAAGAAAGAAAGAAAGAAAGAAAGAAAGAAAAAGACAGACAGACAGAACACTAACATACTTTTAGAAAAATACTTATTACAGAAATAATATAAAATAATATAATTTACAGTTAAAAAACATTGATATTACTTTAAAGGGGACTTGTAATGCCCCTTTTACAAGATGTAATATAAGCCTTTGGTGTCCCCAGAATGTGTCTGTAAAGGTTTCAGCTCAAAATACCCCACGGATCATTTATTATAGCTTGTCAAATTTGCCCCTATTTGGGTGTTAGCAAAAACACGCCATTTTTGTGTGTCCCTTTAAATGCAAATGAGCTGCTGCTCCCGGCCCCCTTTCCAGAAGAGGGCAGAGCTTTAACAGCTCGCGCTTCGGTTGCTCAACATTGTGAGGATGTTACAACTTTTAGAATGCAACTGGACGTTTCTGAACGGTTAGTGGATAAATTTATGTAGTTGCTGTGGAGTTGATTCAACTTATCGACTAGCATGTGTCGTCATGTTAATCTTTTGTGCAAATCCAGCGTTGAATTGACCCTCGTTTGTGAAGCAGTCCGGCGTAAAATGACTGCATGGTAACAACACTCTACTACAACAACTCTTCCTCTTCTCTAAAGCAGCTCATCATGGCTTCACCCCCTTTGTTGTGTTTTCTCGGGGGCAGGGTTTATGTAAATTGTGGGGTTTGTGATGTCACTAACCCGGGAAGAAGCTTGTTGTAGTCCCTACCAGCCTTTTGTTGTAGTCCTTAAAAAGTGATTTCTGTAAAAGAAAATATCTCCCTTTGCATTGAACTTTGAGCATCGTAACTTTGTTTATGCTCAAACAGCAACATTACACAGTAACTAAAGTTAAAAAAGTGAAATCATAACCAAGGACCCCTTTAAATGTAATATCAACTAACACATTAAAGATATTATAATGAAGTACTTTACATGTGATTTAGTATGTAATGTTAGTTAACACATCAAAATAAATATTTCTTTAAAGCATGACAAAATATTAAAACACAATGATTTAAAGGGGACCTATTATGCCCCTTTTTAAGAGATGTAAAATAAGTCTTTGATGTCCCCAAGAGTGTGTATGTGACATTTTAGCTCAAAATACCCCACAGAGTATTTTTTATAACATGTTAAACTTGCCACTTTTTGGGGTTGAGCAAAAACGCGCTGTTTTAGTGTGTGCCCTTTAAATGCAATTGAGCTGCTGCTCATGGCCTAAGAGGGCGGAGCTTCAAGAGCTGATGCTCCGAGGTTCGGTGACAGAACAATCTCACGCACTAATAATGTCAGAAACTCTCTGTAGCTGTGTTTAGTTCGAATCGGAATCTGAAAATAATCCCTACAGAGCCAGAGAATATATTCTGCATGGAGAAAGAACAGGTATAGTTTAGTTTAATTGCGTTTATATCTTATGTTGTCATCTTGCTTTTATCCACTATCAGTACGAGCCTGTTGTAGCGAACCCGCCAAATCTTTACTGATGAGTTTATGAAGTTTATTGTACATCACACAAAAGATGACGCGTATGTTATCACTCCAGAAAATCACCATAAAAGCTGCACAAAACACAGTACAAGAAATGCGCATTAAAGTATTTTATCTATAAACTCTCCCTTGCATTATCATTAACATACACAGCAAATTACACAAAAACACTCGTTACAACTAACAGTAAACAAATATATGCAGATCTACCTTATGCCTTTTCGGGGGTGCTTAATAAACTGGTAAACTTTATATCCGTAAAACAACTCCGATGGACGGTAATAAAGTGCGCATGCTCTCTCTCTCTGCCGTGACCAGTATCGCTACGGAGAGGATCACGTAACGTTACAGTTTGTACTGATCCATCCTTGAGTAATAACTTCAACCAGTGTCCTCAGTGACTCAGATGGCGGGAGTCTATGGAGCCTCGTATGTTTGTTGGTACATCCAACAACAGAACATTTGTAATGTTTTTTTTGGCACAGACATTGTATATCTCTAGCTGATACAGCAAGTACACAGAAATGGCGGACTCTGTGTTTCTCACTCAGGGGTGTCTATGCTAACAGGGCAGATCATCACCAGTCATGGGCGGGGTTTCCCTACTCTTACGTAGGAGTAGGGGGAAATATCAAACAGCGTGTTCTGAGAGATTGAAAATGATAAATGGGGATTATAAAAAAAGTATTGGGTGGATTTTTACCATTATAGGCTGGTTGTTTACACACACTGTGGATACACATCTGTGTTCAAACACCTTAAAAAGTGAATTTTGCATAATAGGTCCCCTTTAAAATTCACTTTTAAAGTAGAAACTATATTGACATTATTACAAAGTGCATGTTTTAAAAGTATATTTAAGTGTATTAAGAAACAATCATGAAAGTGTGCTCTACACTTAAGTGGCCATTTATTTCATTAATATTATGGTATCTGCAACTGAAGTACAGTTGAAATACACTACAAGTGCATATAATTAAGCACACTTTTTCACAAGAGGACTTGACACTTGATGTCAGTATTTTTCTTATGCTTTGCTTTTGAATTTAAAAGAATATCAATTTTACATCAAGTTCTGATAAAAATCCCCTGATCTCCTCTATTTCAAAGAAGAAAAAAGCATTAAGAGCATGCAAAAACGTTTCCTTCTGACTACTGTATGTAAGGTACATTAAATGTGTGCATTGTATATGTACATGTCAGCGTGTTATTTCAGAAGTTCTTCATCGCTTGCTCTTTGCCTGTCATACCTACACAGACATATTGAGGGCACTCGGTCTGACAGAGGGACAGAGTGACAGTGATGACTGATACTATGACCACAGCCTGTCACCACTGAATCGAGTGCCTCATGAGCCACATGAATATGGGGGAGTGTTAAAGGTGTACATGATGAGTATTACTATTAATGGCTTACTGGACATTTAGAACAGTGCACATTTAAAACAGTGCTTTTGAAGCTATTGTATACAAGCAGGGCTCAACAATACAAATGACCTGCTGACCCATATAAAAATTGTATAAAATACTTTCACAATGGTGTATTTTTCATTATAAAACGGTTAGTTCCTGTCCTTGATTCTGATTGGTCAATAGCTGTGTTTTATTCACGATAAAACATGGCTATGACCGCTTCACCCAACGGTTCTGTGTATCACTACACAACACCCTTAGCAACCACTCTTAGCAACATAAACTGTTTGTTCTCAATTGACATTGTTCATTGAAGCTTACTGTATTATGTAGAAGAGTATTGTGAGAAAAAGATCGAGTGAGCGAGTTTATTACCTGCATTCAGATTTAGCATTTTCCTTCATGTCAGTTCTATGTTCATAATAAAAAATCTGTTTAAATGTCTTATGTATTATCTTGTCCTTTTAACAGTTAAGGGGTTTTCCCGTGACTGACAGCGCTAGTCAAAGCATTTGTCAGTTGCGTCTTGTTCCGTGTTTACAACAATTCAGTCTTTTCAATGTAAAAGTCTTCGCTACTGACTGACACACTCATAAAGACAGGCTTTTTTCACGCCATCTAATGGCGTAATAATGTAACTTCTGTTGCTGTTCACGGTCAATGACTATTTTTTCCGGTGGAAGGAAGGCTTTTAGTAAGAGTTTACTTCATGAAAGTTGCATTGTTACATATTTTTGGCTTTAATATTTGTATTGTGTGGTAACTGTTTTATAAAAGCAATAAGGTACTCGAGGCTAGTGCTGTATCGTAAATAAGTCTTCACTTCGCGTCGCGCCTAACAACGCCCTTCAGCTGTGACTTATTCACGATACAGCACCTCTCGTACCTTTATTGCTTACTTAAATGTTAAAAGAAATGCACTTAATTGTATTGAATGTGCACTTGTAGTGCACTTCAAATCTTAAAAGTGTATTTGGTTACGCTTTATTTTAAAGTGTCCCTGTTACAGTGTAACCATATTTAAGTACTAAGTAATATTAATTAACAACATGTACCTACTATATAATTAGGGCTAAGGTTTGGTTTAAGGTTAGTTGCATGCAGTTATGCATAATTTACTGTTAGTACTACAGTAAGTACAGTACATGTAACATGTAACAAGGGCACTAAAATAGTGTTACCGTATATTTTTAAAAAAACTGTACTTGCACATTTAAGTACACTTTAAAAAGTGCACTTTGTAATAATGTCAAATTAAAGTACATTTTAAATCAGTGTTTTAATAATCTTGTCATACTTTAGAGTACACTTATGTGTTGACTATACTAAAGCACATGTGAAGTACTTGATTGTAATTTTAACTGTAGTTTGTTATTCACTATCAACTTTACATTCAGTTTACACTTAATTATATACTTTTAAAATATATGATTTCCATAATATGTACTTTTGGTAACACTTTAGTATAATGAACACATATAAACTATTAACTACGACTTTTCCCTCAATAAACTCCTAATTTACTGCTTATTAATAGTTAGTAAGGTAGTTGCTAAGTTTAGGTATTGGGTAGGATTAAGAATGTAGAATAAGTCATGCAGAATAAGGCATTAATATGTGCTTAATAAATACTAATAAATAGCCAATATTCTAGCAATGTGCAAGCTGTTAAGCAACTAGTTAAAAGACCTTAAAATAAAGTGTTACCATACTTTTTTAGTATGCTGAAGTGTACTTATTTTTCACAAGGGTGTATATGAAACTGAGTTATATTATTTATTTTTATTTCAGGCCATAGAAAAATTCCCTACTTTTGAGCCCTGCAATGGATCACGCCAAGAAAAACTCATGATGTAAACGTTAAATAAGTGTACATTAAACTGTACATTTATAACAATATTTAGCATAGATAGAATCAAATAGTTAATAATGTGAATCTATGGGTCATATGGGTAATAAGAGATGTGTTTATTATTTCATAAGCTCTTATAGCCATAGGCTACAGACAGACAGAGGTAAGTAGTCTAATATCAAAGACTGATTGTGATGGGAGCTTTTGTATGAGCTGAATTGACTAGATCTAACGCTGAGGTTCTGTGACTGAAGCATCATGAAATATTTATGTTCCTCATAATTTTTAGGTGGCCATATTCCAGTCATTTCAAGGAAACTAAATGGAGAACCACAGAACATAATGCATTCTTATGACTCTCAGCCTTCTTTATGCATAGTTGTCCCCATTTTTATATGACGTTACTCATAAATGCTCTATATTAAGCCAGAGAATTGTTTTTTATCATCTCGGGTCAGAATGAATACATCTCACAAATACAGCCATACTTTTTTTTTCAGACCACATTGTAGAACATGCATTGTGAATCTATTCACAATTCACAATACTTGCATGCTCGTGCCAACCGTCCTGCAGCCGGTGTGCCAAAACCTACAGGAAACCCAATATGGGCCATGCTGAGTGTAGTTTATCTTCACAAATAATTGTTGCGAGGAAATAGGAAAAAGCCGCAGTGTGAGTCAAAGGAACCCGAAATAAACATTGCAGGTATGGGGTATGTGCTGTGGTGCTGGTGTATTAGAATAACAGTGCCAGCTTGAGTAGACTGTGATTGCCACTGCCTAATACGATATATATCAGCTGGACTTACGACTCTGAGCATTTCACTCCCAGTGGAACCTATATTCTAGAAATACCTGTATATGGAGAGTGGACTGAATGATTTGGCCCTTAGCATCTCTAGTGACCAACTACATTTTCATGTGGCCTGGATTAATGGATCCATGTGGTCAGTAGCACAGCGACCGGATTGCTAACCTGAATGTTGTCTGTTCACACCCGGAAATGGATTATTAATAATATGTGACCCGTGCTGGCAAAATGAGTCGCAAATTTTCAAAAATGAGTTGTTATTTTCACAATCTCTTTTAAAAAATCTTCAAAATGATGCATGATTTTGTTGGAAAACCTGACAAAAAATGACTGAGTAACACCTGTTTGAAGTCGATAGAGACAGCAAAGTCAATTTTGAGAAAAATCGAGTTAAAGTTTTCTGAAGGCTCCAAAACAAAATCACCTAGCAACCATTCCTTAAAATCCCTGTTAATAACACCTAATTTGGCACACATGTCGCCAAAACCAAATATCTGTAGGAAAATATATATATATATTCAACTTTAATATTTTACTTCAATATTTTGAAGTACTGTAATTCTCTTTATATGTGTATATCGGGATTGTGTGCTGTCTGAGGTGTCTTTGTGCGAGCGCTTTGGATCTGTCAGTCAGTGCAAGAAAGATCGATTTGTTCACATCAGCATGAGTTTGAAAATCACATTTCATTGGTTTAGACTCATGCAATCAAAAATTCGCTATGAATATTCATAAAATTGGAATGCTGCGCTTTAAAACGATACCAAACTAGACTAATGAGGAAGTTGCTGAGGGGAAGAGTGAGTGGTGAAGAACAATTTTGACTTGTTTTGCCTGTAGCTCGAAATTAGCCCGTGCGCATTCTGACTCATTTTTGCCAGCACGGGTCACAAATAGTAGAAATTTGGTGGGCAAATATACATTTTCCATTTTCCACTTTCTGGTGAGTGTTGAATTAAGCCTTTGGTAAGTCCAGCTGTCCTATAATAGCATCTTTTCTGTCACCAACAAACATGGAGAAAGATGTTTTCGGATTGAGTGAATTATTTCAGGAATTAGTAAACAAAATGGAGTGCATTTATAATAATGTTATGGCCTCAATATTCCAAAGAAAGCTAAATCTATCATCCATCCATCCATCCATCCGACCATCCACCCACCTGACCATCCATCCATCCATCCATCATCCATCTATCCGCCCGCCCATCCATCCATCCATCCATCCATCCATCCACCTATCCACCTGTCCATCCATCCATCCATCCATCCATCCATCCATCCATCCATCCATCCGTTCGACCATCCATCCATCCATCCGTTCGACCATCCATCTGTCCATCCATCCATCCATCTATCTGCCCGCCCGTCCATCCATCCATCCATCCATCCATCCATCCATCTATCCGCCCATCCATCCATCCACCTGTCCATCCATCCATCCATCCATCCACCCTCCCGGTCATTCATCCATCCGTCCATCCATCCATCCATCCTCCCTCCCGGTCATCCGTTCGTTCATCCATCCATCCATCCATCCATCCATCCATCCATCCATCCGTTCGTCCATCCATCTGTCCATCCATCCATCCATCCATCCATCCATCCGACCATCCACCCACCTGACCATCCATCGTCCATCTATCCGCCCGCCCGTCCATCCATCCATCCATCCATCCACCTGTCCATCCATCCATCCATCCATCCATCCATCCACCCTCCCGGTCATCCATCCATCCATCCATCCATCCATCCTCCCTCCCGGTCATCCGTTCGTTCATCCATCCATCCATCCATCCATCCATCCATCCATCCATCCATCCATCCATCCGTTCGTCCATCCATCCGTTCGTCCATCCATCTGTCCATCCACCTGTCCATTTATCCATCCATCCATCCATCCATCCATCCATCCATCCATCCATCCATCCATCCATCCGCCCGCCCGTCCATCCATCCATCCATCCATCCATGTATTTGTTTCTTTGGATATGTCCATGGTTGTCTTCAAATGTTTTTTTTTTTTTTTTTAATGAAAGTGCCTGTTAAACGATGACTAACAGCATTTAGTTACCCCAGCTTTCAAGCTTATAACAGTATTCAGAATATTCTTCTCCTGCGGTTCCTTGTGATCACTCGATTGTGCCTAATGACCTAATTTCCTCAATCAATGAGTTTCCCCAACATCACACAAAAACCACTGCAAACATTCTTTCCCCTGAAAGCTTAACGTTGAATTAAAATATACAGCAATGCAGTTTTTAAAGTCATTTCCCCCTCTATGATCTTCAACAGACTGATATTAGTCTTTTGAAGCTGCATTGGTTACTATAGGTGAGTCTACAGACTAGCGTAAAGGCCTGAATGTAATGCAGAGGAAAAGTTTAGAAGGTAAAACCTATTTTGTCTGATCATCCACCCCGGAGCTATTTCTTCATTTCCAGCTCCACACCAATCTGTTTTGGTTGAGTCACGTCGCCCCCCCGCCGCTCGCTTCCTGAACGCTGACCGCTTGCTGCGACACACTACTGCTAATCTAGCCAAGCAGGGCAGAAACAAAGCGGACCTGAATGCCTGTGTGCTGAGGTATTAGCATCTGAGCTCCGAGGCACCACAGTAAAAGCTTTTGACAGCTCACTGCACCCGTATGGCAGTAAGCAGAGAAAATACCACTGTTGACATTTCAGTGGCTTGCCTCTCCCTGTAAACGCTGAGCATCCACATTAGTGCACTTGCATCATTAGAGAGGGTTTCTAGATCTCATATGAGCTCTGGGATATTCTTCGATCTCTGGGATGTTCAGAAGAGGGGTGGATTGGGAGGATCTGCTATAAGCCGGGCTTGAGCATGAGTTGATTTGTAGGCCAGAGATTAACTCTACATGATGCCATACAATCATTTGTCATGGATGGACTCAGGCAATGAGCCGAAGCTGCTCATGAGTTGTCCTTTTTGTACAAAATGACCTAATTGGCATCAGTGGTTAGTGTGTGAATGATAGAAAGTACTCACACTGTCTTCATATTTTGGGTTAAAGGGTTAGTTTACCCAAAAATGTCAATTCTGTCATTAATTGCTACCTTTCTGGGGTTTGAAAGTGGTAGTTGCATATGCTGTCAATGGAGGGACAGAAAACTCTCAGATTTCATTAAAAGATCGTCATTTGTTCCGAAGATGAACGACTGTCTTACAGGTTTGGAACGACATGAGGGTGAGTAATTAATGACAGAATTTTTATTTTTGAATTTAAATTACAAGGCTGATGGTAAATCTTGTGTACTCTGTTTTAATGAAGATTTTTTTTTTTTAAATGTTTCTGAAAGAATTATCTTATGCTCACCAAGGCTTCATTTATTTGATCAAAATACAGCAATACAGTAATATTGTGAAATATTATTACAATATTATTATGTATTACATAATATTAATAAAAATTATAGTAATTTTAATGTAATATAAATTTAATCTGTTTATCATACAAAGCTATCGTATTAGACTATATTGCACAAGCAGGACTTGGCTGTAGTTATTTGGCCTGTGTCAATAGACACAAACTCTTGAGGGAAGACAGCTGGTGTTTGCCACAGAAACAACCCGCACAACCTGAGAACATAGAGGAGGTGAAATAAGACAAGAAAGGGCTATTAGTTCCTCTGTCAACATGCATCTCTCCCTCTCCACCTCAATTTGTTGGCAACTGAAATATTGACTTGCTGCTGTCAATGTACATTCAGCCAATGTACATCTTCAACTGCAACATTTCAGGAAATATTTTTAACTTTTTTTCCTTCTATATCAGTGGTTCTCATTTTTATTTATTTTTTTATTATTTGATAAATTGAATGATTAATGCTTTTATACTTTTTCTGTTCAGAAAATACAGAGAAAACTGCAAAATTGCACTATTTATTGAAAAAAAATATATATATAACATTGTCAGTAGGCCTGCATTGCCCTGCTATTTTCTGACGTGCAAATATAATATAATAGGCCTATAATGATATAATATAATATAATATAATATAATATAATATAATATAATATAATATAATATAATATAATATAATATAATATAATATGTAAGCAATAAGGTACGAGAGGCTGTGCTGTATTGTGAATAAGTCACGAGAAGCAACCCCTTCAGCCGTGACATATTCACGATACAGCACTAGTCTCGAGTACCTTATGGCTTTTATAAAACGGTTACCACACAATACAAATATTAAAGCTGAAAATATGTATCAATGCAACTTTCATGAAGTAAACTTTTTCTAAAAGCCTTCCTTCCGGAAAGCGGAAGCTGAAGCGGTCATAGCCGTGTTTTATCATGAATAAAACACAGCTATTGACCAATCAGAACCAAGGACAGGAACTAACCGTTTTATAAAATATAATAAGACCTTCCCCCACTATTCAAATCTCATTTGCTACTAAATTATCTGAAGAAAAAAAAAACAATAAACCTTCATTTATGCCAGTGTTATTTTAGTATTATTTATCTATTTAGTATTTTATATTTATTTATGGTAACACTTTATTTTTAGGTGACATAGTTACAGAAGTTACATGCACTTACTATGGTAATAACAGTAAATTATGCATATTTATTTACAAGCAACTAACCCTAAGCCAATCCTTAAAGGGACAGTTCACCCAAAAATGAAAATTCTGTCATCATTTACTCACCCTCAAGTTGTTCCAAACCTGTATGAGTTTCTTTCTTCTGCTGAACACAAAAAGAAGATATTTTGAAGAATATGGGTAACTAAACAGTTAATAAGCTCCATTGACTTCCATAGTATTTTTTTCGCCATACTATCCCTTTAACCCTAACCTTAACCCTATAAGTGAGTACATGTAGTTAATTAATATTACTCAGTATTTATTTGTGTAGTTACACAAACAACGTCACCTTAAAATTAGGCGTAACCTTATTTATTTTTATATTTTCATAACCTTATTTTTATAGGTTTTTTTTTTTAAATGTATATAGCTTTAATCATTTTTTGTTCAGTTTTAGTAATTTTACTACTTCCCCTTATTTATTTCAGTAAGCTGCCAAGGCGACATTTCTAATTTTGAAGTTCTTCATCTATGATTTTATTTTATTCTGAAATATTATATCATTATTAAATATTTTATTTTATCTTTATTTCAGGTACAGAAAAAAAAAAAAAAAGTATTTTTAATAGTTTTACTAAAAAGCACAGCACAGTGAGCAGAAGAAGAAAGTGCACACCATCTTCTCCACCTCCCCCATAGGGGGCGCATCCCACACTCTGAACACCACTGATCTTCACAGCACAGTCACCTCCGCTATCAGAGGCCTACGTTTTGTTTTGCTTCCTCTTGGTTTCCTACACTGGAGTCACGCTCCTCAAATAATTCTCTGATAAGCAATAACGGCAGCAGAGATTAATTGTGTCCATTGTGCACATGAACTGATATTCGGCCCGTGCATCCATCTTCGCTGCCCATCCCCTTGCCCTGTCATGTGACCCGATCATGCACTCAGACTATTCTTATGATTTTCTGAAGAAGCCATTCAGCTGTAGAGCTTAATGAAAGTCATTTTCTCACCAAAGCCCTTTGGCTAATGTAAAATACAGCTCCGAGGACAATCAGCCCTTCTGTAGTGATAAAATAAGTCATTTTGAAAGAGGAGTGTTTGATAATTGAAAGTGATGGAAGGGAACTGAATTGGAATAGGCAGAGTTTGCTCAGCCCAAGCACCTGCTGGACTTACTCGCCATATCTCGCTGCTCTCTTCATCTTTATTTCGATAGTCTTGGTGATTTAGTATGATTCATTCTTGTCCTGCATGCATCACTCTTCATTCAGGAGAAGTATTTGGCGGCCGCTTCTTTTTCTCCAGCTCTGTGTGCATTGTTTGACGCACCGGACTGATTAAAAAAAGATACCTCTTCATGCACTGTGACTGCTTGTTTGCTCTAGAGATTGCAGAGTTATTACTGTGCAGCCTGCTGGGCCTGCTGATGATGTATGGAACTGGGCTTTGGGAGAATGTGAGGTGAGAGCGAAAGCACCCTATTGAAGAGTTAAAGGCAAACTCGCAGACAAACTGACTTCATTTTTTTTAATCTCTCAATAATGGCAGAGAAGTAGACAGGGTATCAATGGGTACATACAAACCTCTAATCAAAACAAAATAGAGCCGCAACCGAAACTCTGCCTTAGCTTTAATGCGCTGTCGGATCACAAGCGTTCAGCTTGAAGGGAATCATGAACAACCGATGGAAATACCTCGATGTGTGACAAAAATATAAATGTTAATTATGTTCTATTTTTGAAAATTGGCTCATTTTGTCTGGAGAGAAATGGCAAACTAAGTAAAGCGGTAACCTTTTGAAAAGTTATTTTATGGTTTGAGACCACAAGCATCATCGCTTCACAGGCAAAAAGAAGCTTCCCTGAGGGTACCAAACTAATTATGATTTTCTCTGTTGCTGCAATTTTAACGATATGCGTGATTAGGTATTCATCAAGACAGTAAACTGTTCTGTTATTTATTTTATTTTTTTGGTCTTCCCATTCAGTCAGATTTTTTTTTTTAGTATTTGTTAATTCCCTCCCTCCACCCCTTTCCCCCCGAATGTGTTGGAACAATATACTGTATTATCCTTTCCCATACTGTTCCTTGCCTTGTGAAAAAAGTGCACTGAATTGTATTAAATGTGCACTTGTAGCATACTTCAAGACTGTTTTTTTTAACAAAAAGAACTGCACTTCCAAATAATAAAATATTAATTAAATAACAGGCCAATTAAGTGTACTTAAAGTGAGTACACTTTCATGAATGTTTCTTAACACACTTAAGTACACTTTTTAAAAAAAGTACACTTTGTAATAATGTCAAATTAAAAGTTTTACTTTAAAGTACATTTTAAATAATCTTTTGTTGTACTTTAAAGAAGTACACTTATTTTGAAGCACATGTAAAGTACTTGATTACATTTTTAACTGTAGTGTATTATTCATTATAAAACGGTTAGTTCCTGTCCTTGATTCTGATTGGTCAATAGCTGTGTTTTATTCACAATAAAACATGGCTATGACCGCTTCACCCAACGGTTCTGTGTATCACTACACAACACCCTTAGCAACCACTCTTAGCAACGTAAACTGTATGTTCTCAATTGATATTGTTCATTGAAACGAAGATCGAGTGAGAAAAAGATCGAGTGAGCGAGTTTATTACCTGCATTCAGATTTAGCATCTTCCTTCAGGTCAGTCCTATGTTCATAATAAAAAATCTGTTTAAATGTCTGATGTATTATCCTTTCCTTTTAACAGTTAAGGGGTTTTCCCGTGACTGACAGCGCTAGTCAAAGCATTTGTCAGTTGCGTCTTGTTCCGTGTTCACAACAGTCTTTTCAATGTAAAAGTCTTCGCTACTGACTGACACACTCATAAAGACTCCGCTTCCGCTTCATACATTTTAAATTTTTTAAAATAATCTTTTGTTGTACTTTAAAGAAGTGCACTTATTTTGAAGCACATGTAAAGTACTTGATTACATTTTTAACTGTAGTGTATTATTCAATATATTTTATGTATTAAATTGCATCTTCATCATTACACATGTGTAATTACAAATATATTTAAATACATGACATACAAGTTTCAATAGAAAGGACATCAAAGTATGTTTTATTTTGCCATAAATGTTGTCAGTACATTCAGCAGTTCACTTTAATCGTAGAAGCAAATAAAGAAATTACATACAAAAATGTACTTAAGTGATTAAAAAAAGCACTCAAGTTCAGCTGATTAAATTTAATATAAATGTAATCTATAATGCATTTTCATTTAATTGGAGTTAAAATGCAATTAAGTGTCTGAAAAAATTACATTCAGTTGCTCTTTTTTTTTTTTTTTTTAAGTATGCTAAAATGTACTTCTTTTCACAATAATTGCTAGAAAATTTTAGGGCTCTAAAATTTTGAGTTAAAGGGGTCATGACATGAGAAATCAAATTTGCCTTGATGTTTTGACATATAAGAGGTATTTGGACCATTAAAACCTCTTGCAAGGTTCATAGCTTAAAACGCCCTCCTCATTATGAACAAAACATTTATTTAATCAGGCTCCAAAAACGGCTCGTTTGGATATTGTGGGATTTGTGATATCACACAGGCAAATACATTTGAGCAAGTTACTCTAGAGCAAGATATCAGCTAATAGTTTTACATCATCGAGTATACAGTATACTGATGCGCGCTCAGTTTCTGACATACTCCACGCATACGTCTGACGACAACAGGACAAATGGAAGAGTGAAAGAATGTTCACTCTGACGCGTCCAGTTTAAACAGCTCGTTTGCGTCTCTGTACAGACTTCAGAAACGTCGGAAACAAGTGGATGGTTTATTTTAATGATGTTCTGGATCGTGTCAGAGGATTATATGTTGGTTCGGAGCATTTTGTTTTGTAAATAAGGCACAGTGTAATGGAGAGTTTGCAAAGGACCCTTTGTTGGAAAAGGAAGCTGTATTACAAACTGTAAGTAAATAATTTTATAATGCTTTGTCTGTAAATGACAGTTTTATATCGATAATGTTATCAAAACACTGACTCGTGCAATAGCGAGTGGGTGTTGATACGGTTTCCTATGCAATGTTAGCCAATCATAACAGTGGCCGTTTTTTGACAAGCTTTAAAGGAGCCGCCCCTTGAAATACAGATCATTTCAGACAGAGGGTCAGAATGAGGGTTGAAAATAATCATTTTTACACATATATATTAGTTTTCTTGTGCAAAAAATCTTATTTACATTATAAGTGAACCTCATGGAACATATTAAAATAATGATAAAATCCATGTCTTGGCCCCTTTAATGTCGATATCTAATATTTTGGAGGATAGTTCCCTCATTTCCAAACGTTGGGAGTCAGGCACATCACAAACATTGTGTGAACCTTCGTAATGGCATTGAATACTGTACTACTGACTCACCTTTCCCTGAACTTGGAACAACACAAAGCATCACCAGCGCATGTAAAGGCCCACATCAACCATATTGGGTACTGACCCATAGCACAACATGGGTTAAAAAGAGACTCTGTCATTAAGCACAGCCAGTGTATGTATGAGGTTGTATGCTCCGGCCGTCAGCCTCCCTTCACCGGCATCCGTGGCCTCTCCTGGGATTAAAGTCAAAGCTTGTAATTAGCATGAAAGGCCAGTGTAGAGAGGAGAAGAGGATGAATGGAGGAAGAAATGACCCTTACTATCGCTCCCCTCACATGCCTATGGCTTATCTCTCCTCCACCCGGGGGGAATGTTTATGTATTACTCATGCAGTTCAGAGAGGAACAACGCATAAGCCTCTGTGTGACAGTTCAATTTGAAATATGCGTTTGATTGTTGGAGAAGGCCGTTGAAAAGAGAGGAAAAACCTTGAGAAGAGGCTTTAGTCAAGAAGTGAACTGCTTTATGTGCGCGTGCGCTCTCTTTTATGATTGCTTTTCGCTTCTGCCACCAGCTGCTGTTCATCATGGTGTGATGTTCGACCTTATGATTTTTGGAATGGCGTAATGATGATGTATCTCTATCAGCCAGAGTAATTGGGAGCTGTTTTTCTCAGCACTTTCTTACAATTTGCTGCTTAAATTACAGACGAGCGACTATGCATTTCATTTTCACTCACTCTGCCCTTCACTGTCTACCAGAGTCAGACGGCGTGCGAGAGCGAGAGGGGCCACTGTGCTCAAGGGCCCTTGAGCTGATTTTGCAGCAAATGCCATTTTGTTAACAATACGGTGAGCGTCGTTCCATCATTGAATATTATATTGGACAAAAAAGAATCCAAAACATCGAAAGCAAAGAATTCATCTATTCATTTGACATGTAGGGTCAATGGGAAGCCATTGAAAAGGATAAAACACTTAAAGAGATAGTTTGCCCACAACTTTAAATGTATATCAACTCATGTTTTTTAAAACCTGTAAAGCTTTTTTTTCCTCCTGTGGAACCCAAAAGAA